>JAPTHN010000043.1:2697987-3335487 GCA_026936325.1 Platynereis dumerilii | reverse complement strand
GAAAGTTAGACATTGATACAATGGGGCTTGAAGAAACAACAAATTTAATGACATATATATCGAGGGATGTTGCTCATGAAGGTTCACTAAAATGTTTGATTCCCTACCCATCAATAAGACGAGAAACTGAAAAATTAAATGAAAATATTGGATCTAGCCCTTTATAAAGAAATTATTTACACCATGGATAGTTCATTTATTATCATTATTTCCTTGAATAAATTGAAAACAATTCATTAAAAGATTTTCAAATCATTTTGGAAACTTGTAAATCTCAAATATTTCAACAAGCAAGACAGGTGGTCAACCAGAAGGTCATAATGACATTAGAACAACTGGCAAACCACAGACACTCACTGGTAAAAACTGTCACTCACTTTTAAGTCTTCAAGCTTGGAAGAATTGAGCTTCATGAAGACCTTTTAAATTTTTCGCTCGCTCGATTTGCATCTTCTTGCAAAGTAAATTTAAAATTAAAAAATAATTATTCGCTCGCTTGCATTTGAAAATCTTTCAAAAATTAATCTAAAAATTAATTTAAAAAAAAAATTCGCTCGCTCGCCCCATTTTTTTCTCCAAAAAATCCGTCATCCATAAAATTTATTTGGTGTGGCCTTACAGTGAAATGAGTAATTCCCTCCCAGGAAAACTCCAAGTCCCCTTGGATGTAAAAATGGTTGCCCCCAAGTACATGTGCTGCAATTCCATTGTTCATAATAGACTCACTTCACTGATTGCTAAATATTGACTCCTCATAACTTAAATTAATTTAGTGATTCAATACCAGTTATGTTATAGCCAATAGCGTATAGTGTTCAATAGCAAATCACTAAAGGGTGAACTTACCTTTAAGAGCAACCGTATGACAGTGTATGTACCTATGAACCTATCTACCTAGCTACATATCTGTCTCTCGATCCATCTATCTGTCTATCTATATTCTATCATCTACCTTCTAGTTAGTTATTAATAGTTGACAAATTCAGTGAACAATAATTATGACTTTAATCAATCCAGGCTAACATCAATGCAGACATTGCACAGTGCCATGGTGTTGTTCTGAATCCAATTCAGGGTAAAGATAATGAATAAGATAAAGAGGCCACCATTTAGTCTTAAGGGGGGGGGGGATCTTTGAGTTTTTTTTTTAGATAAATAATTTCTTGCTCAGTTTTTGGTTAAAAAATAAATCAATAAATTATTTTTGGGCAGTCTTGAAATAAATAACTTCTGGAGGTGATATTTCCTTAATAAGGCGTTGCTTGATTTCAGACAGAATATTAGGGCATGTCAAATGCTTGAAATGAATAATTATGGCTGGCATTGCCCTGAATTACTATTAAACAATTTCCAGCAGAGGAAAACTCCAACCCCCCTCCCCCAACCGATTATTAAATGGTCACCCCCAAAGGGCACTGAACAACAATTGGCTACTAAAGCTGGCAGCTGGGTCATTCCATGTCAGATCAACAAGTGGCTTCCACCACCCCATCTGCGAATTGACTGAAAAAATTATATGTTGTTTGATGTCTCAAAAGATGAACTTCCTGAAAATTTCAGCTCAATCGGTCAATTTTTCATGATTTGGCAAAGGTTTGAAAATTGCTCATTTTACCAGTTTTTCGGGCATCGTTTTGACCACAATTACATTGTTTGCTCAATAAATCACTTGATACTCAACCTTGAGCTTTGAAATTCGGGATCTACACTAACTGGACTATAAAAAAGAATCTTTGGTAGTCATTTATTGCTTTGCTAAAACAATAATGCAACCGTGGTCTTGTTAAATTCCCCCCTCAAAAATCAATGTTCACCACAAAAAAATTCAAATCTCCTATAGGTATTCCGGGTATAGATACAAAATTCCTAGGATATATTCTGCATATGTATGGTCAAATAATAGTTGAAAATTGGAGATGTGTTCAGCCTCGTTTTTTTAATATAATTTTTTGAAAAATATTGGATATTTTTCAGTATGTAAAAAACAAAACTAGCTGGAACTCAAGAAGTACACGTGACACATCCCTGAAAGTTTCCTATTATCTTTCACATCCATAGGGCATAATACAGAAAAAAATTCAGGAATATGTTCAGCTTACTTTTGGTTCCTCGGAATTCTGAATATTATTCTGTCTGTAACAGCAATGCAACTGTTGAGTAGACCTTCTGCAAATCATAGACACAGCTTTTAAACTTCTCAGGTATATTTTATATGTGTATTGTCAAATAATAGTGGAAAATTGGAGATGTGTTCAGCCTCGTTTTTTTTAAATAAATTTTAAAAAATATTATATATTTGTAGTATGTCAAAAACAAAATTAGCTGGATTGCAAGAGGTATAGGTGGCACATCCCTGAAACTTTCCTATTATCTTTAATATCAGTAGAATATGATACAGAAAATAATTCAGGACTATTCTCAGCTTACTTCAGGTTCCTCTGAATTTTGAATATTATTACAGACAGATTAATATTCAAAATTTGCAGAACCTAAAGTAAGCTGAATATATTAGTTATTTTCTGTATTATACCCTATGTATGGGAAAGATAATAGGAAAGTTTCAGAGATGTGCCACCTATACCTCTTACAATCCAGCTAGTTTTGTTTTTGACATAACACAAATATATTATATTTTTCGAAAATTTATTTTAAAAGAATGAGGCTGAACACATCTCCAATTTTCCACTATTATTTGACAATACATATGTAGAATATACCTGAGAAGTTTAAAAGCTGTGTCTATGATACCTTTTGCAGAAGGTCTACTCAACAGTTGCATTGCTGTTACAGACAGAATAATATTCAGAATTCCGAGGAACCAAAAGTAAGCTGAACATGTTCCTGAATTTTTTTCTGTATTATGCCCTATGGATGTGAAAGATAATAGGAAACTTTCAGGGATGTATCACGTGTACTTCTTGAGTTCCAGCTAGTTTTGTTTTTTACATACTGAAAAATATCCAATATTTTTCAAAAAATTATATTAAAAAAACGAGGCTGAACACATCTCCAATTTTCAACTATTATTTGACCATACATATGCAGAATATGTCCTAGGAATTTTATATCTATACCCAGAATACCTATAGGAGATTTGAATTTTTTTGTGGTTAACATTGATTTTTGAGGGGGGTCTTTAACAAGGCCATGGCTTTGTGATCGTTATAGTAAAACAATAAATGACTATCAAAGATCCTTTTCCATTGTTCAGTAAGTGTAGATCCCAAATTTCAAAGCTCAAGGTTGAGTATTAAGTGATTTATTGAGCAAACAATGTAGTTGTGGTCAAAACAATGCCTGAAAAACTGGTAAAATGAGCAATTTTCAAACCTCAGCCAAATCATGAAAAAGTGACCGATTGGGCTGAAATTTTCAGGAAGTTCATCTTTTGAGACATCAAATAACATATAATTTTTTCAGCCAATTCGCAGACGGGGTGGTGGAAAATTTCTCGAAAATCTGATGATTAAAATCAAAATAACATTGAAAGTATTGGTATGGCCATGACAAATAATCAGTATGATGACTCACAAAGTGTCATTTTCACTGGGAAACAATCCACTCTTTTTACATGACATCAATAGATCTTTGTCACACAAATATGCAAATTTTTGCCTGTATTTGTAATTAATTTCCCAAACACACCAGCAAAATATTTTTAAAATATTAAGATTTGATAATTTGTGATGCGTTCATTGGAAGGTAGACAATTTTTGCCTTCAGATAGGCCCAAAAACTTGTTCGAAAGACAAAAAATCAACCTTCAGAATTGTTTTAAAACAAATATCAAAAATGTATTACTCAAATCTTAAACCTTGTCTTAAATAGGATTTCCAACCCAAAACCTCTAAGTAAGGGTATTTCTGAACAATATCATAAAATTTCCTGTCTTCTTCCTTTTGTCTTCTTTCACTCACTCATTGAGGTATCCATCGGACAGGGAAAACAGGGAAATGTCAGGGAATTTGATATTTGACAGCTGTTTGCAAGTTATAACAACATAAAGATTATCATAACTCAAAACGGCAAGCTATCATGGCTCAAACAAATTGTGCAACCATCTCACTCAATCATTTGTGCTTACTCAAAATTTCAAATTTTACAGTGCTGGGTTATCTCAACTGATCTCATTCACAACACATTGTTGCACTTTCAGAGAGTTCAGATAAAATTATTCACCTTAAAATGTTCAGTTTGTTCACCCTGTTTTTCATACATAGAAATATGTATCTTGGAATCCATCATTCTACCTAAATTGACATAACTAATTACCTATCTACATGCCAACCCACTTATCTATCTATCTATCTATCTATCTATCTATCTATCTATCTATCTATCTATCTTTCTTTCTTTCTTTCTTTCTTTCTTTCTTTCCAATGGTATCCACCATCTATCTGCCTTGACAGCAAATTTTGAGTATTCCATGTGTATGTCATCAATTACCAACCTAATCACCTGGTTATGTTATCAGATAAAGACAAATTGCTGTTCATACATTTACAAGTTACTAACAAGTAAATCATGGACTTTCAAAAACAAGAGCCAGTCAATTCATGGGGGTGACCATTTAATAAACAGGGGAGGCGGGTTCTTTGAAATAAATAATTTTTTGCTCAGTTTCGGGGAAATAAATAAAGTAATCTTAGGCAGTCTTGAAAAAAATCATTTTTGCTTGGGGTATTTCTTAATAAGGTGTTGCTTGATCTTGGAATTAATATTTGGGGATTTTGCGTAAGTGAAATAAATAATTACTCAGCCATTAGGCCACACCAAAATAATTTTATGGATGACGGAATCGCCGCTCCTAAAATTGTGAATTTAAAATTAAAATTAATTTCTAAATTAATTTTGCGCCCGCATGGATTCAGAGAGCCTCGAAAAAAAATAATTTTTTTCCAGCTCAAATGACCATAAAAACACAACCACTGGGTGTACAAAAATAGTAGACCCCATTTTAGAAATCGCAGATCATGCTGAGCTTGCTCAAACAGATTAGTAGATGTGTGGATGGCTTTTAAATGTTTTTAAGACAGTTAAAAAATTAATTACTGAATTAATCAGAACCATTGTTCTGTTGTTTCGGGTAGCACATAATCCCTAAGTTTCTCTCTCTCTTGCCTCAAATGTGTCACGGATTCACCTCATGTGAGAGATCTTTACTTGCCCAGAATAGAAAGTTAGACATTGATACAATGGGGCTTGAAGAAACAACAAATTTAATGACATATATATCGAGGGATGTTGCTCATGAAGGTTCACTAAAATGTTTGATTCCCTACCCATCAATAAGACGAGAAACTGAAAAATTAAATGAAAATATTGGATCTAGCCCTTTATAAAGAAATTATTTACACCATGGATAGTTCATTTATTATCATTATTTCCTTGAATAAATTGAAAACAATTCATTAAAAGATTTTCAAATCATTTTGGAAACTTGTAAATCTCAAATATTTCAACAAGCAAGACAGGTGGTCAACCAGAAGGTCATAATGACATTAGAACAACTGGCAAACCACAGACACTCACTGGTAAAAACTGTCACTCACTTTTAAGTCTTCAAGCTTGGAAGAATTGAGCTTCATGAAGACCTTTTAAATTTTTCGCTCGCTCGATTTGCATCTTCTCGCAAAGTAAATTTAAAATTAAAAAAAAATTATTCGCTCGCTTGCATTTGAAAATCTTTCAAAAATTAATCTAAAAATTAATTTTAAAAAAAAATTGCTCGCTCGCCCCATTTTTTTCTCCAAAAAATCCGTCATCCATAAAATTTATTTGGTGTGGCCTTACAGTGAAATGAGTAATTCCCTCCCAGGAAAACTCCAAGTCCCCTTGGATGTAAAAATGGTTGCCCCCAAGTACATGTGCTGCAATTCCATTGTTCATAATAGACTCACTTCACTGATTGCTAAATATTGACTCCTCATAACTTAAATTAATTTAGTGATTCAATACCAGTTATGTTATAGCCAATAGCGTATAGTGTTCAATAGCAAATCACTAAAGGGTGAACTTACCTTTAAGAGCAACTGTATGACAGTGTATGTACCTATGAACCTATCTACCTAGCTACATATCTGTCTCTCGATCCATCTATCTGTCTATCTATATTCTATCATCTACCTTCTAGTTAGTTATTAATAGTTGACAAATTCAGTGAACAATAATTATGTCTTTAATCAATCCAGGCTAACATCAATGCAGACATTGCACAGTGCCATGCTGTTGTTCTGAATCCAATTCAGGGTAAAGATAATGAATAAGATAAAGAGGCCACCATTTAGTCTTAAGGGGGGGGGGATCTTTGAGTTTTTTTTTTAGATAAATAATTTCTTGCTCAGTTTTTGGTTAAAAAATAAATCAATAAATTATTTTTGGGCAGTCTTGAAATTAATAACTTCTGGAGGTGATATTTCCTTAATAAGGCGTTGCTTGATTTCAGACAGAATATTAGGGCATGTCAAATGCTTGAAATGAATAATTATGGCTGGCATTGCCCTGAATTACTATTAAACAATTCCCAGTAGAGGAAAACTCCAACCCCCCCCCCCAACCGATTATTAAATGGTCACCCCCAAAGGGCACTGAACAACAATTGGCTACTAAAGCTGGCAGCTGGGTCATTCCATGTCAGATCAACAAGTGGCTTCCACCACCCCATCTGCGAATTGACTGAAAAAATTATATGTTGTTTGATGTCTCAAAAGATGAACTTCCTGAAAATTTCAGCCCAATCGGTCACTTTTTCATGATTTGGCTGAGGTTTGAAAATTGCTCATTTTACCAGTTTTTCAGGCATCGTTTTGACCACAACTACATTGTTTGCTCAATAAATCACTTAATACTCAACCTTGAGCTTTGAAATTTGGGATCTACACCTACTGGACAATGGAAAAGGATCTTTGATAGTCATTTATTGTTTTGCTATAACGATCACAAAGCCATGGCCTTGTTAAAGACCCCCCTCAACAATCAATGTTCACCACAAAAAAATTCAAATCTCCTATAGGTATTCCGGGTATAGATATAAAATTCCTAGGATATATTCTGCATATGTATGGTCAAATAATAGTTGAAAATTGGAGATGTGTTCAGCCTCGTTTTTTTAATATAATTTTTTGAAAAATATTGGATATTTTTCAGTATGTAAAAAACAAAACTAGCTGGAACTCAAGAAGTACACGTGACACATCCCTGAAAGTTTCCTATTATCTTTCACATCCATAGGGCATAATACAGAAAAAAATTCAGGAACATGTTCAGCTTACTTTTGGTTCCTCGGAATTCTGAATATTATTCTGTCTGTAACAGCAATGCAACTGTTGAGTAGACCTTCTGCAAAAGGTATCATAGACACAGCTTTTAAACTTCTCAGGTATATTTTATATGTGTATAGTCAAATAATTGTGGAAAATTGGAGATGTGTTCAGCCTCGTTTTTTTTAAATAAATTTTTAAAAATATTATATATTTGTGTTATGTCAAAAAAAAAATTAGCTGGATTGCAAGAGGTATAGGTGGCACATCCCTGAAACTTTCCTATTATCTTTAACATCAGAAGAATATGATACAGAAAATAATTCAGGACTATTCTCAGCTTACTTCAGGTTCCTCTGAATTTTGAATATTATTACAGACAGAATAATATTCAAAATTTTGAAAACCTAAAGTAAGCTGAATATATTAGTTATTTTCTGTATTATACCCTATGTATGGGAAAGATAATAGGAAAGTTTCAGAGTTGTGTTCATCTTTTGAGACATCAAATAACATATAATTTTTTCAGCCAATTCGCAGACGGGGTGGTGGAAAATTTCTCGAAAATCTGATGATTTGACACGGAATGACCCAGCTGCAGACAATTTAGGAAGGACGGGGAGGGGGGGGTGAATATAATTGCCTGTACCTAATTCCTGCAGTGAGTCAGGGCCTATGGTTAGCATATGTGAGTATTTATTAAGGCATCTTATCATTTTGCTAATATATATTGGACTATCATATGTGCATATACCACCTATCATATATATTATGTATGTCATAATGCACCCTACACTGGATTTCAATATAGTGTAACATGAAAAAATTGAATGTGTCAAAGATAGATAATGGATATATGGATGGATGGATCATGGATGTACAGTGGTCCCTGCGTTATAAGACCGCCCTTTCTGCGGTCATGAAGCGGTCTCTCATGGGGGTGCGGTCTCTCGTGAGGGTGCAAAATGCACTAAAAATACTACTTAGTGCGGGAGGAAGGCGGTCACATAAGGCAAGGCGGTCTTACAGATAGATAGATAGATAGATTAATAGATAGATAGATAGATTGACAGATAGATAGATAGATAGATAGATAGATAGATAGATAGATAGATAGATAGATAGATAGATAGATAGATAGATAGATCTAATTATCTTGATAGATGGATAGACAAGTTGTTTAGTTGACTGGTTCATTGGTTAATGAATCAATTGATAAATTGACTAGTTGAATATATATATAGATATGATATTAGACTGGGATACATATATCTAAAGAGAATAGATATATAGATATGATATTAGACTGGTATACACACATGAAAGACATTATACATAACATCATTAAAGATTAAATTGTTAAAAAATCACAAATTATTAGACACAGGTCTTGGGTGTTTACATGTGGCAGCAGGAATTTAATCTGACACTCTTAAATTATCAAATTAAGTTGGCTTCATCAGTGTGACAAACTACCAAATTTATCAGAAGGTGCCCTATCTTTGAATTGATAGGAATTTCCTTAATGAAGTGATACTATCTTCTAAGTAGATAAGTTAAGATATGCACCCCAGGTGTCCTGTGCAGCAGTATGGGTCTCTTTGACCACCCTTCCCAGCTGCCTAACCCCTTCTTTCAGCTACAAAGGGTGACAAGGGGCTACAAGGGGCAACAAGCCATAACGATCAGCAAAGCCTCATAAATTAATTAGTGAGGAATGTGCATCAGTAAGGCCCCATCACACCCCATCAGGCCCAGTGATATGGGGCAACATTGGCAATATCATGGGGAACTTCTGATTAAGTGTACTGTATGTAGTAATGCACAGAAAATCGTCCATATTAGGCTAATAATTTTATCATTCTGGGTAACTTTAATGGCTTTCTGACTGTAATGTATTGTCTTGAAGGCTCCATTATGTTTGGATGATAAGGCGTCTTCTTGTAATGGGTCCTCCAATTTACTAATTTCTCCAATTAAGTGAAGTTTATAGCAGTGGTGATTCTTAAATCAAGGGAAAGTCTTTGGCTTTAAAAAGCCTCCACTTAACTTTCGGTGTTAGCTGTAGAAAACTGAAAGGTTGTGGTCTGTGAGACTACCACATCACGAAGCATTGATTGGCTTAATGTCACCCAACATCAAACTGTCTCTTGAGAATTTCCTGGATGGCTTGCTTTTGACGGTCACAATGTATCGTTCTAAACGATTTCAGTTTGTCTTACAGTAGACAATAAAAAAAAGACTGCTAGCGTTCAAGTGGTGTAGGACATCAGTGTCACAACATGCTATCTCTTTCACGTTGAAATGAATTGATACCTCACTTGTGACTTGTTGCCTGTGTGACTACGACAAGTATAGGATACAATTCCACTAACTAGGTATGAGTCGGTAAGTTTACTTTTTGTCTGTAGTTGTGTCGAATATTGCTTGATTCTGTTATGCAGAAAATTATCGCCTGATTTGCCCTCCTATCTAACCTTGGGATATCACAGGAGATCTAGAGCAGCTACAGTTAATCTGGAGTTAAGACCAAGATGTTTTTTTTAATCTGTGATGAGGATACTTTTTCAGCGGATGCAGATTTTGAGTACTAAAGAAGTATATTTCACCTGAGAAGCTGGAAGTGCTTATTGCTTTAATCCGCTTATATCTCCTGCCTCTTGCATGGTAATCCATGAGGACCTAGCCACTGCCTTTGAATATTGGGATTATAAATGAACTAGTTCTCCTAGTCAGAATCTTAATTGAGCCTAGTTTGAGCTTTCATGGACTTGATTTTGTGGATTCTTACATGTATAGATCTTTGTCTTTCATTATGCACTGTTGCATTGAGAAGCATCTACGGCCAGTAATTAATTATATATACCAAATTCAAAATTTAAACAAATTATGCCACTGTCATGATAGTCTCAAGGGCATGCTTGCATGATCATCCTTGCAATTGCAAGAATGGTCCATTTCAGCTAAATATAGAGCTGATCAAGTTTTATCACTATAAAACATTTAAGCTTTGACCTTGAAAGCAAGAATTGATACAATTTACGGTTTCCCTTACACATAAAGTAGGCGTTATCGGCACCCCAAATACAGATTTTCCAGTACAATGCCTTTAATGGCTTTCTGACTGTAATGTATTGTCTTGAAGGCTACATTATGTTTGGCGTCTTTTGGTAATGGGTCCTCCAATTTACTGATTTGTCCAATTATGTGAAGTTTATAGCAGTGGTGATTCTTAAATCTACGGAAAATCTTCAGCTTTGAAAAGGCTCCACTTAACGTTGGTTGTAAGCTGTAGAAAGCTGATAGGTTGTGGTCTGTGAGACTACCACATCATGAAGCGCTGGTTGCCTTAATGTCACCAAACATCAAACTTTCTCATCAAAATTTCCTGGATGGCTTGCTTTTGACTGCCACATTGTATCGTATTAACTAATCAAGTTGGTCTGTCTTACAGTAGACAATAAAAAAAAGACTGCTAGCGTTCAAGTGGTGTAGGACATCAGTGTCACAACATGCTATCTCTTTCACGTTGAAATGAATTGTCATGCGCGCACTTCACTTGTGACCTATGTGACTTGGACAAGTATAGGATAAAATTCCACTATCTAGGTATGAGTCACTGAGTTAACTTTTGTCTGTAGTTGTGTTGAACATTTTGCTAAATTCTGTAACTTATGTAGGCTACAATAGTCACAGACAAGTACATGTGATTAGCTAAAGACATCTCACTTTGTAAGTCAGTGTGCTTCTGCTCATATGCACCAATATTCTGGCTGTGCACAGGAACATGCCATAAGTTGTCACTACAGCACGTTTTAGTAGTCACTGTATGGCTGAATGCACCAATATGATATCTGCAGTTGTTTTTGTTTTGGACCGGTGATATGTTACTTTGTATGTCTTATTTTTTGTGTCTTTTCTTGCAATTGCCTTTTCCTGCACTTTATCTGCAGGCACAGCAGTACATATTTTATAAGACCACTGGATGCAAACTCTTCTCATGGTTAATAAAAAAAGAGTGGCCTATTGGCCTATTCAATTTTTTCTCTTTCATTCTGCACTGTATCTCTCAGTAGCAAATGTTTACATCAAAAGGACCTGGTTAATAACCTATAAGTTATCACCCACAGGGAAAGCAGGAGATCACTTTCTAGAAAAAAAAATACAACCTAGAAATGACTCCAGATATCTTATGGTATTGCCCTATCATATAAGAAATAAATTGTCCTTGCAAGTTTGCTTCACATAATGATGTGGACTACCTAGTCTCTTATTTCACTGATGCAATTATATGTACCCAATTTAGACAGTAAAGTTTGTGACCATCACTATTATCCCGAGAGTCATGTTTGCCTTATCATGCATGCCATCCCATTTCAGCTAAAATATAGAGCTGACCAAAGTATTATCATCATAAAACATTTAAGCTTATGACTTTGACACCAACAATTGATAGAATTTATGGCTTCACTCAAACAAAAAGAAGGTATTATCCCACATACAGATTTTCCTGTATAATGTCTTTAATTGCTTGGGGACTGTAATGCATTGTCTTGAAAGTTTTCATAGAACGTATAATACCTTGTGCAATATTCCAAACTGTTATGTCTGTGGCCACTAGTATCTTCATGCTGGTCAGGTAAGTCGTCCTGTAGACATGACTAATCATCAAAATTACTTTTATCTTGCATGCGTCTAATATTAAGGTAAATGTTTTTAACCACTTTTTGGCATCATTCAACTAAATTATCTGTGCTAACTATTCACCCTAAGCCTCTGTTAAGAATGTTTATATGTAAGAAAATCTGTCACTCAAAATAGAAACTATTGCTATTACTAAACCATCTTTTATGATTATTAATTGTCTATTTACTTATAATTGCTATGTATATCCGATGTCAATTTATTTTCATTCACTGTAAGGTGGCCCCTCGATAGCGGAACTATATCCTTAGAGGGGTCTCCTTTGCCTAATTATTAATATTAACTTTTATTTCATGTAACTTGTGATTATTTCTTAAGGCAGAATAAACTGAATCTGAGTCTGAGTCTGAAGGCTCCACTATGTTTGGATGATAAGGCGTCTTCTTGTAATGGGTCCTCCAATTTACTAATTTCTCCAATTAAGTGAAGTTTACTGCTACAGTGGCCTTTGAATCAAGATTAAGACTTTGGCCTTATATAGCTTCTACTTAATTTGTGGTGCAAGCTGTAACAAATTGAGTGGGTGTGGAACATCGAGATGAGCCTTGAAGTGAGTCTCATCAGAATGTCCTGAATGACTTACCTTTGTGGCAATTCTGTAAAGTCCATTTCACAGATTTGACACTCTAGCAGTTTGTGTAGTCCTACCATTACAGCTATTTCATTGTTAAACAGGGATGAGGCCAGGTAAAATGGGTATCAGGCAAGCCATCCACCAAAGCTCCAAGTGTAACAGGAGCTGAGCTACAAGGTAAATGACATGGTGTTGGACGTACTCACACGGTTTTCGTCCGAAACCATGATATTTTGCCAGAGCTCTACTCCTGTAATGTGTAATTGTAGGGCTACACAAGCTGCTAAAGTGTCAAATTTGTGTTCAGACTTTACAGAATTGTCCCTTGATCACCACAATTTAGAAGTTAAAACAAATTATAAGTTGTTTAGACCTGCGGTAGACAAATTATAAGCGCTTACATTCTGGTGTTGTGAGACATCAGTGTTGTCACAACACCCTCTATCTAACGCATTGAAGTGAATTGCCAATTTGTCATCGAGCAACGAAATGACCTCACTTGTGACTGACCAGTGTGACTGGCCAGTGTGACTCAGTCAGTGACTGTGGCCGCACGCATGAATGCCAGAATTAATACAAGTGCATGCATCTGGATTTTTGAGATTGCAGAAGCATCGCCATTTGTAAATGACTTACAGATATGGTGCACAATGCACATGCAATAGTTGACCTTGTTTACTTCACTTATTTTGATAATGTTGAGACAAGCAAACAATTTTTGCTATACCAGTATTTAAACATTTTGAAGAAATTCATGACTAGTGGGAGCCTATTTCAAAATCACATGACAAATTCCACTTAACATACATCAATAGCAATGATCATAAACTGTTATACATTGTTTATTACTATGTGTGATTTCAGCAGTTAAACAAAAGACGAAAATGGAATTTTAAGAATCTTCGCCTTATAAAACCAACAATAACTGATTTTTAAATGTTGTTCATAATTAACTGTCAAATTTGACAAAGTCTGTGACAAATATATATATACACACATGTCCAGGGCATTTCTGTGGTTTGTCATATGCTAGCATATGGATGCACTGAATCGATTTACAGGCCCTGATATATCATGTCTATCAATTACAAGTACTTCAGCTTATGACTGTGGCTGATAACATTGCTTATACAATTTGACACCTCTGTCAGTCAATCACTAACCAGTATTTCAAAGCAATAAATCCCATGTTCTTTGTTGTCCATTTGTTCTCTCATCTGTGACTGTTTGAGTATTCGTCTCATGGTATAAGCTCGTTATTCACCATGAGATCAGAAATATGTGTTTATCACAACGCAAGCTAAAGAACTCACTAGACAAATCACGTGTTCCCTCTCCATAGGTGAATGACCTATGTACAAGTACAGGTTATGATTATGTACAGTGACAAGGTATGAGTCACTGAGTTAACTTTTGTCTGTAGTTGTGTTGAACATTTTGCTAAATTCTGTAACTTATGTAGGCTACAATAGTCACAGACAAGTACATGTGATTAGCTAAAGACATCGTGCTTTGTAAGTCAGTGTGCTTCTGCTCATATGCACCAATATTCTGGCTGTGCACAGGAACATGCCATAAGTTGTCACTACAGCACGTTTTAGTAGTCACTGTATGGCTGAATGCACCAATATGATATCTGCAGTTGTTTTTATTATGTTGTCTTACTTCTTGTCTCTTACTTCTTGTGTCTTTTCTTGCAATTCTTGCAATTCTTGCAATTGTCTTTTCCTGTATTCTATCTTAGGTACTCAGTACATATTTTATAAGATGCAAACTCTTCTCATGGTTAATAAAAAAAGAGTGGCCTATTCCGGGGGGGGGGGGGACACATATTTGCCCCGTGTTATGGTTCCCCCCCCAGGCCATTTCTAGATATGCCCCTGATCAAAATGACAGAAAAAGGTAATGCATGATCTTTTTAAAAAGAGGCGGTCTTTCCTCGCAAATATTCATGAGACAACCATTAGATTCTTTACAGAGAGCATGGAGTTTGCCTCAACAGCAAATTAAATCTATTTTGTGGTGACATTGACTGTCAGTGTCACAGTAATTATTATTAATTTATTACTACCACGCGATGCCCCCAATTATTTGTTTCTAAATAAAACAATACCCTGTCAAGAAATACACCATCTGGATTTTTTTTATTTCAAGACTGCTAACATACAATTTATTTATTTCATTCAAACTGAGCAGGAAATCATTTATTTTTTAAAAATCCAATGGTAGATCCGATGGTTGCTCTGTTGGCAAAATCAGTGCAAAATATGCATGCAGGATGCAGAGAACTGTGGTCTGGCTGATTCGCACTCCCCTTAAACCTTGGACTATCACAGGAGACCTAGAGCAGCTAAAATTAATCTGGAGTTAAGACCTAGATTTGAAGAAAATTCCAAGTTGATGGTACATTTTTCAGAATGTGTACTGAAGTAGCTTATTTGCACCTGGGAAGCCCGGAAGCGCTTGCTTCAATCCGCTCAAATCCCCTGCCTCCTGCATGGTAATCCGTGAGGACTAACTTCTGCTTCAGAGTATGTGATTATAAATGATCCAAGACAGTAAGAATCTTAAAGTCGTAGGGCTTAATTTAGTCTGATTTAAGTTTTCATGTACTAGATTTCTTTGATTTTTAAATGTTTTCTTCTTCTTATGCTGCACTGTATCTCTCAGTTTAATCAGCCTTAGCAAATACAGCCATTTTTTTTCTGTGCTACATGCAAAAAAAAAACTAGGAACCATTTAGAATTTATGACTAGGGGGAGAGGGAGTTTAATCTCTTAGAAGTTTCTTTTCAAAAATCAGTCACTACTCTTGGATTTTGTAGAATTTTAATAATGCAAACTTGCTAATATAATTCACAAAGTGGGCACTAAATACCAAATTTTATGTTGTCGGTGTCTCACTGATGGGCTTCCATAAAAACATAGGCCTAACTTGGGATAATTGCAGAGACAACTACAGTTAAAATTTATAAATGCCAAATTGGTTTCCTGTGATTTATAAGTCCAAATCTTAAGTGTCCACTAAATAGAAATTCTGTTCCATTCTGCTGAATATGGAAGCCCAAAAACAGCACTTTGTTAATTTATCTTGAGTTTGAAATTGTTCATGCTTATAAAAGAGAAAACTTTTTAGGGCTTGCATTAGAGTGGAAAGTACTCTTTGCTTTATTCTCAAAGCAAATCTAAAGTACACCCATAATTACATTGATCCTTTCAGATTATGATCCTTTGTCCTTAAAGCACTACACAGCTTATGTTATTACCTTTTTAGAGTATATCACTTTGAGATGACTAAACTGCACTTTTTTTCAGTCTTTAACCTCAGTGTGTACCATGAAAAAATGGCCAGTAAATGTCAGTTCCTTTCCCACATCAACCCATCCTTCCTAATGTTATAATGGACAGCAATAAAGTCAATCTGTGTTGCACACTCCCCAGCTGAGAACAATTTGTGCCTCACATAGAAGAAGACATCAGGGAAAATGTTGTAGCGTCAAAGTTTGCAAGAAATGCTGCATAGCGTTCTCTTAGTTCATATAGCCCAATAGAGTGGCAAATTTAAATGCATATTTTGATACTCGACAGTACTTGGCATTGTTGAGAAGCTCAAAAAGATACAACCACTACTAAATTAATATTATTGAGGGCCCCCAACACGTCCTTCTGTCCTTCATTGTTCAATCTGTGCCTGTAATATGTACAAACAATATAAGTTTTATATTCCAAACTTTAGTACTCCAAAAGTTTTCTTTTCCTCCTTACAACATAAAAAAGTCTCTGCTGCAGCATGATGTATGGTAATGGTCGACTGCATACGAGAACAATTCAAATGGAGAGCCTCCAGAAACAGGCTCTTATTCTGGCTCTTATTTGGAGATATGTTGAAACTTTTGCAGAATCATAAAACTATCTTGTCGTGCATAAATTGTAACCTTGGTGAACCATGAAATATTCTGTGTCTGTGTTACTCTTTGTCATTTCCTGTTCTGTGGAGCTAGAGTCAATGTGCATCATTTCTTTGTGAAACATTATTTATCCATTAGTGACTTGACGTCTTGAATGCACATGGTGATGTTTGAGATAGTCTTTATGAAAAAGACACTGTATCAGTAACAAATGGAATCTGTTTTCTACAGTCACCAATCTTGGGGAGTCTAAGTATCAGGCTCACACTAGAATCGATGCTGAATAGCCAGTAAAGATCAGTAGCTGTCCCACGTCAACCCTTCCTTCCTAATGTCATTATGGACGTCAATAAAGTCAATCTGTGTTGCACACTTGCCAGCTGAGAACAATTTGCGCCCCACAGAAAAAATCGTATTAGACAATGTCATCAGGGAGATTGTTCGGGCTAAGTTAGTGATCATTTTTACATGAGACTTGCTTGTTATTCATTGAGACAAAAGAATACATGCTTTATATATTTTTCAAAAATTGTTAAAAATCCACTTATCAATTACAGATGATTTCATTTTTGTAGACCATAGGACAAATGTGATTTTTTTTCTAGGACATTGTATCCTATGGGGAAAAGTGATGCCATAAGTTTTCTGATGTCATTTTTCCCTACAGAATACATGTCCCATAAAAAAAAATCACATTCAGTCCATATGTCTGCAAATATGAAATCATCTGTAAATACAGTGATGAACTATACTTCACGTGATATGTATTTTTGGGTTAAAATTTATGCATTTCAGTAAAGCTAGCCGTGCAACCACCAACAGCCTTTCAATGGTACTTGTCTCCCTACGAATTATTATGTCTTTTGTCTGACTTTTCTTTTTTCAAAAGTTCTATTTGTATGTACCAAAAGCTCTTGGCTGCAGCATGACTTACGATAATGGTCGGCTGTATACCAGACCAATTCAAATGGGGAGCAAGCAGGCACAGCAGCAAAAGGAGGAGCAGGCCATTGTTCTGGGATATGTTGAAACTTTTGTAGAATCATAAAAAGCCTCTTGACTGGTATGCCTCTAAAGAATCCTTGTTGAAAATTCTTCTTTTCCATTGTCTTGTTTTGTTCTTGGTTTTGTTCTTTGTTTTTTAAAGTATATCTTTGGAACTCCTTTCAGCATCGACAAAGAAAAAATGTGGCTTAATTTCGGATTCAGGCATGTTCTACATTCTGAGTAAAGAAGCCTCATTGTTTCACAATGCTCATAACACAAACAGCAAAACTGTACCAAACAGTGGATTGCCAACAAAAATAAACAAAAGTATTATAAAACGTAACGCCTATAAAAAATCTATGAATCCTTTAATTTGAGCCCAATTCAGACTTTTAATGAAAATATCATGACTAAAGGATCAACCATATTAGATCTCCAGAGGGGGAGGAGGCTTGAAGGTTATTTTAAATAAATAATTTACTTTTGAGCAGTCCAAAATAAATACTTTTTGTTTGATTAAAACTCAAAAAAAATTGGTCTCATTACTGCTATTGTTGCCATGCAATAAAAACTCCAAAACCCCCCCCCCCTCCATTAATATCTGATGGCCACCCCTAACTATCCAATCCAATGGATATATTGTACGTTCTCCTGATTTTTAACAATTTTTTATTTTGCCCATTTCTCCTCATATTTTTTAACAATCCCCTGCCCCCACAAAATTTTTTCACCAAATATATATATGTTTTTGTTTTTTTTTCTCAAAATTTCTTTTTCATATCTTTCTTCACATTATTTCCTTGAATTTTTTTTGCTCCATCTTTTTCCAAATTTTCCTTTTAATTTTTTTGTCATTTTTTTCCACATTATTTTGTCCACCAAACGTTTTGTTCCATATCCGACAGGTTTTGTTTTCACATTTTCTTAAATTCAAGCTATTTCTTTTTAGATTTCCACTCCATGTATTTTTTCTAGTAATTTGGCTAATTATTAGCTTATTATATTATCTTTCAGGAAAATATCGTCTATCTCAAGGAAGACTCAGTCAAATCAATTTGACTGAATTTTGAAATATTTCAGAAAAATAAACTAGAGGATCTCTAGCACCAAATGGCACAAAAAATAAGCCCAATGGGTCTATTTATTACCACACACCACTCCTTCAAACTCTCGGTATTTTGGAACATTTTTACCCTGCTTTATTGCACTTCTCCATGGAAAACTGACATCTTTCATGGCTCATTTCACTCAACTCAATTGATTTGACCTAGTCTTCCATGATACAATGCAAGAGGACAATCAGTCATGTCAACAGTCAGATTGATTTAACCTTTTATGCTTATGCATCATTTAAAAAGATAGGAAGGTCAGTCTTATGCAAAACTAGGTTTCGGTGGTTTGACTGAGTCTTCCACAACAGAATCTGAGTTGCACAATGGGAACTTGTGAGGTAAAAAACAGTTAAACCTGCTTTGACTGAGTCTTCCGTTGAACTATTCCCTCCGAAAAGTTGTTTGTTGTTCAAGCTGAAAAGGTCAAAGTGGTTTGACTGAAGCCGACACTATGAATCTGCCACAAGTCTAGTGGAAGACTCAGTCAAAGCTATGTTTTGGCTGAGTCATCCTCCATTTTCCAACAGAAGACTCAGTCATAACATAGCTTTAACTGAGTCTTCCGCTGGACTTACGGCAGATTCTCAGTGTCGGCTTCAGTCAAACCACTTTGACCTAGTATGGAAATTAAAATAATGAAGCCACTGTCTTGCAGCTTGCTGGAATAATCAGTCAAAATTACTTTATTAAATAAATTCTACATTTTTAAACATCATTTATGTTTCTGCACGATCACAACACCAAGCCGAACACAATGACATAACTTTCAATACAATCAGTGCCAGGAAACAGAAGTTATCTGCTGATTTGTTTAGTTTTCAGAATTTCAGGATTGCTGAAAATTGCAAAATTTCTTATGACTGAGTCTTCCATGAGATAGACGATATATATATTAAAGTGGGTAATTGGGAGACTCTTGCTTATGCCAAGTATTGAAATCACAATTGCTTCTACAATCATATTCTAAAAATATACAGGAAACCTCCTAAGCTCCTTTGGTGTTTGATTGATAATTTACATACCTTTCTGATCACAAATTGACCTTGTTTATCCAGGAAAATTCTCAGAATAAGTAAGAATTTCATATTATAGAGTGCTTTTCCTAGCCATTAGACACATTAGCATTGGCTACTCCATCCTCCATGTGGCTAATGAAAATTGCATATTTTGAATGCAAATTAGTCACACATGCATTTTAGTCAAAATTGACCTCTGTGGTTAATTGAATTTTTGTCCTAGGAAAAGCACTGCCACATATATGTCAACCATGTAGCCTCAGTCTGGTGAAAATGAGAACTGCATGCTGCTGCCACCTGGCACTAAAGTTGATTTTGTATGCTACATCATTGCTGTCCCAAGAAATAGTTCCAATTTCATTGCACATTCACAAAATTTCTTTTCAACATTGATGTATACCAGAGTCAGACTCGGCAATCACATTCTCTACGGAAGTAGACAAGGCCATCAGCACACTCAGAAACAGCCCCGATGTCTTCCAGAAAAAAATTGTGTGTGTTCCTCTGGTCGAAATGATGTGGACGCTCGCTAGGAGCTTGCGGAATAGCACACTAATCACTAGGTGGCAACACAAGACAGCATATGTTCTGATCTGTGGCAATGCAAGAGCAGTCCACTTGTAGACAGAGGTAGCCTTTTGGATTTTTTTTTCTTCATAATATTAATAATAATAATTGGCATTTGTATAGCGCTAATTCCAGTAAACTGCTCACTAGCGCTTGTGCATGCTGGATTTATCTGTAGAAACTTTTAAATAGGTAAGTCTTAAGATTTCTCTTGAAACCTTCAAGTGTTTTGGAGGCCTTGACTATCTCTGGGAGTTGGTTCCACAGTTTCGGAGCGGCATGTGAAAAGGCTCTGTCTTCATACTTGTTTTTATTGCAGGCGGGTGGTTCATTTAAGAGCATTTTGTTATTGCTTCTCAGATTACAGTTTCGTTCAGATTTTGGCTGAATCATATTTTGAATATACAAGGGAGCTTGCCCGTTTATTGCTTTCCAAGTTGTTAACATGAGTTTAAATTGTATTCTTGCTGGAATGGGCAGCCAATGTAGCTGCTTCCTATGCTGGCTTACACTGTCGCGCTTTCTCAATTTTTCAATGAGTCGAACGGATGAGTTTTGGGCCACTTGAAGTTTATGTAGCAAACGACTCGATGTTCCATAAAGAAGACCATTTCCATAGTCTAGGTGAGGTGTGACAAGAGCATTGACCGCTGTTTTACAGGTTTCCTTGTCCAATGACTTCCTGATTTTTGAAATGTTTCTAATATTGAAATAGGCATTCCGACACATTTTGTTGACTTGTTTTTCCATGGTCATGTTTTTGTCAAAGATTACACCCAGATTTTTAACATGATCGACTGCATTAATTTTGACATTGTCGACATGGATTGATGATACTTGGAGTTTATTTAGTTGATGCGGACTGCCAATAAGCAGTAGTTCTGTTTTTTCTCCATTGTTACACAGCTTATTTTCATGGAGAAATTTTCTGATATCAGCAATGCACTTTTCCATTTTGACTACGGCATTTCCTTGTTCTGAGAAAGTTGGTTTGAAAGAGAGTATAAGTTACTCGTCATCGGCATACTTTTGGTCTTTGACTTGGTGTTTTTCAGCCACTTCACTTAATGGAGCGATGTATGAATTAAATAGGATTGGTCCTAATTTTGAACCTTGAGGAACTCCAAATTTGAGTGGCAGTCTGGTTGATGTCTTGTCGTTAATTATCACCGACTTTGACCTTTCAGAAATGTATGACTTGAACCAGCATAGCGCAGAATCATGAATACCGTATCTGCTTTCTAAACGTTTCAATAGAATCTTGTGATCAATTGTGTCAAAAGCGGCTGAAAGGTCCAACAGTACAAGCATCGTTACTTCACCTTTGGTCATATTCAACATGATATCGTCATTGATCTTTGTCAGAAGGGTTTCAGTGCTGTGGAATTTTCTGTAAGCTGACTGTTTCTCATCGTCCAGGTTGTTTGTAGTAAGATGGTCTGTGTATTGTTTGATAACAGCACTTTCAATAAGTTTGCCAAGGAATGACAGGTTTGATACTGGTCTATAATTCTTTTTGATTAGATCCAATCCACATTTTTTCAACAGAGGCTTTACTAGCGCATGTTTCAATTCAAGGGGCATTTCTCCCTGTGTGAGTGACTTATTGACAACATTGGTTATAACTGGGAGGTATTCATCAATGCATTGGAGCAAAAGCCATGTGGGAATAGGATCAAGTTGGCAGTGTTTAACTGGCATATCTCTGATCAGTTTCTTTATGTCACTTTGAGATAGCCTTCTGAAGTGTCGGGAGTGTATGAGGGGCAGTTTCGATATTATTAGCAATATCATTGTGTGTGGAGTCCAACTTAGACCGGAGTGTTTTAATCTTTTCATCAAAGAACTTATTGAAATCATTTGCCAAGTCAATTTCATTTGTGTGTGGTGGGAGAGGTAGTTCTTGTTTTCTGTTCAGACTAGAGTTCAGTAACTTGAACAACTTCTTTGCATCACCATTAGAATCTTTAATCTTGACTCGCAGATCTTCTGATTTGAGGTGACTCAGCTGCAGATTCAGTTCATTTCTTTTATCTTTGAATGACTCCCAATCATTTTCAAGTCTGGTTCTCCTCCATAATCGCTCTGCTTTCCTTTTTGCTGATTTTAGAAGCTTGATGTCGGCATTGTTGAATGGAGTGGGTGTGCGTAGAGTTACTTCTCTGGTTTTGATGGGTGCATGTTTCTCCAGAACCTCTTCAGTAGAGTGATAGAGTTGAATAAGTTCATTGAGACCTTTCTGTTCCATCCCACTTCCAATGTCTTTTTTGAAATCTTGAACAACAATTTTACTAGTTTTTCTGAAACTGATTTTCTTCTTGGGTTTTTTTGCTTTCTTGATTGGAATGTCAAACAGAATGCAGTTATGATCAGAAAGCAGGTCACTGACCCTACAATTGTTCAATATGGATTTTTCTTGAGTAATAACAAGGTCCAGTGTATTGCCATCTTTGTGTGTTGGTGCAGAGACATGTTGCACAAGACCAAACATTTCAAGGATGTCGTTAAATTTAATGGCCTTGTTATCATCCGGTTTATTCACATGAAAGTTGAAATCGCCAGTAATTATGATTTCATTATTGAATGTTTGATAGTGTCCCAGAAACTTTGTGAATTCAGTGAAAAATTCTGCAATACTGTATTTATTTTTGTTGGATGGCTCTGGGTGGTACACTAGAAGAATGTTGACAATTTTCCCATCCATTTGGATTTGGATATCCATGTGTTCAAAGGTCTTGGTCTTCATGCTATCTTTTTGAATTGCTTGAATGCCAGATCTGACAAGGCAACCTACTCCACCACCTGGTCTTCCTAAACGAGGCGAGCTAAGAAAGAAATATCCACCATTTTGCTCCAACTCGCCGATTTCAACTTTATCATCATCTTTTAACCAAGTCTCAGTGAAAAGAAAGATGTCTAGATCATATTCATCATTGTAGTCCTTAACAATTTGCGTTTTCTGTCTCAAACTCTGAGCATTCCACACACAGGTTTTCAGAATATTGTTTGCTTTGAGAATAGTCTTGTGGGGATGAAATCTTATATGTTCTGCGGAACCTGACATTGAGTCATTTTGAGCTAAAATCTCAAATCTGTTTGAGAGTTTGATTGAGCTACTGTTGTGAATTACACGGTTTACCTTTGGCTGAGTTGGGGCTGTTGCTGGTTGTAGCCCGTTGACATGTCTATTTAGACCAGTTCGCAAGGCATCAGAATAAAGCTTTCTATATGTGTGCATTGTTACTATCTGTTAGACGTGAGAATTCGATAAGCAAGCAATATGTGACTTAAGAGTATGTGAAAATCAAGGATGACTCAATTTGTGACTGACCAAAGTTAAGAGTCAAGGATCAATTTGTGATTGACCGGAGGAGTTGCTTAGAATCGAGGATCCGTCAATTTGTGATTGACCGAAGGAGTTGGATAGAATCGAGGAACAATCAATTTGTGATTGACCGAAGAAGTTGGTTAGAATCGAGGATCAATCAATTTGTGATTGACCGAATGAGTTGGTTAGAATCGAGGATCAATCAATTTGTGACTGAACAAGGGGTTAGTTCGGATCGAGGATCAATCAATTTGTGATTGACCGAAGGAGTTGGTTAGAATCGAGGGTCAATCAATTTGTGATTGACCAAAGGAGTTGTTAAGAGTCGAGATCAATCAATTCGTAATTGACCCAAGGAGTTGGTTAGAATCGAGGATCAATCAATTTGTGATCGACCAAAGGAGTTGGTTAGAATCGAGGATCATTCAATTTGTGATCGACCAAAGAGGAGTTGGTTAGAATCGAGGATCAATCAATTTGTGATCGACCAAAGGAGTTGGTTAGAATCGAGGATCAATCAATTTGTGATCGACCAAAGGAGTTGGTTAGAATCGAGGATCAATCAATTTGTGATCGACCAAAGGAGTTGGTTAGAATCGAGGATCAATCAATTTGTGATCGACCAAAGGAGTTGGTTAGAATCGAGGATCAATCAATTTGTGATTGTCCGAAGGAGTTGGTTAAAGTGAAGGATCACTCAATTTGTGACTGACCGAGGGGTTAGTCCGGATCGAGGATCAATCAATTTGTGATCTGTCAGTTAGTGACTACATCAGAAAATTTAAAATTGATCTGTCAGTTAGTGCCTAGATCAGCACAATTTAATTATAGCGATCTGTCAGTTAGTGACTAGATCAGAACAATTTAATTGTGTCTGTCAGTTAGTGACTAGATCAGAAACAATTCAATAGTGATCTGTCAGTTAGTGACTAGATCAGAAAATTTAAAAGTCTTCAACTGATACTTTCATGTTATAACGATAATCCCACTTGGCAAATTGTTTGTAGCTTTTTTCTGCTTCTCTCAAATTCTTCTTGTTTTATTTTCATTGTAAATCTCTTTGTTTTATTTTGCTTTGTTGTTTTGTTTAAGGAATAAGCTAACGCCTCGGTATATATCACATATTCCCTCAAACGCAGGATATAACTAGTACATATATATAGTAGTTATACCATGGGCATATGTGGTACAGGAGATATATACAGCTGAGGTAGTAAACATAGTCGGAGGGCGTAGCCCGAGGGTTATATTTACCACCGAGGCTGTATATATCCCGTATACCACAAATATGCCTTTGGTATAACTGATTTATACCATTATTCACTGTTTCAGAGGATTATTTTGTTATCATGTGTTTGGAGATGAAGACCGATATACTAAAAATGTCTCTATTTTATTACCAGAGATACCAAAATGGTCATAAAATTTATTTTTATTTAACAAAATTAATAACCTATTTAAATCAATATTCTAGTGTCAGCAACTTAAATTATGTTCAAGCTACAAAAGCTCTTATAAACTCCAGAGTGAGGCTCAATGGCATCTGTCATGACGTCATGATTCAAATGCTGGCTTCTGATTGGCTGATTCAGTGTTTGTGCATTGTGACATCACCACTTGTCATGTGACCACTAAATATATGTGATATACGGCGATATATATCATGGTGATTATTGAAGGATTTATCAGCGATCATGGTATAAATATATTTAGCCTATGTTGGACGGCTGTTTCAATCATCCTTTGCCTCATTACCATGTCCTCCTCCTGTCCTAATTAGCCTACCAAGTGCATAAATATGGGATGTTAAGTGCCAACCATCTCACAGCAATGGGCTGACAAATTATTGAAACTACAATCTGACATGTGTCAATGAGATACAGTAACCCAAAATAAAGTAAGAAAATTTTCAGTCAGAAGTCCTATGTTTACCTATTTTGTCCTCCTTTCTCTTCTACACCCCAAATCTCCTTTCAACTACCTTTGACTCCTCGCCACAACCTTATCCTGTATTAAGAACTGTTTTAAGACAGCGTAGCAATGTAACTGCGATTAGCAAGGGTCACAACATCAAATAAATAAATGGGGGTGACAGAGTTTAAATTGTTGTTGATTTAACGTAAATTCAATATACTTTTAAAAGGAAGTTTAAAGTAGGAGGTAAGGGTAGGAAGTGATTTAGGGAAGCCAGAAAGTGTGAAAAGGTAAAGTAGTGTCTGATTCTTCCTTGCTACTGAGGCAGTTTTACTTCATTGTGGGATGTACTGTATGCCAGAGTAGGAATCAAACCTGTGATGTTTGGAAGCCAAGGCAAGAGGCCAGAGCGCTGAAGACTGAACGTATTCTCTCTGGTTGAAACATTAGGAATAATGGCACTTAGGATGTCACGTGCTAGCCAGAGAACATGCATGGCCAAGTTAGATGAAGTATGTTACGATATAAGTTATAACTCTATTAATCCATTTTTATGGCATGATGGCTGTTCATGTTTACTGTATCAGGCCGGAAGGTACCAAGTGCAGAAAGTTCCTATAGGCCTATCACATGCATTACATAGAAGCCAGATCAAAACTTCTGATCATACATAACAGATTCATTAAAGTATCAGACATAGTCTTCTATGGTTTCTCATAATTATGTTTAAAAAAAGTCTACAGAAAAAGTAACATAACAAATTCATTTTCTATGTGCATGCACGTATTACAGTCCTTGTCATACTTACGTGGAATCTCAAGTTTTTTTTCTATGCTGTTTATCTGTGATGTCAGAGATGACTCTTTTCTAGCATTGCAATATATGTAAATTAACTACAAGCTGTCATGTCATTTCAAACTGGGTCAGATTCCCCAGCTCCTAGCCAATGTTGATCAGTCCTCCTGAACTGAGCGTCACAGTTTCAACACAGTGTCAGAGTAAGAGTTTTATCAGGGATAGCGCCTACAACTACGTCATCACAGCTTGATAGCCAATGGGCTGACCGTAAACTAAGTCATCACTGTTCAAACATTGATATATTGAAGGAAGCATTACATTTTTGATATCGCAATGATTTATCACAGCAATCACCAGTCTAATCCTACCAAATGGCAGCTTTGTGAGCATTCACAGTAGACAACTGTTATAATCCCCACAGAGTTGTTTGATAAATCTACAAACTTGACTTACAACTTTAAACTTTGATGGAAGTTGGTATAAACAGAAGGCTTTGACAATTTGTTTGTAAACACATGGCTTATGTTATGTATATTTGTTCTGTCAGCCCATTGGCTGAGAGGCTGTGATGTCAAACTTGCATGGGTTTTTCCCAGACCCAATTTTAACTCTGACACTGAGTTGAAACTGTGACGCTCAGTTTGGTGGATTCGCATTGGTTAGAAGCTGGGGAATCTGACCCAGTTTGAAATGACATCACAGTTTGTAGTTAATTTACATATATTGCAATGCTAGAATAGAGTCATCTCTGACATCACAGTTCAACAGCATAGAAAAAAAACTTGAGATTCCACGTAAGTATGACAAGGACTGTAAGGTTTTATCTTCGCCAACCTAGTCTCAGTAGTGACAGGGCGCTTCAGAAACCTTTATTTTCTCTCAGTCCTTTTTTGTAGCATACTATCTCAAAGAGAAGGCAAATATTAGAAACTAGTGGCACAAAACGTATTAAAAAATGCTTTACTTTAAGTGGGGGCGATCGGGGCACAGTGAGAGGGCAGGCAGAGTGAGACAAAGCTCATAGTGTCTAACTGGTACTGTTTACAGAACAACCCTCGTTGTTTGTATAGTACATTTCAAAATAATGGTTTTTTGTTGCTCATTTTACTGTTAATTGCCAACATTTTGGAACACTTCAAGATAAAAAAGGTTCCGACTGTGTCCCACTCTCCCCTACTTCATATTTTATGTGGATAAAGCCAAGGCTTCCCTAGTCAGGCAGATTCTGGCCCATGTCCTTGGTCCATTCAGACTCCAAGGCAAGAGTAAACACCGGTAAATGTCAGCTTCTGTCCCACATCTACCCTTCCTTCCTAATGTGATAATGAACAGTAATAAAGTCAATCTGTGTTGCACACTTGCCAGCTGAGAACAATTTGTGGCTAAAAGAAGGGAACACAGCAGGGAAAACGCTGTAGCATCAAAGTTAGCAGACCGCTGCAAAAGACAGCAGGACTGCCATAAAAGACAACTTCATGCTTTCTCTTTTATATGAATATGAAAAGGATCTTGCTAGTGGTGTTAAGTTTTCTAAAGAAATGTACCTCATTTACATTATGAAGCCAAAGCTTCCTCTTTCGTAAACCCCAAAATCCAGTACATAGTAGACATGGGTTTTATAAATATACAATGGCTTCATACTATATAATGTCTTGTATTGTCTGTCTGCCTGTTTGCAAAATTTATTTCTTCCTTTTTGCAAAAAGCTATTTGCTGTTCCATGACTTACGATAATGGTCGGCTGTATACCAGACCAATTCAAATGGAGACTGCGCCGGAGTGGGAGAACTAGCAGGAACAGGCCATTGTTCTGAGATATGAAGAAACTTTTGCAGAACCATAAAAGATTTCCACATTGCATAATTTGTAATATCGAAAAGTGCAAAATGTAATTATTAGAAACTGCAAATACGAAGCAAGTATTCATTGCTCTTTTTACTAAATAAGCAGTGTGTAAGCCACATGTAAAACTCTTCATATACTTCCTACAAAATATCTTCTTGTTCTCAGCTGGTGAGTGTGCAACACAGATTGCTTGTATAGCTGTCCATTATCACATAAGGAAGCAGGGGTTGATATGGGACTGCAACTGACCTTTACTGGCCATTTGTCATTGATTTGAGTGTGAATGCAGATGTTCAGCTCCTTTTGAAGATGAGAGAATATCTGAAAAATATTATATTTTCATTTGTTGCTGATGCACTGTATTTTAAAAGTCTATCACAAACTTCACCATGTACATAGAAGAGTCATTACTAGACATATCATCACTAATGGATAAATTGTGTTTCTCAAAGAAAAGATGCACATTGTCTCTGCAGAGAACAAGGAAAAGTAATTAATGTTATTGAGTCCGCTTTCTAGTTACGGTACTTTGAATGGCAAAAAAGTAACACAGACACTGAATGTTTCTGATCATAATGATGTAATTCATATTATACATTGTATGTAGGATAAGATAGTTTTACGATTCTCTAAAATTTCAACATATCCCATAATAAGAGCCTGGTCCTTGCGCTCTCTACTAAAATTGGTCTGGTTTTCAGCCGACCATTATCATATATCATGTAGCGGCAAAGAGCTTTTGTATGGAGGAAAGGAAAAATTGGGAGGAGAAATTGAGATAATGGAAAGGCGCTGCGCATATATTCTTAAATCTCAACATGGATCGTCAGACATTTGGAAGTTAAAATAAAGAAAAATTAGATATTCACTGATTTTTTCACGAAGATTAAAAATTTTGGTGCATCTGTCATTCCATTTATAAGGTCTTACGCCAGTCATAATTGACAATTGATCTTAAGCTTCTTAGGCCATCTTCAGGCACTTTTTGTAGGGACAGTCGAAAGAAAGAAGAAAAAGAAGAAGCTGGGATCTCAATTTGTTATTATGTCAATTTGATAAAAATTGTGGCTAATCTCAAGTTTTTATTCCATAGGCAGAAAATATGTTGGTTTGGTCGATCAAAGAAGCGAACAATCAAATATGTCTGGCCTTAAACCAAAGAGAACAACATATTTAGCAAACTTCACCCTGAAGTCTTCTTTTCTGTGAGCCACAAGTTGTCCCCACACTCTAAAAACAAGTGTTGTTATTTTAACACCAAAATAAACACTTTTTGGTTACACTTTTTAAACATGTTGAAGTGTTTATATTCATAAAGATAAACATGTTGAGGTGTTTATGAATTATAAACACGACAACACCTTAATGAGCTTGTTACACTTTTTAAACACTTCAACATGTCTTTGACTCTAGAAGTGTTTTAAAATAAACACAAGGTGTTTATCTTTATGAAGGGAGAAGAAGCGTTGATCTGAAACAGTCATTGAGATCAGTCGGATTAGAAACACAAAACAGTTGTATACAAACACACAATAATCACCACAAGCAATCTCTGCTAATCAGGTCTAATTATACTGCATCTAGTTTGTGAAAAATAGCATATACAAATAAATATACTCAAAAATTCAAATAGATAGTAAAGAAATTTACAACAGCATCTTTGTTCAGTTTATATAGTACTATTTTGCTAACTTCCAAAGCAGAGTGGGGGTACTGTTTCTGTGTGTCTGTCTGTCTGAAGGACTGTCTGTCAGTCTGTCATGGGCACTTCCTTTTGGCAAAAATACTCCTTGAAAAATATAGCCCCACAAAGGTGAAGTACAGTAAGAGCAGATTTTACTTACCTTTGTATTCCTTAGCAGCAAAAGGGGGGGGGAGCCAGTAATGAAACACCGAAAATACAGTAATGTTCAAAAGTCTTGAGCCACATCCACATTTTTTATGTTTGATTTCCAAACTATGTTTTGAGTCCTAATGGTGTTGTTTTCTTATTAGTATAGTGTTCAGGAATGTTTCTCCAACATCCATTTTTAAAAAGCTTTTATGGGTACTTGTATGGAGATACTTAGGAAGGGAACCATAGAGAGGAGGGTCATGTGTGCTCAAAGGGAATGTAAAAGAAACAAAAATTTGTGGTTGCCTCAAATCTTTTACACCGCACTGTAAAATGACCTCCTTAAATAAAATGTTGACATTCTGTATTCCCCTTTTGCTCAAGCAGACTACAAAGGTAAAGTACATAATCTGACTTACTTTACTGGGAAAAGGATCAGCTCAGTTGGTAGTGCTCTTAACTTCAATGCAATTGCTGGTTTCTGGGTCTCATTCCAGCTCTGGCCATGTCACCAATCCGACATACTATATCGGACAGCAGTTTCAATCAACCTTCTCATCAAATGTTACTGTGCCCTGCTCCTGTTCTAATTACAATAGCCTGTAAAAATGCATGAATACATGATGTAAAGCCTTTATCATTTATCCATCAAGGTTGATTAAAGTTACTGTTTCAACTAGGTTCAACAGTTTATGAAAAGAAAAAATAAATGATTGTTTATAGCTTGAAAATGAAAATTAGTACATTGATCCAAGAGTCAATGTGTTTCATACAGTATAACACATGACATCAAGCAAGAATGACAATTTCTTGTTGAATTCTTTTTATCACCCGTTGGGGTTTTTACCAATTATGGTCGTATTAAACCACGCAAAAACTCAGGTTTTCATTCAAAAGCTGGCCCTATTGGTAATGAAAACCATAAAATAGGCACTGCAGCTTTATCAATACTTGATATTAATAGTATTTTTGCAGATTTATGTGCTCTTTATATAAAATATGAATGCTTCATATGACACTGTCTTCTAAGAGTTCTAAATTGAACGCTAATTTTAAGCGTTGCAGACAGAACTTTAAAAAGTAAAAGTGACCAGCCTTGCAAGCATCATCAAGTTGGCAGAATTGCCACTAGTCTTGCTTTCAGAGAATTATTGGAAGTATCAGATCTGCATCCCGGAAAAGAATGGTTTACTTTAATGGTCAAGGCAATTCATTGCGTCAATGATGCACAGAGAAACAGGCCAAGTTGTGCAACAGCTTGTTTGAAGCTCATCTTCATAGAAAATCAACAAAAATTATCAGTAATTCCACAATAATTCCTTTTTTTTATTAGTAAATATTACAAGGATGCATCGGACTCAATAACAACAAAGAGAATCTTTTTAAGTAGGCATGCAAAATATTTTTTACTGGTTCAACTCATCATAAAATTTAATGTAAACTCTAGAAGAATATGTAGGAAATGTGTAGGTCCTACTTTTAGTGATTGTACAACAACAATTGCATGTGAGTTCCTCCAATGAAAACCTGGCATAAAGTAACCAGATCATATTTTTTACTATATATACTGATATGTTGTGAAATGTTTATAAGAATAATATACATAACAGGACAAATCAATATTAAGTGAACGCTCATCTGTTCTTTTGTGGATAAGGTTCAAGGTGTCTTGTCAAATTGTCACAAAAGTAAAAATGAAGAAATGTTCCATTAAGTCAGTATTGCATATTTGCATGGCAGAAGGCATATCTGCGCACAGATGAGTGTTTTAACTCAAGTAATAAAATCAGCATAATCACGACCAGAAACGTCAAGATGACGACATAAATGATGCAGATGACACATAAGATACAGATGATGCATAGAACCTGTAATGATAGAAAAGAAATACTTTAGAAAATGTTTGGTTATTTTTTTCTTTTTTTTTAACGAAATACAAGTTATAAGTTCTGTCTATTTGTATAGCAAAATTTAAAATTACTGTTATTATTAAACTTTACTTGAGCAATAAAAGATAGATACATGGGAGCCTTTTTAAATATGTTATGCATTTATCCAATGAGTGACAAATTGTACATAAGGGTTGAATTTGAGAACTTCCAGTTAGTGTAGTATTCCTAAAGTGCACTAAGTAATTATGCAAAAAGAGGTCAATCCTTGAATAAGAAATGTTAATTAAAATTGACAAAGGGAACTGAAAAATAAATAAATATATAAATCTTTACCTTCTATTTTGGAGAAGTGGACAGTGCTGTTTCTTGTTTTTCCCATTTATTTCACATGTCATCCATAACCTGGAACAATTAGCACTCTTGTCACATTGTGCACATTTTAATTCGTAAATGTGGGGGAGACAGGGGTATGTTGTGCCACGGCGTAAGTTGCTCCCTCCCTGCCCACTATTGGGGTAAAATGAAGAACTGGGTAAAAAAGAAATTGGTCAGTTGTGACATCATTATGCGCCTTGAAAAAACCTGTTAAATTTAAAGCTATGGAAAGCTACACTCATAAATTAATTTTTTTTTCTTGAAAATCTGATGTAACAAGGACTGACATTCTTGTTTCTCGCTCACTTGGTATTTGTTAAAAGATAAAGTGTTTCTGGTAGGATGGAGTTATATCTAGACATTGTTTTGGAAGATTTAATCGTGCATCATTGATTTTTTTTTTACTACCAGTTTTCTCCTGAAAATCAGTACAGGGAAAGTTGTGCCATTTGGATTGGGGTGAGTTTGTGCCTATGATATAACGTAGGATATAATTTTCATTATTCGATTTCTGTTTGCAGGTAAGTTAGAAAGTGTTATACCACCATCTAAACAAAAAACATTTTAGTTTCTGCATAATTTTGAATTTTTGCGTAACATGGCTATTAAATGTTTGAAACAGTTTTAAACAGTTGTTTTCAGTTCTGGCTTGGTGAGTGCTGGTCCGATTTGAATAATTTTAGGTATGTAAATGAATATAGCCATTTTCTACAACTAAATATTAAAATAATTATACTAATATGATTATTTTTCATGAAATAAGACCAATGCTCCTTCTTGCATCAAAGATAGCATTATCAGTTGGGCAAAAAGGAGCATAGATGCACTAAGCACCTTTTTGCACCAACTGGTTTCTGTAGTCATTCGGAGCAAAAAGGAGCTTAGAGCTAGTATTTTTACTATCATTGTTAAGTAACTTTCAGCGCCAAAAGGTGCATAACAGCACTATGCTCCTTTTTGCATTGGTGTTAGCTCAACTAAGTCCCTTACTGCATTGGCTACATTTTCTAATGGCAGAGACAACAAAGACCAACAAAACATTAAAAATAGTGTCATCCTGTACTTTGACCTGCTATATCTCCTTTAGTATTACTCACTTTGTTCTAATATTCACAGACATTAATCTTGAGGTCTTGAACTTTCAAAAAATGCAATAATTCAAAAAGGGACTTAGTGGCACTAAGTCCCTTTTTGCGCTCAGCGGTCAATATACAAATGATCTATCTGAAGAAACAGGTGAAATACAGGGTGACAGGCGTGGCCGGATGTAAAAGGGTAAATCATATTCATGCCAATTTTGCATAACAAAATTTAAGAAGAGTGTCAATAATAATTTTGATAATAAGATTATTATTTAATTTGAACCTAAAATTGCTAAAATATGGCAGAATAAGATCAAAATGGAACACCTTATCCCCTCTGCCCCCCTTAGACAAGGGCTGGAAGAGCAATTGCCACCTCCACCCCCTTGGTCCCGCACCCCTGGTGAAATACAAGGTTTTTCTGGTGTAAACCTCAGGGACAACTTATCTATCATGGGGCACAACTTACCCCGGCAGCAGGGCAAGTTGTGCTACTTGACCTTTCTAACCAGATTTTAGAAATAATCACCTTTTTGTGACAGTTCTTCATGATTTGCAATCACAATTTCTTCATCCAGTGAAAATACCTCCAGAGTTTAAAAACAAACATTTTCTTCCTGAAAAACAAGATACGTAATGAATCTGCATCATATAGCATTTGACCTTACTTAAACGTTACACAACATTATATCAGCAGAAACAACCTACATTAGTCAAGCCACGGGTTCTTGTTCAGGCTAAATTTTGATGACACAGTAGACATCTCTCCTACTGGATTTATCAGAAGAAGCCGCCAATATTAGGCAACCCAGAGATTCTTGCCTGGATTAAATTTTAGTGACATATTAGACACCTTTCTCACCAGATTTTGGATATAATCACCTTTTTGTGTGGCAGCTTTCCATGGTTTACAGTCGCAATTCATCCAGTGAAAAAACCTCCAGAGTTTGAAAACAGAAATTTTCCTCCTGAAAAAACATAATATAAATTTAATGAATCTGCATCATTTAGCATTTGACCATACTTAAAAGTTAAATATTAATAGAAATCCTCTACATCAGGCAAGCTGTGGGTTCCTCTTCAGGTTTTATTTGGACAACACATTAGATTGATGGATGGATGACAGGGGCTTTACGTCCTGTATTTGTGCACTCAGTAACCAACTATATTTATTAGAAGAAGCCACCTGTTTCAGACAACCCGGAGCTTCTTGTTTCGGTTAAACTTTGACGACATATTAAACACCTTTCCAACCAGACTTTAGAAATACATTGTAATTACCTTTTTGTGACAGTTCTCCATGATTTCCAATTAAAATTTCTTCATCCAGTGAAAATACCTCCAGAGTATAAAAACAAACATTTTCTTTCTGAAAAAACATGAGATAAATAGAGAATCTGCATGATATAGCATTAATTTTGATTTTAATTAAAAGTTAAACATTATATCAGCAGAAATCACCTGCATTAGGCAACCCAACGGTTCTTGTTTAGATTAAATATTGATGACACAGTAGACATCAGAAGAAGCTGCCTACATTAGGCAACCCAGAGATTCTTGCCTGGATTAAATTATAGTGACATATTAGACAACTTTCTAGTTTCTAACCAGATTTTATATATAGGCCTAATCACCTTTTTGTGGCAGTTTTCCATGCTTTGAAATTTCAATTTCTTCATTCAGTGAAAAACCTCCAGAGTTTGAAAACAGACATTTACTTCCTGAAAAAAACATAAAATACATAATGAATCTGTATCATTTAGCATTTGACCATACTTAAAAGTTAATCATTTTAAAAGAAAACACCTACAAAAACCAACATCAGGCAAGCCGTGGGTTGCTGTTCAGGTTAAATTATGACAAGTGAGATCGATGAATGGATGATTGGGGCTTTACGTCCTGTATTAACGCACTCAGTAGGCTAATTAGGACAGGAGGAGGACCCGGCAATGGGGTGAAGGATGATTGAAACAGCCATCCAACATAGGCCCAGGTGACCTGACAAGAGCTGGAATCGAACCCTGGACCAGTGATTGGAAGCCCAGAACGCTACCTCTAGATCAACCCTGAGACATCTCTCCAACTACGTATATTTATCACAAGAAGCCACCTGCATTAGGCAACCCGGAGGTTCTTGTTTAGGTTAAATTTTTATGACACATTAGACACCCTTCCAACCAGACTTTAGTAATAATCACCTTTTTGTGGCAGTACTCCATTATTCACAATTACGATTTCTTCATCCTTTGAAAATACCTCCAGACTTTAAAACTGGCATTTTCTTCCTGAAAAACATAAGGTACAAAATGAATCTGCATCATTTTGCATCATAAACCAGTGGAATTAAGCAAACCCGTGGGTTCTTTTTCAGGTAAAATGTGGCCAACATATTAGACACCCTTCCAACCAGATTTTAGAAATAATCACCTTTTAGTGGAAGTTCTCCTTGACTTGCAATTCTAATATCTTCATCCAGTGAAAAAAATTGCGGAGTTTGAAAACTAGCATTTTCTTTCTGAAAAACATAATTTAAGGTACATAATGAATCTGCACCATTTAGCACTTGGCCTAAATGCTAACTGGTGCAGATTCATAATGTACTGGGGAGGGGGGGGGGGAAGTCAAGGGGGCCGGGCCCCCTGGACTCCCCCCCCCCCCTTCTCCCTTCAGGCTAAGATATTCAATCAGACATAGAGATCCCCGGTTGAATTTGCTCCGGCCCTTCGGGTCTTGCACATGGACCTCCCCCTTTCAAAATTCCTCGATCCACCCCTGTGGCAGGATCCTTCACAAAACAATATTTGACATTATTCTAGTGTATTTATATTTGAAAATAAATATTATCTCCACAACATTTCAAAATGACAGCTTAACAACACTGAGAACAGTTGCCTTGATTAATAAATAAGGATATTTACTTTTTTTTAAACTTACCTTGTCAAAACTTTGGTTATAAGACTTCTTAAGGGTCTCCAATAGCTCAAACAATCAAACATTGAACAGAACGAACAGCTTTTTGAAAGTGGCCAACATTCGCCTTCATGGTTGGGTGAACGTTTCTGTTGATGAATGTATTAAGTTTGAAGCTTAAGTGTTTGATTATGTGTTTATGATTAGACACATCATAAACACTAGTGTTTATGAAACTTAGAATATTTTTTCAACTTGGACTTCTTACGTTATAAAAGCACAAAAAATATGTACTGGTTGGCAAAAATGGCTGATTCCATATTCTGAAGATATATATACATTAAAAAAATTGTTTTTTTCTTAATTCCCTTTACATAGTATATACATTCCAACTGGCTCAAAATTTTCTAAGTCCCATTAACACTTCAGCTTGTCCTGTATAAACACGATAGTGTTGTTGTTTTAACACTAAAGTGTCTATTTTCAATCACCTAAGTGAATATAAACACATAAGTGTTTACGAAATAACACTATAACATGTTTATGGCCAACACTATTTTTTAGAGTGCAGCTGGGGAGTGTGCAACACAGATTGGCTTTATTGCTGTCCATTATAACATTAGGCAAGAGGGGTTGACATGGGACAGGAACTGACATTAACCGGCCTTTTTCTGTATTGTACATTGTGGGTAGAGACTAACAAAGGCACCAGTTTATTCGCCTAAAGGCTTTGTACTCTATTGGGTAATATATATATATATCATTTATTCATGCGCAAATGGCATAAGAATATAAAAGACAATGTAAAGTGGATAAAAAGACAGTTAAAAACTATTCAAATTCTCATGTAAAAACAATCAATGACAGCATAAATAGTGTAAAATCAATTTGCATTCATCATTGTCCAAAATAAAATCAAAGTTAATATCACAGAGTTCCATAATCTGCATTGCAGTCCTCTCGTCATCTTGACTCGCTGGCACTTTCAGGTTACTTTTCATGAATGGTTGCGTTATGCCCCATTCTCACGGGGGATGACGGTAAGCTTTTTATCGACGGGGGCGCAGAGCCAGACGAATTCTTGCAAGATTTTCAGTTAGGACGGCGCGAAGGGCAATTATGTAATCAATTAAGGCTAATCGATAACCATGCAGCGAAAGCCACGGCGGGGATCTTTTTGTTCCCTGCGGGGCAGAAAAGTTGTACGCCGTCATCAAAAGTTCGCCGGGGGGAAAGAAATTTCCTCCTCCTGCGGGATACTTTTATATCGCCCCGTGATATAAAAAGTACCCCGCAGGGAACCTATAACTGCCCCTCAGTGAACCTATTTCACCGCGGCGGACTATATTTTCACAACGCCGGGGATTGCTTTTACGACTGCGGGAATGGTTTTGTTCTCCACGGGGATGTCTGTAGGCCCGAGGGCACAACGCCGGGAATGAAAAGCATGACGCCGTTGTCAAGGGCACCGCGGCGGAGGAGGGCGCTGCGAAAGCCAATAAAAAGGGCCGCAGAGGGCCGCCTTGCTTCACTTGCTGCTTGACCTTTGAAGGGGACACTCCTGGATGCTGGACAGACATGATGGCTGATGAAGATGCTGGGGAAGACCTTGACGTTGCTGTTGTTGCTGCTGTTGCTGGTGCTTTTTATCTAAGAAGAATACGGAGAAGGAGGAAGATGAAGAGATGGTGGATTCGGAATTGGCTGCTGCAGAGGGAACAACATGGCCATTTCTACCAGCTGCTGCCTGAATTGGCCAACAATGATGTCTCTGGCTACTACAACTTCTGCAGAATGCCTCCTGACATTTTTGCTGAAATCCTGGCTGCTGTGGCTCCTGCAATTACAAAACAAGACACCAACATGAGGAGGGCTCTGGAACCTGGATTGAAGTTGGCAGTCACCCTACGGTACATGGCGACAGGAGAGAGCTACAAGTCCTTGGCCTACGGTTTCAGAGTGGCTCCCAACACCATCTGCAATTTTATCCCCAGTGTCTGCATTGCCATCATGCGAGCTTACGAACATCTGCTGGCCCTGCCAATGGATCCAGCATCCTGGAAGGAAGTTGCCAAGGGCTTCGAGAAGAGGTGGAACATGCCCCATTGCATCGGAGCACTGGATGGGAAGCATGTTGGCATCAGATGTCCTCGGAAAGCTGGGTCAATCTACTTCAACTACAAGGGCTTCCATTCCATTGTGCTTATGGCTTTGGTGGATTCTGACTACAAGTTCCTGTACGTGCAGGCTGGATGCCAAGGAAGCTCATCGGATGGAGGAGTCTTCCTGGACACAAGGCTGAGGGACCTGCTGGAAGAAGAACGACTTGGGCTACCCCCTGCTGAACCTCTACCTGGCACAGTTGGGAATCCTTTTCCATACTTCATCGTTGGAGATGAGGCCTTCCCCTGAAGAGCTGGTTGCTGAAGCCTGTTCCAAGAAGAAACCTTGACATCCCCTCCAGAGTCTACAACTACAGAATTTCAAGAGCCAGGAGAGTGGTGGAGAATGCCTTCGGTATCCTGTCCCACAGGTTCAGATGCTTCCTAACTACGATGCCCCAGAAACCCGGCAGAGTGGCAGCCATCACTCTGGCAGCCTGCACTCTACACAATCTTCTGCGAGACAGAATAGGAATTCATCGAGCCATGGACAACGACGTAATGGACAGAGAAGATCCTGCAACCCATGAAGTCACTGAAGGACTGTGGAGAGGAGACCCCTTGCATGACCTTGGATTCGCTCCAGCATATGGAAATGCCACAAGACAAGCCAAACAGTACCGAGACTACCTACGAGACTACGTGAACAGCCCAGCAGGAAGTGTCCCCTGGCAGATGGACAGAATTTGAAGATGAAGCAGAGCAGCAGCAGCAGCAGCAACAGCAACAGCAATTCAATGCCCCCCTTAAAAAACCACAAATTAACCCAGCCCTTGTAAGGGCTTACCACTTCCTCCAGAAAGAGCAGGCCTTGTACACATCTTTATGTTGACAAACCCCCCCCCCAAAAAAAAAAGCCCTCCCTGCAACAACTACATATTTTGTGACGTACACTCTAAAAAATGCCAGGACAAAATTGGTTTTTTAGATTCAAAATGGTTTTTTGAAAAACCAAATTTCAATGCAAAACCAACATGGATTTTTAAAAAAATCCTTGTTGGTTTTTTGCATTGAAATTTGATTTAAATGGGTTGTACAGATAGATACAAAGCTAAAAATTTACCATTTTATGTACACTCTAAAAAAGTTCAGACAAAATTGGTTTTTTAGATTCAAAATGGTTTTTTGAAAAACCAAATTTCAATGCAAAAAAAAAATCCATGTTGGTTTTTTGCATTGAAATTTGGTTTTTCAAAAAACCATTTTGAATCTAAAAAACCAATTTTGTCTGAACTTTTTTAGAGTGTACATAAAATGGTAAATTTTTAGCTTTGTATCTATCTGTACAACCCATTTAAATCACTTTCACTTCCTCTCTATCTGCCTATCTATCTAGCTATATATCTGGCTATCTATCTGTCTATCTATCTGCCTATCTATCTATCTATCTATCTATCTATCTATCTATCTATCTATCTATCTGTCTATCTATCCAAGTGCAATCCCTGCAAAGTGACGATAACTGCTTTTGTTTTCTGCAGTGTATATATGTAACGAGCATTGTGTTCCATCTATCTATCTATCTATCTGTCTTTCTATCTGCCTATCTATCTATCTATCTATCTATCTATCTATCTATCTGTCTATCTATCTATCTATCTATCTATCTATCTATCCAAGTGTCATCACTGCAAAATGACGATCACTCGTTTTTCTTTGCTGCAGTGTATATGCGACGTCCAAATATTTTCTTCTATATAGCTATCTATCTGCCTATCTATCTGCCTATCTATCTGCCTATCTATCTGCCTATCTATCTGCCTATCTATCTATCTATCTATCTATCTATCTATCTATCTGCCTATCTATCCATCTATCTATCTATCTGACTATCTGTCTGACTATCTATCTATCTATCTATCTATCTATCTATCTATCTATCTATCTATCTATCTATCTATCTATCTATATTAATTAAAGTGGTGAAAAAACTTTAATTAAGAAAGCAGAAATGCCACCTGTACTGGTTAAGCAGAAAGTGAAAATGGGCCAAAAAAAAAAAGAAGGGAAATAGCACCTTGCTTTTATGAAGGTGTTTAAAATTTACAAGGGCCAGGACCGGATTTTTTTTTGGGGGAATTTGTCAACTTTTTTTTTTGGGGCTCTTTTCATTTTTGCTCTTGTTTGTCATCGCAAGAGTTTTTTTAGTCAACATAAGATGTGTACGTGGCCAGCTCTTTTGGGAGGATTTGGTGGCCCTTAAAAGGGCCTGGAGTTTTTTTTTTTCTTTTTTCAGACGACTTGAACAGGCATCACTTCCTTGGAGAGGGCATGTTGACTTGGCTCCACTGGAACGACAATGGAGTTTGCCGCTGGTGGACAACTGTCGGCTGCTGCTGCTGCTGTAGAGACTGCTGCTGCTGCTGTAGAGACTGCTGCTGCTGCTGTAGAGACTGCTGCTGCTGCTGTAGTGGTGGCTGCTGCTGCTGTAGTGGTGGCTGCTGCTGCTGTAGTGGTGGCTGCTGCTGCTGTAGTGGTGGCTGCTGCTGCTGTAGAGACTGCTGCTGCTGTTGTGGCTGATGCTGCTGTAGAGGCTGGTGCTGCTGCTGCTGTAGTGGCTGCTGCTGTACTGGCTGCTGCTGCTGCCCAAAAGAGGGTCCGGGGAAGCCAAGCTTCTGGGGGCTGTCAAGCATCAGCTGGCTGAAGCTTAAAGATGACTGCTGCAGGGCTGGAGTCTGGCTTCGAATTGGCTGCAGGGACTGGAACTGGCTGCTGCTGCTTGGCTGGGACTGCAACTGCTGGCGTGGAGGCTGGGACTGCATCTGAAGACTTGGCTGCTGGGGCTGCTGGGGCTGATGCTGAGTTGTTGGAGGCTGCTGCAAGTCCTCGTTGACAAAGGATGGAGCTGGACCAGGAGGAGGGATGTATTGGTGCTGCTGCTGCCCTAGGATCATCTCCACATTCTCTTGCTGCATCATCAGGATTTTATCTTGGACGGCCGCCTGTACGAAGTAGTTGTCCGTCTGGCTCAAGGAGTGCAGGAGGCGAAGTCTCAGGGCACGGTTCATGTTCTTCCCAGATGTGAAGATACTCCTGCACATGTTCTGCAACTGGTGTACTTCTGGATCCAGCCTGTGAGAAGTTTGTGGGCACATGTCACAGAATGGTCCTGCCGGCTGAGGTGGTGCTGCTTTCCTGGGCCTGTCTGAAGTGTAGTGACCAGCAATTGAAGTCAAGGCAGTGGCCATCTCCTGGTCTGTGTCCTTCCTCTTCTTGGATGGCTTTCGTCCTGGGAAGACCTGCGACTGCTGCTGGGATGGCTGGAGGGACTGCTGGGACATCTCCTGGGAGGACTGCTGCTGGCTGGCTGGGAGGCTGTCATCAAGGTCGGGCATAGGATTGTAGTCCATGGGGGCATCAGAATCGGACGACAGGCGGTTACTTCCTCCTGGTCCAGTGAAGCTGGAGACTTCCATGGCACCCTTCGGAGTGATGGAGGACCTCAAGAATTCACACTTCGCCAGGATGTACTTGTCTCGGTCGGACATCTTCTTTCTGCCAGCTCCAGAAGGTTGAGGTCTGATGCACTTTGAGAAGGTAGTCCTGAGGTTGCCCCTCCATTTGGTGACTTTAGCTGCTGTGATTTCCTTCCCCACTAGCAATGTAAGTTCTGCTGCTTTCTCTGCATCAAGTCTGTCCTTCTGTGCACTCTTGAAGGTGGTGGAGCCCTTGGAGTACAGCTGCTTGTTTTCCCGGAACCAGTCGATCAGCTCATCCTCCTGCTCTTCTGTGATGCCCAGTAGGTCCCTTGAGTTTGCCTTTCTGTAGCCCTTCTTCTTCTCCTTGTGGACAAACTGGCCATCGGCGTCCTGGATCAGCTCAACCTCAGATCCAGTGTTGTCAGAATCTTCCTTTGGCTGGTTCTTCCCCTTGCTGCCCTTGGACTTGGCACCCTTCTTCTTGGGAGTATCTTCCTCTGTGGTGGCATCGTAGTCGGAGTCCAGGGTCTGCTGGTGGATCATTGCAGCTGTCAGAACACAGTCATCATCTTCATCATCAGCAGGAGTATCATCTGGAGGTGGAGGTGGAGGCTGGACTGCAGTCTTGGCTCGGGTCTGGGCTGGAGTGACAGGCTTGACTGGAGGCTTGACTGGAGGCTTGACTGGAGACTTGGCTGGAGGCTTGACTGGAGACTTGGCTGGAGACTTGGAGGTGGCTTGACGCTTGGCTGAAGGAGACTTGCCAGGAGTGCGAGGCCTTCCCCTTGGAGCAGTCTTGGTGGGAGTCTTGAAGACAGCATCAGCCGACTGGGTGCGCTTGGTGGGAGACTTGACAGAAGCAGCAGCATCAGCATCAGCAGACTTGGGACGCTTCTTCTTGGCTGCAGCAGCAGTGGCAGGCCTGCCACGCTTGGTTGGAGACTTGACAGCAGCAGCAAGCTTGGCCAGGACTTGATCTTCAGCTTCTTCATCATCATCTTCATCCTCCTCATCAGGTTGTTGCAGCACTTTGGGTGGTGGCGGGCCCTCGAAGATGGTCTCACTGGTCACTGTTGATGTAGCAGTGGTCACTGCCACGATGCTGTCTTGCAAGCTGAACATGCTTGGAGACAATGTAACAGCTGCGTAGTCTATGAAAGGAGCTGGTGAACCAACTGGAGTTGAAGATGGAGTGGTCAGTGGAGTGTTGGCTGGATTGTTGCCCTTGCTTGGTGCCCTCAAGGTCTTCTTCCCTCTTCCTCTGGGTCCCATCTTGAAGCAGGATCAATCAGAAATGAAGCAGGATGAATCAGCAATGAAGCAGGATCAATCAGCAATGAAGCAGGGATTCAGCAATGAAGCAGCAATTCAGTAGGCTGTGAAGCAGAGTGTCATGGAGTATAGATGCGTTCGTCTTGAAGTTCAGAGTGGTTATGGTGCTCTAGTGGCTGCTCTTCTATTTATATGCGAGGCGCGCGCCAGTGCGTCTCCATGGCAGACCCCCCTTTCCCGCCGTGGCACAAAAGGTCGACCCCGTGATGGTTTCAGTACCCCGCGGACAAAGGATTTTGCTAAAAATAGCCCCTGTGGCGCCACTCTGTCTGCTCCGGGTGGGGGTCCAGACGACGGCGCGAAGGTTTTGCACACGTCCCGGAGCATTTTCCTTGACGGCGGAGTGCAGAAGAACCCCGGGGTCGACCTTTTTGGCGCCACGCAGAGAATCCCGCTTGTTTTCCTAAACGGCGGGAAACTTTTTGCCCCTCAGTGGCGCGAAAACTTCGACCCAGTCTTACTTTTCTGATCGCGGCGTCGAACAATTTATCTGGTCTGCTCCCCCGTCGATTTTAATAAAATTTGTACTGGTTGAAACTTTTTTTCTGCGACCTCGCGATTTGAAGTGACGGTAAGAAGCAGGATTCTCGACGGCGTGCAACCAAAAGATGTCCGGCGGGAAGCTAAAATGCCCCTGCGCGATACGTAAAAAGAGGAAATATTTTTCCGTCTCTCCTGAAAATACTTCGCCCCCGTTTCAAAAAGATCTCCGGGAGCTGCCGTGAGAATGAAGCATTAGTCTCTCATAATGATATATAACTGTGCAGCACTTTCATTACAGCTACTCACATTTGCAAGGATAAAATGTAATTATGGGTGCACTATAATATGCTTTGAGAGTAAACCAAAGAGTACTTCCCACTCTAATGCAACCCAACAAAGTTTTCCTTTTTTCTTCTAAGTATGAAAACTTCGAAACTCTAGATGAATTGACAAAGTGCTCCTTTTTGGGCTTCTGTGTTTGGCAGAGTGGGACAGAATCTGTAGAGAAATAATTGGTATTAGATTTTGCCTTAAAGAACAGAATCTTTCAATTATCATCACATGTAGTTCAGGAAAATCAGGAATCTGTATTTGACTTTATTTCTATCTCAGAGTTTACAAAACTGCTCTGAGTCACGACCATCAGGTAATTGCAGGGCCATAGCCTGTATGTAGAATTTGACAGACATTTTTTTTAACATGTAAAAATTTCAAATTGTCAGCGGTTTTCTGGGGTTCGCATGCATCCGGACCAGTGTCTGCCCCCCTAGGATTCAGCCCAGGCTACGGCCCTGGATTGCATCTAATGAATACCAGTCAACTCATAACCATGCCAAGTGGTTTTTGGTTACAGGATGGGTTGGTATCTTTGCAATTCCGCCAACAAAATTCAGACGGCTTTTACAAAATGGTAGAATGAATTTTTTTGCATGGCAATAAAGGACAGTTCTTCTGATCACTTTAAAAAAATATATATCTGTTTTGCTTGATGATATCTTATTCATTTTAAAATATAACATAATGTATTTCAAAAAAATAGAAGTACTGTTCTATTGTCAAGTGGGGAATAGAGCTAAAATTAATTATTATTGTAACATCTGATTCAGCAAATCCCTTTTCAATACAATATTCATTTCTGAGAAAGACGGGAATGAATTATATTCATGAATTGTCGACAAAAACCATATTTCTTTCTTTTTAAAATTTGAAATCTATATTTGTATTTATAATTGAATAAGAGGATTGGCTGAAATTTATCAGTAATGAAAAAGCGGTGTGATATTGATCCGTTTGTCCTAAAATTTTACAGAAATGTTTGGAAAATGTTACGAAGTAAGCAGAGAGTAGAAAAGCTTCACTTCAGCAGCTCATTTGAAACAGAGTAGGAGGATAGCTATCAGTTCGAAATTCTCCGAATCATATAAATAGGTTTGTGCTCCACAGAAGTTTAGAACATAATATTGTAATAATAATTAGTAGAAAGGCATAATGGCTGGTCAGAAGCGGATCTGCATATTGCTTCTTCTTGTTCCTTTCTGCTACAGAGGAGTCGAACGCCGTTGCAGATGTTTAAATTTGATAACCATGCAATTTTAGGGTTCTTGGTCCACTAAATACACTGCATTTATGGTTAATCTGATTGGCTTAGGAACAACGCTGTAACATTTGAATGTTGACTCAGCTTACAGGTGATTTCATTAGTACGTGATTCTTAGGTTCTAGATCCACCAAATACATGTCATTTTTAGTTAATCTGATTGGTTCAGAAGTGCTGGTTTAGCGTTGATTAATCACAGCCAAGTGTGAATGACAAGAATCGCATGATAATGAAATTGCCTGTAAATGATTGAGTGAGATGGTTGCACAATTCCTTTGAGCTAACATGGATTGTTAGCTCAAACAAATTATGAGTTATGTTTTATACCACATCAGAAGCAGCGTGGGCTATTTGGAGGCATAACTAAGAAATCAAACATGCCATGATAAAATTAGCATCCACCCCAGTGGGCCCACTCCCCATCCTTCTTTCTCTGTTCCTGGGAATTAGATTCTCCAAATTAAAGCTATGATATCCAAAGTTGTTTTATGAGATTTGACCCGGACGACCTGCTGATGTTTGTAAACATTTTTTTATTCAATCAAGAAATTTGCTTCGTTGTGAAACAATGAAACTGTTTGACCAATAGGATGAAAAAAAGATTGAGGAAAAATTTTAGGTAAGCTCAATTGATGCTTTCCAAAGGCAGAAAATCTGTTGGGTCGGTCGATCTGTGTAGCTAAAAATAAAAAAGTCTGGCCTAACTATCAAGTTTTTACTTCGGTGTTAATATATTCATGACAACCCCTGTTTTTAGATCACATGGGGTACCTGTCAATGTAAAGTTTTATCCGGGAAGGACCAACTGTGATACAACACCCAGCTATGTCCCAAATGATGATGTCCATTCAAAGGGAGAATGAATTTGAGATGCTGGATTATTTTGTCATTGACAGTTTTTTGTAAATTGATAATTTCTTTCCCACTTTTAGTGAAATACATAAATAATTTTTGGGCAGTCTTGAAATAAATAATTTCTGCCAGCATTTCGTAAAAAGGCATTGCTTGATTCCAGAATGAATATTTTGGGACTTTTCGTGCTTGAAATGAATAAATGCTGCCACCATTACTGTTAAATAAATCATCTAAACTTCAAACTCCCTTGTCCTCCGGAAATTAAATGGCCGCCCCCAAAGTCTCCACAATTTCACGATCTAAATATACAATTGACAGTCACCAAAATATAAATGAACATTGCATCACCAATAAATTTAAACTGATCATTATATTCTGTTGTTGTTTGTTCGGTAGGTCTTATATATAGAATTGTGTTTGTGTCAACACTGTAAAAATAATAACTTTTTTCGTAAAAACAGCTGCACCGTAGAAAATTACATCTTTTAAAAGAGGGATTGTTTTGATCAAGATTATTTTTCCATATTACTATTACTGGGAATCCATCCATCCATACAAATTTAACTGATTATGCTTTTCCGAAAAACTTATTGCAATATAATATTTAAAAACACTTTATATATGAGAGAACAAAACAGAACATATATATAGATTTTATACATGTATGTCTGCAGATAGGAAACCTTTTATGATTCTACAAAAGTTTCTAGATATGCCAGAACAATGGCCTGTTCCTGCTATTCCTCCTGCTCTGGCTGGCTCTCCATTTGCCAACCATTATCGTAAGTCATGCTGCAGAAAATAGCTTCTTGTATGAAGCAAATGGGAGAACTTTTGGAAACAGAAAAGTCAGACAATGGATGCTATACATTTGCATGGAGATACAATGCAGCATATAATATTATTGTAAATGTGTACAATGTACCATGAGAAATGTGTTTAACAAAGAAAGCAAATTTAAGGCACTAACATATATTGCTTTGCAGCAAAAAAAACTAACAATGAGGAGAGAAGCTTAATATGTAAGATCAAAAACTTTTTTCAATTAAATATTATACAGTTATCGCACAGCACCGAGTGCAATATCAGTTTTTATGGCACCGAGGTGACTAATATTGCACGAGGGCGCAGCCCGAGTGCAATATTAGTCACCGAGGTGCCATAAAAACTGATATTGCACGAGGTGATGTGCGATAACTGTTATATCATATGGTGTCTTTTTTTTGGCAAATGCTAAGGAAAGGGCTGGAATTCTGATGTCCAAACTCTTTTTGTGTTTCTTTTGACCTGCATGTTTAAAACATATCTCGTCAAAAATCACTTTTTTTTTCACACTTTTGGAATCCGTAATCCATAGATGATATATTTGATGATGGTTCTTCTTTAATTTTTTTTCTCAGACTTTGTAGCAGACTTTTAAGATCTCTAAGCACAACAAAGTCACTGAAACATGGGAGAAAAAACTGTTTCTCGGCCATTTTTAAATGCTTTATTCTGATTAAACAAATAACATAAAACCTACAAAAAAGTTTATATCTACTTAACCCTTTAATATACGCATCTTTTGACCATCACAATCATTTTTCTATCTATTTCTAGTGCTGTCCAGTGACTTTCTTTAACTATTTAAAACCAAAAAAACGATCTTGTTGCTGCTGCAAGACTCAGTTTGTGTTTCTTTCGAACCACATATTTAAAATGTATCTCATTAGAAATTGATGAATATTTCACTCACAAAAAAAAATTTCACACCTTTGGAATCGTCAAATTATATACTAGATGATAGATTTAATTTTAGATTTTCTTAAAAAACTTTGTAGCAGACTTTTGACCTCTGAACAAAATAAAATCACCAGAAAATCGGCAAAAATGCCGTTTTTCGGCCACTTAATGCTTTATCCTGATCAAACAAATAATATAAATAGGACAAAAAGTTGATATCCGTCTAGCCTGGAAATAAGCGCATCTTTTGCCGCAAAAACCAGCTTTCTATCTGCCTCCGTTGCTGTGCAATTGATTTTTTAGTAAAATTGAGAAACACAAAACTTTTATCTGCTTGTGGCTGCAGCAGGACTCAAACGGGGTGCTTCCTCGTGCAATATAATGCGTGCAATATCGTAGAATATTGCACGGCTGTCGGCCAATGAGGAGCGAGTATTTCGGCTAGCCATATGATATATTGTATTGCATAACCACCATGAGTAACCTCATTATTTAATCAGTGGCAGATCCAGGTGGGGGCCTAGGGGGGCCCGGGCCCCCCCTAGACCGCTGAAATATAGTATGAAAGTTTGCCGTGACGCGGGCCCGCAAATGCCGAAACACGCCCGGCCCCCCCTAGATGACCCGGTCTGGATCCGCCACTGTTAATGGAAGATTTGTTAATCCGACAAAATGTAAAATATGATATATCTGGCACAACATACGCAATGTGCAGCAGTTTCTCATTTTTGCGCTTCAAACTCAATATACAGAAGAAGAAGAGGTCGAAAAACATCTTCCACGTAAACCGACTTGTCACTGATCTCCGTACTTTTACACAGCTATAACTTCTGCCTCCTCCTTCATAGTTAAAGGAATAGTCAAAGGTTTGTACTCCACAAAAAAGACCACAATTTAAGTAGGCTGTTATGACCATGTTCTTTTACTAATGAGCCATCTTGTTGCAGCTAGTTACTTTTAAGCCTATGGTGTAAGTCCTAAGTGGCTCATCACTCTCAGAGATGAATGTGTTTACACCATGTTGTACTTGTAGAAGTGCATGAAAAGTAGCCCAATGTCAACTCAGCTTTCACTGAGGTTGCGCATTGCATTTGTGACTTTTCTTGACTAAGCAGATTCTGTTGGTTTAGGTAGCCCCTTTCACCTCACTTCTGAAGTTCTGTATGCATTGACTCTCTTCAGAATTAGTAGACATTGTGGTGTATTGCATCTGTCTCTGCATTCTGCATCTATACAAGAAATAGAACAACTACGTATGTCTTTGACGCTGACATCATTTCGTATTTTAGCTGGAGGCGGATGAAAAACAACAAAGCAAATAAAAAAAGGTTTCTGTGTAATAGTTTATTTTGATGAAGCACAAATTTCCTTGATTCCACTAGTTTTCTTATCATGAATTTCCAAGAAATAAGTATTATGTTATAATATTATATTGAACGTGTGGACAAATAGGCATTACACAGGTTGTTTCTCGGTAAAATGTCATCGATTGCAAGTGTTTTGAAATATCGGGGTTCATTACAAAAGACAGTTTGGATGCCATTAATGGAAGAGTCTTGAATGCTAAAGTCTAATAGGAAGAACTATAAAGACTGGGAAGTTATAAATAAGTGTCGCAAGTAAAACTTGTTGAAAAAAGCACTCGGTTGTCTCATGAATATCATGCATAAAGTAAGGGACGTAGAAAATGACTTAATACAAAGAAGGCAACTTGCTAAACAGCACAAACATCCAGGAATGGTTTGAAATATGCAGGCAATTCGTCATGTCCCAAAGCAATCGCTACTTTGTATTGCTGCACGTGGTTTACATAATTATTACATCAAAGTCAGCAACATCCATACTTTCTAGAACTTGCTGCATGTGATACATGCACAGAGACTTTTAAGACTTTAACTCAGCTAATTTAAGAGCAATTTATAAACACTTGGCAGAACAAACAAATACCTTGATTTTCCTGGAGGCATATACTTGTAAAGGGCACCTGTAAAGGCCTCAATTGCATTTTGGTCAGATAAAAGTAAATTTAGGGTCCCAGACACCAATTTCTGACATAAAGAAGAAACAGTGCAATATTTAAGCTTGATCATCAAGTAAATCTGAGAAATTTAGGCAATTTTCATGAGCATACAATTAAAACCATGCGCTGGGCAGACCTTTAAAGTGGGTATGATTTGTCAATTTTAGCATGTAACCAGTGGCCCTTTTTCAGAAGCACCATCTATTGCAGCAATGCTATAGCCTAATATTTAGTTCACATTCTGCCGGTGACATAATCTGTCTACTGTACCTCCCCGGTCTTCTGCAGGGACCATTGGATGACTTTTCAATATGATGATTATGGCAGCCATGACCTCCAAAGGAAACGTCTGCTTGTAACCATATTTTAGCAAATTTATGGCCAGGGGTTCAAAAGGCTGGCTGGATGGTATTTTTATGTAATAATTAGCCAAATTTGGTGCTTTTGCCTAGATATGATATTCGTAAATGAATTTCAGTAAAAACGTTCCAAAGGTCAATGATGATTGTAAGATACAAGAAGCTTTACTGGCTAAAATCAATGTCCGTCCATTACGTCCACAACTGATTTTTTGGTAATTTAAATGAATTAAAGACCAGCTAGCACATCAACTGAGATGGAAATGCATGCCTATCTCTCTCTACCTATGTATGCAACTGAAAAATTTAAAAACACAATGAATTTAACTTATACACTGGACACCAGGCTAAAAAGTGTAAATGTCCGTCCATTACGTCCACAAAAAAGTTCAAATTAGTCTGGGGACTGATGTTTGGAGGTCTGGTATGTCACAAATAAACCAGGGATAACATGTTTAGTGACCAATTTAGATTATTTTAGTGAATGCTGACAAGGATCAAAAGGTGAATATGTCACAGTTCATGCAAACTATCCATATCACATCAGCGAAAACGGCCGAGAAGCCAATGGTCCATTTCAGCAGAAAAACCTAGATTTTCATGGAACTTTCATAATGTAGTTCATAGCAGGCCATCAAATACCTGTCTTGATTTATTAGACAAACATAATTCTGTATTCTACACATTATTAGGTTCAAATTGATGTGCTACACTTGCACTTCTGATGAAAATAATTCTTAGGTCATAGGGGCCAAATATTGAGGCGCTTACTGTGCTTTCACCCACCTGTAGATGAAACAAATGCTTGCCTAAGTTGGTTCCAAGTTATTAATAGAGGATGTTTCTACTAAAAGACAAATAAAAGCAGACTTGTTCTGAAGTCTTCACCAGGCAACTAATTTTTCCTGCTCCTACACACATTCAATTTGAATTGGTCTGCTATACAGCCGACTATTATCGTAAGTCATGCTGCAGCAAATAGCTTTTTGTATAAAGCAAGAGAGAACTTTTGGAAACAGAAAAGTCAGACAACGGATGCAATACATTTGCATGGAGATACCGCATGCAGTGTGGCAAACATTGTAGGTAACTGTACAACGCTCCATGAGGAATGTGTTAAACAAAGAAACCACATCACATTTAAAGCCATGACATATAATTCTGTTTTCATGGCACAACCAATTTCTGTGAACTACAAGGGTCATGGCAAGATAAAAGTACAAGTGAGAGAAAAAAAAAAGAAATAATCATTCGTATTAAGTCGGTGGATTGAATGTTAAGATTAATGATACATCAAAACACTTGAATAATGTCCCGCAAACTTGAAGCAATTTAATTGAAAAGTTTTGGAGCTGGTGTCGGAGGTTTTCTGGTGTAGTCGGATGGTGACTCCTGGCTCCTAAAGATTATCTAAATAGTTGACAACAACAAATATTAAATATTGTATGTACATGTATAGAATATTTTCTATTTTCAAAGGCCCAACACACAAACTTCCAAGAGGACCAAGACTGATTTCAAAGTATGGAGTTCTAAGGAAACGCTCAGAATTGATAATTTTCTTGCTACCGACATGAAACAATTCTGCATATCATATTATATAATGCCAAGAAGAGATACTGCAAATCGGCGGCCAAAATTCAGAAGATCTTCAATAAAGTCATAGTCATTTTTTCGGAAAAGCAAAGGAGTTGGGAGTCAGAGTCACTTGACTAGTTAAAAGTTATCCGGACAAAAAAACCTTGTGTAAGTTTCAATAGTATGTGATACCAGAACCCTTACAGCACTTTCCACTAAAGCTTTTAGGGTTTACGAAAGAGATAGCATTGGCTTCATAATGCAAAATAGGAATTTATTTGGAAATTTAAAAGACCATTAGTGAGATCATATACAAATAAAGAGAATATGATACAGTGCACTCTTGATATCCACGGCATTTCCTTTTAGGTGAGCCACACCATATGCTTGGCGAACTTTGATGTTACAACCTTTTCTCTGGTGTCGTCTTTTCTGTTAGGCACTAATTTTTCTCAGCTGGCAAGTGTGCAACACAGATTGTCTTTATTACTGTCCATTTCAACATTAGGAAGGAAGAGTTGATGACAGGAACTGACCTTTACCAGAGTTTGGTTTGAGAAAGTATGTGGACATAATATACTGTGGTATGACAGAATCTAAGAGTGCATGAAACACTTCTTGCTCATTACTAAGACCAAGTTGGTGAAGATAAAACATAATCAGTACATGTGCTCATGGGAAAAAATTGTTTTTGTCACTCAAAATTTTTTTCCAAAACAAAAAGGAAAAATTATGCAACTGCAGAACATGTCTGATACTTTACAAGATCTGGCTACTATAATGCATGTGATATAGGAACTTTACACAAGTTCCTCTCTTCCTGCATGATGTGATAAAACATGTACAATATATATATTAATACAAAAATCAAATAATACAACAAACATTTAACACCATAAAATTTCAACTGCCAAAATTGATGAGGCCTGGACCAGAGAAAAAAAGAGATCACATCAGTCAGTAGTTCCCCCAGGGAACTTCCCTGGATCTTTATTTCAAGCACTGGGTTCCAGGTTTGATTCCTGTTCAAGACTCTGAAAACAGAGATGGTGTTTCTATTCTATATTTCATTTCAATCTGGTCGCTGCTCTTTAAATTCAATATATAGAAGCAGAGGCCAACAAAAATCTCCAACATTAACCAGCTAGTAACTGCTTTCCATACTTTTAAACAGTAATAACTTCTGCCTCCTCCTTCACAGTTAAGAAACCGGTCAAAGGCTTGTACTCCACAACAAGAAGGCCATCATTTAAGGCGGCTGTTATGGCCATGTTCTTTTACTAATGAGCCATCTTGTTGTAGTCAGTTACTTTTAAGCCTTAGGGATAAGTCCAAAGTGGCTGATCATTCTTGGAGATGAAAAGTAGCCCTAATGCAACCCAGCTTTCACTAAGGTTGTACATTGCAATTGTGCCTTTTGTTAACTTAACAGCTCACGGTGGTTTAGGCAACCTCCTTTCACCTTATTTGTTATTTCTGAACTTCTGTAGGGGGAACCGGGGCCCATTGGGACGCGGGGCGCTATGGGATGGTGGGGTTTTCTTGGTTCCTGGCAAGGTATATGATATGGTAGTGCCATCATATCTTGTAATTATGCATCATGATGTTTCTATCGTTTTGATGACAAATTACAGCCACATGTAGAAGTATGGCGAGGAAAAGTTTGTTTTCCTCCTACTAAAGTAGACATAGACAGGTTCAATTCAAACCATTCTGTGGACAAACCATGAACAATGAGGCTTTCTCAGTGCTTGTATGAATTTGATATATCACAACGAACAGTTATGAATTGCTATTGTGATAAACACACTCACTGGTGCCTGAGAAATTAGCATTTTGGTGCAAAAGTCATATCGGGGCTCATTGGGACAGTGAATTCGGGGCACATTGGGATGCACTTAATATGGCAGAATTTAAGATTCCAAGTCAACTGAATGACCTGGGCCAGCACACAACAGGTATTCAGGCCACAGTGAATAGAGGCATAGTGGATTACCATGCTCTGTGAACAAATTTATCGCAAAGCACTGTGTGTTACTTAAATAGATGTCCGCACCCAGGACAGTTTATGTTAAATGTTTAAAACTGTTTAAATTAACGTTATCAACTATTGGCACTACAAGGTGTTAATGCACTGTATATTGTCTTACGCACTACTTATACGTAATACAGTCAGACTGTATCTATTGCACATGGAGTGTTAAAAAGATTTTTTAATTGATGTCCCAATGTGCCCCGGCTGATGTCCCAATGTGCCCCGCCGGGGCACATCGGGACAGTCATTTTTATGACTTACATTTTGCTCTCTGGCTGCAAAAGGGTAGGTGCAGTCTAATTTATTATGCCTTGCATTTAAGCTCAATAGTATTGGTGATATTCATGCAAACTTCTGAGTTGCTCAGTGCTTTCAGCATTGAGCAAAATTAGTAGATGTTAAAAGCGTCCCAATGTGCCCTGGTCCCCCTATGCACATGAGGAATATGTTGACATTGCGGTGTACTGAATCCGTCTCGGCATTCTCCGTCTACAAGAAAAGCAGGAAGTTTTAAAATAAATGTTGCAAGTAAAACTAGTTGAAACAAACATGGACCATTGGTGGTTAATTGTCTCATGAATACCATGCATAAAATTGGAAGGTAAAACATGACTCAAGATGAAGAAAGTAACTTGTAAAACAGTACAAACATCCATGGATTATTTTGAATATGCAGGGGCTTTGTTATGTACCAACGCAATCACTTCTTTGAATTGCTTCATGTGGTTTACATAATTATTACATCAAAGTTGGTGCCATCCATACTTGGTAGAACTCGCTACATGTAGTACATGCACAGAAGCTTTTCAGACTTTGCCTTTGCTGATTTAAGAGCAATAACTAAACACTTGACAGAACTTACAAGGAGCTTCACTTTCCTTTAAGCAATAAGATTGTTATGGGGCACAATGCAACACAAATGCCTTTATTTTGGTGCAGAGTAGATAATAGAGGATATTTCTATACTTGAAGACAAACAAAATGTACTTTTTATGAAGTCTTCATCCAGCAACTAAATGTAAAAATAATTTTGTTTGGAAAAGAATTGCACTGCAAAAAATATTCACCTCTTCAGGAGGCATAGTTCCATCAAGCATTGGTAAAAATACATTTGATTTACTTTCTATCACTTTAAATGACGTCCGTTTATTACTTGGGATTTATCCCTAAACATTTAATGAATGCATTTTATATGATAGATACCTTGAGCACAAAAAAGAACAATTTTATAGGTGTCTGCAGACAGGAAAACTTATATGATTCTGCAAAAGTTTGTACATATCCCAGAACAATGGCCTGCTCCTGCTATTCTTCCTGCTCCTGCACACATTAGATTTGAATTGGTCTGGTATACAGCCGACCATTATCGTAAGTCATGCTGCAGCAAATCACTTTTTGTATAAAGCAAATGGAAGAACTTTTGGAAACAGAAAAGTCAGACAATGGATGCAATACATTTGTATGGAGGTACAGTGGGGCATACATTGTAATTGTGTACAATGTGCCGTGCGGAATGTGTTAGACAAAGAATGCGCATTTAAGGCACTAACATATATTGCTTTGCAGCAAAAAAAACTAACAATGAGGAGAGTAACTTAATATGTAAGATCAAAAACTATAAGTTTCTCAATTAAATATATCGTATTACATAACCACCATGAGTAACCTCATTATTTAATGCAAGATTTGTTAATCTGACAAAATGTAAAATATGATATATATCTGGCACAACATACTCAATGCACATTGAAAAATGTAGATTTTGCATATCGCTCTGTTAACATGGCATTCCTGAGCCTACACTTGTGTCTCTTCACAAAATATAGTGCACAATTCGAAGAAAACAATATTCCACACTCACCAGCAAAACAACAGGCTAATTCAATGGCTATTCACTGATTTATGACAGCTAGAACTCCAAAATTGAGCACAGATTCTAAAGGAAAAGTTGATCCCGCCATCTTGTGCAAATAGTGCTGCTTTCGCGAGATTCAGGCAGAAGTACACACATTTACACCTGTTTGGATTTAGACACGAATCTCGCGAGAGCACTGATGCCACCAAAACTCACCTGAATTGTTGCTGGGAGGGGAGTGGGGGGGAGGTTCAGCAGATATAATTTGGATACTTAGGAATCTTCTAATATATATAAACAAGAATGGTATACCTAATTGTAACTTTAATTTTTTTTTTGCCCCAAAACAGGGAAAAGTGCCAAAAATGCATCTATATTGTAGGGAGGGGGGGGGGGGGGTCAGCAATGAAGCACATGGTCAAAACATGATTTGTCAGATAATTTGGTTAGGTATTTTTTAATATAAGCTAGAATGTTTCATCTTTATTTCTAACACTTGAAAAATATTTTTTTGCCCAAAAAGAGAGAAAATCACCAAAAATGCGTCTAAATTGTAGGGGGAGGGGGGTCAGCAATGAAGTACAACAACCAAACTCAATTTTTATGATTGTTTTGAAACTTATATTTTTTTTAATATTTTTTTCATTATGGTACCTCATTGCTGACACCTTACAAGTACAATGTTTAGGCCAAAAAGAAGAGAAAATCAACCAAAATTCACACACATGGCTGTCAAAGGGCCCAAAATGGAGGCTGTTAGCAACGAAGTATCTTGACCTAACTTTTTCTATTGACATTCTTGAAAGTCAGCCTAACTTCCATGTAGGTTTCATAGAGGTACTTCATTGCTGACATAGTTATTTTCATTATTTGAAGCAAAAACGTCAAGGAAATACCTAAATTATCTGCAGTATTTGGCCCGCAAGACTTCTGTTCACTGCCTTGCCCCTTCATATCTGCTTGGTCCAGCCATCCCTGGGCAGTCTTGTTGCCCTCATGATCATTTCCCACCTTAATCAGTTCCCTCCACCCCTGTCATCACCTACAATCATTAACAGTGGCACATCCCTCCCTCTACGTGAACCGAGGGAAAACCGTTACTACTACTACTACAACAAATTTTCCATTGATTTTTCAATGTGCAATGTGCAACAGTTTCTCATTTTTTCGCTTCAAACTCAATATATAGAAGAAGAAGAGGTCGACATCTTCCATGTAAACGGACTTGTCACTGATCTCCGTACTTTGAGACAGCTAAAACTTCTGCCTCCTCCTTCACAGTTAAGAAACCGGTCAAAGGCTTGTACTCCACAACAAAAAAGAACACAATTTAAGGAGGCTGTTATGAGCATGTTCTTTCACAATGAGCCATCTTGTTGCAGTCAGTTACTTTAAGTCTTAGGGGTAAGTCCTTAGTGGCTCATCACTCTCGGAGATGAATGTCTTTACGCAATATTGTACCCGTAGAATTGCATGACAAGTAGCCCAATGTCAACCCAGCTTTCATTAAGTTTGTACTTTGCAGTTGTGCCTTTTGTTGACTTGACAGCTTATGGTGATTTTAGGCAACCTCATTTCGCCTTATTTCTGAACTTCTGTATGCATGAACTTTCTTCAGAATAAGTCAACTAAGTAGACATTGCTGCAGTGTACTGAATCCGTCTCGGCATTCTCCGTCTGCTAGAATTACTGCCCAATGATAGATCTCATGACATATTGCATAGGCCTATAACATATGCGTCTTTAAGACTGACATCATTTTATCTGCTTAGCTGAAGTCGGGAGCAATAAACATCCAAGCCAATCCAAAGAGAAATGTTTCAATGTGATAATTCATTTGATGAAGCATAAAAGTGTTTAGAAATACCAGAGTTCATTACAAGAGACAGTCTGGATGCCATTAACAGAAGTGTCTTGAATGCTTAAATCAAATAGGAAGAGCAATAAAGACTGGGAAGTTATAAATAAGTGTCGCAAGTAAAAGTAGTTGAAAAAAGCACTCGGCTGACTCATTAATATCATGCATAAAGTAAGGGAGGTATAACATGATTTTATACATACAAGGCAACTTGTTAAACAGTTCAAACATCCAGGGATCTCTTGGAATATGCCGGCTGGTTATGTCCTAAAGCAATCGCTACTTTTTTTCTTTCACTTTTATGTATGTATATTACTGGCATTTACCCCCAAATGTTTAATTATGTTTTTAACAAATAACTGATAGCCATATTTAAAAGCATTTTATATGATAGATACCTTGAGCACAAAAAAGAATGTAATATTGTAGATGTCTGCAGACAGGAAACCTTTTATGATTCTACAAAAGTTTGTACATATCCCAGAACAATGGCCTGCTCCTGCTATTGCTCCTTCTCCTACTTCTCTACATTTGAATTGGTCTGGTATACAGCCAACCATTGTCGTAAGTCATGCTGCAGCAAATAGCTTTTTGTATAAAGGAAGAGAGAACTTTTAGAAACAGGAAAGTCAGACAATGGATGCAATACATTTGTATGGAGATACCGCACACAGTGTGACACACATTGTAGTTAACTGTGTACAATGCTTCATGAGGAATGTGTCAAACAAAGAAGCCACTTTTAAAGCCATGACATATAATTTTGTTTTCATGGCACAACCGTTGTCTGTGAACTACAAGGGTCATGGCAAGATAAAATTACAAGTGAGAGAAAGAAAAGAAATAATCATTTGATTTAAGTAAGATGTATTGAATGCTAAGATTAATGATACATCCAAACACTTGAATAATATCCCGCTAACTTGAAGAGATTTGATTGAAAGGTTTTGGAGCTGATGTCGGAGGTTTTCTGGTGTAGTCAAATGGTTACTACTGGCTCCTAAAGATTATCTAAATAGTTGACAACAACAAATGGTAATCATCGTATGTACAACACACAAACTTCCAAGAGGGCCAAGACTAATTTAAATATATGGAGTCCTATGGAAACATAGCGGAATTGATATTTTTTTTGCTACCAACATGAAACGTGTGTGCAAATAATGCCAAGAAGAGATATTGCAAGTTGGCAGTAAATTCAGAAGATCTTTAAAGTCGTCATCATTTTTCAGAAAAGCAAAGGAGTTGGGAGTCAAAGTCACACGACTAGTTCAAAAGTTATCCAGAAGAAAAACATTGTGTAGGTTTCAATAGTCTGTGATACCAGAACCCTTACAGCACTTTCCATTACAGCTTTCAGGGTTTACGAAAGAGATAGCATTGACTTCATAATGCAAAATATAAATTTCTTTGGAAATTTGAGAGGCCATTAGTGAGATCATATACAAATAAACAAGAATATGACAGAGTACCCTCCAGACATCCATAGCATTTCCTCTGAGGTGAGCCACACCATTATTCTCTGCGAACTTCGATGTTACAACCTTTTCCCAACTGTCTTTTCTTTTCTTAGGCACAAAATGTTCTCAGCTGGTGAGTGTGCAACACAGATTGTCTTCATTGCTGTCCATTATGACATTAGGAAGGAAGGGTCGACATGGCCCACATGGGACAGGAACTGACCTGGGACGGGAACAGGAACTGACCTTTACCAGAGTTTACTCCTGCTTAACAGTTTGGGCACCGGATTATGATCCAGACATAGACCAGAATTTTGCCAGACTTGGGGAACCCTACCTTTGGCCAAATAAAATATTTGGTACTTCACAATGTTTTAATCTATTGTAAGTACCACCCTAAACTGCTAGATGGTAATATTTGCTTCTTGATTCTGACAAGGTATGTGGACATAATATGATGCGGTAGGACAGAATCTAAGAGTGCATGAAACACTTCTTGCTCATTACTAAGACCAAGTTGGTGAAGATAAAACATAATCAGTACATGTGCTCACGGAAAAAAATATTTTTTGTCACTCAACAAGGAGAAATTATGCAACTGCAGAACATGTCTGATACTTTACACAAAACATGTACAATATATACATTTATACAAAAATTGATGAGGCCTGGACCAGAGAAAAAGAGGAGCTAGTCACTGCTTTCCATACTTTTAAACAGCTATAACTTCTGCCTCCTCCTTCACAGTTAAGAAAACGGTCAAAGGCTTGTACTCCACCACAAAACAGACCATAATTTAAGGAGGTTGTTATGACCAAGTTTCTTTTTCTAATGAGCCATCTAATCTTTTTGCAGTGACTTTTAAGCCTTAAGTGTAAGTCCTTAGTGGCTCATCCCTCTGGGAGATGAATGTATTTACACCATGTTGTACTTGTAGAAGTGCATGAATAGTAGCCCTATGTCAACCCAGCTTTCACTAAGGTTGTACATTGCAATTGTGCCTTTTGTTAACTTAACAGCTCACGGTGGTTTAGGCAACCTCCTTTCACCTTATTTCTGAATTTCTGTATGCATATACTTTCTGAGAAATATGTTGACATTGCGGTGTACTGAATCCATCTCGACATTCTCCGTGTAAAAGAAAAACCAGGAAGTTCTAAAATAAATGTTGCAAGTAAAACTAGTTGACAAACATGGACCATTGGTGGTTAATTGTCTCATGAATACCATGCATAAAATTTAGAAGGTAAAACATGACTTAAAATGAAGAAAGTAACTTGTAAAACAGTTAAACATCCATGGATTATTTGGAATATGCAAACGCTCTGTCATGTCCTAAAGCAATCGCTACTTTGTATTGCTGCATGTGGTTTAATCATGACGTCAAAGTTGGCACCATCCATACTTGTTAGAGCATGCTGCATGTAGTACATGCACAGAGACTTTTAAGACTTTGACTCAACTGATTTCAGAGCAATTTCCAAACACTTGGCAGAACTTACCAATGCCTTCATTTTCCTGGAGGCACACGCTTGTAAAGGCACAGATTAAAAAACACAAATATCTCTATGATGATGCAGAGTAAATAATATAGGATAGGATATTTCTATATTATATGACACCAAAAAAAACTTGTTCTGAAGTCCTCATCCAGCAACATAATTTGTGTAAATAATTTCATCAGGCAAATAGCAGCACTGCATAAAATATTTCCCTCTTCAAGATCTCGAGGCATAGTTCTATCAAGAATTGGTAAAAATACATTTGATTTACTTTCTATCACTTTTACGTATGTATATTACTCTGAATTTATCCCTAAACATTTAATTAATTGCATTTTTAAATAACAACTGATTGCAATATTTAAAAGAATTTTATATGATAGATACCTTGAGCACAAAAAAGAACGTAATATTACAGATGTCTGCAGACAGGGAACCTTTTTTGATTCTACAAAAGTTTGTACATATCCCAGAACAATGGCCTGCTCCTGCTATTGCTCCTGCTATTGCTCCTTCTCCTACTTCTCTACATTTGAATTGGTCTGGTATACAGCCAACCATTGTCGTAAGTCATGCTGCAGCAAATAGCTTTTTGTATAAAGGAAGAGAGAACTTTTGCAAATGGAGAAGTCAGACAATGGATGCAAAACATTAAATTTTGTATGGAAATTTCGCTTACCGTGCGACATACATTGTAGTTAAGTGTATGCAGTGTACCATGAGGAATGCGTTAAACAAAGTATGGACATGTTATAAGACTCAAACCTCTTTTTACATGACACAACCGCCGTCTGTGAACCACAAAGGTCATGGTAAAATAAAAGTACCAGTAAAAAAAAACGTACTTAAGATGAAGTACAATAGGTTAAATACTAGCATAATGATACATCCAAGAACTTTTTTTAATGATGTCCATTGACTTGAAGCAGTTTGATTGAAGTTAAAAGCAGGGCATTGGAATCGAAGTCAGGAGTGGATGTTTACTGGTGGAGTTAGAGGTTTTCAGATGGAGTCGAAGTTGAATGTTTTCGAATGGAGTCAAACTTCAGTTTTCAGGTCGTGTATGAGTCTAAAATGTATCTGGTAATTCCTGAATCCTTGACATCATTTAAATAATTGACAAAAAACGTGATAAACAATGGCAGCTCTATTCAACTTTTAAAGACCAAACATACAAAAAGTCCAAGATTTCAAAATGATGTATGAAATAGGGGTCTATACCGTTAAACAAATCGATACGTATCATCGATACACTTGATCAATACACGATTCGTACCATCGGTCCGCAAATTCGGGACGATCTGCATTTTAGAGAAATCCGCTTCCCGAAACCTAATTTTTGGCCCCGAAAGTTGACCTTGCACTAGAGCGGACATCAACATGACGATGTTCTTGAGTTCAGTTCAGGATTTTGTGGATATTTAGCCTCAAATCTCGGCAATAAACAGCATTTTTTCCGCTTGATCTGGCATAATTTAACTGAACCGAAAGTGCTGCTTTGAAAACCGTTTCGGGAACCAACCAGACTGTACCAGTACGGCCGGTATTTATCGGACCAGTGTATGTAGACCTAGTATAAAATCTAATTTGAAATATTGTAAAATTGGTCTTTTTTGCTAACAACATGAAACTTGTGTGCAAATAATGCCGAAAAGAGGAGTTGCAAGTCAGCAGTCAAAATTCAGAAGATCTCAGAAGTCAAGAGTAGTTTTTCAGAAAGGCAAAGGAGCTGAAAGTCGGAGTCGGTTTACTTGATATAGCAAGTTTATCAAACTCCAAAGCCCTGGTTAAAAGGTATCCAAAACAACAGCTTTGTAAGGGCCTTATTAGTCTGTGATATCAGAACACAGTACAACACTTTCCATTAAAAGTTTCAGGGTTTAAGAAAGAGAAAGCAATGTCGTCATGTTGCAAAAGAGTTATGCCTTTAGGAAACTGAATGGCCATTAGCAAGATCATATTCAACTAAAATATCTGTGGCACGAGAGTAAACAATTTTTTAAGAACAAAGACTTCGTGAAGGTTTTATAGTCTCGTGATCACAGGACACAACACAACACTTTCCATCAATAAATTAAAGCTTTCAGGGTTTTGCCTGTACGTAGCACTTGCAAATCAAACTTACTTGCTACCTTGCCTGTGTGTTGCCTGTACGTAACACTTGCGAATCAAACATACTTGCCTAACAAACTGCCTTGTCTATACTGCCTGTACGTAGCACTTGAAAGTCAAACACACTTTCCTAACACTACCTTACCTGTGTCAGTCACAAATTGATTGATCTTCGACTCTTAACTAACACTTTGGGTCAGTCACAAATTGATTGATCCTCGACTCTTCACTAACACTTTTGATCAGTCACAAATTGATTGATCCTTGATTCTAACCCTCTGCTTTGGTCAGTCACAAATTGATTGATCCTCGACTCCTAACTAACACTTTTGGTCAGTCACAAATTGATTGATCCTCGATTCTAACTCAGCTTCGGTCAATCACAAATTGATTGATCCTCGACTCTTAACTAACATTTTTTTGGTCAGTCACAAATTGATTGATCCTTGACTCTTAACTAACACTTTTGGTCAGTCACAAATTGATTGATCCTCGATTCTAACTCAGCTTCGGTCAATCACAAATTGATTGATCCTCGACTCTTAACTAACATTTTTTGGTCAGTCACAAATTGATTGATCCTTGACTCTTAACTAACATTTTTTGGTCAGTCACAAATTGATTGATCCTTGACTCTTAACTAACACTTTTGGTCAGTCACAAATTGATTGATCCTCGATTCTAACTCAGCTTCGGTCAGTCACAAATTGATTGATCCTTGACTCTTAACTAACACTTTTGGTCAGTCACAAATTGAATGATCCTCGATTCTAACTATAGATCTGCTTTGGTCAGTTACACACTGAATGACCCTTGACTCTTTAAAATTCCTTGAGTCAGTCACAAATTGATTGATCCTTGGCTCCTGATTAACCCTTTTAGTCAGTCACACACTGATTGATCCTCGCGTATAACTATCTGCTTTGGTCAGTCACAAATTGATTGATCCTCGACTCTTAACTAACTCTTTTGGTCAGTCACAAATTGATTGATCCTTGATTCCAAATTTACTCCTTGGGTTAGTCACAATTGACTGATCGACGTTTCTAAATAACTGATTCAGTCAGTCACATATTAATTGATTCTCGATCCTATCTAAACCAATCAATCAATCACAAATTGCCTGATCTTAGATTCTAACCAACTTCTCTGGTCAGTCACAGATCTTCTGGCTCATCAAAAACTTCTTGCCTTAAACAACAGCGACAATGTACAAACATAGGAAGCTTTACTCTGAGGTTCTGCGAACGGGTCTAAATAACCATGTAAAAGGGCAACAATCAACAACAACAGTCTCAACTCTACCAAAGGCAAAATGCATAAGTAGGAACAGTAGCTCAATCAAACTCTCAAACAGGTTTGAGATTTTAGCACAAAAAGACTCCGGATCAGCTTATGCAGAACATATCAGAAATCATCCCCCCAAGACTATTCTGAAATCAAAGAATATTCTCAAAACCTGTGTATGGAATGCTCAAAGTTTGAGACAGAAAACGCAAATTGTTAAGGACTACCAGGACGAATATGATCTAGACATTTTTCTTTTCACTGAGACTTGGTTAAAAGATGATGATACAGTAGAAGTTGGCGAATTGGAGCAAAATGGTGGATATTTCTTTCTTAGTGCACCACGTTTGGGAAGGCCAGGTGGCGGAGTAGGTTGCCTTGTCAGATCTGGCATTCAAGCAATTCAAAAAGATAGCATGAAGACCAAGACCTTTGAACACATGCAAATCCAAGTCCAGTTGGATGGAAAAATTGTTACAATTCTTCTAGTGTACCGCCCAGAGTCATCAAACAAAAACAAATACAGTCTTGAAGAATTCTTTACAGAATTCACTAAATTTCTGGGACACTATCAAACATTGAACAATGAAATCATAATTACTGGTGACTTCAACTTTCATGTGAATAAACCGGGTGACAACAAGGCTATCCGATTTAACAACATCCTTGAAATGTTTGGTCTTGTACAACATGTCACTGCGCCAACACACAAAGATGGCAATACGCTGGACCTTGTGATTACTCGAGAAAAATCAATATTGAACAAATGTATGGTTAGTGACCTACTCTCTGATCACAACTGCATTCTATTAGACATTCCAATGAATAAAGCTAACAAACCCAAGAAGAAAATCAGTTTCAGAAAAACTAGCAAAATCAATGTACAAGATTTCAAAAAAGACATTGGGAAACATCTGACTGTAGAAGGACAGGAACAGAAAAATCTAAATGAACTTATTAGACTCTATGACTCTACCAAAGAGGTTCTGGACAAACATGCTCCCATCAAAACCAGAGAAGTAACTCTGCGCACACCCACTTCGTTTAACAATGCTGATATCAAGTTTCTAAAATCAGCAAAAAGGAAAGCAGAGAGATTATGGAGGAGAACTAGACTTGTAAAAGACTGGGAGTCGTTCAAAGAAAAAAGAAATGCGTTGAATCTACAGCTGAGTCACCTCAAATCAGAGGATCTGCGAGTCAAAATCAAAGATTCTAATGGTGATGCAAAGAAGTTGTTCAAGTTATTGAACTCAAGTCTGAACAGAAAACAGGAACTACCTCTCCCACCACATACAAATGAAATTGACTTGGCAAATGATTTTAATGAGTTCTTTGATGAGAAGATTAAAACACTCAGGTCTAAGTTAGACTCTGCACATAATGATACTGTTAATAACATCGAAACTGCTCCTCATACTCTCCGACACTTCAGAAGCCTATCGCAGAGTGACATAAAGAAACTGATCAGGGAAATGCCAGTTAAACACTGCCAACTTGATCCTATTCTGACTTGGCTTTTGCTCGAATGCATTGATGAGTACCTCCCAATTATAACCAATATTGTCAATAAGTCACTCACACAGGGAGAAATGCCTCTTGAGCTGAAACATGCACTTGTCAAACCTCTGTTGAAAAAATGTGGATTGGATCTAATCCAAAAGAATTATAGACCAGTGTCAAATCTTTCCTTCCTTGGAAAACTAATTGAAAGTGCTGTTATCAAACAATACATGGACCATCTTACAGCAAACAACCTTGATGATGCGAAACAGTCAGCTTACAGAAAATTCCACAGTACTGAAACTCTCCTGACCAAGATCCATAATGATATCATGTTGAATATGAGCAAAGGTGAAGTAACAATGCTTGTTCTGTTGGACCTTTCAGCCGCTTTTGACACAATTGATCACAAGATTCTACTGAAACGTTTAGAAAATAGATACGGTATTCAAGATTCCGCACTGTGCTGGTTCAAGTCATACATTTCTGACAGGTCACAGTCAGTGATAATTAATGACAAAACATCAGTCAAACTTCCACTCAAATTTGGGGTTCCTCAAGGTTCAAAACTGGGACCAATCCTATTTAATTCATACATCGCTCCATTAAGCGAAGTGGCTGCAAAAAATCAAGTCAAAGACCAAAAGTATGCCGATGACGAACAACTTATTCTCTCTTTCAAACCAACTTTCTTAGATCAGAGAAATGCGATAGTCAAAATGGAAAAGTGCATTGCTGAAATCCGAAAATTTCTCCATGAAAATAAGCTTTGCAATAATGGAGAAAAAACTGAGCTACTGCTCATTGGCAGTAAACACCAACTCAATAAACTCCAAGTATCGTCAATCCATGTCGAAAATGTCAAAATTGATGCGGTCAATCATGTTAGAAATCTAGGTGTAATCTTTGACAAAAACATGACCATGGAAAAACAAGTCAACAAAATGTGTCGGAATGCCTATTTCAATTTAAGAAATATTTCAAAAATCCGCAAGTCTTTGGACAAGGAAACCTGCAAAACAGCTGTAAATGCTCTTGTGACTCCTCACCTAGACTATGGAAATGGTCTTCTTTATGGAACTTCAAGTCGCATATTATATAAACTTCAAGTGGCCCAAAACTCAGCAGTTCGACTCATTGAAAAATTGAAAAAGCATGACAGTGTAAGCCAGTATAGGAAGCAGCTACATTGGCTGCCAATTCCAGCTAGAATAAAATTCAAACTCATGTTAATAACTTGGAAAGCAGTAAACGGACAAGCTCCTTTATATATTCAAAAGATGATTCAGCCAAAATCTGAACGAAGCTGTAATCTGAGAAGCAATAACAAAATGCTCTTAAATGAACCAACTTCCTTCAACAAAAACAAATTTGAAGACCGAGCCTTTTCGCACGCTGCTCCAAAACTGTGGAACCAACTCCCAGAGACTGTAAAGGTCTCTAAAACACTTGAAGGCTTCAAGAGAAATCTGAAAACTTATCTATTTAAGAGTTTCTACAAATAAATCGATCATGCATAAGCGCTAGTGAGCAGTTTACTGGAATTAGCGCTATATAAATGCCTATTATTATTATTATTATTAAGTTTGTGGCTTCATAATACAAAAATATTTCTTTGGAAATTTGAAAGGTCATTGGCAAGATAGTATTCAAATGAAAGAGAAAAGGAGTGCCCTCTAGATATCCATGGCATTTCCTGTAAAGTAAGCCACACCATATTCTCCACAAATGTTGACGCTACAACTTTTTCCCTGAAGTCTTCTTTTCTGTGAGCCACAAATTGTTCTCAGCTGGAGAGTGTGCAACACAGATTGTCTTTATTGCTGTTCATTATAACATTAGGAAGGAAGGGTTGATGTGGGACAGGAACTGACATTTTCCAGCGTTTACTCTTGCTCTAGAACCGAGATGGACACCCGACATCAGAATTCATCAAGCCTTAGGAACCCTCAGCTTAGGGCATGTTAAATATGTTGTACTTAAAAATGTTTTATACTGTAAGTATTGTACAGCTAGATAGTAATATTTGCTTATAGAGTCTAAAAATGGATATTATGGGACACAATTTCAGAATGCTTGAAGCTCTTGTAGGATTATAGCACTTCTTGCCACAATGAAAATAAAAATGTAATCTGTGCCTTTACACCTTTTGGAAAGAAAATTGGTCATATTACTCGACATTATTTTTTCTGTTAAAAAAGTTGACAAAAACATGGAGAAACCATGTAACTGCAGAACATGTATACCATACACTGCACATGTACATTGTGCAACGTATGAGCACAATTGTTGCACTGGCCTCAACTAATGAGCCATCTTGTTGCAGTAAGTTTTGAACATATGAGCTTAAGGTGTAAGCACTACATGTAAGTCGCTCGTCACTCTCAGAGACAGTGGTGTGGCTGTAGACCTATGTGAAAAGGAGCTGTATGTCAATCCTATGTAAATGAAAATATCAGAGCTCTATAAACATTTTCTAGTTTAAAGGACCAGTCACTGATCTCCATACTTTAAACAGCTATAATTCAGCATCCTCCTTCATTGTTAAGAAACTTGTCAAAGGCTGGTACTCCACCACACAAAGGCCATCATTTAAGGAGACTGTTGAGAGCATGTTCTTCAACTAATGAGCCATCTTGTTGCAGTCAGTTACTTTTAAGCCTTAGGGGTAAGTCCTAAGTGGCTCATCACTCTCGGAGATGAATGTGTCTACACCATGTTGTACCTACTTGTAGTAGCGTATTGAAATAAGCTCTATGTCAACGCAGCTTTCACTAAGGTTGTACATTGCAATTGGGCCTTTTGTTGACAGCTTATGGTGATTTAGTTTGCTTCTTTCACCTTACTTCTGAACTTCTATATGCATGGAATTCCTGGGGAAAAAGGCTGGTACTCCACCACACAAAGGCCATCATTTAAGGAGACTGTTGAGAGCATGTTCTTCAACTAATGAGCCATCTTGATGCAGCAAGCTAACTTTTGAGCCTAAGGTATGAGCAGCAAGTGGCTCATCACTCTTGGAGATGAATCATGATACATGCTCAAAATGTGTCATTCTGAAGGGGGGGCCTACTTTTTCAATCTGGCCTGGGCCTACCACAGGCTCTGCTCGGCCCTGGATGAATGTGTTTACACCATGTCGTAGTTGTAGTGGTAGCGTGCTGGGCTGTCAAATGCTGGGTCCAGGGTCCAAATCTCTTGCTGGGTCACCTGGGCCTAAAATGGACAGCAGTTTCAATCATCCTTTACCTTATTCTGCATTCTTCCCCTTTCCTAATTAGGCTACCAAGTGCATAAATTCTGGACGTAAAGCCCCAAGCATCCGTCCATCCTTCCTGGTTGTACCTGTAAAAGTGTATGCAAAGTATCCCTATGTCAACCCAGCTTTCACTAAGATTGTGCATTGCAATCTGGATGCAATTAGTAGGGGAGTCTTGAGTACTGAAGTCTACTAGGAAAACCAATAAAGATCGGGAAATTATAAATAAATGTCGCAAGTAAACCTAGTCAGACAAAAAACAACCGGCTCTCTCATGAATTTCATGCTTAGAATAAGGGCGGTAGAACATGACTTGATACAAAGAACAACTTGCAAAACAGTACAAACATCGGGATGGTTAGGAATATGCAGGCGTTTCGTCATGTTCCAAGGCGATCGCTACTTTGTATTGCAGTTTGTGGCTTACATAATTATTACATCACAAGTTGGTACACAGAGACTTTTAAGACTTTGCCTCAGCTGATTTAAGAGCAATTTCTGGATGCTTCACAGAACTTGCAATTAGCTTCATTTTCCTAGAGGCACATGCTCGTAAGGGGGCACAAATGAAACACAAATGCCTGCCTAAGTTGGTGCTGAGTTATTTATAGAGGATGTTTCTACTATAAGACCAACAAAAGAAAACTTGTTCTGAAGTCTTTTTCCAGCAAATAAATTGTATAAATAATTTTGTCAGGAAAAGAGCTACACTGCAAAACTATTCACATAGTTCTATCTAGTATTGGTAAAAATGCATTTGATTTACTTTCTACCACTTCTATGTCTGTATATAACTCGGAATTTATCCATAAACATTAAAATGATTATGTTTTAACAAATAAATGATTGCCATATTTAAAAGCATTTTATATGAAAGATACTTTGAGCACAAAAAGGAACATAATATTATAGATGTCTGCAGACAGGAAACCTTTTATGATTTTACAAAAGTTTGTACATATCCCAGAACAATGGCCTGCTCCTGCTATTCCTCCTGCTCTGGCTGGCTCTACATTTGAATTGGTCTGGTATACAGCCAACCATTGTCGTAAGTCATGCTGCAGCAAATAGCTTTGTGTATAAAGGAAGAGAGAACATTTGGAAACAGAAAAGTCAGACAATGGATGCAATACATTTGTATGGAGATGTTGCATACAGTGCGGCATACTTTGTAGTTAACCATATATATGCAATGTAAAGTGAGGAGTGTATTAAAAAAAGAATGCACATTTAAGGCCTTAGCATATATTGATGTTGCAGCAAAAATCTAACTATGAGGAACGTAACTTCATATGTAAAATCAAAAACTTAGTTTCTCAATTAAATATATTGTGTTGCATTACAGGCATGAGTGACCTCATTAATTAATACAAGATTTGATGTTAATCCAACAAAATGTAAAATACAATATTATCCAGCACAAGATACTCAATGAGCAAAAGTTTCTCATTTTTGCGCTTTAAATTCAATATATTATTGTAGAAGAAGAGGTTGATACATTCAATATATAGAAGTAGAAGAGGTTGACAAACATCTTCCACGTCAACAGCAACTTGTCACTGATTTCCGTACTTTTAAAAGGCTATGGCTTCTGCCTTCAAAGTTAAAGGACTAGTCAAAGGTTTGTCTTCCACTACACGAAGTCCACAATTTAAGGAGGCTGGTATGACCATGTTCTTTTACTAATGAGCCATCTCGTTGCAGCAAGTTAACTTTTAAGCTTAAGGTGTAAGCAGAAAGTAGCTCATTACTCTCAGAGACAAATGTGTTTACACCATGTTGTACTTGTAGAAGTGCATGAAAAGTAGCCCAATGTCAACTCAGCTTTCACTGAGGTTGCGCATAGCATTTGTGACTTTTGTTGACTATGACAGGTTTTGTAGGTTTAGGTTGCCCCTGTCACCTCACTTCTGAAGTTTTGTGTGCATTGACTTTCTTCAGAATAATTAGACATTGTGGTGTATTGAATCCATCTCAGCACTCTCCGTCTTAAAGAAAACAATGATTACTGACCAATGAAAGACCTCATGACATATTGCATATTGTGTATGTGTCTTTGAGACTGATGTCATTTGATCTTCTTAGCTGGAGTCAGGAGCAATAAACATCCAAGCCAATCCAAAAAAGAAATGTTTGAGTGTGATAATTCATTTGATGAAGCATAAAAGTGTTGAGAAATACCGGAGTTCATTACAAAAGACAGTCTGGATGCCAGTAGCGGAAGAGTCTTGAATGCTAGACTCAATAGGAGTAGCAGTAAGACTGGGAAGTTATAAATAAGTGTCGCAAGTAAAACTAGTTGAAAAACGCACTCGGCTGTCTCATGAATATCATGCATAAAGTAAAGGAGGTAGAACACGACTTAATAAAAAGAAGGCCACTTGCAAAACAGTACAAACATCCAGGGATTGTTAGGAATATGCAGGCGTTTCCAGAGCAAAATATTTATTTATAAAAATATGCTTGATTTATCATTTTGCTGTGTTTATAACAAGAATCCAGAGATTCAAAGGTAGTCGTTTCGGTATTATATTGAAGGTGCAGTAATTAACATGGAGTGGGTGTTAGCAATACTTCTCTATATTACATCTGTACTGGAGACATCATATTTTTTAATAATACGTATCAAATTTGCAACAACAAAAAAGTCAGGTTTTAGATTGTTTTAGACTATGTAGCAAAATTGAATATTAAATTCAACAGTAAATGGCCAAGTGCCTTGGTCGTTTATTGTTTACTTGAATATTCAAGGTATTTATCAATAGCAGGTAAAATTGTTCTTTGTGAATAACAGACTGTTGCATATATATTGATTCTCTAACATTTCAAATATAAGTACATACTAAGACAAATAGTAGAAATTGTGTATTAAAATTTGAAAATCATACTTCCAAAAGAGAAAGTAAACAGCATTTTTTTCCCAACAGGCAACAACCATCATCAACATAAAGTTTAATTTGATGTTTACTTGACACATTCAGACACTTAATTTGGTGACAATAACTATCATGCAAATGACATACAGCATCAGAACTGCTTACATATATGCTTTAATTTCAACTAATTTAGTATTTTTGCCATAAAGTCATTAATGACTCATTATGCAACATTCTTTCATTCAACAAATTTTATAAGAACACCTGCTACTGCGTACGAACTATTATAATTCTTGAAAATTTGGTGAAGATTGAGCAAGTATTTGCTTTGTTGTGAATGGTCAGTGTCAGTGATAGCACCATGGTGAAGCATAGCAGCTGCGTGAAAACTAACGGCCATGGCTGTATGCTAGACTGTAGAGTATATCTCTCTCAAAATACCACCATACCCATTGGTAGGGTCTTACTAAGTTATTATGGTACGATGCAAGGTATTGGTGGTATCGGCACGAAAAAGCAGCATCAGTATCACAAGTTAGTGTATTCTTATATCCTCACCCCATGGCCAGGGGCATTTTGCTTGCACAGAGTTAAGAAATTGATCCACTGCATAGTAGAAAATATTTATATCAAGGCTGCTAGGAAAAATGTAGGGTCCTATAAATATATTTCATCAAACTTGGAAAGAAATTTACTATTTAAAAAAAACTCCAAGCAGGATATCCATCAAGGATTTTTATTCTAATTTTTTTCAAATATCTGCTGACAGCAGGACAGTGGACCTTTGACAGTGAGAACTATTTAATTGATGGATGGATGGATGGATGATTGGGGCTTTACTTCTGTCCAACATAGGCCCAGGTGACCCGGCAAGAGCTGGATTCGAACCCTGGACCCAGCGATTGGCAGCCCAGCACGCTACCGCAAGAGTGCGAGTAGACCAATCCCCCCACGAGAAATATTTGAGAAAATTAAACTCACAACAAAGGCAGTTTTGTTCATAGTTAACTACTGCTGACAAGTGACACTACTAGCAACAAAGCTAAAATCCTGGTGGCACAGGAGGCCAAAATGGCTCCAAAGATTTTTCAATTAATATGTCAAATTAGTATTTGTCTTATTTTCATCTGTCTTGATGTCAAATAAAATCCTATGTATATTGAATGAAGTATTTGTAATCAATGGTCAAAAACATTGGCAGGCTCAATTGTTACTCTGGTACTACATCTTCACTACTGTTGAGATTCCAAAAGTATGCAATATTTAAATGCAGTACTTAGTAGCTTGGGGGTCCGCTCCATTTGCATGGTTAGCTCCAGTTGAGCCCCAGGTTCATTGTAATAAATCACTAGGCCTACAGGTCGATCCATCCCCCAAAACTTTCTTCAGATAAATCCTTTATATTGGTATTTGGAGCTAAAACTTAGTTCAAGAAACTCCAATGTGATAAGTATTGCCCCATCCGTGGCAACCCCCCCCCCCTTTGAAAAATCCTAGAATTGCCCCTGGTTTTATTTTTTCAATTTCAACTACTAAGTTCAATTAGCTCTCATGGCAAATTTAACTTCTAAGTTACAGCACTTGTACAATGGTCAATTGTACATCCTTTGACTATGTAGTTGTGTCAGATAATTTAAATTCTTTTGAAATCCAAATTGCCAATTGAACAAGGCAGCAACTGAGCAAAGGTGTTATAATTGCTTGTTCTTCTTAAAATAATTCATACCAGGCAATACAATACATGCCTCAAGCCAATTTGTCAACAGATCACAAAACTGAGAGCAACTGAGGGGTTTGCTGCTGTGCAACCTCTATTGACAGAAGTGCCACAGCCAAGCGCATAAATCGATGATGTCACTGGTTTTTGTTGCAAATGTGCACAAGTTTCAAGGCAGGTCAGCCTGAAGTCAATTTTGGAAAATAAAAGTTTTGATCTCTGATATCGCATAAAATATGACGATATTCCTTTGAACAATGCAGTGGATGATGCTTTAGCATCAATCAGAACTGCCCATCATTCGTTTTCGGGAATGTGACGGCGATTTTCGGCAGAATTTGCCAGAACAGGTGAGCTGTCAAATCACCAAAGAATGTCCAGAATGCGAATGTAATGCCTTGAAAAAACAAAGAAACTGCGTGGATTAACCTTCCTCTTCTGGAATTGTGATTGTATGTTATTCCTTTGAGGCATATGTCGATCGCAAAATACTTTTCAGTTGGTTCCTGGCCACAGACGATTTCTGAAGCAAATCTGCATTACGATATTTCGAATTTCCGATTTTTCGCGGGCGTTTTTCCACTTATTCATCACCTGACTACAAGAGGTAGTCGTTCCGACTACCTAAAAATCTTATGCTGATGGATAGATCTGTCTGAGCGCTTTAAAATGGTGGGTGTCACGTCTCTGGAGACCTAATAGTTTTTATGCAAATTGCCGTTAAACATTTTAAGTGTAGAGAAATACTGCGCGCTGATTGGTTGAGGCACCCGTGACATAAAATTATGATAAAATGGAATCGCAGAAGGATTCTTCTAGGGTCGATTCTCTGGGTGTATTTATATCATTGGGAATCTGTATGTAAAAATTTGAAAATTCATTTTGCTTGTCGAATAACTGATCAATTGCTATATTTAGAAGCATTTCACTCCACTGGTATGGCAAATGCAGTAGTCAGTGAAACTATAGATTATTATGTTAATAAAGGTGGAGAGGTATATATGTTAGCATTAGATGCCTCAAAGGCCTTTGATAAGGTCAAATTTGTTAAATTGTTTGAGATAATGTTACAGCGTAATCTAAATCCATTGTATACAAGATTACTTGTGAATATGTATGTTAAGCAACTCATTAGGGTAAAGTTTAATGACTCGGTTTCGAACTATTTTAATATATCTAATGGTGTGAAACAAGGTGGTGTGCTTTCTCCAGTATTATTTACATGTTATATCAATGGTTTACTAGAAAATGTTAAAAATTCTGGTTATGGTTGTCATGTCGGTGACTTTTTCACTGGATGTGTAGCATATGCTGACGATATAGTTTTACTTGCGCCATCTGTCACTGCGTTAAAGGTTATGATTGACAAAGTAGAGAAGTTTGCGAAAATATACGATATAACTTTCAATGGTAAAAAGAGCAAAATTTTGCATTGTACAAAAGAAAATAGTAGTCACATACTTAATGTTACAGTTAATAATGATAAGGTCGAACAAGTGTCCAGTGTTGACTATTTAGGTCATAGTATTTGTACAGATAGAAACGATGCTTTGGTAGAAAATATTGTAAAGGATTTTAACAGTAAAGTAAATAATGTAATTGCCAGTTTTTCTGGTATTAGCTCTGTAATCAAACATAGTCTCTATGAAAAATATTGTACTTCTCTCTATGGGTCTAACTTTATCGATTTTTCTAATGGCGCTGCTATAAATAATTTGTGTAAACAATGGAGGAAAGCAATGCGTAGAATAATGAATTTACCACCAACAACTCATTCGAGGTATATTCCTCATATTGTAAGAACTCCACCAATTAATATACATTTAATGCAGCGATTTATTAAGTTTTTCTATTCTGGTGTTTATAGTAAAAATAATGTTGTTAACCATATATATAAAAATTCAGTACTCTCAAATTCTAGACTGGGTCGTAATATTAGACATATATTAATAAACTATTGTTGTGTAACGCCTACAATTAATTGTAATAGTACAGATTTGTGTAAAAAGGTGTACAGACAGTGGATGAATAGTTGTCCGGATGAGGATCTCAGAATTAGTTATCAGATTTCTGAACTAATTCAAGAGCGTGATAGCATTGTGCCAAGCAGCCTAGATTTACATGAGGTAAAAGACCTCATAGAATTTTTATGTGTTTCCTGATTGATCTGTTTTTAACTGTTTTTACCCTTTTAAAATTTTTGTTATACTTGTTTTTTGAATCTATGTATGGTCTTATACATGAATAAAATGTTATAATAATAATAATAATATACCTATGGGAGATACCTCTCAGACAGGAACCCATTATCTATGAACGCATACAAGAAACCATTTATATGTTTTCCCAAAAAAAGTTTCTCATTTCTCAGAAGAACGACCTGTTCCTGCTATTGCTCCTTCGCCTGCTTCTATACATTTGAATTTGTTTGGTATACAGCCGACCATTAGCGTAAGTCATATACTGCAGCAAATAGATGTTTGTATTAAGCAACAGAGAACTTTTGGAAACAGGAAAGTCAGACAATGGATGCAATACATTTGTATGGAGATAACGCATGCAGTGTGGCATACATTGCAGTTAACTTTGCATAAATTTCCGTGAGAAATGTGGTGAACAAAGTATGGGCTTATGAGGCTCAGACATATAGTTCATTTTACGTGGCACAACCATTATCTGTGAACCTCAAAGTTCGTAATACAGAAAAGGTACCAGAAGAAAAGAAAAATAAATATTCATTTATTTAAGCACAAGAGATTGAACACTGAGATTAATGACATATCGGAACTTTTTAATAATGTAGGGGAGAGTGGGGCACAGTGAGACACTTTTTTTATTTTCAGGTGTTCCAAAATGTTGGCAGTAATGAGTTAAATGAGATCAGGTCTACGTTATAGGTAATGACGTTGGGTATATTGTAGAGGTCTGCGCGGTGCATAATTTGTAAACCGCAACCGCACTGCACCGCAAAGTTCAGAACCGCAACCGCACTGCACCGCAGTCGCATGGAACCGCACCACACTGCACCGCAGCTAAGCAGAACCGCACCACACTGCACCGCAGTCATGTAGCACCGCAACTGCACCGCACCGCACTAAAAACCGCAAATTACCCGCACCCATTTTCGCATACTAAAGATATAAAACTATGAAAGGTGAATTAATTACACACATAAATATGATGTAGTAGTCTAATGAAAATTACATTTAGTATTAGAGAATTGAACTGAATATGAGAAATTTTATAAGTCAAAAGTTGATATGGCAAGTTTAAGTACACAGATTTACCAAAATATTAAAATGAAAACAGACAAGTTTGCAGGGCTTAGAATTCTTCCAGAAAGAATTTGAAGATACCTATAGATATAATATTATGCTAAGGTTATGTTAGTTAGGGTTAAATTACATATTGCTGAATATTGAACTCAGTTGATATGTGAGCATTGTAGTAATGCATTCAAGATATACTATCAGATTATCTATTATTAAATAGTTATTTGTGTCAGTGTTTTAATGCAATGCATTGTTGCAAGTATATGTAGCTAGAAAGTTGCACAAATTTAAAAAAAGGGTAAATAGGCCTATAGTTCTTTGTTCAACCCCTTTCCATGTATTGTTTTGGCCCTATTGTTTCTCTGTTTAAACAACATTTACCTGGTGCTAGTTTGCTAATTAGCAAGTTGGGTCACATGTAACAATACTTAATATCTTAAATATAATAATACACAAACATTGTGATAGGAATATATTGAAAATTCAGACTTTTTAAAATTGTGTTCATAGACTAAATAAATAGATAAATTAATTAATTGACAGGCAGATATGCCTAATTGCCTATGGCATGTATGTAATACATTGTATGGAGAGATAATAAAGATAGACTGACTGATTGATTGCTACATTTGCATGATTGCGGATGGAATGATTGGTTGCATGATTGATGGATGGACTGATTGATTGCAAGATTGATGGATAGATTGATTGTTGCGTGATTGATGGCTACACTGATGGATTACTTTATGGATAGGGGAGATCATAATCAACACTTTGATGAATACAATTAACTTATTTTAATGCCATAACCTGCTTCCATTGAGAAAAATAAGTGAATTTGAAATATAGACTTAACATTTTTTACACGGAAGTAATATCACAATAATTATTGACAATACAAAAACAGCAGAACAGTTATAAGGCCCACTTCAGCAAAGCTTAGATTCTCTGGGTGACACTCGGTTTTCAAAAAATTGCACATAAATTTTATTATTTTACCAGACCTTTTGGTTTGGGAGAAACAAGTTAAATATTTTACTTTTTTGCAGCCACCTCCTTAATTGCTTTGTGGAGTAAATAAATTGAATGAATAAACATACATGAATGCATGGGTCTATCTCTGTGATAAATTGTACAAGAAATAGAATAAGTTAATTTGGAAACAAATTAAGATATATGGTCATTTAAAAGACAGTAAAAAATTTAAGTAAATAGAATTTAATCAGCCCAGTGTTCAAACAACTGATCCTGAAAGAATGAACACAAGTTTTTAAAGCGCGGTTCCATTGCGGTTCCTGTGTCATTAATGAAAATCCGCAACTGCACCGCACCGCACCCATTTCATTTGCGGTGCACTGCAACCGCACCGCTCTTGTTAAGTTCAAAACCGCAACCGCACTGCACCGCAAACTTTCAAACCGCACCGCACTGCACCGCACACTGCACCGCAACCCGCGCGGTGCGGTGCTGACCGCGCAGACCTCTAGTATATTGTCAAGTAGTTTCAGGTTCCTACCTTTTACAGGTTTGGAGAAATTTTGAGTTACGTCCATGCTCGTTAAGTGTCTCACTGTGCCCCGTGGGCGGGGCACAGTGAGACAGCAGGCGGGGCACAGTGAGACAGGGCATCTGCTGCCATAACCCCCAATCCTTGGGACCTGCAGAATTGTTCCATCAATTGTTACTACAGAAACTACTGTACTCTTATAATAGCAGCTGGCTAGGTGATTTTTTAGGTCCGTTTTTGAGCATGTATCGAAACTTCATCGCACAGGACACATGCATGACTTATTTAACCTGCCGCACCTGTTACAATATACTATATTGTCAAGTAGTTTCAGGTTCCTACCTTTTACAGGTTTGGAGAAATTTTGAGTTACGTCCATGCTCGTTAAGTGTCTCACTGTGCCCCGTGGGCGGGGCACAGTGAGACAGCAGGCGGGGCACAGTGAGACAGGGCATCTGCTGCCATAACCCCCGATCCTCGGGACCTGCAGAATTGTTTCATCAATTGTTACTACAGAAACTACTGTACTCTTATAATAGCAGCTGGCTAGGTGATCTTTTAGGTCCGTTTTTGAGCATGTTTCGAAACTTCATCGCACAGGACACATACATGACTTATTTAACCTGCCGCACCTGTTACATACTAATCAAAATTCATTCTCATGCTTCTCTTTGAGTATGACTCACTAAAATCAGGAGTTTATTGCAGGCATTTTGTTTTTAATAGTGAATTGTAAGCTATACCTTACATTCAGGTCGTTTCGAGTGTATTTTACCATGTCTCACTGTGCCCCGCCTCCAACTGTCTCACTGTGCTCCACGCAGCTCTCTTTATAAAATTTTTGAATCCTGCGGACCAGATGCCTGTATTGTGGTTCATCATCTCACTAAACTAAGGCAAATAATCAAGGTTTGAATTCCTGGCAATTGATTTGCGTTATACCATTTTTCTTGGGAATTATAACAAAAAGTCGTTTAGCAAAATTATTTACTTTTATCGGCTAAAAATCTAAATATTGAAATTCCACTCTCGATATGCTGTGTAGGCATTCCGGATATAGGTCAGGCTCTCACTTACTTACTTTTTGTACTATACAAAAGAGGATTGATCTGTAAACAGTACCAGCTAGACGCTACGGACTTTGTCTCACTGTGCCCGCCGTCTCACTGTGCCCCGCTCTCCCCTATTCAATGTTTAAGGACTAAACATATATGCAAAACTTCCATAACTCATATTAATGTTTAAAATCAAGTCCTATGGAAACATTGTGAAACTGATCTTTTGTTTTGCTAACAACATGAGACTTGTGTGCAAATGATGCTGAGAAGAGCAGCCAAAAGTCAGAATTCGAAAGATCTTAGAAGTCAGAGTCATATTTCAGCAAGGCAACTTGCCTCGATGGCGCAGTAGGCAGCGCGTGAGTCTCATAATCTCAAGGTCGTGAGTTCGATCCTCACTCGGGGCACAAAATTCTCAAACATTTGTTGCCTCTAAATAGCCCACACTGGTGCTGATGGGGCGTAAAACACAAACTCACTCACTCACTCACTTCAGCAAGGCAAAGAAGTTAGAAGTTGGAAGTTGGAGTTGGTTCACTTGCTATGTAGCAAGGATACCCAACTACGAAGCTCTGGTTAAAATTTATACGGAACAAAAGCTTCCTGATGACTTCAATAGTCTGTGATACCAGAACAGGGTACATCACTATCCATTAATCCTTCTAGGGTTTACGGAAGAGAAAGCACTAGTTTCATAATGCAAAAGAAGTATTTCTTTAGAAATTTGAAAGGCCATTAGTGAGATCACATTCAAATAAAAGAGAAAATGATAGAATGTCCTCTAGATATCTATGGCGTTTCCTGTTTTGTTAGCTGCAGTATATTCTATGCAAACCTTGACGCTAGAATGCTTATTTTGTCTGCATTTTTTTTCTGTGAGGCACAAACTGTTCTCAGCTGGCAAGTGTGCAACACAGATTGTCTTTATTGCTGTCCATTATGACATTAGGAATAGGTCGATGTTGGACAGGAACTGACATTTTCCAGCATTTACTCTTGAATCAAGATGGACACTGGACATCAGAATTCATCCAGACTTGGGAACCCTGAGCTTTGCGCACCTAAAAAATATGATACACCGTATTGTACTTTAAAATGTTTTATTGTAAGCCTTCTATCACCTGAGGTAATCTTTGCTTATGTATTCTTAGTAAGTATTAGTAGAATTGAGAGTGTATGAGGCTTTCTGAAGCCATTCTTGAACTATTGTAGAACCATGTTGGTCAAAGTAAGAACGTAACCTGTGCATGTGCATGTGGAAAATACATTTCATGTTACTCCACTTCATTTTCTCTCTCAAAGAAAAAAAGAACAGAAACAAAAAAAAGATTAAAAAAAACAAACATGGAGAAACCATGTAAATGCAGACCATGTCTAATGCTTCACATGACAGTGTACTATGTTCCCATGGGCAACTTTTGATCTGGCTTCTACTACTTCATGTATGTGATATAGGAACTTTATACAAGTTCCTAGCTTCCGGCATGACATAATAACACATTAGCAATAACTATTGTTACCAAAGTGGAATAATATATGTAAATGACTGTATAATTTGATTGATCTTTTTGTGAATGCATGACTGGATATTTCTTGCTACTAACTGTGTGTGTAATAATTGAACTGTTTTAAGCCTAAAGTGTATGTCCTAAGTGGTTCGACATCACTCTTGGAGATGAATGTGTTCTCACAGTGTTGTATCTGTATGTAATTATGTGCATGCAAAGGAGCTGCATGTCAACCCTATATAAATGAAAATATATCAGAGCTATATAAACATATCTCTGGTTAATCGACTATAGTCTGTGATCGCTGTACTGCAGCTATAACTTTTGTTTTCTCCTTCATCATTAAGAAACTGGTCAAAGGCTGGTACTCCACCACACAAAGGCCATCATTTAAGGAGACTGTTTTACCATGTTCTTCAACTAATGAGCCATCTTGTTGTAGCAAGATAATCATGGAGCATAAGGTGTAAGCACTAAGTGCATGGCTCATCACTCCCGGAGATGAATGTGTTAGCTCCATGTTGTAGTTGTAGCTGTAGATTGGTGTGAGAAGTAGCCCTATTATGTCAACCCTAGCTTTCACTCAGGCTGTACATTGCATTGCGCCTTTTGTTGACTTTTAAACAGCTTATGGTGGTTTTAGTAGCCCCAGTCTCCTTTCTTGTGAACTTCTGTATGGCATATTACATGAACTTTTTGGGAATATGAAGTAGAAATTGCGGTGTATTGCACCTGTCTCTGTATTCTCCATCTTTGTGGGAAAAAATACTAACAACAAGAAAGATCTTGTGACATTGTGTATATGTATTTGAGTCTGACATCATGTTATCTTATCTCTTAGCTGGAGGTGGGAGAAAAACAACAAGGCCAATGCAAATAGAAATGTTTCAGTATGATGACTTATTTGAATGAAGCATACACTTTTTTCTGATGAATTTCTAAAAATGTAGTATTATGTTATATCTTGATCATTTTGGCATCGCACATAAGTTGTTTGTTTTTGTAATAGAAGACATTTTATCCACAATCTATATGCCACAAAATGAAGAGGCTTCAATGCAAAGTCTACTGGATAGAGTATTAAAACAAAGATCGAAGTTATTGATAAAAGTTGAATGTAGAACCAGTTGAAACATACTGATTGTCTCAGGAATACCATGCATACAAAGAGGAAGGAATAAAATGATTTAAGACAAGAAAGGAAGTTGTAAAACAGTACACATATATCCTGGGATGGCTTGAATATGCAGACATTTCTTCACATCCCAAAGCAATTGCTACTTTGTATTTCTGCGTCAAAGTTGGCTCCATCCATACTTGCCAAGAACACACTTCATGCATGTGCTAAGACTTGCTAGACTGTGCCTCAGTAGCAATTTCTAGATGCTTTACAGAGGTTGCAATTAGCTTCATTTTCCTGGAGGCATTTGCATGTAATGGGACGCAAATGAAACACAAATGTCTCTAAGTAGGTATAAAAGAAGCATTTGGAATATTTAAATTGGAAACATTTTGCTTTAGCAGCTTCAGTGTAGCATGCATACACATAATGAAGTAGGCCTACATTACTTCTGATTGATAAACAGATAGACATGCTAAGTGCACACCTCAAAGCCTAGTTCTAAGTGCTCACAGGGAGGAAGAGATAGATAGGTAGATATGGTAAGTGCAGCCCTCTATGCCCAATTCTGGGTGCTCACGAGGGTTGATTGATGAGATGGGAGAGAGCGGGAGCCCTCAACATGTTACACATTTACCCCATATTACTTGCCCAGCATAGACACTGAAACAAGGGGCCTTCAATTTAATGTATCATCCGAACGACATCCAGCTGGGATTTTGCTCATGAAGGTATACTGAAAATTTTGGATGCTCCATCCAGGGTTCGAATCCATGCAGGCAAAGACCTTCAGCGGAGCAGATGGACACCTCAGCCACTTGGCCATCCAGCTGCTACAGAGAGGCTGTGAGTCCTCAACATGATACGCATTCGATGCAAGGGACCACCAATTCAATGTTTCATTTAAATAAACAGATAATTTTACTAACCTTCAGGAGTTCAAACGCATGCAGTTCAAAGACCTTCAGCAGTGCAGGCCTGAACAATAAACCCTGTACATTCTTCAAATTTTGGGAATATGTTTTAAAGTTATTTCAATGTTGCCAAACTGAGCTAGTATATGGCGCTTGCCGTAGCCAAAGCAATCCTCATTGAACAAGTTGTCAGAGCTCTTGAAGTTTATGTTAAATATTGATATAAAATTATATCATTGACTAATTTATGCTTTTCTTATTTGCAGGTATGTTTAAGAACATGGCACTGAGAATTTTGACATTGTCCCTTTGGGTGAGTCGATTTTTCATACTTGGCCTATTATGTTATTTTACACTGCTTTTGAGATTTTCTAACTTGGAGCAAGTATTATGATGGTATTATGTGGTATACCAATGAATTCTTAAGCTCCACTGCACATTCAAGATATTATTCAAGCCAAAACCCAACAAAACCAGAGTCTGAGAAGCAACCATGTAGACACCTATTAGCTGAACCTGTCCCATGCATGAACAATAAATTTTGAGGACATAGCTTTCATATGCAGCCCCAGAACTCTGGGATAGTTTGCCTGAAAAATTTAGAACAATCAGCATAATTGAGAACAATGAGCACACGGGAAAATTTCATGAAGAACCTTAAAACCCACTTGTTAAAAAAAAGTCAACACTTGATCTCATTTGAGAAGCGTTTTATTGGAATTATCGCTATACTTGTATTTTATTATTAATATGATATAATTACCTTGGTTCTGAAATATTTAATGCATAATGATGAACATTGCAAGTCTTTCAAAATTCACAACCAAAATACCTTTTTACATTATGAATTGTACAACATGTATTTATTATCATTGTGATTGGTCAGAGAGATCAATTGACAGTACCTGTTGCTTCATGGCCAAAACGATAACTTACCCATACAATTTCAAATTCAGCACGTGTGATGCGGTCAGAATCAGTCGTCAAATCTGCGAATAAACGAAGTCAATCAGGCTTTCTAACATTCATGAATTTCAAAATATTGGAGGGTATGGTAACCTGCCAGAACAGAAAGGTGGTAAATGACTCATAGAGCTACTCCCTGTCAAATTGAACCCAAGGGCCATTACTACTTTTTTATTTTCACACAAAAAGTGGGGGGACCTTTCATATTATGTCACCCGGGGTTAAAAATGTGGTGGGGGGGGACATGTCCCCCCTGTCCCCCACCAAATTACGCCCATGCATACATAATTAATCTTTTTTGTTTACAGACAGTTGCTTGCAAAATAATTTCTAATTTTCAAAATCTTAAAAAATCACTGTAAGGTGGAAGTGATTGGATTATATGTTGATTAGGGACCGTTCAGAATTTATGACTGGGGGGGTGGGAGTTTTGGCCGAGGGGGTACTAACTTTTCACACATGTTTCAAGGGGGGGGTATTAATTTTTGAAAACACTTCCAAGGGGGGGGTAAGAAATTTTAACAAAGAAAAAATGTTAGAAAACACGCATAAACTCATTTTATTTGGACTTTTTTACGCGCAAAAGTCCGCGAAATGACGCGAAACTGTACGCATGGCAGTGTATAACAGTATATATATGAGGACTGCTTTGTATGTCGAGGGGGGGGTACTAAAAATACACGTGAAACCTAAGGGTGGGGTACTAAAAATCCGCATGAAACTCAAGGGGGGGGTATCAATTTTTGACGGGAAGTTCCAGCAAAACTCCCACCTCCCCCCCCAAGTCGTAAATTCTGAACGGTCCCTTACTTCTGTAAATCTCTATGAAACATTTAACTGAATTAAGTTTTTGAAACTGATGTAAGACAAGTTGTGAAATTGAGATGGAGAAGGATTTGGCCAGAATCACAAACATAAGCAGCTGAGTCGGGCAAAAAGAAAAAAGAAAATAAAATAAGCCTGTTGTGTAAGACTGTAAGTGCAAATTATATATATTGATTATTGGGCATAACATAAAAAGAGAAAATCTAAACCCGCAAAAAAGCGTAAAAATCAACACCATGTTTATTATTACTCACGAAATACCAACAGTAAGATAAACAAAACTTGCCTAACATCGAAAACTATTCCGACCACTGGATGATCCTCAAAGAGTTAAAACAAGATGTAGACAAACACTGGAGTCTATCACACTATTCTCTCCACATGCAAGAACATGAAACCAAGCGAATATCAACACAAAGAAAATTTAGTTTTTGTTTGGTTTGATAAATTGTAGATGCGTATTTCCAGATAGACGGTGTTGCTTAAAAGTAATTGAAATGGGTGATGTTTAGGGAAAGGTATCCGGTATCTGGCCGGATATTGGAATTTGCAGGATATCCGGTATCTGGCAAAATATCTAGGATGCTCAAAAATGAGTGAAAAGCTAAAAAAAACTTTGTTCTTGTAACATTCTTCTATTTATTAACACAGTCAAAAACATGACGCAACCATCTTCAAAATTTAGATTCAGTTACAGAACATAACGAAAAACATTCCATCAGAGGAACAGTCCTCCTGCAGGACAAAATCTCTCGGCTCTTAGAAAAGAATTTTCATAATCAACCGCGAATGCTAAAAAATATACTTTTTCGTATGTTCATTATCTGGTTCCAACTATCCGGTATCCGGCAATTGGTGTTGCCGGATTATCCGGTATCCGGCCATTTTCACTATCCGTGCATCACTAGTGACGTTTGTCTATTTATCACAAAACTGCAGGTATGGAAGCGTCTACTCGCCTGACAAGATACATGACAACATGAAAGATGATAGTGACACAAATAGCTAACTCTTCTCTTTACTGCATTTACATAAATATTTTGGTCAATAAATCCATATCCTACAAGACTTACAGTGCCGCCTGAAAGTAATTTAAACGGGTGATGTTTTACTTTTGAATTAATGCTAAACATCCTCAGTTCCTGTGCAAGCAAGAATTCTCATCGGATATGAGGCAAAAAAAAGTTTACTATTGGGTCATAAAGGAAGATATTTTGGGAATGTGGGAAACAAATTACTGGCAGTTTTCCTTGCTGACCTTGAAATTATGTATCGGTGAAAGTGTTTGACGAAACCCGAGGCCGATGCAATCTCAAGTGAGTTAGAGTTTGCTTGCATATCAAAGATTTTGAACCTTATGCGAATATGTTTTCCTCATTTATAAGCAGTTTGGTTGAGGATGTAGAGCATTCAGCCAATGTCAAAACATCACCCGTTTCACGCTGAATTCTAAATCAGATTTTCACAACATGACATAACAATGCTATTTATACCAATCGACACCTCTACCAGCGGTGAAACGTCCCAGCGGTGAAACGTCCTGCTACCCTGTCAGTCAATCACATGCTGGTATTTCAGGGTGATAATTCCTATATTCTTTATTGTCCATTTATTATCTCATGTTTGACTTTTTGAGTGTTTGTCTAATGGTATTATTGGTATAAGCCGGTTAGTCACCATGGGATCAGAAGTATGTGTTTATCACACCTCGGGCTATAGCCCAGGGTTGATAAATCACATATTCCCTATCCCGTGTTAAATTATCCATACTTATTGTAATTAATCCTGTTTCTTGCCTGCCTGATGAAAAGAAATCCCAAGCCAGAAATTTCATGTGCCATTAGGCTTGACGAATCATTTGGAGATATATCAGGGGAATGAACAGGGATATATTTAATGTACACTTTGAGCACAATGCAGGCAAACATATATTGCTGGTTTATAATGGTGATCTCCTGTAAATTAAACACATGCAGGAGAGGTCTTCATCAATATTGCTTAGTTGGTAACGCACAGGCCTGCCAATCGCTGGGTAGTAGGTTCGATTCCCACTATGGCCAAAATTGAAGAGCTGAAAAACAAGCAACAACCCATAACATGCCCCCCTCCACAGTACACGTTTTTGTTATATTTTATACTTGGCAGTTAAAAGTTTGATTTATGATATGCTGATATGGGAGATAATGTAAAGAAATGACCTTTTCGTAAAGAATGACACATATTATTTTTCAGTCCATTTACAATTTCAAAGAAATCTAATTTCAACGGAGCCGCCACAGAGTTCTTCAATTGTGTCTGTTAAACACCTTCTTTTACACACAAATTGATTTCTTTTTGGAACAGATTCTGCGGAAGCATACAATTCTAAAACTCACATCTCTCTTGCACTATATTTGGAAGCACATTTTCCCTCTGTAAATTGTCTATTTTAAAAGTGAATTGATTTTGTGTTCAAGGACAAAGCCTTGAAATACTAAGCAGCTGCTAAGAGACCAAATTGAGGCAGATGGAGGTGACAAGTTTAAGTGGACTTCTTGACAATCACTTTTCTCAACTGTCACTTCAATTTGTGCAATTAGCTATGCCGAGAGAGAAGAGTATGGGTTGATGGTTTGGGCTTTACATCCTGCATTGCTATATGCTGACATTAGTGAGAGTTTCAGTGTTCTATTTGGACTAAATAGCTCTCCAGCTAATGTTCATTGTACTTCTCCGAGAATAAACATAATTTGTATTTGTATTTGTATCTATTGGACAAGGTGCTCATCTTATAACTGAAGCGGTGGTGGTTCGAGTCCCAGCCGTTGCATGTAGGAGCTGAGCAGATCCTCCATAACTCTTTGATTAAATTCACCCAGGTGTAAATGGGTACTTGGCTAAACACAGTGTTGGCGGTTGTAGAGTGACTTGGCGTTGTGGCACTGAATACAGCTGCCTGGCTGTATTCTCCCTGGGAAGTTGAAAAAGGCTTATGCTTGAACAAGTCTGCCAAGCGTGTATTGTTGAGATGGACCCTATCAAAGTAATGGACTTCAAATAAAGGAGTTCACATTTACATTTACAAAGGACACCAACCATGAAAACAAGGACTATCTTGTTTTCACTTACAGCTCTGTCATTTCACCTTATTTCTTTTCTGGAATATGCTGAAAAGCTTTAGAGACAATAGCATTGGAAGCATACATGAAATGCAATTTTTATGGTGTTATCGTGCAGCCCCCCCCCCCAAATATGCCTATGTTTTGGTGTAATTTATTCATTGGGAGCAGTATTCTTTTCAAAACATCTTCATACATCCAGACAGATGACCGTGTTTTAGGCCTTCAAGTTCTGTGGAAATTGGAAAATAACTACATTAGCAAAATACATAAATCATAATACAATTATAAACAATCAAATTTTCCTTAGTCAAGATACAAAAAAATGTATATATTGACATATAATTAATAATACAAATATATCTTATGTTACATTGGCAAGAACTTCTAACAAACTAAACTAACACATGTATAAAAATAAAACAAAATAATAATAATCTTAATGTACATAAAAAAATATATATATTAAGAAAATAAAATAATAGAAATAAAAATAATAAATTAGTTACAAAATCACTGTTGGTTATTACAAAAATCGAAATCATTAGCAAGCAGGTACTTCTTCAGGTGTTTTTTTATAGTATATAATAATGTAAGATTTTTCATTACAACATCAGAAAGAAAATTCCTACAATTAGAGTGTTGAGCAACCAAATGGCATTTCAGCCTCCAGCACACTTCTCCTTCTACACCTTGGCGGGATGAAAGAAGGGAAATCAGGTTTAGAGAAAGCTCACCATCCAGGGAAAGACAGGACAGCTACCACATGCCCCGAGAGGCCAAAAGAAGAAGAGACAACCAAAGATAGGATCTCGCGTCCAGTAGCCCGGCCAGAAAAACAGACGGAAAAAGACAAGACCAAATGAAATGGTATAGAAAAGACCTGGGCAAAATTACCCAAATAATACGGCAAAGGGGCAAAACAACCTCAGAAACTACACAAGGCTACACCAACCCCCCAAATTGGAAGAAGTACAACCCGGGCAAAAATACCCACAGGGGCAAAATAACCCCTGAAAGTACAACAGGATACGTCAACCCCCCAAAGTGGAAGAAATTCGACGAGAGCAAAAAGACTCGCAGGACCATGATAGCAATACCACAACCCCAAAAGCCATCAGGAAGCAGGAATAAAAAGAAAAGGAGAGAGAATCCAAAACCAGGTAAAACTAGCCTAAGAATTATATATACTAACATAAATGGAATAAGATCTAAACTAGCCAGCCTTACCAATATAAGTGAAATGTACAATGCTGATGTAATAATGTTAAGTGAGACAAAAGGAAACCCCCCAAAAACGGAAGGATATGAATGGTATGCTAAGACCAGACAAAGTAGAGGAGGGGGAGTAGCTATTGCAATAAAGAATGAGTGGGCAAAATACACCACCCTAGTAACCAACCTGGAAGACCATGACCAAGAAATCATATGGGTAGAATTGAAGCCCCCAAAACAAGCCTGCATCTACCTGGGAACATTCTACGGACCACAGGAAAGCAACAATAGAGATGACACATACAGACAGTACATGCAAATCAAATCACAAATCCTCAACTTAAGAAAGAAAGGCAGAATGATCCTAGCGGGCGACTTCAATGCAAAGATAGACATCCAGCGGCCAGAGATCAAACAAAACAGAAGCCCAAATGGCAAACTCCTAGAAGAAGTGATCGAAGACACAAACATCCTGTAAGCCTAAAATCCACAACAGGGATGTGGACCAGGCAGAATAGACACAACCGTAATGAAAAAGCAATCATTGACTACATCCTAACGGACATAACAACACAAACACACACCTCGGACATACAGGTAGATGAACAAGGGACATACAGAGTGAAAAGCGCAACAACTGAATCTGATCACAATACAATCCTAATGACAACGAGCATCAGCGAACCCCAATAGTGCCAGAGAAAAATAGCTAGATGGAAAGCGGGAAACAAAGAGAAGTGGGACAACTTCAACAAAGAGATCCTGGAGATAGACAAAACAGCAAGAATAACCAACTACAAAAACCTTGAGCAGGCTATAAAAAGAAGCCTCACTAAGCACATAGGAAAAGTAAGAATATCAGCAAAAGCCAACAAAAAACGACACTCTGACAATGAGAGAAAAGAAAGGACAAGACTGAAAGATGCCAAAAGAGACTTCCTGGATGAAAAGGATCCAGCTGCGAAGAAAACAAAACTTAATAAACTCTACGAAATACAACAAAACCTCAGGAAAATAATCGAAAAAGATGAAACGGAAGACACAAAAAGAAAACTAAACATACTGATAAAAGAAGGAGGAACCAACTCACACACATTCTGGAAAATCAGGAAAAAACTGATGCAACCCCCAAAGAAAGAATACCCAACAATAACAGAAGACGACATCACCCTGAACAACCAAGAAGATGCGATAACCCACATAGCTGACTACTTTGAGGAACTATATCAAGCAAGGGAGGCAAAGACAGATCAACAAAGCAACACAAAAATTGTCATGGACTTCATAAAAGACACTGAAAAGCAACTGGCCAATATGCCAGCAACCCGAATATCAAAAGAGGAAATACAGAAAGCAAGAAGGAACCTCAAAAGAAAGAAGGCACCAGGCCCCGATAATATCCCTAACGAGGCCATCACAGAAGCAACGCCACAAACTCTGGAAATCTACCGAAAAATCTTCAACGACATCAACAGGGAAAAGAACATTCCTGATGAATGGCAATTGGGCCACATAATCCCAATATACAAAGGAAAAGGCACAAAAGGGAAGTGCTCCAATGAAAGAGGAATCACCCTCAGCAGCAACATGGGTAAACTATATGAAAGAATACTAAATGAGAGAGTGAGAGAAAGGATCACCATATCTGACGCCCAAGGAGGAGGAAAAGAGAAAATCTGCACCTCTGACCATATCCTCATCCTGAAGGAAATAATCAATAGAAACAAAGACCTATATGTCACGTTTCTCGATGTAACAAAGGCCTATGACAAGGCATGGCTAGATGGAATAATGTATGCAATGCACAATGCAGGCCTCAAGGACAGAACATGGATAGATGTGCTCCAAGTGAACAGGAACCTAAGAGCTAAGATACTAACACACCATGGTCCCACAAGAGAAATCAAAATCAAGGACAGCATACGACAAGGAGGAGTACTATCCGTCATAAAATATGCCACTGTCATGGATGAAATAAACAAGGAAATAGAAAAGCAACAACTGGGAATCCAAATAAACGAAACAACAAAAATAGGATGCCTCCTATGGATGGATGACGTCGCCCTCTTTGCAAAGAACAAAGAGGACCTGAACAGGATACTAAAAATAACCCAAGAAACAGCTGACAAATACCACATAGTATTTGGAAAAGAAAAGAGTAAAACCCTGAGATTTGGAAAGAACAGGGCAACACAGGAACCCTGCAAACTGGGAGAGATGGACGTTGACTGGGAAGACAAGTACAAATACCTAGGCATGATTATAAATAACAAAAGAAACAACAAGGACCACATAGCCGACGTAAGAAGAAAAGCGGAAGCAGCATACCAAACAGTACTATCAATAGCTGGAGCAAAGGACCTGAAAGCAATAGAAATGGGCACAATATGGAAACTGATCAGCACATGCATAATCCCAATAATCACCTATGGCGCAGTGAGTACAATTTGGAATAAAACAGAAATGACCGAACTTAACAGAATCCTAGACAACATCATAAAAAAGGACTCTGCTAACACCAATCTCTACACCCAGAGAAGCCATCTACATCGAAACCGGGCTACTGGACATAGAGCACAACATACTTAAAGACAAATCCAACTACCTAACGTCGATAAACAAGAAGAATAGCAAAACCCTCGAGTCAATCATCAACTCAGAGGAAAACAACACCTGGACACAAAACCTCAAAGAAATCCAAAAGGACATGTTCAAAACATACACCATTGACAACAAATCATCGCAACATATGGTAAACAAAATCACCTATAAGATATGGAATGAAACATTATCACAAGCAGGACTAGAAAAATCTAAGGTAAAATTCCTGCTTGACAACAGAAAGGGAACGACAAACAGAGGAAAATCCTATATAAACCAACTAAATAGGATGCAAGCAAGCGCCATCTTTAAAGCAAGGACAAGGATGATCCCTGTAAACAGTAACTTTAAAAACAAATACCCCAACACAGACTGCAGATTCTGCAAAAACAGCACAGAAACACAACAACATATACTCGAAGAATGCACCTCCATAGACAGAACAAAAGCCCCAATAACAACAACAAACGAGATCTTCACAGAGGAAATTGAAACCCTTAAAAAGACAAGCGAAAAATTAATCAAAATCACAAACCACCTCAATGAAACAAACTAGAACAAACACACGTACAATCGCCTCTACTAGAGACGGTAACCCACCTGATGTGGGCAAGTACACGAAGAAGAAGAAGAAGAATTAAATGTGATGTAGGCCTATCTATATATGCATGTTTCAAAAACCACTTGGCAAGCAGCTGGAATCGTTCTCATTTAGCTGATGCTTGGAAAAATATGACAAAACACCAAAATTCTTAGCACATCACTTATTATTGCCTGGAGTTTGGTTGTCTTTCAAGACAAGCGGCCATGCAGTGGCGTATTTAGCGCTTACTAAATATACATCACTCAGGCCTCCAATCACCACTCAGCCTTCGGCTTCGTGGTGTATGGAGTCCTTCGTGGTGTATATTCCCGTACCCTCGAAACGAGCAGGGTGTAACTGATAGTACACTAAAGGTACACTGAAGTACACTGAAGTACACTAAAGTACACTGCAGGTACACTGAAGTACACTAACTAAAGTAAACTAAAGTACACTAAAGTACATGAACACTGTAGATAGTGCAGTTCTCTGAGGCAAGTGATTGTGCCTCTCAAACAAGGATTGAGATGTAAAAAATGTTAATTGTTTATTGACCAATAATAAATTTATGTACAAATGCAATTAAGATGAAAAATACATTAAATACATACAGATACATTAAATACATACAATCTTCTACTAGATATTTGATATGATAAGATACACTGAACACTGTTAAAGTCTACTTGCCAATATAAGGTTTGATTCTTCATGATCTGGCTTTAGAAATTTCGAGCTTGCAATGAAATATTTACAATCTTTTAAACCATACATTTTTTCCAATGCTAATTCGCTGGATAGCTATATTTATGTTTCTCAGTGGCAAAATGTCCCTACACTGTAGTATGGAAGTTTAAGCCAATGTAGATCACACATCATGCATATCGGATTAAATTCTCCTAACCCATCGGCCCGTATATATAAAAAAACAACATTTTTTAATGTACAAATTTCCTCTTTCATTGATTTATGGACCTAATCTCGGATGTAGAGCCCTTCCACAAACTGTTTTTTTAGGAACTTTGCAAGTTTCTCTTGAGCATTTCCAATTGAAATGAAACCTTAAATCAGCACTTTACCTCAACTCAAACATGTATCAGTACACAAGCTCTGAATCAGCGTTAATAAAGGATACCAAATGGTCATAAGAGCATGAACCTTTGCCACAAATAGAACATCCGATCAGCTCTTCTCTACTGTCAGTTCTATTGACAGATCTGCTTGTACATATATCACAAATTGACCATCCAAAAGGCTTCTCTCCACGGCACATGTGTAAAAATATCCTTTTTGACAGAACTTTTCCCTGGAACAGAGCATCCATATGGCTTCTCTTCAGTGTTTAGGCCACAATGATTAATCTTTAGCTGCTCGGATACTCTCAAGTCACTTTTTCTAGGGTCGGTCGGTAGGACAAAAAAAAAATTGTATAATGTCAAAAAAAATTTTTTTTTTTTGCAATTTTTTTTTCCATCGGCAGGAAATCTATTGTGTCGGCGGGTCCGCGAAGCTAAGAATCAATTGTGTGTGGCCTCAAATTGCTTTTCTCGAATGTGCATTTTCGTGTGTCTTTTCAGATTTGTCTTGTTGCGGAACTTATCACTACAGATAGAACAGCCGTACAGCTCCTCTGCGCTGTGAATTATTGTTGTGTTTGTTGAGGGCTCTGTTGTGAGAGAACTTGGCACCACAAAGTCAACATTCACCTGGCTTCAGAATCCGTTATGTGTTCTCATGTGAATATTCAAACATCTTCTTTCACTGAACTTTTTAGCACAAACTGAACACCCATACGGCTTCTCACCACTGTGTGTTCTCATGTGTCTTCGAAGTTTTCCTTTTTGAGCGAATTTTTTCCCACAAACCGAACATGCAAATCTCTTCTCTCCAGTGTGTGTTCTCATGTGGCTATTAACATTTCGCTTCTGACCGAATTTTTTCCCGCAAACAGAACATGCGAATGGCTTCTCAACACTGTGGGTCCCCATGTGTGTGTTTAGATTTCCTCTCTGACTGAACTTCTTTCCACAAACCGAACAATCATACGGCTTTTCATCTGTGTGTGTTCTCAAATGTACAATAACATGTCCTTTCCGACTAAACCTCTTTCCACAAACATTACATCCATGCCGCTTCTCCCTTGTATGTGTTCTCATACGGGCCATCATTACGCTTTTGTTGCGAACAGTGCATCTCTGAATGTCACGTCTTTCTGATTTGGTCTCGTCCCATTCTTTTGTTTGTTGTTGTGCATGTGGTATTAAACAAGCAGACAACTCACCATCAAAATGACACCTAATGTCCTCTGATCCATTTTGTAAATCCATGTTTTCAGTTTCATCAACAATTCCTGTTTTATCAGTCATTTTGCCAGTTCACCGTCACAATTAGCTTTAATGCTCTCGGTCTTTTAATCCAATTTGTCTTTCCAATGGAGATCTTCAATCGATAAATCGAAATTCTTCAATGAATTCTGAAAAAAAAAAAATCATCGGGAAATGTTTCTTTGGCAAACAGAAATATAATATATTAAAAGGGTTTATCAAAATGGAGCCCCGAAAGATATCTGTTTTATAGAGAAATGGAGCTCCATCTTAAAGAGAATAAATTATTACTGTCAACATAACTCTGTATTGGCAGCATCCAACCTTCACTCTAAAAAATTTTTGGAATATGTTTTGATCAACCTGGGTGCCACTCAGCTGCCACAGTTTTTTAGTAAAGGTTCAACCCAAAAAGTTGCAAATTTGTTGCTACGCCGCAGCAACTTTTTGGGTTGAACGTTTACTAAATGTTTTCAATGGTTGCAACTGAGTAGCAACCAACTTGGGTAATGTTTCCCACCAAATGCAGTAAAGGTTTTTGTTGGTGTACTACCAATCTAAGTAAATAAATGTTGACTTGAGTCAATCTAAGTAAATGCAGTGATGGAAATGGAAAATTTTCGTCGCGGGAGCTCTCGGCTCGTGCGGCAGCGCCTCGCCACTCCAAAATTTCAAAAGGGAAAAAATTCTGCAACCAGAGCTGATTTTGGCAAAAAATACCATGAGGACTGAAAAAGTGACATGATAATTGTAATTTCACTACTGGTCATTGGAGGAGCTGTAGCAGGGTACAGCTCCCCCTGTTTTTTGGTCAAGGGAGCTCAGCTCCCCCGAGCTCCCCCCCATTTCCATCACTGAGTAAATGTTGACTTCAGATATAAGGTAAATGTTCACCAACTAAGTTACAGCCTGTTTAACTAGTTTGAGTACATGTTTACTCACTTCAGGTTACCTTTTGCACCATAAAATATAGCAGATCAGTTGCCATTTTCAGTAAACCATATGCCCTCAGAAGCAATGATCGCAATATTTACTTATCATCAGACATTAGCATTAGCGCTCATTGAAAGTCTCACCCAATCCAAGTAATGCATTACTTGAAAATGGTTGACAGCCAATTCTGAGTGGCAACAATTTTCTGAAATTCCCAGCACCCAGGACGTTTCTAAAGGAATTGTTAGTGAAGGCACAGTGAACAATATGTCAGAGCCACTGAGCACATTCTGCCTCATGTGCTGCCATCTATTCTCTATGTATGATTTTATATTCAAGGATAGACATTTACTTTGTAAAGTTACATAATTATTTATCCATAAAAATGTTCAGTGACATAAATGCTACAAGAAATCTTTACCAGAGGGAATTAAAGGCCGAAGAGTTTTATGTCAACATTCTTCTGATTTATTTATGGTTGACCCTGAGAAGTCAACGCTAAAGTATCAAGCTACCAAATTAATGTAAACAGTAACATTTTCTAAATTTAAGGAGTACTGACTGAGAAAGTGATTGCCGTTAAAGACAATTTAAACTCATAAACTTGTTTTAATTGCGAGGTAAAGCTGCTAGAGTAAAGTTACCTAAAAAGTAAACATTTGAACAATAAACAAGAAACCATGCACTGAATTTAGTAATTCTTGTACGTTTTCACAAGAAACATTTACTTTCACTTTTTAGGGTGTTGATGCACCTGAGCCAATTATCTACCTATCAGAAAAAGTATTCTATGCATCAACTAAATAAAATAAAGCTCTGGTAGCTAACGTTTGCCAATGTTCATCAACAACAGTTCATAGACATAGGCATAATTTTCATTGTTGTGTTGCATTATTTCTTCTGCAACATTGTCTATTCATCATGGTTGACCACTTCCATGCAAATTAGAGCAAAATATGGTTTGCTTTTGATATTTTACTGGTTTTTTTTTCACATGGTTTAGAAAGAATCAGAAATTCTTACCTGATATTTCACTGTTATCAATAAGGTTTTACAGCTTCGTTAGTTCCTTCATGATTATTTTTTGCCCATTCACTGAAGATGCAATGATGGGACCTCACTTTTCACTGTCCCAATAATTGCCAAATCAGATTTTACTTGATTGCATCATGTTTTCTCAGTTTTCTTAGTTGTTGGTCACCAGCATATTAACAGTTTGTTGCTAACTGTTTCTACTATAAAATTTAAGCAGACATGATATTCTTGTAATGCTCTATTTAGTTCGCAAATTGTAGTGGAAGTGATACCAAGGGCTGCTTTAGTGGAATTTTCATCAATCATAAGGTATGTAATATTATAATTCAATTTATAAAACATTATGAATATTGACTTAGTCAAGTTCTAATCAACTTGGTAATGTATATGATATGACAATAATTAGAGGAATAAACTAGCAAAACCAAAATTATCGACAAGTACTGGGTAACCTGCAAAATCACCTTGAGTCAGATGCCTATTTTGATGTAGAATGTCCTTTTCAGTTTAACTATGCGACAAATAAAAGAAGCATTTGACAATTGTTGGGGGGATGCTACATGATTTATGTCCTGCATTGTTTGTTTTTTACACTCTGTAGACAAATAGGGCAGTAAGATTGTATGATAATTGTTTGTGCTATTATGACTTTTAATAAGTATGCTTTCTTATAATTATATGATAATAGATAGTAGATGGTGATGATACCAATATTGAGTTTTATTGGCCAAAGTAGTAATATTGGTAGAGGTCGATCATTGGCCGAGACCAATATTGGTTGACCCAGCATCCAATATTTGTTATATTCTGCACTGAATTTTTCAGACCTGTGTTGGTAAAAATTCTCTAAAAATCTCAAATACAGCCATATAAATTACTGTTTCATGTGTACATGTAATCTACTTATCCATTATTATGTAGAATCGTGATATTCATAAAATGATAGACATTTCAAGAAGTTAAATTTCGTCCTGCCCCAAGCTTACCCATATGATTAACAATTAAGTGCATGGACATACTTGAGACAGCCAAACCAATAACACTCTCTACACACCAATATAGTTATGATTGATTTCGTGACATCTGATTTCATTGCAGAATATATTTAAATATAGGCGGTCTCATATTGCCACACTTATACTTTTCTTGATTCTTAATATGGCATGTGATGATTCTTGCCTTGGAGATACGTGTGAATCTTGAATCCTGGTATACTTTCTTCAATTTCTTTGGAGTGATTTATTTAAATCATGTTAGCCAGTTCAGTTTTCCAAAATTGTCATTTGGTGCTGGTAGAGAATGTAATTTATGTCATTGTTGAAAGCCAATAGGTTGGATAGTGATTTATTTCAATCAAATTGACCATGTAACCTAAGTATACATGTAACTTCTAATGAAACAGGGAAGTTGGAAGTGACTGTAGTTCTGATAAATTATTTAGAATGTTAATTTTGTTTTACAAATTTACGTTATTTCTTGAGATGATTTGAAGAATCATATTCCCATCTGTATTTAAATGTATGTAGAATCATATCACCATGCTTTTCGAAATTCTTAAAAGCATATTGTGTTTCCTGCCTAGGAGTTATTTGCTTCAAATCCTTAGTCTTATGAATTATGACCATGAGCGGAAGTACCAGTCATTGATAGACATAGTATATCAGTGCTTGTAGATGGATTTAATCAATCCATATACTAGCATATGACCAGTCCAAGAAATGCTCTGGACATGCATGTTTTGATATATTTGTCACAGATTCTATCAAATTTGACAGTTGACTATGAAAAACATTTTCTCAAAATTCACAGTTATTGTTGGGTGTTTTTGTTGTTTCGATAAGTTGCAGATTCTTATACATTTTTATCTCATGTCTAACTGCTGAACGCACTAACAGTAACAAACAATGTATAACAGTTTGTGATCACTGCTATGGTTGTATTCTAATTGGAATTTGTCATGTGACTTTGACATAGGCTCCCACCAGTTTTGTATTTCTTTAAAATATGCAAATACTATAAAAGAAAAAATACTTTGCATGCCAGAACATTATCAAAACTAGACGTGGCCTAACCACGGAGTGGTTAGTGATGCGCTGCGCTACTGAGTCCCATGCATGAAGTTATTGTCGGTGTATCTAGGAATTTCTTGAGGGTTGGGCGAATATGGGGCAATTGGTTGCATTTACTTTACCCACTGTATTGAAATCCTTGATTTACCTAGTTTAAAAAGCCTGTATTTTATTGACATGAAATATAAAATAGATTCATATATATAATATATATGTTAAAAGTGAATTGTGATATTTTGCTGTGGCTGGTATCCATTGACCACAGAACAGTTCTGTGCAATGACATTATCAACATGGTACAAACCATCTATGAAAGAAGATCCAGTGTTTTTTTATAGTGTCCTAAATCCTCTATGAATCACTTCCTATTCAAGTAACCAAAGAAAAGAGCAATTTGCGGGCTTAATACTCCAAATAGAGCAAAATGAATAGTTGCATTGCATTCGGCATGATCTACTTGATACGTGTAGGTTTTTAAATTTTGAAAATCGGCCTGAAATTGATGTCAGAACGCTAGGAGCTAATACATGAACTGTGGATCAAATGTGTATGTGTTAGTTGACGAATTCTGAAGCCTACGAAAACAAGGCACTGCTAGCCACCTAGCGGTGGGCTGGCGCAGCGCAATAAGTGTGATGTACAAGGTCAACTGCATTTGCACCATATCTGTGTGTTATTTGCAAAGTGGCTCTGCTCCTGCAATCTCAGAATTCGAATTGCATACGCTTGTATTGTCTATAGAGTATTATTGGTACACACACGCGTGATTATGACACACGGTCAGTTTACCCATCTGTAAACTTCAAATCCTATGTTTTGAGAGAGAGACTTCATTGTGTATTTTGTATGAAAAGGAGTGATTTAAATAAATCAAAATTATCAAGTGACATGCAGGGCCGTATTTCCCACACAGGCATTCTAGGCTATAGCCTAGGGGCGGCAGCCTCAAAGGGGCGGCAGTCAAGAGCAAAAGAAAAAGAAAAAAAAAGCAGAAAAAAAACTCACTAAAAGAAGAGGAAGAAATTCTCAAAGTGTAAACTTAAATACAAGAATGTGACAAATTTCACAGTCTCTGACCTCTGCACCACTTCCATTTTCTGGGGTGCCCTTTGTATCCTGTTTGAAATACTAAGATATGACATCCCTCCCCCACTCAGGGAAAGTTCTCAGAGCCCTCCCCCCCCCTTCACAAAGTCTGTGTAAGTTTGTTAAACTGTTGATTAAGAAGGGCCAACAGATCCTATAAGGATAAGGATATCTTTATTATAGTGACAAGTGAATATTGCATATTCCTCACAGCTTAGACTTGTCAAGATGGTCCTATAGTGGAATTTGTGGAATCACTAGCACTTTTCATTCACTTGGCAACCGATTGACTGATTTATATTTATGCCTATCCAAATAAATGTCAGTAGTGCAATGAAAATTTTTATCTGCCCATTAAATGACTTGCCAGCAATTGTACTGTCGTCAGACCTTGAATAATTAAACATTTTAAGGTCGACATTGAGTTCAGTTGAACAAGAATGCAATATTTGCATGTCTAACAACCATTTATAATTGTGTGAGATTTTTCAGCCAAGTTGGCTATCCAAACTAGTCTTAACTGCATTGAATCACTTCTTGATTCACCAAATTTGTAGCCTCTCTAACATAACTCATCTAAACAGGGCAACATGTGTTCTTGTCCTAATACTTGACAGAAAGTAACATTATTAAAAAATATATGTGTTCACAATGTAGATAAACATATATATGCAGAAAACAAATATGATAGACTTATTTTTTCTAATGAATTATGAAAACTTCAAAACAATTTTTTTTTCACCATGTACCTACCTTACTAGGTTACAAAAAACCCCTACTCAAAAACAAACTGTGCTAACCAGAGCAAAATGTAATGTCATAAAGACACTACTGTTGAGAGAAAACATAGGCCTAGTAAATTTGCAAATTAGCTTAAATTTATGAAAAAAGTGACCCATTCGTAGTCCCTTTATTAGCCTTTATTACCCTCTATGAGGATAAATTAAATCCAGAAGTGAAATTGAATGAATTCAGTCGTGTTGTTATTTGATATATATAGCAGGGAGCTGTAAATATAGTATCTCTGTCTTGTGAACATCTGGAAAACTTTTTTTTTTCGGGCAATTATAAAGCAGAGGTGAGGGGGGGGCATAATAATTTTCAGCCTATGGGCGGCAGGGAGCTAGTGACATGAGATAATGGCATATCCAGTAGCAATGCAAGTCAGTCAACCGCTGATTTGCTTGAGTTCTTCACCATACAGCAGCATTGCTTGTAAAATTGTAAATAGACCCAGAAAAATGAAAAACAAGGAGCAACTGACCTTTTCCCCGTTATGGTCAAATGCGATGACACTGTGTTTATTTATAAAAGACCACAGCATCCTTTCAAACTGGTGTTGCCAATTTCAAATAAATTGTGTCATGACCTCAAAAGACTGACCCCATGATGCCATGCTCATAAGTTCATTCCATTCATCTGGGGCAGTAACTGAGAATTTCTAGGGGTTACTGGATAAACCTGAGTTACAAACATGTCATGAGTAAATTTAAACATACCTTTATTCACATCTTATAAACTCATTCCATGGAAATGTACACAATCCACATGTTAGACATCAGAAGTGGAACAAGCTAAAGTCAACACAGTTCACTCAACTGTCAGGGGCACCCAAAGTGGGTCACAGACAGTGGGTCAAAGACAAGCATGCATGCACAACAACTCCTTGGAGTACACTCTGGTGAGCATCTCTGGTATTAACCCCCCCCCCCCTCTCATCCTATATATGGTCAGGGATGGCCAGTTAGAGCTTGTAAGTTTGAATAGGTGAACCAATCAGGGTAGACATATCACTTAAAAGTCAAGCCTACTCATTTGCATGCTGGCTGTTTGTGAATAGCAAATTTCAGGGGCCTCTGAAGCTGATTGGCCTAGCACCAGCCACACTGTAAATTTTGAATTTTGAGTTAGCTTAATTGATTGAGTGAGATGGTTGCACAATTCATTTGAGCCAAGATAGCTTGTTGTTTTCAAGTTATAACAACATAATTACATAAAGATTATCATAACTCAAAACAGCCCTGGGGGGGGGGGGTACTTGCTATGTTCAAGTGTACACCTATGCTCGGCTCAGTAGGCCCCCTTTTTCAACTGAAAAATTCCTAGAGTTGGGTCTAAAAATCTGACATTATTCCTAGAGTTGGGCCCTAAATTTAAATAAGAACTTTTATCGAAGCGCGATGTTATTTACCTGGGAAAAACAAGCAAATACCATTGCAGCGACAAAAAAACATCCTAGAGTCGGGGTATTTTCGCGACGATCAACCGCCTAGCACCCGGTCTAGTCGCCGAACTTCCAGCCTAGCATACGTATCAGAAAATATTTTGAGTACCCCCCCCAGGAAAACAGCAAGCTATCATGACTCAAACAAATTGTGCAACAGTCTCACTCAAGCATTTTAGCTCACTCAGAATTTCAGAATTTAAAGTGCAGATTCCCACAGAAATGTCAGAGCTTGATTCTCAGAGTGTGTCAGATGGCAATGCAATCACATTGTATTCTTCTATTGAATATCTGTTTGAACTCAAACTGAGAATTCTTCTAACTTATTTGAAGTGTTGACTTTAAGACTTTAACTGAAACTTGAGAAATAGTCTAACCTACTGAGGCTGTCACATCTATTTTTACCCCCTTTTTAATGTTGCTGAGTGTACGATGTGTATAATCATCAGATGAGAATCCATGCTGCCACAAGCAGTTTGGTTGAGGTTGTTCAGCATGGACCCTTTGACAAAAGCATCACCTCTTCTCTTAGTTTCAAGCATCACATCTAAATAGGAGATGAAATCTCCTAATCACAATGGAGATTAGGCTATCACAACATGATATGATAATGCAAAGTAATATACGTAAGCCTCAACAACCCTAACACATGCACTCTATGCATGTCGGAAGTCAGTGCCTGATGAAAAGAAATCCCAAGGTGGCAATGCCAGGCGCCGTTAGGCTTGATGAACCATCTACAACTCTAAAAATATCAGGGGATTGAACAGGGGTATCTGTAATGCACATTTTGAGCATGTAGACCAAGACATACCTATTATTGTTGGTTAATAATGGTGATCTCCTGTGATTAACCTCATTTTAGACATCACCAAGATACCATTAGCTAAACCGGTATCTAACTGACAATATTACATGTTAGCGCCCTGCTAAGGATTAACCACTGTTTACAACAGCAAACAAACAATGAGATTAAATATTTTGCTAAAATTATAAGTTAAAACAAGTAATAGAAGAAGCATATATGATGTCTAAGTCAGTTAGACACCGATTTGGAGGGTGTCCAAATTGATGTCTAACTAATACTTGGAGAGATTATCACCAATACACCAAATTTTATTTGGGGATGTACTGAGCACCACTGATGGTTAGGCCTAGTAGGTGTGGTTGTTTTAACCGGTAGGGTAAGCTTAGTTTGTTCCACCCAATCACTGTGTCCCAGGTTTCGATTCTTGCAATGACAGGTCAACTGCACTTATGTTGGAATATGGACAGCCGTGCCTATGAAATCATCCTTTGCATCATTGTTTTGCCCTTCTGTAATAGGCCTACCTACCAATTGCATAAATAAACTATGTAAAGCCTGAACCATCCTTCCATCTGTGCGCCCCAATGTCGTGAACAACTGAAATCCTGTACTTATCCTTTAGATAGTGCCGTGTTAGACAGACAACATCACCATGCATCAAATTGGTCACCATGATATCATATATTCATTTTGCATAACTACGATTGGGGGGTGGGGGGTAGTTATAGTTTGATCAATGTTACCAAAGAGAAGATTTAAGAAGAGACATTCTGTAAAGCGTGAAAATGGTTGACTGCCAATTCTGAATTCAAGTGGTCAAAAATGTTATGTCACGTTTTATTTGTGAAAAAAATGCTAGTTTTTCAATGTAATTCAACTCTATCTCAATAACTATGAGACAGAATGTCATGAAATTTTCAGGAAAGTTGCACAAGAAGTCAAGAATGTAATTAAACATTGTTAAAGCAATGGTTTATCATGAAGTTGTCACATACAGCCATTCTCATATTTTGAGACCCCTACAGAAAATATGCTACATGGCTTCATTATTTTTTGTATCGATGTCTTAACCTATAAAAAAACTTACATGTAAGTATTCTTAACAGTACATCGATTCATCAAGGTGAGGAAAATGAACTGGCAATATTTTTTCCGTGTGAAACGTCATCAAAGATTGTGTACAATTTCAAGATTGGACTCAATGCAAAACTTGGTCTAAAATCCTTAATAAACGTCCGATTTTCAAAATTTAAAAATCTTCATATATCAAGTAAGCTCCTCCGAATTCAAAGCACTTATTCATTTTGCTCTATTTGCAATATTAACTTCGCAAAAAGCGTTTCGGCGCATTACGCTGCAATGATGCAAAGTTCCAGTGGCCACAGCAAACCAGTGGCAGATTCATGGTTTTTTTTTGGGGGGGGGGGGTATTTTTCAGGCCTGAAATCACACACTATTAATTAGTACTGAAAAACGTGTACACTGTGCATGTAGCAAATAATAAACTAATAGCCAAACGGGTGGTTTTACAAAAAAGAGGGTTTTTTTTACACATCCTTGGCTATTTTCATGAAACAAGGGATGGGCTCTGAAATTTTTCTGGGGTATTTATTTCATATAAATGCCTACTTTGAGATATTAAAACCTTTTATTACATGCCACATACCCTCAGGTTCATGGTAAGATCGATGCAGTACCCTTTTTTAAGGGTACTTTTCTTGTTAACTGGGCCATAACTACGATTGGGGGGTGGGGGGTAGTTATAGTTTGATCAATGTTACCAAAGAGAAGATTTAAGAAGAGACATTCTGTAAAGCGTGGCACATTTTTGCTATTTTGCAGTCCATTTAAAATTTCAAGGAAATCTAATTTTAATGGAGCAACCACCACACAATTCTCATCCAGAGAATCTGACAATTCTTCATTGCTTTCTTTTACACACTAATTGATTTCTTTTTGGTACCGATTCTGCAAAAACAGACAATTCTTAAACTCCCATCTCTCTTAAATTGCCATTTTTGGAAACACATTTTCCCTCAGCAAACAGTCTATTTTAAAACTGAATTGATTTTGTGTTCAAGGACAAAGCCTTGAAATACTAAGCAGCTGCTAAGAGACCAAATTGAGGCAGATGGAGGTGACAAGTTCAAGTGTACTTCTTGACAATCACTTTTCTCAATAATTACTTCAAATATGTACAATTAGTGATGGTCCTTGTGGGGGAAAACTAATGACAGAGTGGTTTTAAGCACAAAATCTCCGTGGTGCAGTGATTAAGAGGTCATCAGAAGGTTTCCCTGTACTGCTCACGCTTTGTGAAAGATTTGCTCATTACCCTTTTGTGGTGCACCGGGCACTGCGGCGGCAGCCAATTGCTAGGTGTCGTGTTTGATTCCCTCTCTGAGTAGGTGACCTGGACTTATGTTTGACAGCAGTTTTAATCAAAACAAATAAATTCCATTCCTATGTTAAAAAGGGGCAGGCCGTTTCCTCCTCAATGAAAACTAAATTGCTAGCTGATCACTACAGCCAGGGCTTTGGAGTGGGAATCGGGAGTCAAAGTCGTGGAGTCGGAGGTTTTCAGGTGGAGTCGGAGTCAGAGTCGAACATAAGTCGTCAGGTGGAGGCGGAGTCTCAAATTAATCTGGTGACTCCCGACTCCTTACAATTATTTGAATAATTGACAAAATGACATTTTAAAACAATGTGAACTGGATCACACTTCCAAAGACCAATCATACAAAACTTTTTAAACTGCATTAAATGCATAAAAATCTGTGAAAAATTGTGGAACAGACTTTTTTCTTTGCTTACCACAACAAACTTTAATGTGAAAAATGCTGAAAAGAGGAGTCGGAGTCGGGAGTCGAAATTCAGGAGACCTAAGGAGTTGGAGTCGGAGTCGTTTTTCGGGATGGTGAGGAGTCGGGAGTTGGAGTCGGTTCACTAACTACCGACTCCAAAGCCCTGCCTGCAACAGGTCACTCTATGTTCCGTCAATAAAGAATGTCTCAATCTGAAACAGTGATAGCTTTCCGCACAGTAAGTTCTGTAACATCCTGTTTGTGGTTTCACCAAGAAATTATTGATTAGGCCTACCCTGCTTACATGTAGAAGAAAACTTGCTCACACAAAAATATGGCTGGACACAATAATTAGGAAAAAACACTAATATTTGCCTGGAGTTTAGTTGTCAACCTAGCAAATATTCAATTTCTCTAGTGTTTTGCTAAAACATTGTGGCAAGAAAATTGACCACATTGTACAATGCTAGATAGAGGATACCACTTTGCCCTCAAGCGTTCTACGTTTACACCGTGGTGGAATAATGCGAAATTTGGGGAAATGTGAGATGCGTCCATTTGTTGGAAGGCTTCAAAAGCTACTCGCGAGGTTAAAGAAAAGGTTGAGTTTTGTTCTCAGCAGCCTCCTTCTACATGCACTGTGTTAATTTTTCGAGAAATCATCAGATTTGCTGACATGTACAATTCCAGTACAATTGCATGGCCTCCTTATCTCACTCCATTCAACAGAGAATTGGCATTTCATTAAAAAAACATAAAACAATATACAATAAAAACATATATATGTACCATAAACAATGGCACAACGATAGCATAGGTAAATTTGACATAAACATACATCATACGCATACACACACATCAAGTGCTGCTTTGTGAGAAAGTGAAATTTGTGATGGTTTGCCTTTTTGGTTGATGCTGTCTCTGTTCGTGACTGACAATTGGCAGCAACATGCTGTCATGCAGGAGTCGGAGTGAAGTCTCTGGAAAATCTAGTGGGGTCAACATTTACATAGGACAGGCAACAAGGTCAGGTCGCACAAAAGCTGTCTGTATTACTACACCAGACTATTTTTTTTGTAAACACCTCATTTCTTAAACACGCACTATTGATTGTTTGTTCTGCACAATTTCGGCAAAATCATACAATTCTTTTGGAACTAATTTTATCTGCAATATAGTTTTCTATTTAAAAATTGAATTGGTTTTGTGTTCAAGGACAAAGCCTTGAAATACTGAGGGACCAAATTGAGGCAGATGGTGACAAGTTTAAGTGGACTTCATGACAATCACTTTACTCAACTGTCACTTCAATTTCAGCAATTAGTGATGTTTCAGAGGAAGAGCAGGAATAGGGCTGTTCAAACAAGGGCTCGCCACAATCTGTTATGAGAAATATAACATGTTACTGTATTTAGCAGCTGGTGAAAAGATGCTTAGCCAGTCCAGTACCACAAATTAAGAATTGTTTTCATTTGATAGGTTTAATTTCAGCTAATTTTTGGGAAAATGTGAAACTGAATGCTAAAATGAGGAAAACAGCATTGCTTGCCGGAAGTCAAATAAGTTGCCTGTCCAGCATGTTTTTTTACTATAGAGCATGCAGTGTATAGTCTTGTGTTTTCTTGAAAACAACTGTGTCAGTGACGACATATTGCAACGCCAGATAGAGGATACCACTTTGGCCTCAAGCGTTCTTCTACGTTTACACCTTGGCGGAATAATGTGAAGGTTTGGAGAAATGTGAGATGTGTCCATTTATTGAATGGTTTCGGGAGGTTAAGGGAAAAAGAGAGATCTTTTTTCAGCAGCCCCTTCTACATGCATACACTTTTTACCATGAGAAATTATCAGATCTGTCACAGCCATTGTACTTAGCAAACAATTCTTAGGAATGTCTTTTCCATCTTTATTCTGTAGCCTGCATAGGATTTTGCATTATTTGATTGGTTCTATTTGGAAAAAATATCAAGAATCTATTATACATAAATAATCGTCAACTATGAATCGGTTTGTCTCACACAAGCATCTTGGAAGTACCGAAGATAAAATGTTCTCAAAGATATTCGCTATTCAGGGTGACATTAATTACACACAAGAGTAAGTAAAATGGTGCAAATATGTTATATAGAGTAGGACGGGGCAAGAAGCCCGGGTTAGGTGAGAGGCCCCCCAAGGTTTATATCTAAACTTACATTTTAGGTGCTTTTCCTTATTGATAGGATTGAAGCTAGAGGCGTTTTAGGTGATGTCACAAATTTTCAGGGCAAACAGCACCAAACCATAGAAGAAATTAGCTTTGACTAATTCCTTGAAAGGGATTGTCAGAAATAACTTTGGAAATATTTAAAAGTATAATGGATATCTGCATTTCTTCACTTTATGACCATCACATAAACATGATTTGGATCATGTTTTTTGCATTTTAGTTCAAAATATAGAGGTCAAATTAAAATATGTGGGTTTGGGGCGAGAGGCCCCACATGATATGGGGCATGAGGCCCCCTTCACTGGGGGATCAAAGCTGCTTCAGGAGCCATTTAATAATGTGTACTTTAGCTTAAATTTTGATAGAATAGCTAATTAAAATAGAAAAAATTTGGCCCGAAATTGAAGCTGGGCAAAAAATAGTAAAAAATAAAAGTATGAACAGAAAAATTCTGAAATTCAGAAAAAGTGAATAGAATGCTTTAAAAATGATAGAAGAGCCCTAAAAAATAACTTTAAGGCTGAATGCGCCCGCAAAATAAATTGCCATAGGATTATAATAGGGGGGCTTCTTGCCCGATGGGTGGGGTAAGAAGGCCATTTTAAATTTTTTACAAAAATCGTCGTAACTCCCTTATTAAAATTGGTAGAAATTTGTTTCACTAGATATTAGTAAAGTCAAGTGATCCCTTCCTGGCAGCATAAGCATTAAAATAATCGCCCATAAAAAGTAGGTCAAATCACACCTCGAAGTTAAGGGGGGCCACATGCCCCGACCTACTCTATACAGGAGATCAAGTTCAGAACTTCTCAAGTTTCGAGTTCATTACATGACATATATAACACAAAGTCTGTAATAGACGTTGATTCAAGATATAATAAAACTATAATTAAGTAGTTTTATGCAAATTTATGCATGTATAAAGGCAACATATGGCAGCAATTACATTCTTTGTGATGGCTTGTTCTTTCTTTCTTGTACTTTTATAATCAGAATATCCTTTTCGGTCATAAAAAGCTCTTTTTGATCTGTATCTCGTTATTCTTACAAACTCCCAAACATACATGCATGTCTGACAGCACACACCAAAGACAGGAGAAGGCAATAATGATGTCAGTTCCATTGACATCAAAAATGTCACTGACACATTGAAAAGCTTAAATTCTTTAAAAAGACCATGAAAATCTTTCAACTTGAACATATTTAGTAGCTACATTCCACAAAAACTTGGAAGTTGAGACAAACAAGTATTTGTTCTTCTTTGGGGCTTCTTGAAAGCCTTTGGATTACTCAACAGCTCAAAAAATCGTGAATAATTAATCTTTTTAACATGAACATTGCCCTGATGTCTTCCTGAGTTTAATGGATTGCAATAAAATAACGTGGTCAGCCCACATGGCCTCAGGGTACAAATTTGTAAAAGCACCTCCCCCGACAACACCTCCTTGATTTTTTATTGCCGAGCCTCAGCCCATTGAAGATAATAGCTTTTGCAAGTATTAGGTTGCCATCGGCAATACCAAGCTGAACAGAGAGGGCCTGTGTGGTGGCGCTGGGTGTACAGCAATGCATTGAATTTGCAATAGAAAACAATAAATATTATGAAAAACAAATACCTAGCTAAATATATAGCCCCAACAAATTGTTCTGTCATATGTACATATATTGGAATTCATTTATTGGCCTTAACTAACCGTTTCAAATTTGCCCACTTTTGGTTTTTTTGGCTGTTGAAAAACGTCAGCAGAATTTGTCTTGAACTGGCCAGTCTTCCACCCAATCAGTGACCATGAGATGTGCCACACCCCCTTCTTCTCCATTCATAAAAAATATGCAAATTAAGACACGAGAGCAGCAGCAGCAGGGCACTGGCCACCACTGCAACACAGTAACAACCTCAAGCGATCTTGATTCTTGAGTTTAAAACTTTTACACAGAATGCACACATATTAGATATGACAGTTAGCCAGATTGTTTGATTAATAGATTGGTGGATGGATTGATAGCCTAGACACACTATCCAGGCAATTAGATAATACATGGTTTTGGGACTATATGTCTATTTAGCAGTGATTTCCTCCACGGGGATTTTCTTCAGGCCCAGAACATAACACTCCAGCCGCATGCCCTGTCTCTGACAGGTGAGGGAAAGGTGGGGGGGGCACACTTAAACATGGTAGGCTATTAAATATAGTAGGCTATAAATGTACACAGTCACATTTCACAGAACCTATTCCAAGTGGCTTACATCGGCAATTATTTTTTGTTAAAAAAATTTTCTTGTTCTTCCAGTATCCAATGGTTTAAGTAACATTAGACATCACCAAGATACTTATACCATTGGAAAAGCTGGTATCTAACTGACAATTTTGCGTGTCAGCGCCCGGCTAGGGATTAACTCTACTACAACAGCAAACAAACCATCAGATTATTGTTTATTTTGCAAAAATTAGAAGTTAAAATGTATAATAGAAGAAGCATATGATGTCTAAGTCAGTTAGACACCTCTTTGTCGGGTCCTAACATGCATTTTTGTCAGTTAGATCCCTCCCTTCGGTCGGGATCTAACTGACAAAAATGCATGTTAGAACCCTCCAAATCGGTGTCTAACTAATACTTTGATCACATTCCCAGGAAGTGTCATTTGAGTTCCCTGTTTCTGAATTTGCAAAGGCGCTTCTGCATTGCATCATTTAACACAATAATTTGAAAATTAAACAAGAATCCATGCGATTCAAAGCTTGGCTTGTTGTTGAGACAAAACACCATTTGTAGAAAGTTTCATTGCAATAGACATGCATGGTAATGGTAATAAATCGTTTTGCAGCAAACAGATTGCCTGTACTCAACCCACTCCATTGTTACTGCTACTGTTCATGTAACCAAAGTTGACAACAGCTTGAGCAACGGCTCAAGCTAAAAATAACGTGCAAGCACTTTAAGCAGCGCCTGTACAATTAACAGAAGGAGTGAAAACAAGCACTCTTAGAGATGCAGGACCGCCCATGCATGCATCATGGAGTTTAAATGTCATGATATAAGTATGAAGATAATTGCAAATCTTTGGTACAATTGTGACAGACGCAGTCTTAGCGAAGATCCAAATGTATTGGTAGTTGGCAAGGCCTACTGGCTCAATTATGAGTAGAGGAACCATGAGGTTGATTCCTTCGGAAACCTCGTTTTTTTCTGATGCATCTAGATGTTTAAATCTTTGGAATACCTCAAAAATTAAGGAATTTGCAGGCAAAACGCAATTTGAATCTGCATTTTACGCACTTTTCCCGCAACCGCTAGCCCGCAACTGCTGCTCCGCATTTTAGATACGACGTAATTACTTAACAACTTAACAACTACACAATTGACAGAATCTACGATGTATAAATGAAAAAAAAAATTCACTCTGACTTACATCGGTTCAGGACAGAAGCATTACCGTCCTCCCTTGTGGACAATTTCCTTTGAGGAACGTTGGTCTAAGGAAGCATTAAACCTCCCATTCACATCGGACCCAACGTTGTAAAACTACGTATTTTGTCGACAGCTGGATACGAGATTACTACGTACGTATATATCGTAAATATTGCGTATTTCTCCAACCTCTGATATCAACGTACCCCCCACGTTGAAGGAACGCTCGTTATACGCCTCTGGGGCGTCAGGCGTGGCAGGCCAGCCCAGCGCGCTGGTTCTTGCGCATGCGCAGAACTCGGAGGAGGCGGCCATGGCTGGGCTACGCTCGTGTGGATTAGATTTATATCGGTCAAAAACACCATTTATACGCCCGTAACGATTTATTTAACCATGGCCGATTGATTCTAGGATGTGTATAGGTCAAATGACTCATTCGGATGGACTCTAGCTGTTGTGTATGCTTCACAATCATCCTGTCAAATCGGCTATCTGGAAGATGTGGATTCACTGTACTAGGGAGGTGCCGGCCAGGGGCGGAGCGCTTGGAGGGGCCGGGGGACTGCCGCATTGCTTCTTGCGGTCCAGCCACCCTGCCAGGCAGCGGCCCCCGTGGAAAAAAAATAATAAACCCCTTATAGCCTACAATGGCCATATATATTATATCATAAAGTTGTTGTTGTTGATATGATAAAAGAAAGTTCTGATTTAATTTTTGCTGCAGGATTTTTTTTGGGGGGGGGTTTCATGAATTTTTATTTATTTAGGGGTTGTGCTTGGTATAGAGAGAGCAGAGCCAGGCAGCAAGCACTGAATGTGGCTCCAAAATAGGCAGACTTTTCTTCCTTGTTTTACCAAGCAGTCTGCGGTCCATTTAAGGACTACAATATATAAATATAAATAACAAAATTCACTTACCTTGCAAGGGATTAATACTTCAACTCTGAAGAGTTGGAAAAATCCCAATCCAAATTGGTCTTGGATAGGTGGCAATCAGGAGAGCTGCAAGTAAGATCACTTCAACTCTGGTCTTAACTTATTTTCTCTTGGTCGTTTGTGGGTGAGCAGTACTTGGGAAAAAAATTTTGCCCAGTCTGATCTTACAGAGTTTAAGAGTATTATTTTTGGTAATTTTTGTCAATGGTGTAGCTACTATTTCTTCATGGCTTCATCCAATTATCACCAGCAAGCATCCTGTTGGAGGTTTTATACACTCAAAGTTACAAGATAGATTGAATTAGGTATGGAATAGATGACGCTACAAGGCTCTCTGACACTCAGGATCCCAGGTTCTGCAACTTTGTGCAAACCTTCAACAAACCTTTGGCAGATACGTATGATCAGACGTTTGCCCTGAACATTACTTTCAAACGTTGTCCATACATATCAAAAACACGTTGGAGAAACCTTTGAACTTACGTATTGCCAAATGTATGACCATACCTTTGATAAACCTATGAATCAAAGGTATGGTCATACGTAATAGTCTAAGGTTGTTAAAACCTCTCAAATTAATGTTCGACAAACCTATGAATCAAAGGTACGGTCATACGTAATAGTCAAACGTTCCTCAAACCTATGAATCAAAGGTATGACTTACGTAATAGTCTAAGGTTATAAAAACCTCTCTAATGAATGTTAGACAAACCTATGAATCAAAGGTATGGTCATACGTAATAGTCAAACGTTCTTCAAACCTCTCAACCAAAGGTATGATTACGTATAACTGACACGTTTAGCCAAACGTTACAACCAAACGTTCTTCCAACCTCTCAACCAAAGGTATGACTTACGTGTGACTCAAACGTTGGGCCAGACTATAAAACAAACTATCTGCCAACCTCTTACTAAGGTTGCAACCTACGTTTGGTTTTCCATCTGAGTGCAACGTTTGGAAATTACCTTTGCCCTACCTTTGTCATACGTTGTTTGGCCAAACGTTTGATTCTAACCAAAATAATTACGTAGCGAAAGGTTTGATTTACGTTGCTGCTCGGGAGGGCTATGCATAGGATGCATGGCCGATAATTACACCTACATATCCATGATTCAATCCATCTATCTATCAATAAATCTATCTATTAGTCAATCAATATATCTCTCAATGTGTTGGTCTGCTAGTGATTCATATTTAACTCTAATGAATTTGATGTAATACGCATTATATTCATTTGATTAGTTGGTAGGTGTATGTTAATGTAATTTGACTTCATGATCATATTAAAAGGATAATAACAGAAAGACCACTCATTTCAAATAGGAAATGAAAAAGTGTTTCAAAAGCCAAATGATCATGCGTCATGAACTGGTCAGCTAAAATGGTGGATTTGTCGCAAAAAATTTCAAACAAAATATTCAACAGAACGTTTCTACCACTTTTACCTAAGTTATTTCAACATATTTGACATCAGAAGAAAGGAAATATTCTCTAGTTTACAGAACTGTTTTCCTTTTGAAAATCACTTAAACCATTAAAAGGCTATTGCACAGAACGTTGAAGCATGTCAGTCAGAATCAGGGGTGGATCTGGAGTCGGTGTAGCGGAGTCGGTGTAGCAATATTGTGAAGAGAAGAAATCAGTCCCTCTGCATTGTCCCAATCATGGTTTATCTTTTCAGATAGTTATTTCAGTTCATGTGCTATGCTTTAGAAATCTTACTTGAGGTCTTTGAGTGCTTCTCAGGAAAAGCCAAGCACATGTCATTTTCAACCTTAGCAGTAATCTACAGAAAGCATATTGCAAAATGATGTAGTTTGTGATCGCAAATATTTTCAATGTACCCTTAAAAAGCAAAAACCAAGCTTGATGTCATTCAGATTAGTTGCTAAATTGGGGTATCCTTGTATTAGAGCCTGTGCTGGGCAAGAAAAAGATCCCTCACATGGGGTAAACGTGTAGCATGTTGAGGACTCCTGCCCTCTCTCTCATTTCATCAATGTTACCTTGTGAGTAGCCACAACAGGCCATACAGGGCTGTGCTTACCATACCTATCGATATATCATATATCCATCTATCTATTTATCATTCTTATGCTAATTCCCAATTATTTTGGTCCATGGACCAGAAATCTTCCCGTGTTGTATTTTTTTTTACATTTAAGATGAGCTGGCTCATAAAAGGACAACAAATGTCCAGAACATGCCTAGTTAAAGGGAATATAATTTTTCTTAATTCGTTGGTGAATTTCACTTGAAAACACAAGTAGAACGTGGGATTTTTGTGGAATTTTGAAAGAAAAAATGTCAGGTTTTGCAGTCAGCATTTCATATCCAGGGCCGTACCCATGGGGGGGGTGTGGGGGGTGTGACACCCCCCCAATATTTTCCCAGAGGGGGGCCCAAGATAGAGGTAGCTAAAACACGTTGATTGGACAAAAAATATACTGCAAAAATAGCAACGTACCACATCGCCAATATCTCAATTTCAGAGGGCCCCTAACTGTCAAGAAACTTATTTCAGAGGGCCCCAAAGACTGACGAAATTTATGATATATTATCGGAAGGCCAAAATGACTGATGTTAGGAGTTTGTTAATTTTCAGAGGGCCCCCTAACTGCATCGGGAACCTTTTTCAGAGGCCCTTGGCTGACTCGAGAAATTCATTACAGGGGGGCACTTTGTGAGAGGGCCCTCAACTTGCTTGAGAAATCGATTTCAGAGGGCCCCCCAATGGACTCGGGAGATATTTGTTAGAGAGGCCCCCTTCTTTGCTGACACAAGAAATTTACTTCAGAGGGCCCCCTGTCGGTAACTTAATAAACCTAATTTTAAGGAGAAATTTAATTCAGAACACTCACCACTCAGGCACTCACTCAAGAAATGTATTTCAGAGGGCGCCCCCAACTGACTTCCAGAAATGTATCATGTTAGAGGGTCCTGAATGGTATCAATTGTGATTCAATAAAAGATGATGGCCTTATTTACCAAGGCCCCAAAGGTATTGCTGATTTAGATTGCAATTCAACTCCTAATTAAGGGGCCTGAATAGTTTCATGGAAAATTGCTGAACTTTTGTAATGCTATTTCTGAGATGCAGCAGGGTAAAATTTGTGTTCACAGAAGCTTGCAATTTTTTACTGCACATAATTTTTGGATAGAAATGTTCTTGAAGATTTGACTTGGACAAAAATAAGGCATTCACATACAGTAAAGATAGTGAGGATGAAAATGAGTGCAAGCTTCATGCAAAAATAGTCATTTTTCCTGTCACAGGGAAAATATCATTGAGCCAATGTTGAAAAATTGCATTGTGCAAATAGACTATAAACTGAAAATATTTCAAAAATGGACTTTTAAGGAATTTTTCCCCAAAATCCCATCAAATGGTGTTAAATCCAACATTTGCATCAAATTTAGTCAAATACTGATGATAATTCATATAACAGTCAAAAAAATTATATTTTCACAGTTTTCCCCCAAAAATGGAAGTCTTGACGTTCTGCATGTACCTTGGACTTTGATGTTAGGTGATTGGTACCTACAAGCTTGCCACCAATCAAAATGTAATCTTTAGTTAAAGTCTCAACTTGGAAATGAGCCTAAAATTGTCAATATAGCGGCTGGGGCCAAAAACTCTAATTTTTAGGGCATATCGGAGGACGTGCGCTCTCGCGAACTTTCTAGTTGTGTCCGCTAAGGGGCCCAAATGGTCCAAGAAAGGGGGCCCAAGGGTGCTGCAGCCCCCCAACCATCAGGCTATGGGTTCGGCCCTGGAGCCAATGTTGAAAAATTGCATTGTGCAAATAGACTATAAACTGAAAATATTTCAAAAATGGACTTTTAGGAATTTTTCCCCAAAATCCCATCAAATGGTGTTAAATCCAACATTTGCATCAAATTTAGTCAAATACTGATGAGAATTCATATAACAGTCAAAAAAATTATATTTTCACAGTTTCCCCCCAAAAATGGAGGTCATGACGTTCTGCATGTACCTTGGATTTTGACGTTAGGTGATTGGTACCTACAAGTTTGCCACCAATCAAAATGTAATCTTTAGTTAAAGTCTCAACTTGGAAATGAGCCTAAAATTGTCAATATAGCGGCTTGGGCCAAAAACTCTAATTTTTAGGGCATATCAGGCTATGGGTTCGGCCCTGTTCATATCGCTCAATGGGATTTATGTAAAAGATGTCAACATGTTTCATTAGAGGAACTAGTCATAATCATTTTGCAACAAACCCCATTATAATTGGTTAAGTAGTAGGAAAGTTACTGACGTTTTACTAAAAAACATCAATTTTGACAAAAAGCCTTATAGGCCAGTAGAAAAAGGCCCAATATCAGCCATACCCTGGACCTCTTCATAACAGTACAAATTTGGTACCGAATGAATCCTCGAAATCTCTAGTTTCACCAAAAAAAATTCCCCAGAATTCCCATTCGGAGGATTTTTTTTATTCACGTTTCCATGGCAACACTCTTGAAAAAATTATAACCCACAAATGAACAACATTTTATTGAATAACTTTCCTTCTGCTTTAAGGAACAATTTCAATTTTGGCACAAAGTACCTCCATGACCAACTCTCTCAGATGCATGCAAAAATTGTGGTTTACATTGTGCTTGTGTGTTGCTATGGTAACAGAAATATAAAAAATCGTCAATTTTTTAAAAGATGGTCTTAAAATGTTTGATGTGGAGAGAAAAAATAAATATACAAGCAAAAATATGGTTATAATATTGATAGAGCATCTCTTTGTGGACAATCTTAAAGAAAAATATTGGAAATATCTCATATGATATAGTCGCTATAGAGACTAATTTAATGTTTGTTTAAAATTACTTGTACAAACCTGAAGCTAAGGAGGGGCCTGTTCCCATGTTTTCTTCCAATTAATTCGATCAATGGACTTAATTTTGATATAATATTCATCTCTGAATGCAATTAACATTTTAAAAGTTTACCGTTGCCATGGAAACACTGCTGTAGCCAGTTCCATAGCAACAAACCTCAAATGCATCTTTCTGATCAAATGCATAGCCAATAGTTTTTGCAATTTAATCATACATCTACCCAACCCTATAGCTATATCAGTAAATTAGTTTTACAACATAAAACAAGTAGTTTGTTTTGTTTCTATGGTAACAAATGCCTCCGAACATCATAAATTTCTAAGATAGCCAATAGTTTTTGCAATTTAATCATACATCTACTGAACCCTATAGCTATATCAGTAAATTAGTTTTACAACATAAAACAAGTAGTTTGTTTTGTTTCTATGGTAACAAATGCCTCCGAACATCATCAATTTCTAAGATAGGGCAAAAAATAGGCAGTTTCTACAGTTTGCAATAATGTAATAAAGGTTCCAATGTAATTGTGGTTCTGAAAAGGCATTGGAACCTCAGTATTTAGTCAAAGAACACCCTCAACTTACAAAATGACAAAGGGTTGCCATGGAAACAACAATAATATACCATAAACTGTCAATGATAGTTCAACTATTGATTGAAACAAATTCTTAAATTCTGTAATTGTACAAAATATAGTTGACCGATTTTCATGTATGATGCATCAAAAGATAGCTGGTAATGGCTTCTATTTTTCAAATTTAAAAGTTATTGTTGCCATGGCAACCAGTTATCAGTTATATTCAGTTTCAACCAATTTTGAAAAACTTCATAAAACAAGCATTTGCCATATTAAATCATTGATATCTTTGGCAATAGGATATAATTCATTTATTTCAAATCATCTTATAAATTCTGAGATATTTTTGTATAAGTTTCATTGGAATAAAGTTTATGATGGCAAGAAATTTGGCAATATGATGATTCATAATATTGAAATCAAGGAGATTTTCTTTGAGAAATTATGAGCAAAAATGGAATTTCTAAGGTTTGAAAGGAGATATCTTAACGTATGATACATAATTTTAAAGCTTGAGTAAAGATAGATCTATCTTTTGCAATGAAATTACTTGTAGCCATGGCAATAGAAAGGATTATCAGGCAAATCAGTCTTTTTTTTTTGTGGTCAGTTATGTTTTTTGATGTAATAAGTGCAAAATTAGCATGAAGATTAGTCCATCACCATGGTATACATGATCTATTTAGGATACTTATTAGTTAACAACTTAGTTGCCATGGCAACTAGAAATTAATTTACAGGACAAAATGTGAGCTTAATTTTGAAAACCAATTTGGATAGACTGTGATGTTTTTTCAGCCAAGCGATCCAAATGTAGTGATTCAATTCAAAATCACAAAATTTTTCTCGACAGCAAGATATTGGACCTAAAAGCAGTAAGCCTAAAATATACACCAGGCATATCATCATAATCAGTGTTGTAGGTCTACTATTTGACACTGCTGTCAGCCAATCACATGCCAGTATATCAGGGTGATAATTCTGATATTCTTTGATGTCCACTTATCGTTTCATAATTGACTGCTTGAGTCTTTATCTCATGTTATAAGCCTGTTATTCACAACGGGATCAGGAATATGTGTTTATCACACCTCGGCTAAAGCTCTCAGTTGATAAATCACATATTCCCTCTCCCGTGGTGAGTAACCTATACTTGTCACTGATTTTCAAGTTAATTCAATGTTTGTTGGTTTGGAATTGCAGGGTAAGGTTCCTTGAGTTGGACACTTAGAGATTTAGGTAACCTTGAGTCTGACACTATTAGTGGGGTTGACCTGGACAATTAACATCTTCCATACCACCTTACTTGGTACCAACCTGCAGCCAAAGACATCCTTATGCCTATCCAAAAGTATCAGCATGATATGAACACATTTATTGTCTTCTTCATGGCTATAAAGAAGGGGTAAAAACCCTGTTTTTCTCATGATTCTGCCATGAATTTGTGCATTTTTGTGAATTTTTGTCACATTTGGAGGATCCTTTGCTGGCCTATGGTATTGATTTCAACTTCAATTTGTTAAGCACATAGTTAGGAAGGATGTCAAGCTACTTTCTGCTCAAATTAGGCTTTTTCAAGGGATTGGATGGATGGATGATTTGGGCTTCACATCCAGTATTTATGCACTCGGTATTCTAATTAGGACAGGGTGTGGACACAGCAATGAGGCAAAGGATGATTGAAAAAACAGTCCAACATACGCCCCGGTGACCCGGCAAAAGCTGGATTTGAACACTGGGCCCAACGATTGGCATCCCAGCACACTTTACCACTTAACCAACCCTCCCCCCTTTTCAAGGGACTGAAAAGTAATTTTGCAGCTATATATTTAAATGTCATGTTTTTGGGACACAACTGTCTGACTCAAGGATACCCCCTTCCTTTTTCTGTTTCAGGGAATTCACCCGATATTCAGTGTTCTGACCATGCCAACTTAAATATACTATAAGTGTTAATGAAAACATTTAATTTGAGGCTCTGGTTGATGAAATACAACCCATAGGCCTAGCAGTATTTCTGAAATACTGCTTGGTCGATGGGTTGTACCGGTTGTATTATACTATTTCACATTTTTTAAATGTCAAGAATCCAGGTGTCCGGCCCACCGAACATCACCCTAAACATCAGAGATTTGTATAGCATCAGAATTTGTATTTTTCTGGCTAAACTGTCGGCATTATTATTAGCACAATTTTTTCAAAGAAATAATCAAGGAACATAGACAGGCAGCTTTAATAGAAACTTAATTTTCAGTGTATATTGGCGTCTCAATAATAGATATAGTTATGAGAGAGTTGCTAAATGCATAATCACAATTAGGTTATGATATAGTTAGTACAGCCACAAAAATCAAGCAATGCAAGATTCTAATCTCAGTGTTTGAGGTGAAATCCATCTTTCATGTTCTTTGTTGTGCCAGATAATTTCATGAAAGTCATCTTGATTTGGGACTTTTCTGACTATTTTTCCAATTAGTCTTGCCAAAAAAATCTGCGGTGAAACGCATATAATTGTACGATTTCTTTGAAAAGTTTATGATATCATGACATTTTTGGTATTTTAGTGCTTCCTAGAGCTGTCAAAATACAGGGCATACCCAAAGCTGTGTACTGCTGGTACAGTGTGCATCAAAAAATAAGTTTACACTCCCGCTGTAGGGGAGACCGGGGCTGGTTGTCACAGGGGCAGGTTGTCACACTTTTTATTGCACTAAACTATGGAGTCACACAGCTCAACCAATCATTGTTTACTGTTTTATAACCCACTGGAGTCTTTTTGAAAAATTTTGACCCCTGGAAGGGAGTCTGGTAGGCACACGGTCTGTTAAAATTTTCCTGTGACAAAAAGTAATTTTTTACCTTCAACTTGTATACAATGCTAGTCTTTATCAAATAGTTGTGGAAAAAGGTACAGTTAATACACTTACCATGTAGACATTTCTTTAAATCATGATAACAACAAATAGTGAAAATTTTGATAACAACGGCCTTGGTCACCCGTTTTTGGAATTTTCATCAATCGGGGCAGGTTGTCACAAAAAGGCGGGGCAGGTTGTCACACTTTTTTGGAGCTGGTTGTTACCTATTAGGACCTGGCTTTTAAACCAAAAAACTAGCACAAATATAAATTTGTGCTTTATACATGCTATTTACGGCTGAAGATGCATGCAGACATTGCATTGTGTTTAAATAAATCGATTTCAAATTTATATATAAAATTTGCAAAAAAAATCGTAAAAATCCTCCTCCAGATCAGAATGCTTTCCTGCTGATTGGTAAGCCTTCATTTGTAGCACCCTTGTACACAGTAGCATGTTTGTTAAGGTCTTCACTGGGCAAGTAAAGGATTCCTCATATGTCCAAAATAACTTTTCTTGGTCAAGATCTGCCCTATAGAGTTCCACTTTCTGCATCCGAGCTCATAACCAAAAGTGTGACAACCTGCCCCGAGAGTGTGACAACCTGCCCCGAAAATGTGACAACCTGCCCCGAATTCTGAATTTAAAAAAATGTCCAATAGGACATCAAGATTTCGAATGATATAGGTATATATTCACCAGATAGGTTTAAGTCACTCCCCTTTTGCCATTCATATAGAATGGCAGTGCTCCTGCATGCTTTATATAGAAATAGTAGGATATTTAAGTTTTACACACTGTGACAACCTGCCCCTGTGACAACCAGCCCCGGTCTCCCCTACAATGAAAATTGTCACAAAATCATGGTTCCAGTCAGGAGTGACACACCGTCAAAATCCAACTGATCCAAGTGATCCAAGCAATTACTGCAAGTAACATATTGATTTATTTGCAGACTTTGTCTGCGCCTACAAGCAGTGTAGTACAAAAGAAATGTGTAGGACCATTGCTTTTCATATTCATATTGAAATAGAATCCTTTTCATCCTCCTATGAAAGTATTTGAAGGGAGGGCTAAAAATTGGAATTGCTCGCTTATAAAAACATGTAAATCTTTTCCAATCATAAATCACATTGCAATCGTTCAGGAAAATCAAGCAAATATTACGTCCTCCAGCAAATTTTCAAATAACCCTTAGGATTTAAGACGGCCACCTCTGAAAACAGAGCAATTAGTATTTGATTTTCCTCAGTGTCTTTTCTCTGTAATAAAAATTGGCATTATGTATTCCTTATATTTCAGTTACCATGGTAACCATGTCATTTTAAAACTACTAAGTATCAAATATAATTATATTATGTATGGTTTTGAACTGATCTTCATGATAATTTTTGCATAAATTTGTTACATAAAAAAAAATAGAATCTCAGGAACAAAAATGGCTGATTCGCCTGATATACCATTTCCGTTGCCATGGTTACCAGAAATTTTCATTGCAAAAGATAGATCTTTCCTCAAGCTTTAAAATGATGTATCATACGTTAAGATATCTCCTTTCAAACCTTAGAAATTCCATTTTTCCTCATAATGTCTCGACGAAAATCTCCTTGACTTCAATATTATGAATCATCATATTGCCATATTTCTTGCCGTCATAAACTTTATTCCAATCAAATTTATACAAAAATGTCTCAGAATTTATAAGATGATTTGAAATAAATGAATTATATCCTATCTGTCATGGATATTAATCATTTAATATGGCAAATGCTTATTTTATGAAGTTTTTCAAAATTGGTTGAAACTGAACATAACTGATAACTGGTTGCCATGGCAACAATAATTTTAAATTTAAAAAATAGAAGCCATTACCAGCTATCTTTTGATGTGTCATACGTGAAAATCGGTCAACTATATTTTGTACAATTACAGAATTTAAGAATTAGTTTCAATCAATAGTTGAGCTATCATTGACAGTTTATGGTATATTATTGTTGTTTCCATGGCAACCGTTTGTCATTTTGTAAGTTGAGGGTGTTCTTTGACTAAATACTGAGGTTCCAATGCCTTTTCAGAACCACAATTACATTGGAAACTTTATTACATGACTGCAAACTGTAGAAACTGCCTATTTTTTGCCCTATCTTAGAAATTGATGATGTTCGGAGGCATTTGTTACCATAGAAACAAAACAAACTACTTGTTTTATGTTGTAAAACTAATTTACTGATATAGCTAATAGGGTTGGGTAGATGTATGATTAAATTGCAAAAACCATTGGCTATGCATTTGATCAGAAAGATGCATTTGAGGTTTGTTGCTATGGAACTGGCTACAGCAGTGTTTCCATGGCAACGGTAAACTTTTAAATTGTTAATTGCATTCAGAGATGAATATTATATCAAAATTAAGTCAATTGATCGAATTAATTGGAAGAAAACGTGGGAACAGGCCCCTCCTTAGCTTCAGGTTTGTACAAGTAATTTTTAACAAACAGTAAATCAGTCTCTATAGCGACTATATCATATGAGATATTTCCAATATTTTTCTTTAAGATTGTCCACAAAGAGATGCTCTTTCAATATTATAACCATATTTTTGCTTTTATATTTATTTTTTCTCTCCACATCAAACATTTTAAGACCATCTTTTAAAAAATTGACGATTTTTTATATTTCTGTTACCATAGCAACACACAAGCACAATGTAAATCACAATTTTTGCATGCATCTGAGAGAGTTGGTCATGGAGGTACTTTGTGCCAAAATTGAAATTGTTCCTTAAAGCAGAAGGAAAGTTATTCAATAAAATGTTGTTCATTTGTGGGTTATAATTTTTTCAAGAGTGTTGCCATGGAAACGTGAATAAAAAAAATCCTCCGAATGGGAATTCTGGGGAATTTTTTTTGGTAAAACTAGAGATTTCAAGGATTCATTCGGTACCAAATTTGTACTGTTATGAAGAGGTCCAGGGTCAACCCCACTTTTTACTGGCCTATTAAAAACCTTCCCTTTAGTCTACATATTTCAATGAGTGGTGGTGGCACAAAAGTGCCCATATCTCGATAAGTATACAAGATAATTAAGTTCTGTTTGAAACACTGTATAGTGCTATGCTTCTGTGACGATATATCAGAAAATAGAAAAAATAGACATTTTTGACCTGCGACGCAAAATAGACCAGTTCATGACGCATGACCAAATAATTTCAATTAGTTCAACCATAATTCATTTTCAGTCGGCCTCGGTCTCGACAGCTGATGCCTCAGCAGTGGCATATTTAGAGGGGGGGAGGCCATTGGGCCAAGGCCCCCCCCCCCGGCCAAAAAATGGAAGAGATAGGAAAAGCCGTGGAGCACCCCGTATTAACCCCATGTAATGCCCCCCCCCCCAGGCCATTTCTAGATATGCCCCTGTGCGTCAGTCTCGGTCTTGGTCTCAAAGGGTCAATGCCTCGGTCTCGGATGCTCATGCCTCGGTCTCGGATGTCCTGGCCTCGACTCCAACAATGTGACCAGGCAAGAGGTGGATTCGAATCCTAGACCCAGCGATTGGCAGCCTAGCACACTACCACTGGACCAACCCTCCCCAGAACAATCCAACTGAAATCTTACGATGCCATAGGTTGAATTAAGTCTGAATTTTAAAAAAATCTAATTTTTAAAAATCAGATTTTTGGCAACCCTGGGTCGGACAGACTCCTGAGAGCTTACTCATGGAAGGACTCACTTCCGAGGCAGATAGTGCAGCCCTCCAAGCAGGGCCGGATTTAGGCCTGTTAATGCCCTAAGCAATCATGGTACCATGGTACCCCCCCCATCCCGTCAAGATTAACCGGCAATCGTTAGTGAGAAAGAATAAATGTATGCATCATTTTTCTTTTTTATGGCTATACAATACCTTATTCTCAATCAACAGACATGTACAATTAAAAGCAACTTTTGAAAAGGAAAATGTGAGAGACTTCAAAACTAATTAGGCTTTCTTAAGTTACCTTTGAGCAACAGTAGTGTCAAAAAAAAAGAAAGTCTGAAATTCATTCGGGCTAACCTCTAAATGTATTCCATATATATATAGTCCCTCTCTGACTCCCATGTAAAATTTCAGCTCATTTAAAGGTGTTTTAGAAGTTGTTCAAGACTGCAGTGGCTCAACTACCATGGGCCTGCCTGGGGTTGCCCTAGGGGCTCCCACAAAAGAATAAACATCACAAATTGTGCGGATATTACACAAAATAATAATGGAAACCCTGTAAAAACTGAAGTGGGGCCTCTTTGAAGTAAATCTTAAAATTGAGGCAGGCAGAAAAATGTATCTGAAAAATATTGGCTTTTTGTTCAGGGCCCCCTGAGTTTTTCCGCATGAATGAGGAATTAATGGCCGGGGCCCTTTAAAGTAAGTCTAAAAGTCAGGGGGCAGAATGATGTATCCAAAAAAATATTGGGACTTCAGGGGGCCTGGAATCTTTCAGCATGAAGGAGGTATTAGTTGGAGCCCTTTAAAGTATATCTACAAGTCAGACTGGCAGAATTATGTATCTGAAAAATGTTGGAACAGTTTGGGCACACCCAAAGTCTTTCAGCATGAATGAGGTGTTAGTGGGGCCCTTCAAAGTAAGTTTAAAGTGAGGCAGGCAGAACTATGTACAGCCATGGCCGTAAGTTTTCACTCAGCAGTGCTATAATTTTGACCAATCATAACAAAGCAAATACTTGCTCAATCTTCACCAAAATGTCAGGAATTATAGTTAGTATGTACTTGGAGGTGTTCTGATAAAAATTGTTGAATGGAATAATGTTACATAATAGCTGTGAGGCATAATACTGAATTAGTTGAAATTTAAGCATATGATCTGTTCTGATCCTATAATGTCATTCACATATTCACCAAAGTGTCTGAAAAATATTGGAGAAGTTCAGGGGCACCCGGAGTCTTTCAGCATGAATGAGGTATGGGAATCTGCTCTGGTACCTAATTAAATATAAATCATACAGGTAATAGCCAATGATATATCCAGTTGAAACAATATAAGGTAGGCTATGCTCAATGAACCAACATATAAACTTTCAACCAATGATTGGCAAATGACGTCCGATGACGTTGGTAGGGGCGCCCAGCCTCCCTGATCCTTGGGGCCCCACAACCTCTAGTTGAGCCCCTGCTCAAGAGTCCCAAAGATAGATGGAGGTTTAAAATTGAATTTTCATGCGAAAAAGGCAATTAGCTAATAGCTGACAAATTATCAGTTTGCGCTACTTCTGGCAAGAGCGCCTTGGCCATACTTTCAAAATGATCAAATCTATCCCTAATTTCAAGAAGCTGGCCAGCACGAAAACTCATTTTAAGTATTGGGTATTGCAGTGTTTTGCTGACATCATTGAAATGCCCTAATATTTCTTTCCATCAGAGAAGGGCAGTTCAAGAACTGCATGGGGCCCCTTGAACGTTGAAGTCATTGTGGGCCCTCTCCCACAAAAATGGAAAGGGAGATAAAAAATTTAACAACACACCATTTTTTTGGCCCACAACTTTTTTTTTTTGGAACCTTGGTGCCCCCTGAGCTCTGGTGGTAAATCCGGCACTGCCTCCAAGGCTCATTCTTGTGTAATGTTCTTAAGGAATGATTGAACAAATAGTTACAAATTCAAATGCTTTATTAATCAACAGCACATACAACATTGAATCGTTGATAGAAGTACACTTAAAATCAAATTAATACATAAAATACCTTCACCTAATGCCTCTATAAATTGTACTGATGAAAGTGGTAAATTTAACCTTAGACCTCAATCAATTAACTCTTTAACAAATAATATATGGCAATAAAATAGAAATGATTTAATTAAGTTAATAAATTAATCATTCATAACAAAGATGCACTTCAATACTTCAAATCCAATCACATTGGACACAAATTAAGATAATAACTATTAATTTATTATCTATGGGTAATACGTGAAATTCCGTCTGGGCTTACAAAATATATATAATAGCACTTCCTGCATATTTTACATTTTACCAACAAATGTACATGTATGTAGGGGAGAGCGGGGCACAGTGAGACGGCGGGCACAGTGAGACAAAGCCCGTAGCATCTAGCTGGTACTGTTTACAGATCAACCCTCTTTTGTATAGTACAAAAAGTAAGAAAGTAAGAGTCTGACCTATATCCGGAATGCCTACACAGCATATCGAGAGTGGAATTTCAATATTTACGTCTTTAGCCGTTAAAAGTAAATAATTTTGCTAAACGACTTTTTGTTATAATTCCCAAGAAAAATGGTATAACGGAAATCAATTGCCAGGAATTCAAACCTTGATTATTTGCCTTAGTTTAGTGAGATAATGAACCACAATACAGGCATCTGGTCTGCATGATTCAAAAATTTTATAAAGAGAGCTGCGTGGGGCACAGTGAGACAGTTGGAGGCGGGGCACAGTGAGACATGGTAAAATACACTCGAAATGACCTGAATGTAAGGCATAGCTTACAATTCACTATTAAAAACAAAATGCCTGCAATAAACTCCTGATTTTAGTGAGTCATATTCAAAGAGAAGCATCAGAATGAATTTTGATTAGTATGTAACAGGTGCGGCAGGTTAAATAAGTCGTGCATGTGTCCTGTGAGATTTCGAAACATGCTCAAAAACGGACCTAAAAAATCACCTAGCCAGCTGCTATTATAAGAGTACAGTAGTTTCTGTAGCAACAATTGATGGAACAATTCTGCAGGTCCGAGGATCGGGGGTTATGGCAGCAGATGCCCTGTCTCACTGTGCCCCGCCTGCTGTCTCACTGTGCCCCGCCCACGGGGCACAGTGAGACACTTAACGAGCATGGACGTAGCTCAAAATTTCTCCAAACCTGTAAAAGGTAGGAACCTGAAACTACTTGACAATGTACCCAACGTCATTACCTATAATGTAGACCCGATCTCATTTAACTCGTTACTGCCAACATTTTGGAACACTTGAAAATAAAAAAAGTGTCTCACTGTGCCCCGCTCTCCCCTATAATACTATTGATGCTTCTATATCACCATCAAAACCACTCCCAACAATCCTATTATTATAACCTGCATTCCATCTCAATATAATACGAGTATCAATAACATTCTCCACATAAATTGAATTTCCTGTAGATAATAGGTTGCCCAATGCCCATCAATGAATCATTTCATAACTAAAAATCAAACAATGATCCCTTCTGCAAATTCCATGCGCTCACTCTTGTTAGTTATCTTAAGCAGAGTCAACTGAACTTTTTGCAGCAAAATTTTGCCTACACCAAACATTGCCAACTAAAGGCAACATAAGATAAAAGGTTGCACAATGCATTGTAATTCTGTCCCACGGACGAAATGGTGCCGCTTTTGCATTGATATACCTCAGCCATGCATTCAATGATTGCCATTTAATGATCTCCAACTTTCCCTGCAATAATCATTGATTGGCATTGATTATTGAACTCCGTGAGTGCCATTGAGTGATTGCCATTGAGTGATTGCCATTGAGTGATTGCCATTAAGTGATTGCCATTGAGTGATTGTCATTGAGTGATTGCCATTGAGTGATTGCCATTGAGTGATTGCCATTGAGTGATTGCCAATAATTCCCAAAAAATAGTAAAGCAATTTAATGATCTCCAACTTTGGTTTAAACATATTTATTTACTACTTTACCAACGAGCCAAAGGCTCAATTACAGGTTCAGTGGGTTAGTAAAATAGTAGTATATTGCACTTATAATTTAGAATCAATTGAATGCATTAATGTAATTTAAAGTACTCATGAATTATTATATCTATATTAACATTAGGTTCAAGTTCGTTACTACCATATAACAGAAGTTCAGTGGAAATTACATTTTCATGAAGCAAATCTCTTAATTCATTCATAAGGATTTCTCTGACAACTTGATACCTTGGGCACACAAAAAGTAATGATGAATTGTTTCGTCATTTTGCTCACAACTGCACTGTGCTGAAGTAATACAACCTTTGCTAAACAAGTGAGAATTTAAATTGGAAAAGCCGAGTCGAAGTTGTGCTAATATAACTTCATCTTTTCTGGACAGCCCAGGGGGAAAGAACTCTGGCGGCTGTAGGAATATTTTCTTTAATTTAAGTTTAAAAGATAGCAGACTTGTTGAATTTTTTACATTGGCATGGAGACCATTCCACAACATAACTGATGATGGCAAAAAACTCTTTTTGTACAGTTCTTTGTGCATCTGAGGTAAATTTAAGTAAAATTGGTCCATCCCTCGAGTAGCATACCCATGAGTGGGGCGAAGAGTATTAATAACATCGTAAAGGTATTCTTGACTTAAACCGTGATAGATGTAGTAAAGTTTCTGTAGTTTGTGAAGATTTCTCCGATGTTCCAATGAGATCCATCCCAGTTCTTTATAAAGAGCTTCACGGGAGGTATATCTCTTCGCCCCAGTCACAGTTCTTGCAGCCTCCAACTGTACAGCCTCAAGTTTGTCAGACAGCTCCTTGGTACAACTATCAAAAAATATATTGCCATATTCAAGGAGCGGTCTGACAAAAGTCAGATAGCATCTTTCAAGTGCACCCCTCGAGGCAGTGTACTTATATTGCTTTAGTAGACCCAAACGCCTATTTGCTTTGCCAATAATGCTCAATATATGCTTTTCCCAAGAGAGGTCACTTTGGAGATTCATACCGAAGTGGGAATGGCATTCAACCTGTTTCAAGTAGGTGTCTCCAAGTTTTATCAAATCAACTAATGGCCTAACTCGACCACTTTTAAAAATCATGTAGACTGTTTTGTCTACATTAATGGTCACTAGCCATTTGTCAGCCCAGCTTTTCACCTTTTGGAGATCATCATTTACATGATTTGCAGTCAATTGTATGTTTGTCGTGACGGGTTGGAACATACAAGTGTCATCTGCAAAAAGATAGGTATTGCTTGAGAGACCATCAGTTATGTCATTAATAAAAACGAGAAATAATAATGGACCCAACACAGAACCTTGAGGGACACCAGCTGGTATTTCCATCAAAGATGACTTATTACCTGTTATAGTGACACATTGCTTACGACCTGTCAAGTAGGACTCAAGCCATTTGAAAATATTTCCTGTAATACCAATATTTTTAAGTTTAAACAAGAGGCCTCTATGCCAAACTTTATCAAAAGCTTTAGCAAGATCAAGAAAGACGGCAATAACATCCTCATTTATATCGAGAGACCTGTAAAGCTTTTCAAGAATATAAGTCATCTGGTTTATAGCACTATCATTTGGTATAAACCCTGACTGCTGTCTATTAAGTAAATGATTTTCTTTAAGAAAACCAAAAATGTGACAAAACATTAATTTTTCAAAAACTTTTGCAATACACGGTAGCAAGGATATAGGTCTGTAATTAGTACACAAAGAGGGGTCGCCCTTTTTGAACAAAGGCAAAACATTTGCAATTTTCCAAACATTGGGAAAAATACCTTTGCTAAGGGAAAAGTTAAATAATTTACAAAGGGGTTCTGCAAGAGGCAATGCTACTTCTTTTAAGATAAAGTTACCAATTTCATCAGGTCCAGTTGCCTTTGAAACATCAAGCTTGCTAAGAACACCATATACTTCATAGGGTAGAATAGTTTTATCACTTATACATATGGTTGGAATGGCAGGATTGTCTAACAGTGGTATAGAGGAGGTATCAAGAGATGATTGACTAATGAAGTGTTTATTAAATAATTCAGCTTTTTCAGCATTGTCAGTGATAAGTTTATGACCATCCTTCAATGCAGAAATTGATTGAGATGTACTAACTGAACTACATTTTCTGGCCACTTGCCACCAAGTGCTTGCATTGGTTACATTTGAAAGGGTTTGAGCAATTTGCATTTTTGCTGAACGAACTTCTCGTACAACTTCTCTTCGAGATGCCTGATAATTTACATAATCATGGTGATTGCCTGTTTGCTTAAACTTTGACCGAAGACGCTCTTTCTTTCTAAGAAGTAGCCTTATGTTAGAATTCATAAATGACTTATCATTTGGTCGAATTTGTACCAAATGGTGAGGAATGTTGTCCTCTACAATAGATAGAAATAACTTCATCCAATTTTTTGTGATAATGTCAACATCATTAGAGGCAAAACATGTCTGCCAATCAGCATTTAGAACTGCAAACCTCAAGCGGTCATAATTTCCATTTTTAAAATTCCATACCTTTCTAACATAAGACTTCCTTTTGTTAAAAGAGTTTTTTAATACAGTGTAGATAATGTTGTGATCACAATTTTCAATTTGGCTGTGAGTCCCACTAGACAAGATGTGTTCAGGCTTGTCTGTAAATATTAAGTCAATACAAGAACTAGAATGTACCGTTGAGCGAGTAGGTTCATGTATCAATTCAGTCAAATTGTGGCTCGTCATGAAAAATGATAAGGCTCTACCATCAGGAGTTGTGTGATCTTCTGCCCAAAACTCAACATTTCTGCAATTAAAATCACCCATAATCATGACACCAAGACCCTCAGTTGATGCAGTATCAATAATAGTTTCAAGATCATTACAGAAGGTCGTGATGTCAAAGTCAGGTGCTCTGTATACATTACAAATTAACAATTTCAAGTCAGACAGTCTTAGTTCTACACAGACTATTTCAGATAACTGTGGTTCTAAATCAGGGCGTGGTTTAGCAGGCAAGTTTTCAGAAACATACACCAGACAGCCGCCAAAGTGCCTAGTTCTGTCCTTACGAAAAGGAGGAAGGTAACCAGAGATGAGCAATTCCGAGTTCAAAACTCCTTGATCAATCCATGACTCAGAGACACCAAAGATATCATAATCATGTGAAAGTAGATAACACCTTAAAAGGTCAATTTTCAAAACGTGCGTTTCATATGATGAAGTGGAATTTGAAACACGAGCAAGAATACTTCGAATATTTGTGTGACCAAGTATCAAGTTATCATGAATTTGGGTAGGCCCTGGATTTACTTCAATATCTCCACTCAAAATTAAAAATTTTCACTGATACATAAAGAATATATATGACTTCTAACATGGTTTTAAATTTGAATAGGAAGTGAAAATAATAAATTTGTTAAAAACCAATAGACGATATAAACTGATTAGTGTAAAATTAAACATTGATAACAATTGAATAACACACGCTAAATAGGAAGAACTGCAGAGGGTACGGGTTAGTAAGTAAAAAGTAGAAAATACATTAATATTCATTTAGTAGATATAACTGTTGACATGTGCTAAGCAGTGACTGTGATTTCATGGACTAAAGCTTGCAAAAAATACAGGAAGTGAATAAAAAAAGTCATGTTATCATTAGACAATATGAATGTTTTCTCTGGCTTGATTAAGTTAAAATTTGGCTTAGAGCAATGAGACAAAGTTAACAGCAGCATAACAACTTATGTGAAATTGCTTATTGTAATACATATATGTTATTTACCAGCAGAACAACAAAATTCTTAATATAGTATACCAACAGAACAACAAAATATTTTATACAGAATGAAAACCCACCAGGTGTCTATGTGTACATACCATAGCTATTATCAACATAAATATTTAAATACCAAAATAGCAACAAGGTTAGACATCAACCCAATGTACAAAAAGCCCCATGAAAGGTGAAGGCCAAGGCATGCAAATGCGCTTGGAAACTTGAATTACCAAATATCACTTATAAATAATTATATCAAAAGAGAATGCCAATAACCATTTTGGACAATTATACAGAAAATCACAGTAAAACGAGTGGAACCACACATAACACAACCATTTGTGTAAGCATAACCAATAACCATGTTGGTCAGAGTTTAAAAGGATCTCAAATAATGAATTCATATATTATTGGCATGTTATATGTTCTACAATACACGGCAAGTGGGAGGTAGAGAAGTTTAACAAAACACAACCAGGCAAAAGACAAATGTGATCGATACCATCCATGGAAAATTTTTTTTGACAAGTTAGATAAAAGATTTAAATTATTATAAATGATCATACCATCATAGCACAAGGTCCCATGACTCTAGACATACCGTCACCTTCACTCTTCCATAAAGCAATGACAACATTGATATTCCATGACCATCAATAATCATGATGTGTGCTATGGTTTAGACTGAACAATAAAATATACAGATTAAGGAGCATCAACTTGAATAGCACAACATATAGTGTATTCTGCAGAACAGCTGATTTCACAATAGCAAAACAAAAACAAATCTTAGGACACAGAAAAGTTAGCACAGTGACTGGCAAGGGTGAGTTCAGTTATAAGAGCATTTGGTTTTGATAAGAGAAAGAAGTTGTAAGATCAGCATATATAATATCAAAAATCAAGGATCCTTCTTATAAGACTGAATTAAATAACACAAATTTCCCAGTGTTACATATATGTACATAATTGGAATCAAAGGAAACATTGAAAGTTATACATTTGACAGATCATCTCTCACTTTCATTAGGATCTCCCCAAGTTTGTTTTTACCTGGCCACTTGGCACCTGTTAACTGAGGATCATCATATTTCAACCCAGCACCCCAGAACTTGTCGTCTGCACGAGCTTCAACAATTGTCTTGTTCTGTGTTTTTTCGAGTAGGAACTGAAGCAACAGTGGATTTTGTTCAAATTTGGCTCGACAACCTTCTTGCATAATCTGCTCCTGCTGTCGTTTCCAATCCATGCTGTTAGGTAACTCTTTTACCAGTTGCTTGCACTTGTAGGGGGAATCTTCTTTCAAAATCTTGTCTCGCAACTCAAGATTTTTGTTAATTTCTGCTTTTTTGGAAGCAAAAAACTGCTCAACATGGAGATATTCAATTTCAGCAATTTTAAAATGGGCTTCGTGAAAATTGCTGAGAGGAGAGAACTCATTTCCAAAGGCAATAAGATTTTCACCTATTTCATGTGTTGCAATATTTTCGGGGCGAAGATCACCAACTTTCCCTGCATTGATCATTGATTGGCATTGATTATTGAAGTCCATCATTGCCATTGAGCGATTGCCATTGAGTGATTGCCATTGAGTGATTGCCATTGAGTGATTGCCATTGAGTGATTGCCATTGAGTGATTGCCATTGAGTGATTGCCATTGAGTGATTGCCAATAATTCCCAAAAAAAAGTAAAGCAAAAGTTACTATCATTGATTGCTATCATTGATTGCTATCATTGATTGCTATCATTGATTGCTATCATTGATTGCTATCATTGATTGCTATCATTGATTGCTATCATTGATTGCTATCATTGATTGCTATCATTGATTGCTATCATTGATTGCTATCGGTGAGGCGACGACAAAATTGACACAACAATGACCCACTGTACAGTCACAACACGAGCAACCAAAAACATAGTTGCCGGCATATTTCATATGCGGCACCAAAAAAACATAGTTGCCGGCATATTTCATATGCCGCACCAATTAATCCATGTTCTTGGCCTCAAACTGGTTCATTATCGTGTTTTCTCATGTGGCTATCAGCACTTTGCTTCACACTGAACCTTTTACCACAAAAGGAACATTCAAATGGCTTTTCTCCACTGTGTGTCCTCACATGCATGTTAAGGCTGTCTTTTCTGCTGAACTTTTTGCCACAGATTGAACATCCAAATGGTTTTTCTCTACTGTGTGTTCTTATGTGTGTTCTCATGTGCATTTGAAGGTATCCTTTTCGACTGAACTTGTTACCACAAACAGAGCATCCATACGGTTTCTCTACTGTGTGTTCTTATGTGCAAATTAAGAGTACCTTTTTGACTGAATGTCTTCCTGCAAATAGAACATGCAAATGGCTTCTCTCCAGGGTGAAAGCACAGTAAAGGCCTCAATTGGAATTTGATCAGATAAAAGTAAATTTAGGGTATTAGAAACCAATTTCTGACATAAAGAAGAAACAGGGCAGAATTTAAACTTCATCAGCAAGTAAATCTGAGAAATTAAGGCATTTTTCATGAGCATACAATTAAAAACATGCTCTTGGCAGACCTTTAAAGTGGGTATAATTTGTTAATTTTGGCATGTAACCAGTGACCCTTTTTCTGAAGCACCGTATATTGCAGCAATGCTGTAGCCTAATATTTAGTTCACATTCTGCTGGTGACATTATCTGTTTACTGTACCTCCCTGGCCTTCTGCAGGGACCATTCGCTGACTTTTTAATGTAATGATTATGGCAGCCATGACATCCAAAGGAAAGGTCCACTTGTAACCATATTTTTGCAAATTTACAGTCAGGGGTTCAAAAGGCTGGCTGGAGGCTATTTTTTTGTGATAATTAGCCGAATTTGGTGCTTTTGCCTAAATATGATATTGGTTTAATGAATTTCAGCAAAAAAGTTCCAATAGCCACTGATGATTGTAAGATACAAGAAGCTTTAATGGCTAAAATCGATGTCCGTCCATTACGTCCACAACTGATTTTTTGGTAATTTAAATGAATTAAAGACCAGCTAACATGTCAACTGAGCTGAAAATGCATGTCTATCTCTCTCTATCTATGTAATCAACAGAAAAATTTTATGGGTTTTTATCACCAACACTAATATAATATGTACCATATAGATCAGCCAGGTGCATAAAAGAGTAACAAAAGATGGTTGTTAGTAGGTCAAAAGGAGGAAGTATGCTTTCTTCTCACTGACAACTAAATCAATTGCTAAACACTGAAGGGGGTGGCCTGCCACTGTTTGCCATCAATAAATGATGCAATCATCTGCTGGTCTAACTCGCTGTCAGTTTCTAAGAAGAGCTGTAGCTTCTTCGCCAAACAGACCAAAGGGCTCTGGGTAGTGTGCTCCAACTGACACCTCGGTCTTGGTTATTTCTCACATCATTGTGACATGTGTTGAGGTTTCTGGTACACCGTGATCTGCGTTCTCTGACCAAGTTGTGTCCAGTTGGTCTTTCATCAAACACTCAATTGCTGGCCTTTCAACCTCCAATGTGGTTGAAAGTCTCATCCCATTACCTATTTGCCAGATATTTCGAGTAAAGAGCATCCGCTCCCCTTCCAATGTCAGAGAGGTATATCAGCGCCTATCACTTAAAAAAACACACAGAGTTTCCTGTGAAAACCTTTTTGCTCTCAGTCTGATTAAGCTCATCACAAGTCATTAGAAATTGGCTAGCAACTACACTCAGAAATATAATTTGTGTAAAAGCATGTCTCATACTGTGTCACCACCAAACTGTATAAAATTGCAGAACGGAAAAACTCCTTGACATCATCCGAGATACATGTGTAAGTGGTCGGGGGTGGCATAGCTCCTTCTGAATTACGCATCGCTGATTTTAAATTCCTGTTATGATGATTTTTTTGAAAACTTGATCCATTGCTTCATTGAAATGCACTCAAGAAAGAATTCTCTGGGCAACTCAAAAAAAACAATTTAATTGTTTTAAACATCGTCATTACCCTAATGTTCTTGGGTTAAAAGGGTGTGAAGGAAATGAAGCAATAAAACAATGTCACCCCAGGGTGTTGATTTATTACCGTAGTGCATCTCCATTTCAGTATTTGTCATTAAGTAGTGTTTTTTTACTTGCCTTAAAATTTTATTTCTAAAAATAACATCTCTTTAATGCAGTGCATTCTTCGCGACTAAAGCCCTTAATGTACCTCTTATAATTACAGTCTAGGCGTGTGGACGCAAGGCTTGGTGGGAAATCGTTTGAAAAAAAATTTATTACCCAGTTATGCTGAAATTTTAAAAAAAACTATCTGACATTCTTGCAATGAAAACAATTTTTCCTATGGGTGAATTTCTTATCACTGACTGTATTTTCTCACATAGAAACGAAGAACTTCTTGTGCTTGACATAAGTTATCACAGGAGGTGCTGTTCCCATGCTTACTGAGATATTGCAAATTAAGCATTGTATTCCCTGGACACTAGATAGTAATTATTGCTCTGTATGTCTTTCTTGGGCCTATATTTTCTGCTGTTCAACCTTATTGGATTAACAGACGATTGAATTGCTCATGATGACCACATTTGTTATTGATTGCCCTAGCAACTTTGTAGTAAATTACTTGCACCTCAAGCAAGAAAGAAACACATCCCCTGTGACAGTTTGACCTGCTGAAAGAGATGTTAGTTGATCCCTCTGTGCCACAAGCCAGGCACAAGACAAAACCTGTCCTGTAAACATCTAAATGTTATTTCTTGTTTGGCATAGTCATGAAATAGTGAGATCATAATTAATATACTTGTACGGTGCAGTGGTAATTTTGAGGTGGTTGTGAGTGTTTTGATGCTGTAGCAGTTCAAGACATGTCAGTTTATTTTGAAACAAATAAACAAACATACAAATAAGGTCAAACGTACCTATTTAAATGCAGAAACATTCTCCACTATTAAGCCTTTATCACATAACATACATGAACACCCTCAAGGGGCATATTGAAGAGGACCCCGTGGTCATTCCTTCAAAATTTATAGATGGAACTCTGTTCTTAATGGGCCCCGTAATTATCCCCGTAGGGTTTATCTTGATAAGAAAGTAATGCACTGGACATGTTAGGCAAATATGTAATGTTGGCACTTAATGCTTTGGAAATCTTTATCTTCACATGTAATGGTATTCCTGATCTTTAGTGAAAGCTGCGATTTATGCATCATCCAAATATGGAACTTTCCTTTATTTATACGCATATGAATGGAGTCAAGCTGTCAGAAAGTTGCTTTAAAATAACAATCATCTTTTTGTCTGCAGTTTCTGCTATTCTGAGAGTGGGTTGATTTTGCGTTCAAGGACAAAGCCTTGAATTATCGAGGGAACAAATTGGTGCAGATGGAGGTGACAAGACCAAGTGGACTTCTTGACAATCACCTTTCTTGATTGGCACTTTAACTTGGTACATGGAGTGATGTTTCATGGACAAAATAAGGATAAAGTGTAGGGCCTCCAATTAATTAGAGAAGAAAAATTTAATTGGTTTGAGGAGGTAGAGAAGAACAAGATCTGCTGAGTATTACTTTTTAAAATTTGGATCATGCTATAACTTATGGTACGAAGTACTTGTTTGAATAAGGATAGCTTAGCAATATTGGTATTCTGTGTGTAACTCTCCAACAAATTTGAATCCCCTGGCTTGCTGCTTATTTTCTGTGAATGTAGGTCTGGTGTTCCTTCTAAAACATCTCATTTCCTCCAGAGTCTTGACATATAACCGTGTTGTACGAAGTTGAGCAGTGAGTAACTGAAAGCAATTTAGCCTCAAGCACACTTCCACATTTACACCTTGGTGGAATAAGGTTGTTGAGGTTTGAGGAAAAAAGAACTGCGAAATTTATTGAATTCATGGGTTCAAGGGCTCCTATGGGGGTTAGGGGAATTAGGGGAGTTCTTACCTTTCTGATGTCTGCAAAATTTGGTGGTGACTTCCAGGAAAATCGTTTTGACTAATCTATCATAATCAAAATGACTATGTTGACTCTGCAGGTGTCCAAAAGGTAGTTTATTTGACCACAATCTGGTAGCCTCGCTTACCAGAGTGATACATCTAACCAATCCTATATTTTTTTTTACATTGACAGCCTGTTGGTTATGTTGACTCAATGAGTTATCAGTTTAGGCACCTGACATTACCACTCTAGATCTAGAGCTGTCATTTTGACAACCCTGTGTTTAGAATGCATTAATGTTTGCCTGTCCAAGAACACAATTGACCAGCACTACCCACACTTGTAAGTAGCAGCCTGTAAAAGCTAGACATCAATTGATACCATGTAGGGGGAACGGGGGCACATTGGGACGCTTTTAACGTCTACTAATTTTGCTCAATGCTGAAAGCACTGAAGAACTCAGAAGTTTGCATGAATATCACCAATACCATTGAGCTTAAATGCAAGGCATAATTAACTAGACTTCACATACCCTTTTGCAGCCAGAGAGCATAATGTGAGTCGAAAAAATGACTGTCCCAATGTGCCCCGCGGGGCACATTGGGACATCAGCCGGGGCACATTGGGACATCAATTGAAAAATCATTTTAACACTCCATGTGCAATAGATATCACATATAAGTAGTGTGTAAGACAATATACAGTGCATAAACACCTTGTAGTGCCAATAGTTCATAACTTTAAACAGTTTTAAACATTTAACATAAAATGTCCTGGGTGCGGACATCTATGTAAGTAACACACAGTGCTTTGCGACAAATTTGTTCACAGAGTATGGTAATCCACTATACCTCTATTCACTGTGGCCTGAACACCTGTTGTGTGCTGTCCCAGGTCATTCAGTTGCCTTGGACACTTAAATTCTGCCATATTAAGTGCGTCCCAATGTGCCCCAAATATACTGTCCCAATGAGCCCCGATATGACTTTTACACCAAAATGCTAATTTCTCGGACACCAGTGAGTGTGTTTATACGGATAACAATTCATAACTGTTCGTTAGGATATATAAATTCAAACAAGCACTGAGAAAGCTTCATTGTTCATGGTTTGTCCACAGAATGGTTTGAATTGAACCTGTCCATATTTACTTCAGTAGTAGCAAAAACAAACTTTTGCTCGCCATACTTCTGCATGTGGCTGTAATTTGTCTATAAAACCATGGAAACATCAGGATGTGAAATTACAAGATATGATGGCACTACCATATCATATACCTTGCCAGGATCCAAGAAAACCCCACTGTCCCACGGTGCCCCGCGTCCCAATGTGCCCCCGTTCCCCCTACAGGAGAAATGTTGTACGATGAGAGAAACCTGATACTGTTTTAGCCTCAGGTGCACATTCTCATTATAAGTTCTGACATGTGAATGGAGTTTTAAAGACATACATAGGTCTATCCTGAGGTAACTTCTCCAAAAGCAGTTAGTGGTATATATGGCATGTTGAATATTCTTCTTTGACCTCAATTGCGGCGTTCTCTGTGCATGTCTCTTTCACCAAAACATTTTACGGGTATTTAGTATATTTATTGCCGACACTAATACAATATGTACCATATAGATCAGCCTAGTGCATAAAAGAGTAACAAAAGATGGCTGTTAGCAGGTCATAAGGAGCAAGTGTGCTTTCTTCTCACAACAACTAAATCACTTGCTAAACACTGAAGGGTGCGATCTGCCACTCTGGGTGCCATGGACAAATGATGTGATCATATGAGAATCTAACGCCCTGCCAGTTCCGGTAAAGAACTGCAACAAAGGCACAAAACAGATCCATGAGGTGACATTGAGGGGGAGGGTTGGTCTAGTGGCAGCGCGCTAGGCTGCCAATTGCCAGGGTTCGAATCCAGCTCTTACAGGGTCATCTGGGCTTATGTAAGACAGCTAGTTCAATCATCCTTCACCACATTGCCGTCTGAACCTGCTGTCCTAATTAGCCTATCAAGTGCATAAATACAGGACGTAAAGTACCACAATTACCCATCTATTCATACATGAGGTGACATTGAGGTGGAAGGCCCTGACTTGGAGTGTTGTTTGCAGATCTCTGGATTCATTCCACTGATGAATTTACTTGAAAATCAGGAGAAATTGTCTTTTTAGAAGCACAATGTTTGTGCTGTAGGGCCGAGTCGTCATGCAACCCAAGAGACAGGAGCAGGGAGTAAACTGGTGTGAGCTTTAGTCCTTTATCGTGGTTGAAGGAGGGCTGGTGTCTCTGGATTGCTTTCTCAATCTTTCGCCACACAAACACTGATGAAGTACATCATCATCAAAAATTCTGCTTCAAAAAGCAAATTTCTCCTGGAAGGAAAATTCTTTGATGTGTGCTGTGTTCTGTAATCTGTGTTCTCTGACCATCTGGTGTCCAGTTGGTCTTTAACCAAGCACTTACTTGGCCCTTCATCTTCAAGTGCACTTCAGAGACCTCTTTTCTGAATATAGAGAAAACAGCTTTACATCCATCCAACCACTTTCCAGCTGATAAGGAGCTACCAATTTAAAAACCTGGCAGAAAGTTTTACTGAGCCTCCTAATTAAAAAGAAAACATCCTATTTAAAAAGAAAACATTATTTAAAAAGTTGCAATACAGTGGCAGCCGCTAACCTAAAAGTTTGGTTGCATCAATCAGTCAGAGACTTTATGGGTTGTTTTTCAATCGGGGTACGCTCCGGAAAGTCACACGACATCCAAAATACCAAAAATACCATGCATATATGTGGAAAAAACGTTACACAGATTGATTAAACATACTGAGACGGACCTACAGTAGCGAAAAAATTATTCAAATCGGTTGAAAACAGCCCGAAAAAAATGTATTTGTGTCATTTTGACCAAAATTGACTGTCTCATTTGCAAATTAGGCAAATATCGCTTCAGATTTTTCAGTCCTAACCTAACAGTAAGTTTTAACAATAGTGAATATGCGTTCAACATGGTCCCAAGAGTTCAACATTAGAATTACATGCAGCAACTATGATTAGTCTCTTCAGAATCCTGCATTGAACACATGAAGGTCAATTCCGTCAAATATTGTCCTCTCCGAAATAGGGTCAGCAACACAGCAATAACATTGAATTAAAAGTATTTTTATTTTATAGAAATACTCCTTCAATAGATTAGACAAAGTTTTGGTAAGTGTTTCACTTCAGTTGTACCAACTGCACAATGCTCGTAGCGGAAAACACCAAAAACAGCTTTCGTCAAATAAACTGTCCTCTCCGAAAAAAGCTGTCCTCTCCCAAAATTACTATTTTCCTTGACACACACAAAGTTCTTGGCCAAAATTAAGCAAGTAAGATGATTTTTCATTGTCAGATATATATCTATCCACTCAGCACAAGCCCATACAACTGGGTGTTCTATACATCCAGTAATAGAGGGATGAGCAGAATATTGACTTTGGTCGAAATATCAAAAAGTCAAATAAAAAACAATTCAGAATACTTGTAGCCCTAAAATTTTCAGAAATCCACGGCACGGTATATAGCAACAGAAAAAAGTCAATTTGGCCAGAAAAGAAAGACCTTTATTTTTGACCCCCGTGAGACAAAACTATGTACCCCGATTGAAAAACAACCCTTATCACAAAGATTGACGTTTTTTTTCTTTTTGATAAGTACTTGCAACCAGGATTCCCCTGCTTGTAGCCTGAATTTGAGTCGGATTTTTTTCAAGTTCTCTGTCAAAATAATATTAGACATACTTTATTATTACAATATTTTTTTAACCGTTACTTTTTCTCTTTTCAGGTATGTTTGGGAATATCACAAAAGGGTGTTATTGACTGGTTGACTTATTGACTTAGATATCTGCTGCTTGGTGAGTAGATTATGTTGTGATTTTGACTGATGTAGGATGAAAACTAATTATTCCATCTGGTTTTATCACAGTTTTGGCTAAGGTCCAAGCACGATAAAAAAAATCATAGCTAATAAAAGTGCGGCCACTTTCCATGTTTAATTTGGCTGTCTCCTATTAAAGGCGTCAAGAAAAAATTGTTTTGTGACAATTCAATACGGTGTCACCCGTTTCTTTGCTTCACAAATTAATATCACCTACACTTACTTGACTTATCTAATATAGGCGATAGTATAAATTGCTTTTAACATGTGAGTTATAACCCTGTTTTGCCTCCTCATTCCTGCTTACTGGAGCTGGCTGTTCAAAAACATGGTTTACCACCCTCTGGGCTAAATTTCCACACAGCTCGTTCCAATTACATTTGCCCCAAGCAAGAAAGAAGTGCCTCCCCTGTGACACTTTGACCGAAGAAGATATGTTTAAGGCAATCGTCTGTGTCTTGGCTCTGGCACAAGTCAATGATTGTATATGTGCTTCAAAATATTTCATTATTTTTATCCTGGTCCAACAATTATTCTATATGACTGTATTGGTTGCAGGGCTGATATGTATTACAGCCAAACACTTTGATATAGAATTAGAGTGGACTGTGGCACTGTGAAAACGGCACGGCACTCATGATAGCTGATGAAGTGTCAGCTTCTCTACATGCAACACGGGAAACATAGAGGCTGTTTGATTAGTCATGATCAAGAGAAGGCCATTCTCATAACGGGTTTTAGAGTGAAAATCAGATGCATAATCCTTTCGTTTGGCTGTCATCAACAAGCGGGATAAGTCTTCTTCAATCAAATTAACATTGAAAGTATTGGGTTTGATCATGACAAATCATCAGCATGATGACAGCCATTTTCACAGTGCCACAGTCCAATCTAATTCTATATCAAAGTGTTTCGCTGTAATTTAGCAGCCCTTCGCATTAAACCTTCATGCTCTTGATAGTGTATGTGTTAGGGGGCGACCATTTATTTTCCAGGGGGGGGGCTTGGAGTTTTAATTCACAGCAGCAGTAATTATTTATTTTGAGCACGCTAAGTTGCCGAATATTAATTCCTAAATCAAGCATCACCTTGTTAAGAAATATCCCTACTAGAAATAACTTATTTCAAGATAGGCCACAAAGAATATGTTTATTTCATCAAAAGTAAGTAAGAAATTATTTATTTAAAAAAAACTTCAAGCCCCTCTACCCCTTTGATATCAAATGGTTGTCCCCTTGGCATACCATTTATATGAGGGGTGTTGTATGTTTAATCAAGCATCAAATATTGGCTCATAGCAGGCCCTGAACATGAACATTCATTTCGGTTCTATTGCCTTTCAAGGACCCAATCGATAGGATTACACAAATGAACCGTAAAGGGGGCGATAAGGGACAATAATTTGTCCCTGATCACGTTGCTTAAAAGCCTGAGGTTTGTAAAAGTATTGATTAAACAAGACATTCACATATCAATGATGCTTCCAATTTGAATCATGAATGTCTCAAGAGTCTTGAGGTCACTTCCATGCCAGAAGGTAGCTCGATAGAAATTTACGTCACAGATTGAGATTTGATTCCGCTCAGGTCAGATTTCTGTGGCCTATGTTCCGCCACAGTTTCAGTTGGCTAATCTGCTTGCTGCGTCGGAGGGAGGGTAAGCTCAAAATTAGCATGCTGGGCTGCCAATCATTGGCTCCTGGGTTCAAATCCAGCTCCTGCCAGGTCACTTTGGCCGATGTTGGACGGCAGTTTCAATAATCCTTTGCCTCATTGCTGTGTCCTCTTCATGTCCTGATTAGCATTCCATGTGCATAAATACAGGACATGATAAAGCCACAGTCATCCATAAAACATTCTTGTCGCTTCCTTCTTTTCCTAATGAGCCTACTAAAAGCATATACTGCACAGATATAGTAAGTAACCATCTGTCCCTTCACCATTATGCCAAAGAGATCTCAATTGGTTTGTTCATGCATTGTAAAACCTGCTACGTCACTTTAACAGCTACCGTAATGAATATAAAAGAGTGCCGCTTTACGGCAGAGAACTTGTTTTTACGGCATGTACTGTTGTTTTAATGGTAACTGACTGCAGCTGGGTTTACAGTGTAGTCATATGAGGAGGGAGATTAGCTCAGTTTGCAGCGAATTGTATTGGATGCCGATGACTGGTTCCAGGATTATATTTCTACCCGTCCATTCCAGCGCAAACACTTATCTCAAGAACAATGTAACAGTGCTCTTTGAATGACAACAAATATAACTAATGTTTGGAATTAATTATGAATCAGGGGCCTCTCTTATTCACTTATTATTGCCATATTGGCATATATATAATTTATCCATTAAAGATTACCTGTTGAGCTACACAATTAAAACTTCTTAATGTGAGTTACGAGTCTGTTTGCCAGACATTTGGTAACAACCTAAAAAAAATTGTTTGAACTTTTGATAAGGATATGCTGCATCACTAAAGTAAACTCACTAACAACCATGAGAATGTGGCAGTCCGACTGTCCGACTGAAATCATGAATCTTTAACAATTATTTGTGTACAGAGAATAATAAGAGTAAATGAGAAGTGAAAACTCGAATACTGCAGAACTCACGCCTAATTCACATGCAGATATATTTTTAAAATAGTCAAAGTTCAAAGATTGCTAGTTTAAATTGATGTAAGGACTTGCTGCAATGTTTTGAAAATCGATGAAGTTGTATATATAAATTGACCTGCAATCCTGGGAAAGCGACAGAATCTTACCCTACCATGAACATAAAATGTCGAAGTTCTAATTATAGATAACTGATAAAGTAAGGGAGATTTTTTTCTCATTCGCAATGATATAAAGTGAGTAGTGGAGCAAGGGAGTGATAGGAGTCTCTGCCCTGAGGAGAGGAATGGTGTTCAAGACTTGCCTAGTCGCAGCTTTGCTGTGCTTAGCGTCAGCTTTGATTGAGAACATTGACCATCCTGGCCGTATTCCTGGTGAATACTTGATCACTCTTAGGGAAGCTCCATCTGATGTCCAGGCTCTCAAGGAAAGTTATATGCAAAGCGCTGCAGACAAGATCAGGTCACTTGCTCCAGGTGTCCAAATTCTTAACCAGTTTGATGCTTTGAAGACACCAATCCTGCATTTGAAAGCTGATGATCTGACAATCAGTCAGGCCTTCAACATTCCAGAGGTGGTCAACATTGAAGCTAATGTGTATGAACCATAGAAATACATAGAACGGACATGAGGCTGTATGAAGCCACCTCAAGATGAGGTCACCAAATCCGCCATATTGGAACTGCCCTGAGACATGACGTCACAATAGACTAATTATGATGTGACGTCATGCCATTGTTATAAGTGACATCACTGTTATTGGTGACGTCACGATACCATTGTTTCAGGATACAGGGCAGTTCCAAGATGGTGGATTTGGTTGCTTCATCTGCCAGGGCCTCATGTCCCTTCTATGTATTTCTATGATATGAACAGAGGATTGAGCAATGTTCAAGTCAATCTTCTGGCAGCTCGTTCTGGGGTCTGAGCAGAATTTCTTCACGGAATAAACCCAGTTACAGTTCTGCTTCTTACAGCTTTAGTACAAGTGGAGGATCTGGAGTCAGGGTATATGTGCTGGACACTGGCATAAGAATATCCCATCAAGACTTTATCGGAGGAAGAGCTGTGTTTGGTTACAATGCTGTAGGTGGTAATAACGATGACAGAAATGGACATGGGACCCATTGTGCCGGAACAGTTCTAGGTTGGAATTCTGGTGTGTCCAAACCAGGGATAGGCAAGAGTACTTAAGTACTCGTGTACTCGTGTACTCGAGTACATAATTTCAAGTACTCGCATGTACTCAGTACTCGTAGCTTTTACGAGTACTGTACTTGTAATTGTACTCAAGTACATTTGCAAAGTACTCATATTTACGAGTACATTATGAGTACATTATGAGTACTTTTTGTAATAAAGTTTCTTTTAGAACAAGGCTTACAGAGAAGAGACTTTACTTCTGATTGATTGAGGTGTGAGTGGCATTCAATACTTGTCTAAAATTAAATTTCTTATTTCATTATATATTTTCATTCAAAGACAATAATAGAATAAAAGAAATTTAGCAAACACACTGTAATGAGAATTTAAATTTTCAATTTTCACTTTTTACTTTTTAAAGTAGCCTACATAATTTGAAATTCAAATAAAATTATAAAAAGCTACTATACTCCAGGGTTGGGTTCAAATACAAATATGTTTGTATTTGTATTTGGATTTAAATTTTTTTTCAGAAATTTCATAGAGTCCAATGGACTTAATAAGTGAAATACAACTCAGCTTCTGTCCTATCTAAAATTCCAATTTCTTGAAATTTTATTAAAGAGCTCAATATGGTCATGACAGAGCTATCGCCCAGTTTGAATAAAACTGCTATTCTGACACTGGCTATTGTCTTAATTGCTATTCAAACACAGGCCATGCATTGTATAATTGTGAGCAATGATGCATTGCAATATAGGGGTACTATTGTCTGAACATTAATTGACTCAGGGTCCATTTTGAAATAAAATGAAAGCAAATCATTGGATAGCTTTACACATACATGTATATATACATAGAATTTTATTGAAACCAGATTATCATCTGTTGCTGTTGCTGTGAAAGTGTTGCGAGACAGCGGATCAGGAAGCACATCTGGAATCGTCAATGGAATCAACTGGGTAATCTTTGATCTGAATAGAAACGGAGGCCGAGGAGTCATCAGCATGTCTCTCGGAGGAGGTGCAAGTAGCATCTTGGATAATGCTGTTGATAATGCCGTGTCATTCAAAATCCCCACAATTGTAGCAGCCGGTAATGAGAACCAGAACGCCTGCAATGTCAGCCCTGCTGGGGCATCTTCTGCCATCACAGTAGGATCCACTGTCAACTCTGACCGCCTGTCCAGCTTCTCTAATTGGGGAAGTTGTGTGGACATCTTGGCACCAGGGAGTAGCATCAGATCTGCCTCTAGCTCCAGTGACAGCGGCTATACAAGTAAATCAGGTACTTCGATGGCTTGTCCACATGTGGCTGGAGTTGCTGCCACCTTTCTGGCTGCCAACCCCAGTGCATCTATCTCAACAACCAGATATTATCTTTTGAGCAAGGCCACTAAGGATGTCATCAACCTCCGTAGTACCAGTGGAACCCCCAACTCTCTGCTCTACTCTGTCTGCTGAATATTGTACCAAAACAACATGCCATCATTCGTACGTAGGATGCCATAAATAAAATCAGTCAATTAGCAACCATGAATTCAATTGATCACTGAGATTTACATTATCATTTAGAATGATGTGCAGTGTTGAAAGGTTTTTACAAAGGTTGTGAAAAATCCTTTCATAATAAACTTGCTTCGGAAATTATTTCAGTATACAACAAAATCTGTCCATGGTATTTTATATCTAGCTTGCAGATAGAGTGGGTCGGGGCAAGAAGCCCGAGTTAGGTGAGAGGCCCCTCCAGGGTTATATCTAAACTTACATTTTTGGTGCTTTTTCTTATTGATAGGATTGAAGCTAGAGGCTTTTTATGTGACGTCACAAATTTTCAAGGCAAACATCACCAAACCATAGAAGTAATTAAAGAAACAAAAAAAGGTGCATGGTTTTTGTAACTTTGATTAATTTTTTGAAAGTACTTTTCAGAAATTAAAAGAATAATGGATATCTGCATTGCTTCACTTTAAGACCATTACATAAATATGATTTTGATTATATTTTTTGCATTTTAGCTCAAAATATAGAGGTCAAATTAAAATATGTCAGTTTGGGGCCTGAGGCCCCACATGGTATGGGGCATGAGCCCCCCCCTTCACTGAGGCCTCGAAGCTGCTATAGGAACCATTTTATAATGTGTACTTTACCTTAAATCTTGATAGAACAGCTAATTGAAATCAAAAAAATTTGGCCGAAATTAAAACGGGGCAAAAAATATTAAATAACAAATGTATGAACAGAAAAATTCTGAAATTCAGAAAAAGTGAATATAATGCCTTAAGAATGATAGAAGAACCCAAGAAATAACTTTCAAGCTGAATCCGCTCGCAAAAAAATTGCCATAGGATTATAATAGGGGGGCTTCTTGCCCAATGGGTGGGGTAAGAAGGCCATTTTATATTTTTTACAAAAAAGGGTCGTAACTCCTTTATTAAAATTGGTAGACATTTGTTTCATTAGTTATGAGTGGAGTCAAGTGATCCCTTCCTGACAACATAAGCATTAAAGTAATCGACCATAAAAAGTAGGTCAAATCGCACCTGGAAGTTAAGGGGGGCTGCATGCCCCGCGCTACTCTATTTCTGGTGAGCGCTTTTAATAAGAAATGAGAGGATCGTTTTGACATTGGTTACATCATTTGTGAATGTTTTCCTTTTTGACTCATATTAATTTCCATAAACATGATACAAGATATTTATACAGATTTTGTATACTGTTTTGCCTGGCTGTTTTTTTTTTTTCACAAATAAAATTAATGAATCGATACCTGGGGACTATTGGGGTGTATCTACAAACAGGAAGTCAGGGAACCATTAGGGTGGTCAGCTCAGCATTTATTGAAGAGATATACCATAGTTTCTGGATATTGAACTGAATATTGATAAAAGAACAGTGCACAATGTGCACAATGTGCAGTCTACAAGAAAATGCTCCACCATGGAAGCCAACCTGTGGACCAGCCTTCTCTAGGCTTTCTCTTCTGTTCTGGGCGTTTTTGCTAACGACCAGCTGATCTTATAGGAACTGACAATGGGTCAGGGCATCAGGTGACTCCGTTCTTTATTGATGGCACCCAGAGTGACCTGTTGCAGGCTGAAGTACTTAGCAAGTGATTTAGTTGCCAGTAAGAACTTGAGATGAAAGCACATTTGCTCCTGATAACATGGTAATAGCCATCTTTTGTTACCCTTTTATGCGCCAGGAAGATTAAGGTGGTACATATTGTACCTTCCATAAGCATGCAATTATATTATCCCATGAATGGTGTTTTGTGCAAAATTGATGGGGTTCTGCAGAGATGCTCATGAATATCATGTAAACTGCTTACTACAGGGCTTAGCACAAGTATTCTGTTTGTCCCTTCTCACATCTTCTCACATTCTCATTCACTGATGCTTCCAGTATATAAGCTAGTCAGTATCAGCTGAAATTACTATCCCCAATCCTTGCCAAACATGGCCTGTCTCTTTGTAATTAAAGGCAAGAGTCTGTACCCAAGATGCATCATTACTATTCGTAAATACCTTTTTATCACAACACAATGACCATCATTTAAGACCAACAATGTCTATTAATCATGATAAAGATTACATGATTGCTTATCTTAGCATATTAAGTTCCATGATTAGAAGATAGAACACACATTAGTGAAGTAATGGCAGGGATTTGCATATTTTCAATCAGAATCTAACTGAGTACATCAGCACTACATGTAAAACCCCACTATACCCATAAAATATAAGCAATGTTATCATTCCTATGATCAGTATGATACTTTCTCTACAATTTATTATCTACATGAGACATGAGGGCATATCATGGTATTATTGTACCCTTGTGGAGGCGGAAGTACTCTTGTCATCATTCTAAAGCCATAATGTCTATCATTAAGCATGGAAATTGCCTAAATGCTAAAGTCATTGCTTATCTTATGCTATAAAGGACCATGGATTGACAATAAAATGCAGAGCTATGGCTGTAGGCACTGTCATAAAGCTCCAAGTTTATCTGTGAAATGAGAATGTTCTCCGAAAGAAATGGATGGCCCTATCTTCATTTGCCTATAAAAATGTCACAGATTCTCATGAGATTTTTCAAAATGATACAAAGTATGCCGCACAATAAGGACAATGCCCTGGTTAATTTCATTGCCCGCCACGGGACATTGAATGCTGATACAATAGCTGGCAAAAACCTCAAGCTTATTGATAGTCTGGTTGAGAAGCCTGTTTTATAAATGTTGGATCATAGCAAGACTTGCAATCTTGCCATCTACCAGTGCACCAGTGAAGAATGGAATACCATCGAAGCAATTAAAGAATTGAGAAAAGGCAGTATAGACAATTGGGAGGAGCAAGAAATTAAGACAATGATAGACTTTCTTTGCATTTCCTGACTCTTAATTTAACTTAATTTAATACATTTATCATTTTGTATTTGGTGACAAGAATTGTCTGCACCTGATTTATCAAATATGGTATTAATAAACATGTATATATATAAGAGATATTAGATTCTGTGAACTGCTTGAAGCGGCTATAATTTCTTTAGATCTAGTATTTGATACTGCTGGGCATTGTTACAATTACTATCTTTCTTATACTTATCTGAGACATGGGAAAGATTTGTTTTGATGAAAATGAAGCAACTTCTCTGTGTATAAATGTCAATTAATACAATTTTCAAACATAAGCAGTAAGTTTATGCGATTGTTACCGAATTTACATTCATATTAATTTGCTGATCAGCAGTATTGGAACTGCCTCAATTTGGAGACGGAAAGAAATATAGCCTACTCTATGTATACAACGTTCTTGAAAAGTGTTAGATTTTTTATTTTAACTGATCATCTGGTTGTCTGTGCAGTGCAGTGAAATTTCGACCAAATTAATCAATGTACTCAACAGTGTGAGGGATATCTGCCAATGCTTCTGATAATTTTTATTGAAACGAATTATGTGAAATAAAATTGTTTAATTTAATTCTGCATACGCATTCATCCAAATCAATGAAACCACTCAATCTGGCACCTGGAAGTAGCATCAGATCTGCCTCTAGCTCCAGTGACAGCGGCTATACAAGTAAATCAGGTACTTCGATGGCTTGTCCACATGTGGCTGGAGTTGCTGCCACCTTTCTGGCTGCCAACCCCAGTGCATCTATCTCAACAACCAGATATTATCTTTTGAGCAAGGCAACGAAGGACGTCATTAACCTCCGTGGTACCAGTTGAACCCCCAACTCCCTGCTCTACTCCGTTTGCTAAGTATGGTAAAACAACATGCCATCATTCTTTAAAAAGATCCTTTAAATAAAATCAATCAATGAAAACCATTAATTCATTTCATCATTGAGTATAAGATAAACATTATCATTTAAAATTATATGCAGAATTGAGCATTTTTACAAAGGCTGTAAAAAATCCTTTCTCAATAATTTTGCCTACTGGAATTATTACGGTGTACACAAAATCCAGACGGCCATGTTATTTTACATCTAGCTTATAGATATTTCTGGTGGGCACTTTTATAAGAAATAAGAGGATCGTATTGACATAAGTTACACCATTTCTGAATGTATCCTGCTTGACTCATGTTCATTCCCATAGTCACGATATAAAGTATTTGTACAGTAAATTTTTATAAAATCATCTAAAATACTATGGAACCCCAAAAAACAACAGGGCCAAATGACAAGTTCAGACACTGTCATAAAAATTGTCTTCTTCGGAAAAGAGAATGTGCTCAGACAGAAATTAGTGTGCTTATCTAAGGGTATAATGTAGCCAACATTTGGCCATAAACACAGGGAATATCTGTCCTTTCCTTCTTGTGTGTCTATATTTTTATGATCTTCAGTTCCTGAGATGAAGCTTCGAGATTTCTCAAATTGTTGGGCCTGGTAATTTTATATAGAATTTGTCAGACTATGTCGCACTTGAAGAAAATCTTTGTCAACAATTTTTTTTACACATATAAATAACTCGATGCTTGCAGACCATTAGGGTGTATCTACAAGAAGGTCACCAAAGAGCCATTAGGGGGTATCGGCTTAACATTATTGTACAAATACGTCCCAACAATGCACAATTGGAGCCTTCAAGAAAATGCTCTACCATGCATGGAAGCCAACCTGTGAATCAGCCTTCTCTAGGCTTTCTCTTCTATTCTGGGCCTTTTTGCTAACGACCAGCTGATCTTATAGGAACTGACAATGGGTCAGGGCATCAGGTGACTCCGTTCTTTATTGATGGCACCCAGAGTGACCTGTTGCAGGCTGAAGTACTTAGCAAGTGATTTAGTTGCCAGTAAGAACTTGAGATGAAAGCACATTTGCTCCTGATAACATGGTAATAGCCATCTTTTGTTACCCTTTTATGCGCCAGGAAGATTAAGGTGGTACATATTGTATTAGTATCTTCCATAAGCATGCAATTATATGATCCCATGAATGGTGTTTTGCTGCAAAATTGATGGGGTTCGGTAGAGATGCTCATGAATGTCATGTAGACTGCTTAGCACAAGCATTTTGTTTGTCCGTTCTCATATCCCCCTTGGCCTAAAGGTTTTAAAACTTGTTTGTCCTATCACTGGCTGTGAGTGGAGTTGAAAAAATATACCCACAGTGAGCGGTAAATTTAGGGTGGGCTGAAAAAAACGTTTTTTGGAATTTCAATATGCCCGTGGTATAGGAAGTTGGCTATGGCCGAAAAATGAAAATTGGTGCAGAAGAAATTTTGTGGCATGCAACTTGTGCCGGGCCACAGCAGCTTTTATGAAATTGCATATATTCAGATGTTTCGCATGCTTTTTTAGACAATTTTTTGGTGCAAAAATGATTGAAAATATGCATTTTCATAAAAGCCGCAGTAGCTCGGCACAAGTCGCATGCCCCAATTTTTTTTTTTGCACCATTTTTCGTTTTTTGGCCATAGGCAACTTTCTATACCACTGGCATATTGAAATTCCAAAAAAAGTTTTTTTCAGCCCACCCTAATACATATGGCATCTTGAGCATCCTTGCTTGACCTCAATTGTGGCGTTCTCAATGCACGCACCATTCACTGAAACTTTTTATGAGCATTTATTGCCAACGCTAATACAATATGTACCATAAAGATCAGCCAGGTGCATAAAAGAGTAACAAAAGATGGCTGTTAGTAGGTCACAAGGAGCAAGTATGCTTTCTTCTCACGACAACTAAATCACTTGCTAAACACTGAAGGGGGTGACCTGCCACTCTGGGAGCCATCAATAAATGGTGCAATCATCTGCTATCCGTACTCACAGTCAGTTCCAATGGAGAACTGCAGCTTATCACAAACAGATCCATGAGCTCTGGGGTAATAATATATACCATGTTGCAACTGAGACCACATTGATTTTTAGTCCCTCAAAGGGAAGGGGCTATGTATTTTGTTCATTCGTGTGTCCTTCAGTCCAACTTTATGGTCGCTAAAGGGTACAATCTCATTGTTTCTCTTTTTTTCAGTCTTTGACTGCAATTTTGTAATTGTAATTAATTTTGTTACAATTACAAAATTACAAGCAAAATCTTAAAAAAAAGAAAAACAACAAGATTGTAGTACCCTCTAGAGGGCACCAATGAAGAACTGATCTGTGTGGGCGTATTGTTCTGTGATCTGCGTTCTCTGACCAAGTTGTGTCCAGTTGGTCTTTCCTTAAACAGTTACTTACCTTTCATCCTGAACTGCACTTCAAAGTCTCACCCCATTACCTCTTTGCAGGATGTATTGAGTAAAGAGCATCCACCCCCTTTCCAGATGTTAGGGAGCTGAAAGCTCTTGCAGTTTAAAACTGATTAAAAATGCATCAAAGATTTTCTGGAGAAAACATTTTGCACTCAGTCTGACTAAACATATCGATGGCGAAAGTGCAAAACCTCGTATGTCAAAAAACGCTGTTTTTCAGAAATAGAAAAAAACTGTCAAGTGTATTTTTTTATGGCAATGTTCATTAATATGTGAGTTATGGCCAACTAGATACATAGAAAGTGACACCCTGTTGTATAATATTTTTTGTCAGAGGTCGTTTACCCCTTGCATTGATGTTACGATCAGATGTGATTGAAAATGTCGACTTACGAGGTTTTGCACTTTCACTTTCTACCCGTGCAAAACCTTGTAACTCGATCATTTATCACACTTTAAAGCAACTTGCAGCATTGAATATACTTTCAATCTATGTATATACAGTGAAAATTATAATTTGCCTATGACAGATTGCAATAACAAATTTTATTATATATATGCTTTTATTGACATCAAAAATATCACAGTTGATACATATGTCATTTGTAATGGGAATATAAAATATATAAAATCAAATGATATCTATTATACGCATTATTAACTATATACATTTATAACATTAATAATTATATACATATAATAAATAGCTAAAATTCATGAATGAGTATAAATACTTTTGGATAAAGGAGCATCAAACACAGGATTATAAGCAATACAAACTAGGTTCCAGCCACCCAAATAGTAAAAAAAGTAAAATTGTAATTGATTTAGATCAGAGAATAGACATACAAGATAGCAAATTATACAGATTAATTAACAATGCATGATAATTCTTATTCCAAACATTATTTACAAGGCAGGCATCAAGTAACATATACTGTTGCTGTGCTGTGATAAAAATTGATTGAAAAACAATAATGATAATAAAATTAACAAATAAGTAAACAAAAAAAAAAAATAAATAAATAAAAATATATATATAAATTCAAAATAGTTCACTGAATGTTAAAATTAATTCCTCTCATTAAGTTGTAAATTGTAGGCATATTATCAGTTTCATAATAATCAAGATTGTGTTCAATGACCATGTGGATGTAGGAGATGTGTTGCTTTAAACGTCAGCCTGAAGTAGAAATTTCCCAAGTGTATTTAGTAGGTCAGGTTCTTTACTTTTCATTATTGATGTAAACTTGTCAGTATCATTCAAAGACAGAAAATTGTTGATAAATTTAGCAGCCGTTGAGAACAAATTTTGACGGAAAGATTCATTAGCAGTGCATACTATAAGGCAATGGATTTCATCCTCCACCATATTTAATGAACACTTTTCACATATTCTATTTTCTGCAGGAGTCACTGGTTTTTGATGTCGACCTGTTTCGATTCGTAAGCTGTGAGAACTAGTCCGGAATCTGGCAATCTTAGTTAACATTTTGCGGTTTTGTCGCAGCCTGAGATATGGCTCTACTCTACAATCAGTCTTAAAAAGTTTATAGGTCCTAAGTTTTGGTTGTTGTGTACTATCATTTATGGATATGAATAATCGTTCCTGTTCGATTTCGTAAAGTTTTGATTTCACCTTTTTACCAATACTGTCAATTGTTAAGTTTGTATTGTCACTGGTTTCAAATTCAATATTACAGGTGCTTAAAATGTTTTTTACTTTACTGAACCAATTAGTTTCATTAGCTCTGTTTATTTGCGCATCTTTCTGAATTTGTAAACATCTCCTTAAGAGGCTGCCATCTGGTGCATTTTCTAATTTCATCCAATAATTGATCATCCTAACTTTTTGTCTAACATGCAATGGAAATCTACCACTTTCACCATAAACAGCCAGGGATGGTGTTTGTTTTCTTACTCCTAACATACATTTTAGATAGCCAAGTTGCACAGCTTCTAATTCAGATGCAGGTTTTTCACAATTCCATATTTCACTGTTGTACTCAAGGATTGGTAAAACATAAGTATCAAACATTCGCAGAGATATAATTGGGTCAATATGTCCTAAGACTTGCTTTGAATCACTTTGCAGGGCAAAAAGTGCCTTGTTAGCTTGCACCGACAGGTATTCTGTCATCTTGCTGTGCACTTTACGTTTGTTAGTAAGCATATGACCCAGATATTTGAAAGTGTCCACCTTCTCTAGTTCCTCACCATTGCAAAAGAAGGAGTCAGTTGCTTTGGTACCAACTTGCATCACCTTTGTTTTACTAACATTTACTATAAGATGCCATTTTTTACAGAAATTGTGCACTGAATTTATACTGTTCTGTAGGCACTTTGGAGAATCAGCAATAAGTACAATATCGTCAGCATACAATATGTGTGTTAAGGTAAAGTTGTTCAATGTTATCCCATCTGATTTGTCTAGATAGCGGGGCAGGTCAGACATAAATTCATTAAATAACTTCGGACTGAGAATTCCACCTTGCAAGACCCCACATTGACTATCAATTGTGTCGCTAGTATTTCCACTCTGGTGAACTCGAGCTTTTGCCTTGTCAAACATACTTATAATAATTTTGAGCATTTTTTCTCCAATGCACTGCTGCCTCAGTTTGAAATACAGAGCATTCCTGTTTATGTAGTCAAATGCTTTGGTGAAATCTATAAAACACATGTACATAGGCTTTTTCTTTGCTTGTTGATAGCTTAAGACTGTATCCAAAATGAAAACACAGTCTGTGGTGCTGGCTCCCGGTGTGAAACCAAACTGACAAGGGTCATCAAGGTTCAGAGCCTCATTTTTGAAGTATAACCGACTATTCAGGATTGAATCAAAAATTTTGCCCATAACTACATTTATGGTAATTTTTCTGTAATTATCTGGGTCTGCTCGGCTTCCCTTTTTATGGAGGGCATTGATAAGCCCTTCAGACCACTGAGAAGGATATTCCCCTTTATCAAAAATATGATTAAACACAGCACAGAATGGCACCACAAGTCTTTCACTAGCATATTTATAGAATTCAGCTGGTATCCCATCAATACCACAAGCTTTATTACTTTTTAGTTTTCGGAAGTGCAACGCAACTTCATCCTCAGTTATTACATCATCACAGATATGAGTGGCTACAACGGCAAGAAAGAGGAAAATGACAATTTTTTCAAATTTTCGTGCACTCTCTATTTCAATAGCCTACATCACCAAAACAAATATAGGGAGGAATTTTTTTTTTAATCAGGAAACTTGCTGGGAGTCATAAAAAAGTAACACAGTAATTGTTTTTCAAAAAAAGTTGAAATATCCCACAATATGTGCTTCAAAGTTCCGATTTGAGTTACGAGGTTTTGCACTTTCAATTTTTGGAACAAATCGACATACAAGGTTTGGTGAAATCATTCTGGTACCAGTGTGTCACAGCTTCCAAAAATAGCAAACTGGCAAGGAAACCAATTGACAACATGTATTGGATATTAAAATAGTCATTCCACCCAAAATCTAAAAATAGCAAAATTTTGACATACGAGGTTTTGCACTTTCACCATAGATATGGCGAATCATGAGAAATTGACTCTAAAAGAAAAATAATTTGTGTAAGTGGGTGTCCTATACTATGTCACCACTAAACTTTCTCTATAGTATAAAAGTTCAGGACGAAAAAACTCCTTGACATCACCTGAGATACATGTGTGAATGGGTGGGGGTGGCAATATGGCTCCTTCTGAATGATGCGTTGCTGGTTTTAAATTCCTGTAATGATGATTTGCGAAAAACTTGATTTATTGCTTCCTTGAAATGCACTCGAGGAAGAATTCTTTGGGCAACTCAAAAAAGACAATTTAATTGTTTTGACCAGCATCATTACCTAATGTTCTTTGGTTAAAAGGTGTGAAGGAAATGAAGCAATGAAGCAATGTCCCCTTTGGATATTCATTTGCAAGTACATCTCCCCCACAAACCCCGTTTCAGTATTTGTCATTAAGGTTTATTGATTTCCTTTTTGGACTTGCCCTAAAATTTGATTTCTAAAAATTATGTTCTTTAATGCTTTTCATTCTTCTCAACTGAAACCCTTGATCTACCTATTATAATTACAGAGCAAGACATTTTAAAAATGGCTTTCGGTAGATATCCAGGAGTGTGGAAGCTTTGAGGTGATTTCTTTAAAGATAATCTATTACCGTACTTCACATGTTCAGACAAATTTGGCAGTGTATTGGCCCTGAACACTGTAGATTGTAATTATTGCTTTGTATGTCTTGGGCCTATATTTTCTGTTGCTGAACCTTATTGGATTCACAGACGATTGAATGGCTCATGATGACCACATTTGTTATTGATGGCCCTCGCATGTTTGTAGTAAATTACTTACACCTAAAGCGAGAAGAAACACCTCCCCTGTGACAGTTTGACCTGCTAAGAGAGGTTTCAATTTCTCCCTCTATGCCACAGGCCAAGCACAAAACAAAACTTCTCCTGTAAACATCCAAATGTCATTTCTTGTTCAGCATATAGTCATGAAATAGAGAGATCATGATCAATTTACTTTTACAGTGATGTGGTGATTTTGAGGTGGTTTTGATGCTGTAGCAGTTCAAGACATGTCAGTTGATTTAGACACAACTAAGCCAGCATTAAAATGATGTCAAACATACCTAGGTGACGTCACTTTGGTTTGGCAATTCACTTTGGTTTGGCAACTTTTTGACTTCCAAGGACAACATTTTTGCATTAAAGCATGCAAATACATGTTTAATGATTAGAAATGTTAAATGAATAGTTTTCAATATTTTGCATTGCTTCACCTTTGTCATTCTGGTATAGTGACGTCACAATTGATGGTCAAGTGACCAAAGAATGGATTTTTAAAGATTTTTTCATTTTTGTTTGATTTTGAAAAATAGAAAGCGTGTTATGGGGCATAATTTGCAAACAACAACAAAATTAATTTGCCAGCAACTTTCTAAAGGGTTCAAATGACTTGACTGGCTAGTTGAGTTAGCTAGATAGTGAATAATTTTGAGCTGAATTGACCTGTTATTTGGAAAGTTGCCAAACCAAGTGACCCCCAGAAAAGGGCCCAACAAATCATCACCTGTAGGAAAACTACTGCAAATATTTTGCTGATTTGGCAGAGTCAGTTTATGAAAAAAAAATCTGATCTGGTAAATACAACCAGTTTCTTAATATTGTTAAATAACTTCACCAAATTTGCAATGCTGAGGTTACGTCACCCATTCAAATGCTGAAGACATCTCCATTATTAGACCTTTATCACATGACATACATAAACACCCTCAAGGGGCATATTGAAGAGGACCCCGTGGTCATTCCTTCAAAATTTACAGACGGAGCTCTGTTCTTAATGGTCCCTACAGTTTTCCCCGTAGGGTTGATTTTAATTAGAAAGTAATTCACTGGACAGTGGACATGTTAGGCAAATATGTAGTGTTGGCCCTTATTGCTTTGGAAATCTCTATGATCACATGTAATGGGCCTGTTTCACAATATTGCGGGACAAGAGCATGTAGAACACGTAATACCTTCAAACAACAATAATATTTGTAGAATATGGGCGGTTTCTTCATTAATATTTTGCAAATGATGGCCTGAGCATAGACTGAAAGTTTCGTAAAGCTATGTTCAAAAGTTTCTGTTTCAAGGACCATTAAGTCGTCCAAATTTGGCAAAATTAGCCCGTAATTTGTGACATGAGAAATTTAAGAGATTTACTTCTGTTGCAGTTCCTATCAAGATGTATATAGAAAACTGAACTGCTATTACAAATGGCCTCTGGTACCTCACAGAATGTCCAAATACAATTTTGTTGATTTAACACCAGTGACCCATCTCTCGGCTACAAGTTAGCACACAGTGTACTTGTAATTTTTCCGTGTCCCGAAATGATGCGCTACTATATTCCCAAGTGTATGCACTGTTCACAATATATTCAATTGAATTTGCAATTTTGTGTTGCCTAATAATCTATATTAGTTTGTCATCTTGCCCAATGTTCAATAAATGCACGCATGAATTGCGGATACCCTTATGATTTTCGGTTTTTGTTCCGTGTCCCGCTGGAGGGTGTAAGTAATGGTAGTTTTGAAGGCTCCTCATTGCCTGTTGAAATGATCCAGCTACTTGTTAACACATGTGCTGATTTGAAGTCCATTGATACATCTTTGTGTGCTTTTTTAGTTTTCTCTACCAGTTTTTTCTGCTTTATTCTGCAAAAAGTTGAAATGTGTCCCGTCCCGTAAGTAATGTCCCGTAAGTAATGGTTTTCTGATCGTTGACTCTGGGCTCAACAAAGACTTGTGTAATGATTTGGACATTGTGCATATTTAAAAAATAAGCTGATCTGCACTTTTTAAGCACATAAAATAGATAAGCCAGGCCAAAACATTGGTGCAACTGCAGCTTATTTGGAGCATAATGCAGGATATTCCAAATTCATTAAAGCTGTCATAAGTGACTGTAGTGATTAAATAAAAATTAAAACCCACTTTAGTAATTGAAAATTTTAGCAATAAATGTCATTCAAGATGCTGTATCTTCAATTGTTTGCTGTGTGAATGCACCTGTGATGAATGTGAAAAACAATTCTTTTGGGACTATCTAATATTGTTGTTTATCCCACTAAATCTACATGTACTATTATGTTTTATAGAGTTCCTCTCACCTCGCATGTTTTGGGCGGCTTTACATAATTTTATTTCGTGATGATTTGTTTTTTCAATATACTTCATGCAATTAACGTCAAATATGTTTGTACGACACACCCAAGAGTGGGGTTTTCTTATTAAATAACAATTATGCCGCAGGCCTATATACAGGCCAATATACTGTGAGAATTTTAGTTCAGATCAATGTCAAACTGATAGTTGGTGGGTTAGGTCAACAAAATAGGTGGTTGACTTCACTTTCTGATGCAAAGGTCCCCTTTGGCACAAATGTACCTTGGGGTCATAGGAAAAGATTTATCCAAAGACACAAGTGAGATCACCCCCTGGATTGGAAATACAGCCATTTTCCAAAATGGCCGCCGCAAGTGCAAAAAGCCCAATATCTCCGCTTCTATTTCAGCTAGAGAGACAACATTAGAGTCGAAATATATGTTTTGGGGGTCAGAAAATCCATTGAAATAGTTCCTGAGTATGAAAAACCAATATTTACACATTTTATTGTAACACCTGCTTTAAAAATGGCCGCCAAGCAAGGTTGACTGCACCAATACCACTGTTATTGAACATTTTGTGTTACTTTGATACCGTAAGGTTGCATAATATGCAAACATTGTTGGAAAATCAATCCCTACTCAAAATCAACATAATCTAGGACAATTGAAAATAAGATATGCTCAATATCAGCTCTATTGAACTATATTTATGTGGTCTTCAAAGCCTCGATCGATCACATTTTAGCATATGCATTTCATGATAATTTTGCCAAATCATAATCTACATTGAGGATATTTACTTTCTTGTTATCAGCAAAAAAAACAGCTTTTACATAGGCAGCATCAAGCTGTGTTCTATTTACCTGTCTTTCAGTTATCTCTGTTCTTACATTGTGTCAATTTACAAGTTTTTCATCATCGCCAAGCTTTCATTTTAATAGTCCAGTAATTCAAGCATTGTATGTATGCTCAGTAAGTGAAAAATATGTCAAATTAATTTTGCTGTACATTTCAGATAATAGTGTTATTTAAGGCTGTTGTCCAGTCACTCCTGTAGGGTCAATCACGAGACACACTCCACAGCATCTTCTCATATGCTTAGCTATCAAAGTCACCAAGAAAGCACCCCACCAAGCCCAGAATCAGGAGTTTCCACTGTGTAAAAAATTTTGGTAAGGTGTTAGTGCGAGATTCAAGAAAATTATTGACTGGTGCAGAACATTCATGGTGTGCAATGCCATAGTTCGTCATTTTGGACACTCAGTGAACGGAGGTAGCATGTATGACTTGGCTGATGGATATGAACTTTGCTAAGAAATATTAGCAAAATATCCTGCCAGGGCCCAGGATATCCAGTTACCACTTTAAGGTCTTTGTTTTCTACTCTTTCTAGCCAGTCATAACCAATTTGATGACCAATGTTGCTAGGCATAAAGCTTGTAGGGATGGTACATAGCCTTTTACAGATGTCATAAACTTTAAACCTGCCTTTATTCCCACTTCAACTGTATCAAGGATGTAAGTTTTAGTTTTAGTGGTTTGGTTACTTATCTAGCGGAGCTGGTTGATGCAATGCATGTTCCATGGATAAGAGAAGTACACATAGCTGTAGAGAATAAGGGGTTGTGATCAATATTGTTGTATTGTAACCAACTATGATAAAGACTCCATGAGCTGCTTGAGGTAGTACCATAACTCTGAATTTTTCTGAGGGGCTGATCATTGAATCAGCCACATCTGTGCTTATTGCCTTCAATCTGTCATATATAGGCCTACATGACATACGCAGTCCTCGTCTATGGATGGTTTTTACGACTAATGCACTTCTAGATTGAAGATACAGCTTCATTGGCACATAAAACAGGTCTTTTGTCTCCTTTTTGGTATGGATACAGCTATGATGGTTGGATACTGCTATGATGGTTGGATACTGCTATGATGGTTGAATCTGCATTAAAGTTTTGTTGAAATTGAATAATCTGTTGACCACAGGAGACTGATCAATACCTACATGTAACCCTTCGACAGTCAGTGAGATTATAGTCGCTTGAGCACTATTGCCATTCTAGTTATTAAGTCCTGGTCCTGAAAGGATGATTGAGTTTGTGAGGTTGATCAGGCTGGTGTCAGAAAAAAGTCTGACCTCTGTGCAGTTATCCTCATCCCCCACCAGCATGTCAGTAGCTGGACTGACTCTACCCCATTTCATTGAGTCATCAGCCTCTCGTGACAGTACACTTGTTTTCTCTGGAACTAATGGGTTCTTTTCCTGGTTATGAAATGGAGTGGGCTGGCAAAATTAGTTGAGACCCTGATAAAACTTAGGCAGTGATAAGAGCTACATGCTTGTCAATGATGATGCTGTACATCAAAAGAGTCATGGTCATAGGGTAGTAAAAACAATGCTGGGGTGAGAGTCCTGTTGGACCGAGGACATAGGAGTCCTCAGTATATAGTATTCTTCCAGACTATTCAAGCAGCATATGGAGGAATGATCAGCCTCACATTAAGATGAAAGGGTACTGGTGAATGACTGCATCATCAGAAGATACTCATGATGTAAGATTTTGGCTCCCTTTGAATAATTGAATCATCTAAACATCAGATTCTGTCCTCCAATGTGCATTTTAGTTAATTCCTTAAACCAAAATAAAGGAAATTTACAGCTTTATGCCAAGTAATATTGGTCTTCAAAGATGGTTATGACTGGCCGGACAGAGTCGATAATCTTCAAAATAAACACATGAAAGTGATCACTAGATATCCAGGGCAGGGGCAGCATACTGTGCAAGTTCATATACCTCAGCTCAGCTAAGTCATATATGCATGCCCCCTCTTTTCACAAGTCACATAGCACAGTACACCTGTCTACAAATTTTCTTGAATACTGATTAAACCCATGCCAAACTGTCTTTTACCACAACATTTGTGACACTCATTTTATCACTCTGACTGACAAAAACACAGTGGAAACTTCCTTACTCCCTAGACATTTGGGCTTGGCTGGGTTATTTCTTGGTGACTATCGTAGCTATGCACATAAGAAAATGCAGGAAAATACCACGGCACAGTGTATATTAAAAAAAATAATTTGACACATTTTTCATTAACTGAACATACCATGATTGAATTACTGGACAATTACAATGAAAGCTAAGTGATGACGAAAAAAGATAGTAAATTGACAGAATGTTTACAAGGTCAGGATATGACGAGACAACTAAAATTAAATGGAACCACAGCTTGATGCTGTCTATGTAAAAGCTGTTGATGCTGATATCAGGAATGCAAATATCCTCTATGTAGATTATGATCTGGAAAAATTGTCATAAAAAGCATATTCCAAAATGTGATGGATCGAAGTGAAGAAACTTAAGAGGCTTTGAAGACCACATAAATATTGTTCAATGGAGCTGATATTGAGTATGTCTTATGTTCAATTGTATTAGAGTATTTTGATTTTGAGAAGAGATTGATTTTCCAACATTTTTGACAGGTGATGCAACCTAATGGTATCAAAGTAACACAAAATGTTCACTAACAGTGGCCTTCGTGCCGCCAACCTTGCTTGGCAGCCATTTTTAAAGCAGGGGCAATAATAAGATGTGTAAGTATTGGTTTTTCATACTCAGGAACTATTTCAATGGATTCTCTGACCCCAAAAACATATATTTTGATCCTAATTTTTGTCTCTCTAGCTGAAATAGAAGCGGAGATATTGGACTTTTTGCCCTTGCGGTGGCCATATTGGAAAATGGCTGTATTTCCAATCCAGGGGGTGATCTCACTTGCGTCTTTGGATAAATCTTTTCCGATGACCCCAAGGTACTTCTGCTAAAGGGGACCTTTGCATCAGAAAGTGAAGTCAGCTTTGACCTAACCCACCTACTATGACTCTTAACATGTTTAGGGCTAAATATTTGCAGAAAAATTCAATATATTGCAGTTATCATTTGCAAGCAGTATCGGGACACATGTCGAGTGAGTAATGTGGTTTACCTTAAGGTTTTGACCTAGATTCTGGGTACTGAAATTAATTTTTCAATTCACCATTAGTATTTTTTGGTCTTTACATGTGTGTTGATATCTGTTAAGACCAATATGCCATGAAATTATACAGTTTTGTGCTACAAAATAAAATAAAATTTTTGTTAAAGAATTTTTATGCTTATTTTGAGATATTGTCGGTCTCCACTTTTTCCAATGGCAGCAAAACTCCAATCTTGTTGCTTTTTGTGTCGACTAATTAATAGTTAGCTGCCAGCAAGGCAAAGAGAATTTTCCAATGATCTATATGTGTCCTGTGATGCAAGAAAGGAGAGAAAAAATAACAAAAAATAATTGATACTTTCTGGCAAATATGTGTTCATCAAATGAAGGGAAAAAGTGCCTATGCCTCAAATTTGCCAAAATCATAAGCCTGACAGTTATAGCTTGCCTAAATAATATGGATGTATTGGAAATAATAAAGTTTATTTTTTGACCTCCATGTCACACTTTGTCCCGCAATAGTGTGAAACAGGCCAATGGTATTCCTGATCTTTAGTGAAAGCTGCGATTTATGTATCATTCAAATGTGGAACTTTCCCTTATTTATACAGATGAACTGAGCAAAGCTGTCATAAAGTTTCTTGGACACAGCTATAATTTTTTTGTCTGCAGTTTCTGCTATTCTGAGAGGGAATTGATTTTTTTGTCAGGACAAAGCCCTGAATTACTAAGGGACCAATTTGAGGCAAATGGAGGTGACAAGACCAAGTGGACTTCTTGACAATCACTTTTCTCAATCAGCACTTCAATTTGGTGCATGGAGTGATGTTTCATGGACAAAATAAGGATAAAGTGTAGGGCCTCCAATTAATTAGAGAAGAGAAAATATTCAATGGGAGGAGATCGAGAAGAACAATGTATGTAGAGTATTGCTTTAATTTAGATCATGCAATGAGTTACATGGTACGAAGTGCCTGTTTGAATAAGGATAGCTTAGAAATATTGGTGTTCTGTATGTAACTCTCTTACAAATTCGACTCCCCTGGCTTGCTGCTTATTTCTGCAAATGTAGGTCTGATGCTCCTTCTAAAACATCTCATTGCCTCCAGAATCTTGACATATAACCGTGTTGTACAAGGTTGAGCGGTGAGTAACCGAATACAATTTCGGCCCCAAGCACACTCCACATTTGCACATTGTAGGAATAAGGTTGTAGAGGTTTGTAGAATAGTGAGATGCAAAGTTTAATGAATTCATGGTTTCAAGGGCTCCTTTGCGGGTTAGGGGAAGAGGTGGGTTCTTCCCTTTCTAATCTAGAAGGTAATGGCACTTCACACTTTGAACATTTGGCTGTCACTTTGATTATTTCTTGATTACTTTGGGGTCGTACTGACTGCAAAATTTGGTGGTGACTTCCAAGAAAATCGTTTTTACTAATCTATCATAATCAAAATGACAACTTTGACTCTGCAAGTGTCCAAAACGTAGTTAATTTGATCACAATCGGGTAGCCTGACTTACCAAAGTGATACATCTTACCAATCCTTTTTTTTTTATATTGACAACCTGTTAGTAATGTTGACTCAATGACTTTTGGCGCCTGAAATTACCACTCTGGAGTTGTCTTTGAATTGAAAACCCTATGTTTTGAATGCATTAATATTTCCCTGCCTGTCTTTAGAAGTACACGTATGAGCAGCACTACCCCATACTAAATAAGTTGCAGCCAGCACAAGTTGGACATCAATTGATACCATATCCAGGAGAAATGTTGTATAATGAGAGAATCTGATACTGTTTTAGCCTGAGGTGCACATTCACATTTATAAGTTCTGACATGACATTGTGAATGGAGTTTAAAGATGTACATAGGTCTAACCTGAAGGAACTTCTCCAAAAGCGTGTTGAGCATCCTTGTTTGACCTCAATTGTGGCTTTCTCTATACATGCCTCATTCACCGAAACATTCTATGGGTACTAAATCTATTTATTGCAGACGCTAATACAATATGTGCCATAAAGATCAGCCCAGTGCATAAAAGATTAACAAAATATGGCTGTTAGCAGGTCACAAGGAGCAAATATGCTTTCTTCTCACTGACAACTAAATCACTTTCTAAACACTGAAGGGGGTGACCTGCCACTCTGGGTGCCATCAATAAATGATGCAATTATTTGCTGTTATTTGCTGTTCGTAGTCAATCAGTTCCAGTGAAGAACTACAGCTTAGCACAAACAGATCCATGAGCTCTGGGGTAATCGTACATATTATGCTCCTACTGATATCATTTTGATTTTTAGTCCCTCAATGGGAAGGAGTTATGATGTGTTCATGCGTGTGTCTGTCCATTTGTCCTTTAGTCCAACTTTATGGTCGCTAAAGGGTAGTACAATCTTGTTGTTTCTCTTTTTTTTAGTCTTTGACTGCAATTTAGTAATTGCGATTTATTTTGTTACAATTACAAAATTACAATAAAGGACTGAGAAAAAGAGAAACAACAAGATTGTAGTACCCTCTAGAGGGCACCAATGAGGAACTGATCTGTGTGGGTGTTCTTGTTCTGTGATCTGCGTTCTCTGACCAAGTTGTGTCCAGTTGGTCTTTCAATAAACAGCTAATTACCTATCATCCTGAAATGCACTTCAATGTCTCACCCCATTACCTCTTTGCTGAATATATTGAGTAAAGAGCATCTACCCCCCTTCCAGATGTTTGGGAGCTGAAAGTGCTTACAGTTTAAAACCGATTAAAAATGCAACAGAGATTTTTTTTCTGGAGAAAACCTTTTCGCACTCAGTCTGACCACAGACTTATGGTGAATCATTAGAAATTGGATAGCAACTGCACCAGAAGAAAACTAATTTGTGTAAATGGGTGTCCTATACTGTGTCTGTCACCACTAAACTTACTCTGGTATAGTAAGACTCTTCAATATAAAAGTGAAGGACGAAAAATATCCTTGACACCATCCGAGATACATGTGTGAATGGGCGGTGGCATGGCTCTTTCTGAATTATGCATTACTGATTTCAGATTTTTTAAAAACTTGATTCATTGCTTCATTGAAATGCACTTAAAGCAGAATTCTTTGGGCAACTCAAAAAGACAATTTAATTGTTTTAACCATCATCATTACCCTAATGTTCTTGGGTTAAAAGGGTGTGAAGGAAATGAAGCAATAAAACAATGTCACCTCAGGGTGTTGATTTATTAGTGCATCTCCATTTCAGTATTTGTCATTAAGTAGTTTTTCTTTTACTTGCCCTAAAATTTTATTTCTCAAAATAACATATCTTTAATGCTGTTCGTTCTTCTCAACTAAAGCCTTAATATACCTCTTATAATTACAGTCCAGGAGTGTGGAGGCTTGGAGCGGAATTTTGTGAAAAATAATGTATTACCCAGTTTTGGTGAAACAAAAAACATATTCTCTGACAGTCTCAAAATGAATAATTTCGTGGGTGAATGTCTTATCACGGACCATATTTTCTCGTATAGAAACATAAAAAGGGATGTCATGCGCTTAGAAATAATTACAGAAGGTGTTCCTGTGAAAGAAATAACCCCCCTCCCTTAGGGTGCCAATGAAATGCATTGGAAAAATAAAAACAGAGAAATGTCAAGGTCTTACCCCCTGAACTTTTTCTTTTGGATCTTAGGATCACTTGTGCCAAATTTCATGAAAATCAATTGATTTTTAGAGGTTTCTCAATGGCATTGAAATTTATAATGTAAATCCAATGGGGTTCGGAGTCAAAAATTAACTTACGGGTTCCAGTAGACACACCAAAATGAAAATCTATTGGAATTATTGGTGTTGGGATCCTAGTAGTGTCCTTTCATCAAAATGCCATTTTTCATTGACCGGTGTTATTCCATAGGCTTCATATGGCAGCCATTTTGAAAAATGGCTGCCAAAATCAATTTTTGCCTATATTTAGGCTCTAACTGGCCTTGGACTAATAACATTTTTATTCAAAGTGACAAAGACACATTAATTGTGGTTAATAAACATATTTTTATTAAAAAATTTGAAGGTCTAATGACAATTTAAGCCAGAATTCTGGGTGAAAATTGATCTTGACAGCCATTTTTCGAAATGGCTGCCATATAAGCCCTAATCACTATTATTATTGAGGAATCAAGATTGTTTTGATGAAATGACACTATGAGGGTTAGGGCTGGCCCTTTTTCAACTTTTTTTGAAAAGTCCTGCTCCATCTTTCTAATATGTGGCCTTTAGGTCTTAGAAACCACCTCATACCAAAATTTTGCAAATTTGAAGAAAAAAACCAAGGCCCTGGGCCATTTTAGAAATTACGTTTTAGACAATAAGAAAAAACTCAAAAATACCCTCTATCTTGAGAAATAAAGCAGCTAGAGGGCCCTAAACCCAATACTTTTTGAGTAATTGGCAAAAAACCATATTTTTGCCTTATTTTCATGAAAATCGTCAGCAAAAATTCAATTAATTGTGTAAATCATCGAAGATAGGTACCTGCTGTGCCTCTTTCTATCTCCAGTATATATTACGTAATATGAGCCTTTATTTTTGTTGTTACTAGTACAAAAGTGCTGTCAATTAGTTATTGTGAATAAGTATTACATGCATTATTTACGTCAAGCCACTGCCTCGTTTAACCAAGTCGCTCAAAAAGTAAGAGGAGTTGCATTCTTACAAAAGTTACAAAAGGATCTGCCCTTACTGTAATTTGTGTCCGATATGCTGCTGAAGCAGCTCTAGCTGTTATCAGAAATTATGTGTGTAAGTGTCTGTAAAATAATTGGTTATCTAAAGGAGGTATGCTTAGTGGATGGTTTACTCAGGGGTCTACCATCATTGGCAGTGAAAAACTAACAGTGACACATTTTGGTGACCGGCAATTTGATATGGGACTTGAAAAGGGTAACTTAATGCAGCTTGCAGGTGTAACATAGGTCTACATTTTAATTTTCTAATTGAAAATGTTTGAATTATTCCTAATAAATGAATAATGTATATCTTTCCTATGATAGAATTTGCATGCACAATAATATTCTAGCTGGTGAGTTTCTGCACTGAGTGCCACACTCTAAATTGGAAATGCGTACAACCTAAACAAACCTAGACATTAAACATTCCCGCTTTGAGCGCGTTTATTGGTGTTTAGCTTTTTCTTTATAAACACTATGTTTAGCCAAATTAAACAAGCTGCGTAAGCGACTGCGCAGATACAACCTAAACAATTATGACAAAAAACATTTAGTTTTAGCGTTTTATTTGTTTAGAACACTAAATAATACCTAAACAATTAGGTGCATAGTCTAAACAACCGAGTGTCGAATGCCTAAACTACTAAATGTTGACAACTTAAACAAAATCTCAACAACTAATGTGCGTACAAAATTCCCACTTTGAGTGCATTTAAAAGTGCGTACAAAAAGTAAATGTTTAGGCTGTTAACAAATGCATACATCTTCAATAGAAGTTTATATCATGTGAAAAACAGCTATTCCATACTTTTATCTATACATCGATAGTGACTGTACAGGCAGCAGTTCTATGCTTTACATACCAAAAGTATATTTCCAAATAATCCCACTTTTTCATTACTTACGATCTGCCGTAATTATGAAAAATTAATTCAGCATTTTATAAATTATATTCTCATGCTAAAGACACAATTCATAATAATTGTATAACACCTCCTGTCCAATAGTTTACCTGCCTACATGCCATATCTAATGATAGTGCCTAAAAACATAGGCTGCGCAGCAGCAAACCTTCAGCGAATAACACATTTGGAAGATTACAATTACATCATAAAATTGGTGTGTTTACCAAATTCCGTATATTATAGGTATGCAACAGTGGTCGAGTAATGGCATTCTATTATCTGTTATTTGCCTGCTGCCCTGCGATCTACCTGTGTGCTTGCCAGGGTTTGTAAAAGCAGGGAAAGGCCTTATTATACTAATTTACTTATATTATGGTACGGTTTTATGCATGCACCAATTTTTTTCCGATCATTCAAAAAGTGTTAAATACCCAAGTCAAAAAGCACTGCTACATTTTATAGGTGATACGTGTAGGAAATGGCATTGCTGTATATGCAATAGTGGGCACGTTTTGGCTCCTATAAGAAAATAAGTATTTTTAATATTTTTTCTCAATATTGCAAAAAGTATAGAATATGTATCAGTCAGACCATGAAAAGGCACAACTAAACCACATAAGTCATATGTGTACCAAACTTTATCCATGTACATGCAATAGTGACCAAGTCTTGGGCCAGAAACAAAAAATATTTTTTTTCTCTTTTTTTTTCAATAAATATTTCAAATAGCATTTAATATTTTCCACCAGACCTTTCAAAGGGCACAACTAGACCTTATAGGCCATGTGTGTACCAAACCTTATCCATTTACATGCAAAAGTGACCGAGTCTCAGCCCAAAAAACTAAAAAAATACATATTTTTCTATTTTCCAAATTTTTGCAAAAAGTATAGCATATCCATCAATGAGACCATCAAAAGGCACAACTAGACCAAATAGGCCACATCTGTACCAAAATTCATAAGTGCACATGCAATAGTGACTGAGATTCGGCCCGGAAACGAACAAAAATAATTTATATATTTTCTCAATTATTTCAAAAGGTATTGAATATCTATCAATTAGACCATCAAAAGGCACAACTAGACCATACAGGCTAGATGTGTACCAAATTTCATCCATGTACACTCAATAGAGGCCGAGTGCTGGCCCGGAAACGATCTATCCGCCCGCCAAATCGATAACTGTTTCTTTTTTGTAAATCATATTTTGAGACTTAACATTTACAAAATTACAAAATTGAAATAAATACCATTTTGGAAAAACCTTACCGATCAATCGCAGGAAACTTCACACATCAAAACAAACAACTTTTTGGATTACAATTAACTATACATAATTCAACTCTTTTGCATTAAAACTTTTACTAAAATATCAACAACATTTATTATTCTATTTTAAATACAATTACAAAATACATTTTTTTGTGCACAGTTTGCATTTTTCATGGTGCATTTTCGCATATCATTTGTGTGATTTTACAATTTTTCAAATCGTCCCAGTTAGAGCCAAAACTAACTGGATTGGCCTGAGGTGAACGGCACTAATGTTCCACAAGTTTTGTTTGTTTTGTGACGGCATCATTGTAATTTGCATGAAGAGAGGCCACAAATACATTTAGTAAGGGCCTAGCCTCTACGAATGATCCTGCTGCTATCTGGACAATTCTGAGAGTCTCGTTCAAACATCTCTGCATTTAGAAACTTCTGCTTCTTCCACGTGAGAGCTGGGTTCATGTGTTGAACGTTTAAGCTCTGTAGGACTGCACATGTGTGCATGAACAACACATAACACAGCCTATAAAAATGTGGTCCTAATGGTTAAAATCAGTGCATATTATGTATAACATTTTACGAGCTGATGAAGGTTGTGTCCGTTGTCAACGCATGCGCTTAATCCCCACTTACAGGCTTTGTGTGAAGCTGGCCAAGTGATCCAGACATTCTACTTTAGCATCAATTATTTGTCATTGGAGACCATCAAAATTTGTGGCACATATGACAACTAGTGCTTCTGACCTTTGTGGAAGTTCACTTTGTGTGTGTATTTTTTACTTTCGTGATTTCTCTAGGTCCTGGCCATTCCACATGCCGTTTTCATAATTTGAATAAAATTTGCAATGTGCCTGAAAGTAGACATACACACCATGTGCGTGAACAGCTAATAACAATATCAACTGGTATTCAGGCAGAAGGCCATCATTACCTTCTGAGTTATTATACAGAAGAGACAATGTTAACAATTTTTCATCAGTATTTTAGAATTAATTTTAAATGATTGCAAAAAAATCTAAGCAGCTAAGTCTGACAACATATCAATGGCACTTTCTACTTTCTGAAAATCTGTGCTGGTCCAACTCAAAATTAATTTTAAGGCTATGGCATTTATAGAAAATTTGCTTTTAACTTAGTCCAAGATTTTCTCTTGACATGTCCTTTTGTGAAGTGATTAGTGATGGCATGGATGCCTGGAATCGATCATTTGATCAAAGATTGGGTAAGTTTGATTGCATCTACTCTAACTAGGCCTACTCCGGAAATTATATTTCTACTTTGAGAGTAAACTACTTCAAAATTGTCCAATTTATAACGAAAATGAATATGGAATACCCTGGCTGGTGGCAATTCAAACCATCATTTGACATCTTCAGTTGACTGACTTAATTGTTTCAATTGAATTACAGCAATCCACATCATAAAAACAACCAGCCACCAAATCAGAAGTATCAGCTATTTATGTAATCAATCCCATGTCATGGGATATCCCAATTTCTAGACTCTGATCTACTTCCGGAGATGCAAAAAATGATTAAGAGTAAACTACTATACTCCAAGAATACCAAATCAAATCCACTCAGCATTCACAGACTGAGTGATATGATATTGTAGTGAAATATGAAACCATTCTGGTCTTGATGGTCTATTATGTGCCATTGCACTGCCATTGTTACCTGGACCATTGATATACTGTCAGCATTATGAACCAGTTATATAGCCATATGATGGACATTGTCAAAAATAGCAATACTTGTTTGTTTTTAAGTAGTTACCTGAATAAAATTCCAGTAGCACCAAAGCAAGGATTCAAGGCCACTATTAGTGTCTGTCAGGTGGAGCCACAGCAACTGTCTTCCAATAATAAAGTTAGGTGGCTCTGCCATCATGTTACCCAGTTCAACAACTTGTTTAGTCTGTACAAAAGATCATGTAGATATCTACAATTCTTCATAATGCGTTTAGGACCTCCACATATTCCAATTCTGATTCCACAAATGTTTAGCAAAGCCACGCAGATTGTTTAAGTGAGATATACATGTTGTTTAGAATGCTCAACAACCCATTTAGACTGTAAACGTCATATTGAACATGGTGTTGTCATTGACAACATTTGAAAGCAACATCCATGGAGAACCTAAACATTAAACATTTGAAATGTTTAGAATTTGTTTAGGTCAGTTTAGAGTGCACTGACTCTACAGTCTACATGTATGGTATAATGCTGATTGCCCGCTCTGGTTAGGATATTTTTCATTCAGTATTTAAAGCTTTTGAATTTTATGACAAAACAATGCCAAGAATTAATAAACAGAAAGCTGATTCGCAGTCACAAGCCACTTTTTGGCTGGATTGTTAAATATTTCTTTTGTTGGCAAATTTTTAATTCTCTCTTCTTGTGAACATCTATGATATAATAATTGCTTTATCAATGACAGTCAGTATCTCATGGCTGAGTGCACTCTTTTTAAAATTACCATTCATTGGGACCCACTTGATCTTAAATCAATTATCTTCAGTTATGCCATCACCATATGTACTCATGCCTTCGGATTATCTCATATGAAACAAAGAGTGTTGCTGAATCGTTTGTCAATTTAGTCTCTCTGGATTCATTTGCCATTGACCCTGTAACTTAAATGACTTTGAGTTCATAGTCTATGCTAAAATACCTAATGGCATTCACTGTATTATCCACCAATTTGTTTTATTCTCATTCATTATGGGTTCATTGGCTTCATATTTCTTGACATTTCTAAGAATCTTAAATAAATTATTTTCTAAATATTTATGGTTGGTCAGTCCATTCCTTAGTTTTCACAAGGAGAAATTAATGAACCACAAGAACAACTTCAAAAGACTAATAGCATACATCATTGATTATGTATTGCACTAATTTACCCTTCTCAAGTTCCATCTCATTGTTGCCGGTCCACAAAATGTGCCAATTCTTGTTGTTCACTGCCGATGAATGCAGACTCCTGAGTCATGAGTAAACCATCCACTAAGCATACCTCCTTTAAAAAACCAATTATTTTACAGACACTTACACACATAATTTCTGATAACAGCTAGAGCTGCTTCAGCATCATATCGGACACAAATTACAGTAAGGGCAGATCCTTTTGTAACTTTTGTAAGAATGCAACTCCTCTTACTTTTTGTGTGACTTGGTTTAACGAGGCAGTGGTTTGATGTAAATAATGCATGTAATACTCATTCACAATAACTAATTGACAGCATTTTTGTACTAGTAACAACAAAAATAAAGGCTCATATTACATAATATATACTGGAGATAGACAGAGGCACAGCAGGTACCTATCATCAATGATTTACACAATTAATTGTATTTTTGCTGACGATTTTCATAAAAATAAAGGCAAAAATATTGTTTTCTGCCAATTACTCGAAAAGTATTGGGTTAAGGGCCCTAAAATGTATTGATGATGAATATAAATGTGGGTATTCCGGAGATTTTGGTGTCAATATCATGTCTCTAGCTGCTTTAGTTCTCAAGATAGAGGGTATTTTTGTGTTTTTTCTTATTGTCTAAAACATAATTTCTAAAATGGCCCAGGGGCCTGGGTTTTTTTGATCAAATCTGCAAAATTTTGGTATGAGGTGGTTTCTAAGACCTGAAGGCCTCATATTAGAATGATGGAGCAGAACTTTTCAAAAAATGTTGAAAAAGGGCCAGCCCTAATGAGGGTCCCAAAACCAATAATTCCAATAGATTTTCATTTTAGTGTGTCTGCTGGGACTCCTTAAGTTAATTTTTGACTCCGAACCCCATTGGATTTGCATTATAAACTTCAGTGCCATTGAACAACCTATAAAAATTAATTAATTTTCCTGAAATTTGACACAGTTTATCCCAAGACCATGAAGAAAAAGTTCAGGGCGTAATACCTTGACATTTACGAAGTTGGCATTTCATTGGCACCCTACCCTCCCTCAAATCTGATGATTGTCAGACGTATGAGGTGCTGTTCACATGCTCAAGCAAATTTGGCAGTGTCTTGGCCCTGGACACTGTAGATTGCAAAAATTGCTTTATATGTCTTGGGCCTATATTTTCTGTTGCTCAACCTTATTGGATTCACAGATGATTGAATAGCTCATGATAACAAAATTTGTTATTGATGGCCCTCGCATGTTTGTAGTTAATTACTTACACCTCAAGCAAGAAAGAAACACCTCCCCTGTGACAGTTTGACCTGCTGAAAGAGATGTCAGTTTCTCCCTCTGTGCCACAAGCCAGGCACAAGACAAAACTTGTCCTGTAAACATCTGTCAGAAAGTTTCTATAAAATAACAATCATCTTTTTGTCTGCAGTTTCTGCTATTCTGAGAGTGAGTTGATTTTGCGTTCAAGGACAAAGCCTTGAAGTAATATGGGACTAAATTGGCTAAGATGGAGGTGACAAGTATAAGTGGACCTCTTGTCACTTTTCTGAATTGTCACTTCTATTTGGTGCATGGAGTGATGTTTCATGGACAGAACAATGATAAAGTGACAATGTAAGACCTGCAGTTTGTTAGAGAAGAAAAAATAAATCGGTGAGAGGAGGTAGAGAAGAATAAGATGTATATAGAGCATTGCTTTAATGTGGATGATGCAGTAAGGTGCATGGTACAAAGTACTTGTTTGATAACAAGGATAGCTTAGAAATATTGGTATTCTGTTTATATAACACAGGTGGCGCTTCTGGCTGTGAGCACAGTGAAACTTCAGCAGTGGATATTTTCAACTTTTTAACAAGCTCTGGGTTTATTTAACTGCTGTTCTTGTGTGTGATTGTCGGTAAAGTGTTTCTTACCTGTTATTTACCATTTTTGTGCTATTTCCAAGTGATTTTAGTGCAAAACTTTGCAATTTTTCTACCTGCTTTTTTCAACATCGTTTCTGGCTCCAATACACATTGTTTTGACCTCGATTTTCGCCCATTTTACCTTCGTTTTTCTGGCTGAAAAGCTTTCTAATTATCATTTTTTGTCTCTCCAGCACTCACTTTTTATTCCAGACACTTCAATCAACACTTGACAGCAGCTGCTGTAAATATTGGGAATTTAAGTGTAGAAGAGCTCAACACTGCCAATACACATCATCCCAAGTCATACCATGACAAAATGGCCCATAACCTTTGCTAATTCATGAATACTTAATTAACTGACCCAGTTTTGGCTCAGCTACATCACGGTTTGAAATTGTTGCTTCTGTTTCACACTGTTACAAATGGAGAAATTGTGTATTGTTGAAAGGTGCTATCACAGTTCCGAAAATTCCATTGAATTATGTATTTTCACAGTTCTGAAATGAAACTGTTTGAAAGTTTGCTTGTTTTACACTGTTTTTCTCAGTTGCCAGTATTCCTCTAAGTGTCCATAATCGACTAAATCTGCATGCAAAATGCTTATGACCTAAATAAGCAGCCAATCACAGAAGAAGTTGGAGATAGCAGAAAGCCCTGTCCATTTTAGCAGGGCTTGCGTGGGGAGGATGCCAATACACATCCTAGATCTCAACTCACCACTAGCCATTGTCCAGCCCAACACACAGCTTAAATTTTTCTCTATAACAATAATTTATATCAATCTGCTGTAATTTATATAATTTACTGTACTTTTTATTACTATCTTGTTGATAATTACATTTTTTGAAAAAAAAAAAAAAAAAAAAAAAAAAGATTTAAAATTATATTATATATTGTTCATTATCAATATAACTTGTATTGTTATAACTTTTGCTTTCAGTTTTTTACAATCATACTAACTTGTCTGTGTTGCCTGTACGTAACACTTGCAAACTGATCCAACTTGCCTAAGCATCAGTCACAAATTGATTGATCCTCAACTATTAACTAACTCCTTTGGTCAGTCACTAATTGATTGATCCTTGTTTCTAACTTTCTCCTTTGGTCTGTCACTAATTGATTGATCCTTGACTCTAACATACTCCTTTGGTCAGTCACCAATTGATTGATCCTCGACTCTAACTTACTCTTTGGTCAGTCACTAATTGATTGATCCTTGATTATAACTTACTCCTTTGGTCAGTCACAATTGATTGGTCCTCAATTCTAACTCCCAGCCAACCTGCCTAACAAACTAACTTGCTCGTGTTGCCTGTACGTAGCACTTGCGAACTGAGCCAACTTGCCTGACAAACTTGCCTAACAAACTAACTTGCTTGTGTTGCCTGTACGTAGCACTCGCGAACTGAGCCAACTTGCCTAACAAACTAACGTGCTTGTGTTGCTCGTACGTAGCACTTGCAAACCAGCCAAAAAACTTGCTTAATAAACTAACTTGCTTGTGTTGCCTGTACGTAGCACCTGCGAACTGAGCCAACTTGCCTGACAAACTTGCCTAACAGACTAACTTGCTTGTGTTGCCCATACGTAGCACTTGCGAACCAGCAGAAAACTTGCTTAAAAAACTAACTTGCTTGTGTTGCCTGTACGTAGCACTTGCGAACTGAGCCAACTTGCCTGAAACTTGCCTGAAACTTGCCTAACAAACTAACTTGCTTGTGTTGCCAGTACGTAGCACTTGCGAACCAGCTGAAAACTTGCCTAAAAAACTAACTTGCTTGTGTTGCCTGTACGTAGCACCTGCGAACTGAGCCAACTTGCCTGAAACTAGCCTGAAACTTGCCTAAAAAACTAACTTGCTTGTGTTGCCAGTACGTAGCACTTGCGAACTGAGCCAACTTGCCTGAAAATTGCTTAACAAACTAACTTGCTCGTGTTGCCTGAACGTAGCACTTGCGAACTGAGCCAACTTGCCCGACAAACTTGCAACTGACTTGCTTGTGTTGCCTGCATATACTGTATAGCACCCGCGAACCAGCCAAAATCTTGCCTAACAAACCAACTTGCACGTGGTGCAAAGTCGTAGCACTTGCAAACCAAGCCAACTTGCCGAAAATCGTGCCTTAATAACTTGCTTGTGTTGCCTGTTCGTAACACATGCTAAACTAGTGAACTCGCCAATAAAACTTGCCTAACGGACTCGCTTGTGTTGCCTATATGTGGCACTTGCAAACCAAGCCAAAAATTTTTAAAAAATAATAAAATAAGTGCTTAACTTGTTTGTGTTACCTATACGTTGAACTTGCAAATCGAACCAACGTGCCTTCAACTTGTCTATCAAATTAACTTGATCGTGTTGCCTGAACGTAGCACTTGCGGACCGAGCTAACTGTCCAGACAAACTATAGCATTTTTGAATCAAATAGATTTGCCTAATAAACTAAGTCGTTTGTGTTGCCTATATGTAGCACTTGCACACAGTTTCCCATAGATATTGACTACTAACAGCTCAAGTATGTCCCAACCAGTCAGGCTGTACTCTGATGTGGTACGCATTGGTTTAAAAGATGAACACGGTTCAAACCAAATGATAAAACGAAAAGTCAGAACAACTGCTGGTCATACATATATGACAAACCAAAGAAATAGATTTAATGATTTTGCTAAATCTGTCACTCAACATGGCTCGGACAATCTGAGGGAGTCTCACACTCTGAAAGCTTGCATATGGAATGCTCAAAGCATACGACAAAAAACACAGGTTGTGAAGGATTTCAGAGATGAATTTGATCTTGACGTCTTTCTTTTCACTGAGACCTGGCTTAAAGCAGATGACAGAGTTGAAATCGGTGAACTTGAAAGAAATGGTGAATGTTTTTACTTGGGTTCATCTCGTGAGAACAGACCTGGAGGTGGAGTAGGATGCATTGTAAAAACTGGCATTAGAGCAATGAAAAAGGAAAGCATGAAAACAAATACTTTTGAGCACATTGAAATTCAGTTGCAATTAAATGGAAGAATTGTCACAATTCTTGTAGTGTACAGGCCGGAACCCTCCAAAAAGAACAAATACAGTTTATCAGAATTCTTTAACGAATTCACAAACTTCTTATCTCACTATCAGACATATCACAATGAAACTATAGTTGTCGGAGACTTCAACTTTCATGTGAATAAACCAGATGATGCCAAAGTTATCCAATTTAACAACATTCTTGAAATGTTTGACCTTGTTCAACATGTGTCTTCACCGACACACAAAGACGGAAACACACTTGATTTGGTAATAACCAATAAAACAACAACCCTCAGAGATTGTGCTGTCAGTGATCTACTGTCGGACCATAACTGTATCCTCTTTAATATTGACGTAAACAAAGGGAAGAATCCACAGAAGAAAATTGCCTTCAGAAAGACCCGCAGCATAAATATAGCCAAATTCAAGAAAGACATTGAACAGCATCTGTCACAAAAAGTACAACACCGTAATCGATCAGTCTACTTGAACAAACTTGTGGCACTGTACAAATCAACTGAAAAGATTTTTGACAACCACGCCCCAGTTAAGACTAAACTTGTGACGGTGCGCAAACCTAACCCGTTCACAAATCAAGAAATAAAGCCACTTAAAAAGGAAAAGAGAAAAGCAGAAAAATTGTGGAGAAGAACTGGTCTAGAAAAATACTGGAATATTTTCAAAGCAAAACGAAATGCGAGGAGAGTATAATTTCTTTCTGCAGTTCTGCAGTTCTGCAGCAATTCTGCAGGTAGCTGCAGAATTCTGCAGTTCTGCAGCAAATTATGCAGTTCTGTAAGAAGCTGCAGAATTCTGCAGTTCTGCAGCAAATTCTGCAGTTCTGTAAGAAGCTGCAGAATTCTGCAGTTCTGCAGCAAATTCTGCAGTTCTGTAGGAAGCTGCAGAATTCTGCAGTTCTGTGGCAAATTCTGCAGTTCTGTAAGAAGCTGCAGAATTCTGCAGTTCTGCAGCTCCCAGCAGGATTTTTGAAGCTTTGTTACTTGATTCAGCTTATTGCAATGCATCTGCAAGGTTCAGACCTCTTTCACAAGGTGTTGCCGCTACCCAGGAAACGTTGGTTTGGGGGCGTAGCGGTTTAGGGGTCGGTGGGGGGGGGGGTTGGGGGATTTGGTGCTCGTCAGGTTCAGCAGCGTTTCTGAAAAAATTCTGCAGCAGAATATGTAATTCTGTAGGAGTTATGCAACTTGGGATGTTTTATGCATTTATGCAGCCAGCTGCAGAATTCTGCAGGAAGCTACAGAATTCTGTAGGAAGCTGCAGAATTTCACAAATTCTGCAGCCACCTGCAGAATTTCACCAATTCAGCAGCTACCTGCAGAATTCTGAAGTTCTGCAGCAAATTCTGCAGTTATGTAGGAAGCTGCAGAATTCTGCAGTTCTGCAGCTCCCTGCAGGATTTCTGAACCTCTGTTACTTCCTCCAGCTTATTGCAAGGCATCTGCAAAGTTCAGGCCTCTTTGACAAGTATGTTGCCGCTACCCAGGAAACGTTGGTGGGGGGTTGGGGGTTCGGGTGGTCATCTGTCTCAGCAGCGTTTTTGAGTAAATTCTGCAGCAAAATCTGTAATTCTGTAGGAGTTATGCAGCTTGGGAGGTTTTATGCACTGCTGCAGAATTCTGTAAGAAGCTGCAGAATTCTGCAGGAAGCTGCAGAATTCTGTAGGAACCTGCAGAATTTCACAAATTCTGCAGCCACCTGCAGAATTTCAACAATTCTGCAGCTGCCTGCAGAATTCTGCAGTTTCTCAAAAAATTCTGCAGGAAGCTGCAGAATTCTGCAGTTCTGCAGCTCCCTGCAGGGTTTTTGAAGCTCTGTTACTTCATTCAGCCCATTGTAATGCATAGATCTGCAAAGTTCAGGCCTCTTTGACAAGGTCTTACCGCTACCCAGGAAACATTGGTTTGGGGGCGTAGCCGTTTGGGGGTCGGCTGGGGGGGTTGGGGGTTTTTTGTGTGCTTGTCTGACCTAGCAGCGTTTCTGAAAAAATTCTGCAGCAGAATATTAAATTCTGTAGGAGTTATGCAGCTTGGGAGGTTTTATGCACTGCTGCAGAATTCTGTAAGAAGCTGCAGAATTCTGCAGGAAGCTGCAGAATTCTGTAGGAACCTGCAGAATTTCACAAATTCTGCAGCCACCTGCAGAATTTCAACAATTCTGCAGCTGCCTGCAGAATTCTGCAGTTTCTCAAAATATTCTGCAGGAAGCTGCAGAATTCTGCAGTTCTGCAGCTCCCTGCAGGGTTTTTGAAGCTCTGTTACTTCATTCAGCCCATTGTAATGCATAGATCTGCAAAGTTCAGGCCTCTTTGACAAGGTCTTACCGCTACCCAGGAAACATTGGTTTGGGGGCGTAGCCGTTTGGGGGTCGGCTGGGGGGGTTGGGGGTTTTTTGTGTGCTTGTCTGGCCTAGCAGCGTTTCTGAAAAAATTCTGCAGCTGAATATTAAATTCTGTAGGAGTTATGCAGCTTGGGAGGTTTTATGCACTGCTGCAGAATTCTGTAAGAAGCTGCAGAATTCTGCAGGAAGCTGCAGAATTCTGTTAGAAGCTGCAAAATTCTGTAGGAAGCTGCAGAATTTCACAAATTCTACAGTTTCTTTAAAAATTCTGCAGGAAGCTGCAGAATTCTGCAGTTCTGCAGCTCCCTGCAGGATTTCTGAACCTCTGTTACTTGCTCCAGCTTATTGCAATGCATCTGCATAGTTCAGACCTCTTTGACAAGGGTCTTAACACTACCCAGGAAATGTTGGTTTGGGGGGTCGGGGTTTGGGGGTCGGGTCACGGAGTCGGGGGTTTTGGTGCTCATCCGTCCCTGCAGCATTTCTGAAAAGTTTCTGCAGCAAAATCTGTAATTCTGTAGGAGTTATGCAGCTTGGGAGGTTTTATGCACTTATGCAGCTAGCTGCAGAATTCTGTTAGAAGCTGCAGAATTCTGTAAGAAGCTGCAGAATTTCACAAATTCTGCAGCCACCTGCAGAATTTTACCAATTCTGCAGCTGTCTGCAGAATTCTGCAGTTTCTTTAAAAATTCTGCAGGAAGCTGCAGAATTCTGCAGTTCTGCAGCTCCCTGCAGGATTTCTGAACCTCTGTTACTTTCTCCAGCTTATTGCAATGCATCTGCATAGTTCAGACCTCTTTGACAAGGGTCTTAACACTACCCAGGAAATGTTGGTTTTGGGGGGTCGGGGTTTGGGGGCCGGGTCACGGGGTCGGGGGTTTTGGTGCTCATCCATCCCTGCAGCATTTCTGAAAAGTTTCTGCAGCAAAATCTGTAATTCTGTAGGAGTTATGCAGCTTGGGAGGTTTTATGCACTTATGCAGCTAGCTGCAGAATTCTGCAGGAAGCTGCAGAATTCTGTTAGAAGCTGCAGAATTCTGTAAGAAGCTGCAGAATTTCACAAATTCTGCAGCCACCTGCAGAATTTTACCAATTCTGCAGCTGCATGCAGAATTCTGCAGTTTCTTTAAAAATTCTGCAGGAAGCTGCAGAATTCTGCAGTTCTGCAGCTCCCTGCAGGATTTCTGAACCTCTGTTACTTGCTCCAGCTTATTGCAATGCATCTGCATAGTTCAGACCTCTTTGACAAGGGTCTTAACACTACCCAGGAAATGTTGGTTTTGGGGGGTCGGGGTTTGGGGGTCGGGTCACGGGGTCGGGGGTTTTGGTGCTCATCCGTCCCTGCAGCATTTCTGAAAAGTTTCTGCAGCAAAATCTGTAATTCTGTAGGAGTTATGCAGCTTGGGAGGTTTTATGCACTTATGCAGCTAGCTGCAGAATTCTGCAGGAAGCTGCAGAATTCTGTTAGAAGCTGCAGAATTCTGTAGGAAGCTGCAGAATTTCACAAATTCTGCAGCCACCTGCAGAATTTCACCAATTCTGCAGCTGCCTGCAGAATTCTGCAGTTTCTTAAAAAATTCTGCAGGAAGCTGCAGAATTCTGCAGTTCTGCAGCTCCCTGCAAGATTTTTAACCTCTTTTACTTTATCCAGCTTATTGCAATGCATCTGCATAGTTCAGACCTCTTTGACAAGGGTCTTAACACTACCCAGGAAATGTTGGTTTTGGGGGGTCGGGGTTTGGGGGTCGGGTCACGGGGTCGGGGGTTTTGGTTCTCATCCGTCCCTGCAGCATTTCTGAAAAGTTTCTGCAGCAAAATCTGTAATTCTGTAGGAGTTATGCAGCTTGGGAGGTTTTATGCACTTATGCAGCTAGCTGCAGAATTCTGCAGGAAGCTGCAGAATTCTGTTAGAAGCTGCAGAATTCTGTAGGAAGCTGCAGAATTTCACAAATTCTGCAGCCACCTCCAGAATTTCACCAATTCTGCAGCTGCCTGCAGAATTCTGCAGTTTCTTAAAAAATTCTGCAGGAAGCTGCAGAATTCTGCAGTTCTGCAGCTCCCTGCAGGATTTCTGAACCTCTGTTGTTTCTTCCAGCTTATTGCAATGCATCTGCAAAGTTCAGACCTCTTTGACATCCATGGGGTTAATTAGCCCTTGTAGAGGGATAGCATACCAGTGGGATACCCCAACCCCAAGGGAGCAGTTCTTTTTATTCTGGGTGGACATTTCAGTGTTGGTTGGAAGCATGTTTGTTTTGATTTTGCTCACCAACTTCAAACGGCCAGTGCAACATTATTTACCCACACATCCCTCTAAAACTTTGGATTTAGACAATATGAAACCTAAGTTTTTGATTGAGGAAGGATACAACTCTGTATCTTGATTAAAAGTTGCCGAAAAACGTAATATTATCTCGATCTGACAATCGCGCCAGGCCAAGCCTATGAATTGTTAGGCCAAGCCTATGAATTGTTGGGACTACCTAAAAGGCCTAGAAAGACAACTATTTAGCGTACAGAAATGGCAGACCCCTTTTTAGAAAGCTGAGACGATTATCTGTTGATATGGGCTATTTAAAAAACCTTGACAGTCTTTCTAGCATTTAAACATGACAATATTTCATAAAATTACATCAAACAATATTTTACAAAACTGAAGAAACACAACATTTTAAACATCAAATTTGACTCATTTCCCATATTTCTTCTATTGGGTAACCCACTGGTACAGGGGGATCCCTCTGGCCTCTGGGTGTCCTCTTGGTCCTCTTTCTTGTTTGTGTATGTTGGGGTATCCCACTGTAGAGAGCCAGTATCGAACTGATATCCTCACTGTCGACTAAGAAAATAAATGAGCGATAATACTTACTTTCTGTTACCGAAATTGGTCGTGGTAGTGACTGGTATCAACATTTTTCTAATTTTATTTTTCTGAATTTTTGGTGGTGTTCAGAGTCGTAACATTAACACGGCAAAAAGCCATACTTCCTGTCTATTGATCATTCAGAGGGGGTTATTCTGGCAGGAAGCAGTAAGAAAATAGACACAAAAAACGCCACAAAGTGTTGCAATGGCCGAAATGGAACATTAACTTTTCATAGTGATGTCCTCATTCTTGTGTGGGCATCCCAGTACAGGGTATCTCAATGGGAGGTCATCTTTCTTGTATAGGTATGCTGGGGTATCCCACTGGTACAGGGGTATCCCACTGGTTTCCTCACTGTCCTCCTCAGTCTTGTATAGGTATTCCACTGGTGCTGGGGTATCCCACTCATAGATTTACGTTTATATGCCTACGATCCCACTGGTATCCTCGCTGTCCTCATTCTTGTGTGGGTATCCCACTAGTATGGGGGTATCCCACCTGGTGTCCTCTAGGTCCTCATACTTATGTAGGCATGCCGGGTATCCAACTGGTACAGGGGTATCCCAGTGGTTTCCTTACTGTCCTAATTTTGAAAAAAAGAACTGCTCCCTCAGGGGTATCTAACTGGAACATACCAGTGGGATGCCGGGATCCCACTGGTGCGGTCCTCGCTACCTCAAGAATAGCACTGCTCATAAAACCTCCCAAGCCGCATAACTCCTACAGAACTGCTGCAGAAACTTACAGAAACGCTGCTGAGCCAGACGAGCACCAAAACCCCCGACCCCCCCCCCCCGACCCCCAAACCGCTACACCCCCAAACCTGGGTAGCGGCAACATGCTGGTCAAAGAGGTCTGAACATTGCAGATACATTGCAATAAGCTGAATGAAGTAACAGAGCTTCAAAAATCCTGCAGGGAGCTGCAGAACTGCAGAATTCTGCAGCTTCCTGCAGAATTTTTTAAGAAACTGCAGAATTCTGCAGGCAGCTGCAGAATTGGTGAAATTCTGCAGGTGGCTGCATAATTTGTAAAATTCTGCAGCTTCCTACAGAATTCTGCAGCTTCCTGCAGAATTTTTTAAGAAACTGCAGAATTCTGCAGGCAGCTGCAGAATTGGTGAAATTCTGCAGGTGGCTGCATAATTTGTAAAATTCTGCAGCTTCCTACAGAATTCTGCAGCTTCCTGCAGAATTCTGCATCTAGCTGCAGAATTGCATAAAATCTCCCAAGCTGCATAACTCCTACAGAATTACAGATTTTGCTGCAGGGACATTTCAGAAATGCTACAGTGACAGAGGACCAAAATTGCAGAACTGCAGAATTCTGCAGCTTCCAGCAGAACTGCAGAATTTTGTGCAGAATTCTGCAGGTGCAGGAAGAAATTTAAGTGTACTGCGAAATGCTCTCAATGAAAAGCATAATCAGCTTAAATCAGATGATCTTAGGTGTAAAATTCAAGCCACAAAGGGAAATTCTAAGGCGATGTTCAAACTTCTAAATTCTCATCTCAACAGAAAACAAGATCTGCCTCTTCCCCATCACACAAATGAAACAGAACTAGCCAATGATTTCAACAACTTCTTTGATGAAAAGATCAAAATTATCAGATCTAAATTAGATTCAGGAACGAAGATCACAACTGATGCCTCTCAACCCAACCAAAACCACAACTTACATCAGTTTAAGGCTCTATCAGAACAACAAGTTAAGAAACTTATCACTGAAATGCCTGTCAAACACTGCCAACTTGATCCAATGCCAACATGGCTACTGCTTGAATGTGTTGATGAATTTCTGCCAATCATAACGAAAATTGTTAATATGTCATTAACACTTGGAGAAATGCCCTTGAACTGAAGCACGCACTTGTCAAACCACTTTTGAAGAAAGAGGGTCTTGAATTGATCAAAAAGAATTATCGGCCAGTCTCGAACCTTTCTTTTCTGAGTAAAATCATTGAAAGTGCTGTAATCAAACAGTATGTTGATCACCTCACTCAGAACAATCTTGAGGATGAAAAGCAATCGGCCTACAAGCAATTTCACAGCACAGAAACCCTCTTAACAAAGATCCATTATGATATTAAGCTTAATCTAAGCAATGGCGAGGTGACAATGCTAGTATTTTTAGACCTATCTGCTGCATTCGACACAATTGATTATGGTATTTTGCTACAAAGACTGCGCAACAGGTATGGTGTGCAAAGTGCAGCCTTACGATGGTTCAAATCCTACATTTCTGAAAGATCACAGTCTGTGATAATAAATGATAAAACATCAAGCAAACTTCCACTCAATTTTGGAGTTCCTCAAGGATTCAAACTTGGACCAATTTTATTCAACTCCTATGTTGCCCCAGTCAGTGAAGTAGCACGAAGAAATCAAGTTCACGATCAGAAGTACGCTGATAGCAACTTATCCTGTCATTTAAACCAACCTTTTTGGGTGAAAAACATGCTAGACAGAAAATGGAAAATTGTATTGCTGAAATCAGAAATTTCTTGCATGAGAACAAGCTGTGTAATAATGGAGAAAAAACTGAACATCTTCTGATTGGAGCACCAAACCAACTGAAGAAACTTCAAATGACATCTATCAATGTAGACAATGTTGAAATCAAAACTGCCAACCATGTCCGCAATTTGGGAGTGCTCTTTGACAAAAATATGACCATGGAGAAGCAGATCAACAAAATGTGTCGTAACGCATATTTCAATTTGAGAAACCTGTCAAAAGTCCGTAAAAATCTTGACAAGGAAGTAGTTAAAACTGCTGTCAATGCACTAGTCACCCCTCATTTGGACTACGGAAATGGACTGCTGTATGGCACTTCTGCCCGATTGTTAAATAATATTCAGGTTGCTCAAAACTCGGCCGTTCGATTAATTGAGAGATTGAAAAAACACGACAGTGTCAGCCACAGTAGGAAGCAACTGCATTGGTTACCAATCACAGCAAGAATTCAGTTCAAATTGATGACAACTACATGGAAGGCAATGAACAATCAGGCACCACAATACATCCAAGAACTTGTGCAAGTCAAATCTCAACAGGAACACAACCTGAGAAGCAACCACAAGCTGCTGTTAGCAGAACCTGCTCCACGCAAAAAAAATAAGTTTGAAGATCGGGCATTTTCCTATGCAGCACCAAAACTCTGGAACAATTTGCCTGAAAAAGTGAGAACTGCTCAAACATTGGAAAGCTTCAAGAAGAATCTAAAAACCCATTTGTTTCAAAATTCTTATGAGTGATTCGATTCGAAAAAGAGCTGATGAGCAGTTTACTGAAATTAGCGCTATATAAATCCATATTATTATTATTAACAGTCCTACAAATTCGACTCTTCTGGCATGCGGCTTATTTTCTGTAGGTCTGGTGTTCCTTCTGAAACATCTCAATGTCTCAACAGTCTTGACGTATAATCGTGTTGTACAGAGTTGAGCGGTGAGTATTGAGTAACTGAATGCCCATCTAGCCTCAGGCGCATTTTCACATTTAAAACTTTATGGAACAAGGTCATCGAGGTTGGTAGAATAATAGGATGGAACTGTTTATTGAATTCATGGATTCGAGGGCTACTCTGGAGGTTAGAGGAATAAGAAAGTTCTGTTTTCTGGTTTCCATCCAGAAACTAACGACGCAGGTGTCACACTCTAATATCAGTTTGTCCCTTTGACTAGTTCATGAATGTTTTGGGGTAATAATGGCTACAAAATTTGGTAGTGATTTCCTGGAAAATCGTTTTGACTATTGTCCCATCGTCAAAATGAATATGTTGACTCTACAAGTGTCCAAAATGGTACTTTATATAATCACCATTCGGTAGTCTTGATTACCAGAGGGGCACATCTTGCAAAACAAATATTTGTGACATTGGCAATTCTTTAGTAATTTGAAGAGTTGTCATTTTAGGCACCAGGAATTACCGCTCAAGAGTTGCCATTTTGACCCCATGTGCTTAAAATGCATTAATATTTTCCCTCTCTATCTAAGTACTCTCATTAGCAGCACTGCCTCACACCAATAGATAGCAGCCAGCACAAGTTAGACATCACCTAATGTCACGGCCAAGAGATAATGTTGTACAATGGGAGAGACCTGATACTGTTTCAGCCTCTGGCGCACTTTCGCATTTACAGGGTCCGACATGTGGATGTTGAGTTTAAAAAATATATATCATGAACACAAATCCAAAAAAGCAGTAAGTGGTTTATGTGGCATGTTGAGCATCCTTACTTGACCTCAACTGAGGCGTTGATATGCATGTGCCATTCTCCAAAACATTGTATGGGTATCTATTGCCAACCCTAATACAATATGTACCATATAAATCAGCCAGGTGCACAAAAGAGTAACAAAAGGTGGCTGTTAGTAGGTCACAAGGAGCAAGTATGCTTTCTTCTCAAGATAACTAAATCATTTGATAAAGACTGAAGGGTGTGACCTGCCACTCCGAGAGCCATCAATAAATGATGCAATTATCTGCTATCCATACTCACAGACAGTTCCAATGAAGAACTATAGTTAAGCACCAACAGATCCATGAGCCCTGGAGTAATAATATATATTATGTTGCAACTGAGACCACATTGATTTTAGTCCCTCAATGGGAAGGGGCTATAATGTGTTCATTCGTGTGTCTGTCCGTCTGTCCTTCAGTCCGACTTTATGGTTGCTAAAGGGTAGTATAATCTTGTTGTTTCTCTTTTTTCAGTCTTTGATTGTAATTTTGTAATTGTAATTTATTTTGTAACATCATCCGAGATACAAGTGTGAATGGGCGGGGGTGGCAATATGGATCCTTCTGAATTACGCATCGCTGATTTTAAATTCCTGTAATGGTGATTTTTTAAAAACGTGATTCATTGCTTCATTGAAATGCACTTAAAGCAGAATTCTTTGGGCAACTCAAAAAAGGAAATGTGTACTGTAAACATCTAAATGTTATTTCTTGTTTGGCATAGTCATGAAATAGTGAGATCGTAGATGAATATAATATACTTGTACGGTGCAGTGGTAATTTTGAGGTGGTTGTGAGTGTTTTGATGCTGTAGCAGTTCAAGACATGTCAGTTTATTTTGAAACAAACAAACATACAAGCAATGTCAAACATACCTACACAAATGCTGAAGACACCTCTGTTATTAGGCCTTTATAACATAACCTACATAAACATCCTCAAGGGGCATGCACTGTATTGAAGAGGACCCCGTGGTCATTCCTTCAAAATTTATAGATGGAACTCTGTTCTTAATGGGCCCCGTAATTATCCCCGTAGGGTTTATCTTGATAAGAAAGTAATGCACTGGACAGGTTAGCTAAATATGTAATGTTGGCACCTAATGCTTTGGAAATCTTTATCTTCACATGTAATGGTATTCCTGATCTTTAGTGAAAGCTGCGATTTATGAATCATCCAAATATGGAACTTTCCTTTATTTATACGCATGAAGTGAGAAAAGCTGTCAGAAAGTTTCTTTGAAATATCTATCATCTTTTTGTATTCAGTTTTTGCTATTCCGAGAGGGAATTGATTTTTTGTTCAGGACAAAGCCCTGAATTACTATGGGACCAATTTGAGGCAAATGGAGGTGACAAGACCAAGTGGACTTCTTGACAATCACTTTTCTCAATCAGCACTAAATTCAATTTGGTGCATGGACTTATGTTTCATGGAAAAAAATTTTAAAGGATAAAGTGTAGGCGCTGCAGTTAGTCAGAGAAGAAGAAAAAATTCAATGGGAGGAGATCGAGAAGAAAAGGATACAGGGTGGTCAAGAAAAAACTTTACCCACTTTCCATGGCATAGTTCTATAAATTTGTCTATAATTATCATCCAATCTTGTCTAATCTAAAGAGGATAGTCAATTTAGTCATGGCAATATATTATCCATAGTTTGTTCCCCTGGGACATCATGTGTGAACTTGAGCTCTGATTTAGCAAAAATAAAAAAAGGCCATTTTCACACGTTTTGCTGTCCCAAATGCAAGGCATTGCCATCAATGTAAATGTTTTACCATTGCTTTCATATTCTTACAGTAACTTAGAGTTCTTGAGAGGAGTGTGGTCCCAGGATTTCAGCTCTCTTCGATTGAAACTCAATCCTGTGGGGAGCTTGAAAGAGAAGAAGGTTGATAGAAATTGCACGCTACCACAGTTTTTCAAAATGTGCCTCCTGTTGTAACACCTTATCAAAATTAGATCCAAGAGTAGAAATATAATACTGAGATCCCTACCTGAACTTAATGCAAAAATTAGACTAATTGGATAAGAACTCACTGAGATGTGCCTGATGAGCCAAAGACTGTAAGTTTTTTCTCGACCACCCTGTAGTATTGCTTTAATTTTGATCATGCATGCAATAAGTTACATGGTACGAAATACTTATTTGAATAAGGATAGCTTAGCAATATTGGTATTCTGTGTGTAACTCTCCAACAAATTTGAATCCCCTGGCTTGCTGCTTATTTTCTGTGAATGTAGGTCTGGTGTTCCTTCTAAAACATCTCAATGTCTCAACAGTCTTGTCATATAACTGTGTTGTACAGAGTTGAGCGGTGAGTATTGAGTAACTGAATACCCATTTAGCCTCAGGAGCCACAGGCGCATTTTCACATTTAAAACTTTTTGGAATAAGGTTGTAGAGGTTTGTAGAATAGTGAGATGCAGCTGTTCATTGAATGCAAGGTTTTATGGGTTTCTCTGCAGGTGATATGGGAATAAGAAAGTTCTAGTTCAAATTAAGAATCTAACAGCACCTCATTTGTATTTTCCCTGCCTGTCCAAGTACAGATATGACAAACCCTTTCCCGTGCTTATAAATTGTGGTCCTGCACAAGTATCTTAAACAATACTTAATGCCACATCCCAGATAAATGCAACAATGACAGAAATCTTGTACTGTTTCAACATTCATATTTATTTCTAAGTTTGACATGTGATATTAGGAGTTGAAGAATATATATCATGAACATGCTGCCCCAAAAGCATTAAGTGGTATATGTGGCATCTTGCTTAGCCCCAATTGTGGTGCTTTCTATGTTCGTGTCATTCACCAAAACATTTTATGGGTTTTTATTACCAACACTAATACAATATGTACCATAAAGATCAGCCAGGTGCATAAAATAGTGACAAACAATGGCTGTTACAAGGACGTAAGGAGCAAATATGCTTTCTTCTCATTTCACAAGGAGCAAGTGTGCTTTCTTCTCACTGACAACTAAATCACTCGCTAAACACTGAAGGGGGTGACCTGCCACTCTGGGTGCCATCAATAAATGATGCAATCATCTGCTGGTCTAACGCGCTGTCAGTTTCTTGGAAGACCTGTAGCTTTTTCGCCAAACAGACCAGGGCTCAGGGTAGTGTGCTCCAACTGACACCTCGGCCTTGGTTGTTTCTCACATGATTGTGATATGTGTTGAGGTTTCTGGTAGGTGTACTCCCAGTTGGCACACGAAGTTAAACCCGATGTTGCTAATTGGTGGAGGGCTGGTCTGTTGGTCACGAAGATAATAGATATGTATGGTTGAGATTATGTCGCCCCAACGTGAACACGACATCGGGGTTTTTTTACAACATTGCCACAACGTCGCAAGCTAACGTCGAACTCCTGACATTGCCTCACAATGTTGTAAAACGTCGCCACAACGTTGCATGCTAACGTCATATCTTTGACAAAACGTTGTGAAAACATAATTTCAACCATACAATTCTACGTCATTTGACAAAAAGTTTGACAACGTTGCTGCAACGTCGATGTGCCCATGGGTAGACCTGTTCAAAAAAGACTTTCTATTTTATTTTAATGCAGGATGCAGTGATTCCCATTCTCCAAGCTATAGAATGACCAAATATGACATTTTTTTCAATTTTGAACTTTGGGAATGCCTGCCTCATGAGCCATGAAATTTTAATGTTTAATTTCATTAAAAACGCCAAAAATATCAGAGGGGGGTGTTATATTTCTCCTCATATCTTTATCAGAATTCATTGTAGAGCAACATGGATGGTGTTATATGAAAGCTTGTTAAATTATCTTTCAAATGAGACCAATAACTTGGTATTTGAGACACTTTCAGTTCTCTTCAAAGCAGAAATGTGTAAATTTTAGGGAAATTTTGTTATCGATTACTGTATTCAGCCTCATATGCTAATCCAAATTGATCATAGAGCAGCATGAGTGGTATCATTCAAATGCCTGTAAAGTTGTCTTTAAATGGACACCATTTTTAAAATTATTTAGATAGTTCTCATTGTGTCTGAAGCAAAAATGCCTGCATTTCAAGGAGCTCCCTGCCCGATCTAATTCATTGCAGCACTGCATTGACCAGAAAGTTTACAAAATCTTTTGTCTTATTAAATAATTTCATTGATATTGTTTCCAAGTGATTGGGACATTTTAGAAATTCTTTTCCACATCCTTAAAATGACTTTCTATTGAGGAAATACATTTTTGGATTTGAGCTAAATCGAAACAAACATCATCGATGACTTTAGTATTGTTATTTTTCAACACCAGTGTTATCTAGACATATTCTTGGAGCAAATGTGTTACATATTTGGAAAATGCAGTTAAAGTTGACTTAACATTTTGAGCAACAATATGCCACAGTTTGTCAATTCTAATAATTGTGCTATAAAGAAGTGTCCTTCTTGTGCAATTAAGGTGGCTCGATACTCGTGAACTTTCCAAGATAGGATTTCTTAAAAACAGTTTAGAATGATTCAAAATATAGTTTATAGCAAGGATATGTAAACAAAAGTGGTCGCTACCAGCCTTTTAAAAAAAATACTTGGGGTTATGTACCAGAAAGTCAGCCCACGCAAACCTGAAAAACTAAATTTTTTTCTGATTTTTCCTACTGTGAAGTTTGTTCTGCCATTCAGTGGTCATGCATCCCATATTATGCAATGAAGCATGAAATTAAAGAAGACACTTTCATGGAAAAGGTGATTACAATTTCAAAGAGATATATTTAGTTTAAAGTACTTTCCAAGAGGCTCGGAAAATAAGTTTAGATTTTGACAATTTTAACTTTTTTTATAAACCATGGCGCTAAAAAATATTGACGGGATAGGATTTTTCATTTCTTTGTCATTTATTTCCAAAAATAATTGGGAACAACATGATGATATAGATATGCCTTCCTACCACACTTCAAATTGATATAAACATTTATTTCTATCACAAAGTCAGTTTTGAGAAATTAGACCTGCTTGCCGAAAATCGCCTGTAAAAATTTTCTGTTTTGAGTATCAAGTTGAATCTCCGGCTGTTTATAGTACTCTTCATGGCGCTTCTAATGCTCTAAACGGGAAGTCTCTAACCCTAATAGAAGTGGCACAAATGGCAAACGAAGCGGCCGACGCATGAAATTCTTAAAATTAAAAAAAAATGTTGAAGCAGGGACAGCAGAAATTGGTGACGCTACCATAGATAGGGCCTGCCTGGCTGCGCGGAAATATGTGCAGGTGACGTAATTTCGTGGGTAGCGAGCCACCTTAAATGAATAATGACTTTAATCATGTTTGAGGTTGAAAATTCAAAGATTGACACAATATTGGATTTTATTGCATTGTGATGATACTCATTGTCTGAGCTCAAGCACCTTGAAGTTTATGATGGATACCTAAGCCAGCAGAAACTTGGAAAGATCAATAACAACATGTGGGGTAGAGTGGCTGGAAGTCTGTTACATTGACACACAGTTTTGCTTAAACAATAAATCAATATTAATCAACATAAGTCATAAAATAGTAAGAATTTACCAGAAAGCAACATTCCCAGAACAGTTTTGTTGGGTGACTCATTTTCTAGCTGGGGCATATAATTGTATGTAGGTGGACAGTTTTAAAAACCCACATTCAAAAGTTGTGTTAAATTTCCTTCCGCTACCTTTAACAAGTCATTATAGACACAATGTGTGGAACTGTGTTACACTGTAATTACTATTTCAATTTATATTTGTGATATTAGGCCCTCATCTATGTCTTAGTATTAGTGTATGATAGTTTTAAGTCATGAGTGATTTACATTTTATTGCATGGACCTGTTATTGTCAATATTGTGTTAATCTTTGAATTGTAAACCTCAAACATAATTAAAGTCATTATTAATTCAGTGGCACAAGAAGTTACTTATAGCATAATTATGAGAATTGACAACTGTGGCATGCTGTTGCTCAAAATGTTAAGTCAAGTTTAACTGCATTTTCTAAAATATGTCGCACATTTGTTCCAAGAATGTGCTAAGGTAATTTCGATTCAGCACAAATCCAAAAATGTATTTCCTCAATAGAAAGTCATTTTAAGGACATGGAAAAGAATTTCTAAAATGTCCCAATCACTTGGAAACAATATCAATGAAATTATTTAATAAGACAAAAGATTTTGTAAACTTTCTGGTCAATGCAGTGCTGCAATGAATTAGATCGGGCAGGGAGCTCCTTGAAATGCAGGCATTTTTGCTTCAGACGCAATGAGAACTATCTAAATAATTTTAAAAATGCTGTCCATTTGAAGACAACTTTACAGGCATTTGAATGATACAACTCATGCTGGTCTATGATCAATTTGGATTAACATATGAGGCTGAATACACTAATCGACATCAAAATTTTCCCTAAAATTTACACATTTCTGCTTTGAAGAGAACTGAAAGTGTCTCAAATACCAAGTTATTGGTCTCATTTGAAAGGTAATTTAACAAGCTTTCATAGAACACCATCCATGTTGCTCTACAATGAATTCTGATAAAGATATGAGGAGAAATATAAACCCCCCTCTGATATTTTTGGCGTTTTCAATGAAATTAAACATTAAAACTTCATGGCTCATGAGGCAGGCATTCCCAAAGTTCAAAATTGAAAAAAATGTCATATTTGGTCATTCTATAGCTTGGAGAATGGGAATCACTGCATCCTGCATTAAAATAAAATAGAAAGTCTTTTTTGAACAGGTCTAGCCCATGGGGCTGTGATCTGTGCACTGATCAAGTTGTGTCCAGTTAGTCTTTCATCAAGCACTTCCTGGCCTTTCATCCTCCAATGTGCTTAATAGTCTCGTCGCATTGCCTCTTTGCTAGATATTTTGAGTAAAGGGCATTCACTCCCATTGCAAATGTTGGAGAGGTATCGGCAGCTATCACTTAAGAAACTGGGTGTAAATGTTACTCAGAGTCTCCTGTGAAAACTTGTCCGCACATAGTCTGAGTCAGCTTATCGCAAGTCATAAGAAATTGGCTAGCAACTACATTCTGATATATACGATGTAATTTGTGTAAATGCAAGTCTCATACTGTGTCACCACCAAACTGTGTAAAAGTTCAGAACGGAAAAACTCCTTGACATCATGCGAGATACATGTGTGAATGGGCGGGGATGGCAATATGGCTCCTTCTGAATTACGCATCGCTGATTTTAAATTCCTGTTATGATGATTTTCAAACAGCTTGATGCATTGCTTCATGGAAATGGCGCTTAAAGCAGAATTCTTTGGGCAACTCAAAAAGATCACTTAATTGTTTAACCATTATTATTACCCTAATGTTCTTGGGTTAAAAGGGTGTGAAGGAAATGAAGCAATAAAACAATGTCACCTCAGGGTGCTGATTTATTAGTGCATCTCCATTTCAGTATTTGTCATTAAGTAGTTTTTCTTTTACTTGCCCTAAAATTTGATTTCTAAAAATAACATCTCTTTAATGCAGTGCATTCTTCGCGACTAAAGCCCTTAATGTACCTCTTATAATTACAGTCTAGGCGTGTGGACGCTTGGAGAGGAATTTTTTGAAAATAATTTATTACCCTGTTTTGGCGAAATTTTAAAAAAGCTATCTGACATAATTGCTATTGGTGAATTTCTTATCATTGACTGTATTTTCTCATATAAAAACAAAAAAGGATGTCATGTGCAAATTTGGCATTGTATTTCCTGGACACTAGATACTAATTATTGCTAGGTATGTCTGTCTTTGGTCTATATTTTCTATATTGCTGAACGTTATTGGATTCATAGACGATTGAAGACAGCACATGATGACCACATCTCTTATTGATGGCTCCCACATGTTTTCAGTAAATTACTGACACCTCAAGCAAGTTGGAAATACCTCCTCTGGGACAGTTTGGCCTGCTAAAAGAAGTTTCAGTTTCTCCCTCTGCGCCATAGGCCAGGCACAAAACAAAACTTGTCCTGGAAAAATCTAAATGTCATTTCTTGTTTGGCACAGTCATGAAATATTGAGATCACAGTTAATTTACTTGCACAGTATAGTGGTAATTTTGAGGTGGTTGTGAGTTAGGTTTTCATGCTGTAGCAGTTCGAGACACCTTGACCAGTTGATTTTGAAACAAATAAACAAACATACATACAAAGTCGAACAGGTCTATTCATATGCAGAAGACATCTCCATTATTAGGTCTTTATCACATAACATACATAAACACCCTCAAGGGTCATATTGAAGATGACCCCGTGGTCATTCCTTCTAAATTTACAGTTGGAGCTCTGTTCTTAATGTTCCTTATAGCTAGTTTTCCCTATAGGTCTGATCTTGATTAGAAAGTAATGCACTGGACATGCTAGGCAAATATGTAATGTTGGCACTTAATCCCCTGTAAATCTTTGTAAATCTTCACATGTAATGGTATTCCTGATCTGTAGTGAAAGGTGCGATTTATGCATCGTCCAATATGGAGCATTCTTTTATTTATACTGATGAACTGAATCAAGCTGTCAAAGCGTTTCTGCTATTCTGAGACTTGATTTTGTGTTCAAGGACAAAGCCTTGAAGTAATATGGGACCAAATTGGCTAAGATGGAGGTGACAAGTTCAAGTAGACTTGTTGTCACTTTTCTCAATTGCCACTTCGAAATGGTGCCTGAAATGTTTCCTGGACAAATCAAGGATAAAGAAGAAAAAATTCAGTGGGAGGAGACAGAGAAGTTCTGTAGAGTATTGCTTTAGTGTTGATAATGCAATAAGGTGCATGGTGCGAAGTACTTATTTGAATGAGGAATCACTGAGGATAACTTAGAAATATTGGTATTCTGTATATAACTTTCCTACATGTTCGCCTCATATTTGCTATGACTGTAGGACTGTAGGTATGTTGTTCGTTCTAAAACATCTTTGTGCCTCAACAGTCATGATATATGACCATGTTGCACTAAGATAAGCGGTCAGTAACTGAATACCATACATAGCCTAAAGGACATTTTCTCATTTACACCTTTGTGGAATAAGGTTGTGGAGGCTTGTAGAATAGTTACTAATGAGATGCAACTGCTTCATGAATGCATGGCTTCAAGGGGTCCTATGCAGGTGATAAGGGAATAGGAAAGTTCTAGGTCCAACTTAGAATTTAACAGCACATTATTTTTATTTTTCCTGCCTGTCCTAGTTTTCTGTGCTTATAAATTGTGCATGATCCTGCACAGGTATTTTAAAACAATACCTTATGCCACCTCTAAGATAAATGCTGCACAATGAGAGAAATCTCATGCTGTTCTAGTCTCTGGTTGACATTCACATTTATAAGTTTTAATGTGTGAATTAAGAGTTGAAGAATATATATATCATGAACATACTGCCCCAAAAGCATTAATTGGAAAATGTGGCATCTTTCTTGACCTCAATTGTGGTGCTTTCTATGTGCCTACCATGCCCCAAAACATTTTATGGGTTTTTGTTACCAACACTAATACAATATGTACTATAAAGATGAGCCGAGTGCATAAAAGAGAAACAAACAATGGCTGTTACAGGGTTGTAAGGAGCAAATATGCTTTCTTCTCATTTCAAAAGGAGCAAGTGTGCTTTCTTCTCACTGACAACTAAATCACTCGCTAAACACTGAAAGGAGTGACCAGCTATTGTGTGCCATCAATAAATGATGCAATCATCTGCTGATCTAACTCGCTGTCAGTTTCTTGGGAGACCTGTAGCTTTTTCGCCAAACACTCCAATGGGCTCAGGTTAGTGTGCTCCAACTGACACCTCGGTCTTGGTTATTTCTCACATGATTCTGCTCTGTGTTGAGGTTTTTGGTAGGTGTACTGTGATCTGCGTTCACTGATCAAGTTGTGTCCAGTTAGTCTTTCATCAAGCACTTGCTGGCCTTTCATCCAGATGTTAGGGAGGTGTCGAACCATCACTTTGAAGTTTTAAGAAATGGTTGGAAATTTTTCTACTAAAACTTTACTGCCCTGAGTCTGAATAAGCTTGTTTTCGCTTATTAGAGATTTGTCGGTGATTACACTCAGACATACCTTGCCACCTGTAAGTATGAGAAACAGACTATTTTGACCACTTTGTCGACGCTAAATATCTTCAAACAAACTGCAAGTGGAAGCATGCATTTTTCATCCAATGAGATGAAAATAATTTTGGTCATGAATGGTAATGTTTGCTGCATGTGGGACAACAATGACTTCCAATTTTCTTTGCTTTTCTAAACCACCAGAGTTCCTTTCACACATGAATGGGATGCCTTATTTGTGTTGTAATACCCAATTCTTGTTGCAATACCCAACAAAAATTTCTGAACATCAAGTTGGTGTTTTAAGGGTTCCAACCAAAGAACTGTTTTTTCTTAGAGTGTGGAGTCGAAAATTATATCAACAAAAGCAGTCATTGGTATATTTGGCATCTTGAGTATCCTTGCTTGACCTCAATTGTGGCGTTCTCAATGCATGCACCATTCACTGAAACTTTTACGAGCATTTATTGCCAACGCTAATACAATATGTACCGTATAGATCAACCATGTGCGTAAAAGAGTAACAAAGATGGTGGTTAGCAGGTCATAAGGAGCAAGTGTGCTTTGTTCTCACTGACAACTAAATCACTTGCTAAACACTGAAGGGTGCGATCTGCCACTCTGGGTGCCATGGACAAATGATGTGATCATATGAGAATCTAACGCCCTGCCAGTTCCGGTAAAGAACTGCAACAAAGGCACAAAACAGATCCATGAGGTGACATGGGGGGGGAGGGTTGGTCTAGTGGTAGAATGCTAGGCCGCCTATCGCTGGGTCCATGGTTCGAATCCAGCTCTTCTGGGTAACCTGGGCCTATGTTGGATGGCTGTTTCATTCATCCTTCACCTCGTTACTGTGCCCTACTCCTGTGCTAATTAGCCTATCAAGTTCATAAATACATGCAGGAGGTTAACTACAATCATTCATCCATCCCTCCATGATGTGACATTGAGGTCAGAGTGTGTGTTGTTTGCCAATCTCTGGATTCATTCAATTGATGTTTTTACTTGAAAATCAGGAGAAATTGTCTTTTTTGAAGCACTATTTTTGTGTTGTGGGGCTGAGTCATCACACAACCCAAGAGACAGGAGCAGGGAGTAAACTGGTGTGAGCTTTAGTCCTTTATCGTGGTTGAAGGAGGGCTGGTGTCTCTGGATTGCTTTCTCAATCTTTCGCCACACAAACACTGATGAAGTACATCATCATCAAAAATTCTGCTTCAAAAAGCAAATTTCTCCTGGAAGGAAAATTCTTTGATGTGTGCTGTGTTCTGTAATCTGTGTTCTCTGACCATCTGGTGTCCAGTTGGTCTTTAACCAAGCACTTACTTGGCCCTTCATCTTCAAGTGCACTTCAGAGACCTCTTTTCTGAATATAGAGAAAACAGCTTTACATCCATCCAACCACTTTCCAGCTGATAAGGAGCTACCAATTTAAAAACCTGGCAGAAAGTTTTACTGAGCCTCCTAATTAAAAAGAAAACATCCTGTTTAAAAAGAAAACATTATATTTAAAAAGTTTCAATACTGTGGCATAGCCGCTAACCTAACAGTTTGGTTGTATCAATCAGTCAGAGACTTTATCACAAAGATTGACTTTTTTTTTCTTTTTGATACTTGCAACCAGGATTCCCCTGCCTGTTTGAAAGCTCAATGTATAGCCTGAATTTGTGTGGGATTTTGTTTTAAAATTCTCTGTCAAGATATTTATTATTACAATATTAACCATCACCTTTTCTCTTTTCAGGTATGTTTGAGAATATCACATCAGGGTGTTATTGACTGGTTGACTTATTGACTTAGATATCTGCTGCTTGGTGAGTAGATTATGTTGTGATTTTGACTGATGTAGGATGAAAAGTAATTATTCCATCTGGTTTTATCACAGTTTTGGCTAAGGTCCAAGCACGATAAAAAAAATCATAGCTAATAAAAGTGCGGCCACTTTCCATGTTTAATTTGGCTGTCTCCTATTAAAGGCGTCAAGAAAAAATTGTTTTGTGACAATTCAATACGGTGTCACCCACTTCTTGCTTCACAAATTAATAGCATTACACTTACTTGACTTATCTAATATAGGCGATAGTATAAATTGCTTTTAACATGTGAGTTATAACCCTGTTTTGCCTCCTCATTCCTGCTTACTGGAGCTGGCTGTTCAAAAACATGGTTTACCACCCTCTGGGCTAAATTTCCACACAGCTCGTTCCAATTACATTTGCCCCAAGCAAGAAAGAAGTGCCTCCCCTGTGACACTTTGACCGAAGAAGATATGTTTAAGGCAATCGTCTGTGTCTTGGCTCTGGCACAAGTCAATGATTGTATGTGCTTCAAAATATTTCATTATTTTTATCCTGGTCCAACAATTATTCTATATGACTGTATTGGTTGCAGGGCTGATATGTATTACAGCCAAACACTTTGATATAGAATTAGAGTGGACTGTGGCACTGTGAAAACGGCACGGCACTCATGATAGCTGATGAAGTGTCAGCTTCTCTACTTTCAACATGGGAAACATAGAGGCTGTTTGATTAGTCATGATCAAGAGAAGGCCATTCTCATAACGGGTTTTAGAGTGAAAATCAGATGTATAATCCTTTCGTTTGGCTGTCATCAACAAGCGGGATAAGTCTTCTTCAATCAAATTAACATTGAAAGTATTGGGTTTGATCATGACAAATCATCAGCATGATGACAGCCATTTTCACAGTGCCACAGTCCAATCTAATTCTATATCAAAGTGTTTCGCTGTAATTTAGCAGCCCTTCGCATTAAACCTTCTTACTCTTGATAGTGAATGGGTTAGGGGGTGACCATTTATTTTCTAGGAGGGGGCTTGAAGTTTTAATTCACGGTAATGGCAGCAGTAATTATTTACTTTGAGCACGCTAAGTCGCCGAATATTAATTCTTAAATCAAGCATCACCTTGTTAAGAAATATCCCTACTAGAAATAATATATTTCAAGGTAGGCCACAAAGAATATGTTTATTTCATCAAAAGTAAGTAAGAAATTATTTATTTAAAAAAAACTTCAAGCCCCTCTACCCCATTGATATCAAATGGTTGCCCCCCTTGGCATAACATTTATATGAAGGGTGTTGTATGTTTAGTCAAGCATCAAATATTGGCTCATAGCAGGCCCTGAACATGAACATTCATTTCGGTTCTATTGCCTTTCAAGGACCCAATCGATAGGATTACACAAATGAACCGTAAAGGGGGCGATAAGGGACAATAATTTGTCCCTGATCACGTTGCTTAAAAGCCTGAGGTTTGTAAAAGTATTGATTAAACAAGACATTCACATATCAATGATGCTTCCAATTTGAATCATGAATGTCTCAAGAGTCTTGAGGTCACTTCCATGCCAGAAGGTAGCTCGATAGAAATTTACGTCACAGATTGAGATTTGATTCCGCTCAGGTCAGATTTCTGTGGCCTATGTTCCGCCACAGTTTCAGTTGGCTAATCTGCTTGCTGCGTCGGAGGGAGGGTAAGCTCAAAATTAGCATGCTGGGCTGCCAATCATTGGCTCCTGGATTCAAATCCAGCTCCTGCCAGGTCACTTTGGCCGATGTTGGACGGCAGGTTCAATAATCCTTTGCCTCATTGCTGTGTCCTCTTCCTGTCCTGATTGGTCAACTTTGATAACATCAATATGTCTCTAACTGAATAATTTTTGTATTATTTGATGAATCTATCTGATTAATCTATCTTATTAATCTGAGCGGCGCAACTGTCTCCCCATATTGACGATATCAAATGTGTCTTATTCTTATGCAAAAGACTATTCTCTGTTTTTGAGAAACTCCCAAAATTTGTTTACGACATGATATGGGACTTTCATAATTTCTCTCTTGCTGTCATTGCAAATTTTCTTCGTTTTACATTTATACTCATGCCCCCTGGTGCATGAACAGAAAATTATAATTTATAAGAAAGATTTGCTGACTTTGATTTTTGTTTTCTTAAAATTTTGCTGACTTAACATATGTCGCTCACTGTAAAGTCCCAAATTATGTGTCAAATCTGTTATATCTTTTAAACTTTGTGAATTGCCAATTTTGTGAAATGCATAATCAGTCACTTAATAAGATTATATTACTTGAACAGAATGTACAGCACTAATATAAATTGTTTGAAATGTTCTTATTTCCATTAGGAATGAAAATGGTCCGCTTACTGCATATATATGTATAATAGAATAACTGATTCCATAATACTGAAGGCACAGTTCTAAATTGTAAGCTGTGATTATTATATAACACCGAGGTAGTAACTAACCATAACTAAAGCCTTCTATATTTTTTCGTTTCGTACCTCTTTTTCGTACCTCATACTTTTTATGAACCCCCCCCCCATGTCTCATGTAAAATGCCACACTGATTCTTTATATAAAAAAACGTTCTTTTTCTTTTCATCCAACTGCATCATGCTCATCAAACCTCGCCTTGCAACCACACACGTAGCAGGTAATATGGACATTCAGAAAATTGAAATTTTCAGACTGAGTACATATGAATTTCGATGAAATCAATGTGAACAACATCAGGGATCCCTCTTCCAACTCTCTAGTTGAATTGATTGATAATAATGATAATCATGCGGAAGAGGAACCCCAGGTGCTTCATCACTCTCCATATGTAAGCAATGATAGGCTAATAGAGATTTTACAAAACAAACAAGATGTGTTCAAATGCCTTGCAGTGAATATTCAAAGCCTAAATGCTAAACATAGCCAGCTTGAGATTTTCGTTCAATATCTTAGGGAAAATAAATGTCACTTTGATGCCATTTGTCTCCAGGAGACTTGGCTTGGTGCCGTGAATGATACAAGTCTGTTGCAGCTGGAGGGCTATAATCTTATCTCTCAGCCATACAGATGCTCTACCCATGCAGGGTTGGCAATTTACTTAAGAGCTGAATACGCCTTCACAACATTAAATGTATGTGGGAGTCCTAGTAATAGTTGGGAGGGACAGTTTGTCAAAGTAAAACTTAACAAGGATAGATATGTTACTTTAGGAAATTTGTATCGACCACCACGAGATCTAACTGAAAACTACAAAGTATTTACTGAAGAATTGCAAAATAGCCTGAGGGAATTACGAGGTGAAACTATTATCTCAGGGGACTTCAACATAGATCTATTACGAATAAGAGAAAGACCAATATTCAATGAATTTCTTGACGCCTTATTAACCAGTGGATTTACCCCTAAGATTACTCTACCAACTCGACTTACTGACAGAAACGGAACCCTCATTGACAACCACTTCTGCAAGCTATCAAACAATTTTTCAAAAAAAACATCAGGTATTATTTTAAGTAGTATGTCCGACCATTTACCTTATTACACTTGTCTGGATTACCTAAAACTTACCAAAAAGCCACCAAAATATGTGACCTACTCAGTTCAAAATGAAAAATCAATATCTGATTTAAAGCTCTACTTGAATCAACAGAACATTTTTGAGAAATTAGACACTAGCTGCAATGCAAATACTGATGATAACTACAACATTCTTCATGAGATAATACAAGATGGAATGAATAAATGCATGCCTCTCAAGACCAAGAAATATGATAAACATAAACATAAGAACTGTCCATGGATATCCTCAGGCATAATACGATCAATAAAATTTCGAGATAAGTTGTATCAGAAGATTAAAGAAACCTCCCCATCTGAGTCCATATATGATCAAATGAAAGTAAACCTGAAAACGTATAATAAAATATTTAAAAAACTAATCAGAGAAGCTAAAAGGCTATACTATGAAAATCAATTCAATAAATTTAAAAACGATATAAAAAATACATGGTTAACAATAAAAAGCATCATAAATACAGCAAAAAAAGATAATGCTCTGCCAGACTTTTTTACTATTAATAATAAAAACGTTACAGACAAACAAGAAATTGCAGATGAGTTTAATCGCTTCTTTGTAAATGTAGGTCCTCAACTTGCTTCTCAAATTCCTGAAGTTCCAAACAGGTCATTCGCGTCATTTTTGAAAAAGCCAACTAATGAAACTCTTGTTTTCAACCCTGTTACAAAGGATGATGTAATAAAGATGATAACTCAACTGAAAAACAAAAGCACCTCCGGATTCGATAGACTCTCATCAAGACTACTTAAGAATATTAAGGAAGAGTTATGTCAACCATTGCAGCTGATTATAAACCAATCTCTTGAACATGGAATATTCCCACAAAAGCTTAAAATAGCTAAAGTTATCCCCATATACAAAAAAGATGATGATAAACAATTAACAAATTACCGCCCAATCTCATTATTGCCCTCTATCTCCAAAATATTCGAGAAGACAATTTTCAATCAAATCCATACATATTTCAAAACTAAACAACTCTATTTTTCAAATCAATATGGCTTCAGAGAACTCCACTCAACAGAACTAGCTACCCTTGAAATAACAGACAAAGTTCTACTTGAAATGGATAAAGGCAATTTGCCAATCAGTATTTTTATGGACCTTTCTAAAGCATTCGATACTATTGATCATTACATATTATCAAAAAAGCTTGAATATTATGGAATTCGAGGAAAATCATTGTCTTTACTCAAAAGCTACTTGGAAAATAGACAACAGTATATTGAATATAATGATACCAGATCACGTAAACTAATAATCCACTCAGGTGTACCACAGGGATCAGTTCTTGGTCCTCTGTTATTTATTATATACATTAATGACCTTTGTATGTGCTCTGAATACTTCAAATTTATTTGTTATGCTGATGATACCACTCTTTTTGTATCCATCAATATCCCTCAGTATAACCCAAAAGAAACTGAAGAAAAAATTAATACCAACCTTGATAAGGTTAGTAAATGGCTTATGGTCAACAAACTGTCACTTAATACCAAAAAAACTAAGTGTATGGCCTTCCACTCACCTCAAAAAAAAGTGGTGCTTCCTGTTGTGAAACTTGGCAATGATAATATTGAATATGTGTCAGAGTTCAATTTCCTTGGTATAATACTTAATGAACATTTCAACTGGAAAAGTCATATAAATTACATTAGTAGTAAAATGTCAAAGACAATAGGAATTATGAATAGACTAAAACATACTCTCCCTCGAAATATTCTAAAAACTATATATAACAGTTTAATCAACTCTTACTTGAACTACGGAGCTCTTTGCTGGGGATTTACTAATAGTCATATACAATCACTCCAAAAAAAGGCTATTCGAATTATAACAAATAGTAAATATAATGCCCACACTGCATCGTTGCTGAAAAAACTACGTATCTTATCTTTTGAGGACATGCTTAAGAGAAAATTATACAAATTCTACTTCAGGTATAGCAGTAATCAACTACCCCACTACTTCCTTAACTCCTCTTTTGTGAAAAAGCTGGAGCATCCGTATGGCACAAGACAGATATCTTTCCAGCTGCCACGGCTAAAACATAAATTTGCGGAACGTAGTATAAGATATAAGCTCCCAAAATTATTAAATGAAAATGTAAATTCCATATTGGAGAAGACAAGTACCCACTCAGAATTTGGTTTCTGTCTCTATGTTAAAAATTATTTCCTAAGTTTATACAATGATGAATGTTCCATATCTAACTGCTACGTGTGTTGTGTCACTGATGTTTGAACCTTCTCGTCAAACATCAATCAATTCCTATAACAATGCTCATTAATCATAACCCATTCCATTCTCATCCTATTTTCTCTGCACTTCTTTAAAAAAAAAAAAAAGCACCAATAGACGATCTTGAAAATGTCGTAGCTACTTCACATTTTTCATGTTCTTTCTTTTTAAATTCTATTATATTAGACTTAGATGTTCCTCCATTATTAAATATTACAATTACACTGCCTGTTATAATTTACTACAATACAAATTATTATGATTATATTGTCTGTCTTGCATAGGGGGTGTACACGATAGCGCCAGTCAAATCTGGCTTAGTGTACACCTCCTAGACCCTTAGAAAAATTGTTTCAAAATTTAATTAACTATGTAACTGCAATTCTTTATTGGTCTGAATAAAATTTTGTCATTGTCATTGTCATTGTCATTGTCATTAGCATTCCACCTGTATAAATACGGGACATGATAAAGCCACAGTCATCCATAAAACATTCTTGTCGCTTCCTTCTTTTCCTAATGAGCCTACTAAAAGCATATACTGCACAGATATAGTAAGTAACCATCTGTCCCTTCACCATTATGCCAAAGAGATCTCAATTGGTTTGTTCATGCATTGTAAAACCTGCTACGTCACTTTAACAGCTACCGTAATGAATATAAAAGAGTGCCGCTTTACGGCAGAGAACTTGTTTTTACGGCATGTACTGTTGTTTTAATGGTAACTGACTGCAGCTGGGTTTACAGTGTAGTCATATGAGGAGGGAGATTAGCTCAGTTTGCAGCGAATTGTATTGGATGCCGATGACTGGTTCCAGGATTATATTTCTACCCGTCCATTCCAGCGCAAACACTTATCTCAAGAACAATGTAACAGTGCTCTTTGAATGACAACAAATATAACTAATGTTTGGAATTAATTATGAATCAGGGGCCTCTCTTATTCACTTATTATTGCCATATTGGCATATATATAATTTATCCATTAAAGATTACCTGTTGAGCTACACAATTAAAACTTCTTAATGTGAGTTACGAGTCTGTTTGCCAGACATTTGGTAACAACCTAAAAAAAATTGTTTGAACTTTTGATAAGGATATGCTGCATCACTAAAGTAAACTCACTAACAACCATGAGAATGTGGCAGTCCGACTGTCCGACTGAAATCATGAATCTTTAACAATTATTTGTGTACAGAGAATAATAAGAGTAAATGAGAAGTGAAAACTCGAATACTGCAGAACTCACGCCTAATTCACATGCAGATATATTTTTAAAATAGTCAAAGTTCAAAGATTGCTAGTTTAAATTGATGTAAGGACTGGTAGCAGTCTCTGCCGTGAGGAGAGGAATGGCGTTCAAGACTTGCCTGGTCACAGCTTTGCTGTGTGTTGCATAAGCTTTGATTGAGAACATTGACCATCCTGGCCATATTCATGGTGAATACTTGATCACTCTTAGGGAAGCTCCATCTGATGTCCAGGCTCTCAAGGAAAGTTATATGCAAAGCGCTGCAGACAAGATCAGGTCACTTGCTCCAGGTGTCCAAATTCTTAACCAGTTTGATGCTTTGAAGACACCAATCCTGCATTTGAAAGCTGATGATCTGACAATCAGTCAGGCCTTCAACATTCCAGAGGTGGTCAACATTGAAGCTAATGTGTATGAACCATAGAAATACATAGAACGGACATGAGGCTGTATGAAGCAACCTCAAGATGAGGTCACCAAATCCGCCATATTGGAACTGCCCTTAGACATGACGTCACAATAGACTAATTATGATGTGACGTCATGCCATTGTTATAAGTGACATCACTGTTATTGGTGACGTCACAATACCATTGTTTCAGGATACAGGGCAGTTCCAAGATGGCGGATTTGGTTGCTTCATCTGCCAGGGCCTCATGTCCCTTCTATGTATTTCTATGATATGAGCAGAGAATTGAGCAATGTTCAAGTCAATCTTCTGGCAGCTCGTTCTGGGGTCTGAGCAGAATTTCTTCACGGAATAAACCCAGTTACAGTTCTGCTTCTTACAGCTTTAGTACAAGTGGAGGATCTGGAGTCAGGGTATATGTGCTGGACACTGGCATAAGAATATCCCATCAAGACTTTATCGGAGGAAGAGCTGTGTTTGGTTACAATGCTGTAGGTGGTAATAACGATGACAGAAATGGACATGGGACCCATTGTGCCGGAACAGTTCTAGGTTGGAATTCTGGTGTGTCCAAACCAGGGATGGGCACGAGTACTTAAGTACTCGTGTACTCGTGTACTCGAGTACATAATTTCAAGTACTCGCATGTACTCAGTACTCGTAGCTTTTACGAGTACTGTACTTGTAATTGTACTCAAGTACATTTGCAAAGTACTCATATTTACGAGTACATTATGAGTACATTATGAGTACTTTTTGTAATAAAGTTTCTTTTAGAACAAGGCTTACAGAGAGGAGACTTTACTTCTGATTGATTGAGGTGTGAGTGGCATTCAATACTTGTCTAAAATTAAATTTCTTCTTTCAAAATATATTTTCATTCAAAGACAATAATAGAATAAAAGAAATTTAGCAAACACACTGTAATGAGAATTTAAATTTTCAATTTTCACTTTTTACTTTTTAAAGTAGCCTACATAATTTGAAATTCAAATAAAATTATAAAAAGCTACTATACTCCAGGGTTGGGTTCAAATACAAATATGTTTGTATTTGTACTTGGATTTAATTTTTTTTTCAGAAATTTCATAGAGTCCAATGGACTTAATAAGTGAAATACAAGTCAGCTTCTGTCCTATCTAAAATTCCAATTTCTTGAAAATTTATGAAAGAGCTCAATATGTTCATGACGTAGCTATCGTCCAGTTTGAATAAAAGTGCTATTCTGACACTGGCTATTGTCTTAATTGCTATTCAAACACATGCCATGCATTGTATAATTGTGAGCAATGATGCATTGCAATATAGGGGTACTATTGTCTGAACATTAATTGACTCAGGGTCCATTTTGAAATAAAATGAAAGCAAATCATTGGATAGCTTTACACATACATGTATATATACATAGAATTTTATTGAAACCAGATTATCATCACTATACTAGTCTATACATGTGTCATAAATAAGTGAAACAAAAATAAGCATTAAATAAATTAAGATGTAAAAAACGCAGCCCTAATGCGTTCAAATTAAGCATGTTTAATATTTGGGCACTGCTACTGCATTTGTTAACTTTTAGTGTTACATGTACATTATAAAATTGTTATTGTGCCACTCCTGAGATACTGTTGCATATAATTATATTTCATTTATTTAATTTTTGTTTATTTATATTATATTTAATAAATTATTGACATTAGCTTGAATGATTTTTTGATTATATTTTTGTTGGATCTGGTTTCAAAAAGTACTCGGTACTCGTACTTGTACTCGTAGAATGTACTTGTACTCGAGTACATTTGTAATTTGATGTACTTGTACTTGTACTTGTACTCATTACTTGCAAAGTACTTGTACTCCTACTCGAGTACATTGGCATGCACTCGTGCCCATCCCTGGTCCAAACGTGCTGTTGCTGTTGCTGTGAAAGTGCTGGGAGACAGCGGATCGGGAAGCACATCTGGGATCGTCGATGGCATCAAATGGGTAATCTTTGATCTGAATAGAAACGGAGGCCGAGGAGTCATCAGCATGTCTCTCGGAGGAGGTGCAAGTAGCATCTTGGATAATGCTGTTGATAATGCCGTGTCATTCAAAATCCCCACAATTGTAGCAGCCGGTAATGAGAACCAGAACGCCTGCAATGTCAGCCCTGCTGGGGCATCTTCTGCCATCACAGTAGGATCCACTGTCAACTCTGACCGCCTGTCCAGCTTCTCTAATTGGGGAAGTTGTGTGGACATCTTGGCACCAGGGAGTAGCATCAGATCTGCCTCTAGCTCCAGTGACAGCGGCTATACAAGTAAATCAGGTACTTCGATGGCTTGTCCACATGTGGCTGGAGTTGCTGCCACCTTTCTGGCTGCCAACCCCAGTGCATCTATCTCAACAACCAGATATTATCTTTTGAGCAAGGCCACTAAGGATGTCATCAACCTCCGTAGTACCAGTGGAACCCCCAACTCTCTGCTCTACTCTGTCTGCTGAATATTGTACCAAAACAACATGCCATCATTCGTACGTAGGATGCCATAAATAAAATCAGTCAATTAGCAACCATGAATTCAATTGATCACTGAGATTTACATTATCATTTAGAATGATGTGCAGTGTTGAAAGGTTTTTACAAAGGTTGTGAAAAATCCTTTCATAATAAACTTGCTTCGGATATTATTTCAGTATACACCAAAATCTGTCCATGGTATTTTATATCTAGCTTGCAGATAGAGTGGGTCGGGGCAAGAAGCCCGAGTTAGGTGAGAGGCCCCTCCAGGGTTATATCTAAACTTACATTTTTGGTGCTTTTTCTTATTGATAGGATTGAAGCTAGAGGCTTTTTATGTGACGTCACAAATTTTCAAGGCAAACATCACCAAACCATAGAAGTAATTAAAGAAACAAAAAAAGGTGCATGGTTTTTGTAACTTTGATTAATTTTTTGAAAGTACTTGTCAGAAATAAAAAGAATAATGGATATCTGCATTGCTTCACTTTATGACCATTACATAAATATGATTTGGATCATATATTTTGCATTTTAGCTCAAGATATAGAGGTCAAATTAAAATATGTGAGTTTGGGGGGAGAGGCCCCACTTGGTATGGGGCATGAGCCCCCCCCCCCTTCACTGAGGCCTCGAAGCTGCTCTAGGAACCATTTTATAATGTGTACTTTACCTTAAATCTTGATAGAACAGCTAATTGAAATCAAAAAAAATTGGCCGAAATTAAAACGGGGCAAAAAATATTTAAAAAAATAAAAGTATGACCAGAAAAATTCCGAAATTCAGAAAAAGTGAATAGGATGCCTTAAAAATGATAGAAGAACCCAAGAAATAACTTTCAAGCTGAATGCGCTCACAAAATAAATTGCCATAGAATTATAATAGGGGGCTTCTTGCCCAATGGGTGGGGTAAGAAGGCCATTTTATATTTTTTACAAAAAAGGGTCGTAACTCCTTTATTAAAATTGGTAGACATTTGTTTCACTAGTTATGAGTGGAGTCAAGTGATCCCTTCCTGACAACATAAGCATTAAAGTAATCGACCATAAAAAGTAGGTCAAATCGCACCTGGAAGTTAAGGGGGGCTGCATGCCCCGCGCTACTCTATTTCTGGTGAGCGCTTTTAATAAGAAATGAGAGGATCGTTTTGACATTGGTTACATCATTTGTGAATGTTTTCCTTTTTGACTCATATTAATTTCCATAAACATGATACAAGATATTTATACAGATTTTGTATACTGTTTTGCCTGGCTGTTTTTTTTTTTTTCACAAATAAAATTAATGAATCGATACCTGGGGACTATTGGGGTGTATCTACAAACAGGAAGTCAGGGAACCATTACCCTCCTGAGCAGCAACGTAAATCCAACCTTTCGCTACGTAATTATTTTGGTTAGAATCAAACGTTGGGCCAAACAACGTAAGACAAAGGTAGGGCAAAGGTAATTTCCAAACGTTGCACTCAGATGGAAAACCAAACGTAAGTCGCAACCTTAGTTAGAGGTTGGCAGATAGTTTGTTTTATAGTTTGGCCTAACGTTTGAGTCACACGAAAGTCATACCTTTGGTTGAGAGGTTGGAAGAACGTTTGGTCGTAACGTTTGGCTAAACGTGTCAGTCATACGTAAGTCATACCTTTGGTTGAGAGGTTTGAAGAACGTTTGACTATTACGTATGACCATACCTTTGATTCAAAGGTATGTCAAACATTCCTTTGAGAGGTTTTTAAATCTTAGACTATTACGTAAGTCATACCTTTGGTTGAGAGGTTTGAAGGACGTTTGACTACTACGTATGACCGTACCTTTGATTCATAGGTTTGTCGAACATTCATCTGAGAGGTTTTAGCAACCTTGGACTATTACGTATGACCATACCTTTGATTCATAGGTTTATCAAAGGTATGATCACACGTTTGGTCATACGTAAGTTCCAAGGTTTCTCCAACGTGTTTTTGATATGTATGGACAACGTTTGGAAGTAATGTTCGGGGCAAACGTCTGATCATACGTATCTGCCAAAGGTTTGTTGAAGGTTTGCACAAAGTTGCAGAACCTAGGATCCTGATTCTCAGAGAGCCTTGTAGCGCCATCTATTCCATACCTATTCCAATCTATCTTGTAACTTTGTAATTATAAAAACTTCAACAGGATGCTTGCTGTTGACGACTAGATGAAGCCATGAAGAAAAGTTTATACACCAGTTACAAAAAAATCCACATATGTACTTTTAAAAATGTGAAAGCTTATCCTGGTTTAAAAAAAAATTAAATTTTTTCCACACCCACAAAGATGCATACGAGAATTGTATAAGACCCAGGTTTAATGGTGCCTCATTGCAACTGTCCTAGATGCCGAGAATGTTCCAATTTTATCACGGTAAAATTGCAGTAACATTTTCAATTTCACCATGCAAGGTAAGAGTTTTTTATATAATTTTATCTTATAGTCCCTAAGTGGACTTGTAGACTGCTCAGTAAAATGAGGAAGAAAAGTCTATTAATTTTGGGAGCATCCTTCTTGGATAGCTCTGTTTGTACTGCTTTAATTTTTTGCTTTATATTTGCAGATCTCAACCAAAATACATCAAAAAATCCCCCCCTCCCAGTGGCTGGAATGCCCCTGCCAGCCCCCCCCCCGACCCCCGATGCACCCTACCTGGACAAAAATCCCTCAATGCCAAAAATATACCAGCATGAATAATAATTATGAATAATACAATTTTCACAAACTTCATGTCCACATTGGGACACATGAAGAAGATCTACATTTCAATGGTCAGGTCGCCCGGTCTGGATCCGCCCCTGAAAACCATATTGAAAACATCACATCAAATGACTTACCTTTCAATCCAGCGCCGGGGTCCAGCGACGAATTCTAGCCATATCCACGTCCGTATGTCCTCCCGGGTTTGGTAACCGGGTATATCCATCCAGAACGGGGTATATATGTCCACTATTCAGTCCATAATTGATCACAAATACAGAAACAGCTGATCGGGCTATTCCTGGGCCGGGGCGCTCCGACCATGCCGTTCGATTTTGCACTTTGGCGGGCCTCAAACTTTCACAATAAAGGATTCCGAGCGTCCAAAACCGGCTCATTGAATAGCCAAGCAGCTATTCTATGTAGCTCCAATGCTATACGGCTTGTCAATGCGTTTAAATCCTTCGTTATTAGCAAAAACACCATCCGAAATTTCACAGATTCGAGTCAGCCCGCCATTTTGCCTTCTTGTACGCAAGTGCGCATGCGCAAGAGGGGGCCGCTCGTCTGAAACGCTGGATCCCAGAAGGCGGGAAGACGGTCAGAGACCGTCAGACCAACGTTAAAATGCTTCGTAGCATCAGATACGGCTAGTATCACTCGTATCAACGTCTAAAATTACGTATTAACGTCTCAAAAATGTGTCGACAGATTACGTAGTTTCGTAACGTTGGGTCCGATGTGGTTTGGAGGTTTAATGCTTCGTTAGACCAACATTAGATCAACCTCAATGTCCGGCAGGGTAGGGTGGTCAGCTCAGCATTTATTGAAGAGATATACCATAGTCTCTGGATATTGAACTGAATATTGATAAAAGAACAGTGCACAATGTGCACAATGTGGAGTCTACAAGAAAATGCTCCACCATGGAAGCCAACCTGTGGACCAGCCTTCTCAGGCTTTCTCTTCTGTTCTGGGCGTTTTTGCTAACGACCAGCTGATCTTATAGGAACTGACAATGGGTCAGGGCATCAGGTGACTCCGTTCTTTATTGATGGCACCCAGAGTGACCTGTTGCAGGCTGAAGTACTTAGCAAGTGATTTAGTTGCCAATGAGAACTCGAGAAGAAAGCACATTTGCCCCTGATAACATGGTAATGGCCATCTTTTGTTACCCTTTTATGCGCCAGGAAGATTAAGGTGGTACATATTGTATTAGTATCTTCCATAAGCATGCAATTATATGATCCCATGAATGGTGTTTTGCTGCAAAATTGATGGGGTTCGGTAGAGATGCTCATGAATGTCATGTAGACTGCTTAGCACAAGCATTTTGTTTGTCCGTTCTCATATCCCCTGTGGCCTAAAGGTTTTAAAAGAGCACTTGTTTGTGCTGCCACTGGCTGTGAGGGCATGGGATCACTACGTACCCTGGGATCTCACTGCAGTCCAAGCGTATTGGACATTAAATTGAGACAGGTTGTATCCAGTATTCTATGCATTGCCCATAGGCACAGCTCTTCGGTTGCCCTGAACCGTATCATGTGGAAGGCTCACCAGAAATTTCATTGCCCGCACATGACCGGAAATGGTTACAATAGAAATCTTCTGATATTCTCATGACATATTGCTTGAAGTATGGGCTGTATGGGCTGACAAATCCCGTCGCTGACCCTGACCCTTTTCAAGCATGACCAACAATGTCTATCAATCATGACACAAATTGCATGATTGTTAGCTTAGCGTATAAAGTTCCATGATTAGAAGATAGAACACTCATTATTGAAGTAATAATGGTAGGGATTTGCATTTTTTCGACTATAAATCTAAATGATTACGTCAGCACTATTATATTTATTATGTAAAACCAGACATTATCCATGCAGTATGAGCAAGTAGTGTTATTATTCCTATAATCAGTATGATGATTCCTCTGGATAATGTACTATCTACATGAGACATGACAGCATACTTTGGTATTGTTGCACTCCAGTGACAAAATGGGCTATCATACGTACTCTTGTCATCTTTCCCCAGCATTAATGTCCATCGTTCAGCATGCAAATTGCCTAAGTGCTTATCTTATGCTATAAAGTACCATGGGTTGCCAATAAAATGTAGAAATATGGCTGTATAGGCACTGTCGTAAAGCTCGAAGTTTATCTGTGAAATGAGAATGTACTCCGAAAGAAATGGAGGGCCCTGTCTTCATTTGCCTGTAAACATAAGAGATATTAGATTCTGTGAACTGCTTGAAGCGGCTATAATTTCTTTAGATCTAGTATTTGATACTGCTGGGCATTGTTACAATTACTGGGAAAGTTTGGTTTTGATGAAAATTAAGCGACTTCTCTGTGCATAAACCTCAATCGATACAATTTTCAAAATGACCAGTAAGTTTTCGACACGTTATAGCCATTGTCCAACATAAAGCGGACCCCAAATGCAATTGCCAATTGTTACCGAATTTGCATTGATATTAATTTGCTGATCAGCAGTATTGGAACTGCCTCAATTTGGAGACGGAAAGAAATCTACTGTATACAACCTTCTTGAAAAAACATTAAATCTTTTATTTTAGCTGATCATCTTGAAAAAACATTAAATCTTTTATTTTAGCTGATCATCTTGAAGAAACATTAAATTTTTTATTTTAACTGATCATCTGGTTGTCTGTGCAGTGCAGTGAAATTTCGACCAAATTAATCAATGTACTCAACAGTGTGAGGGATATCTGCCAATGCTTCTGATAATTTTTATTGAAACGAATTATGTGAAATAAAATTGTTTAATTTAATTCTGCATACGCATTCATCCAAATCAATCCCACCACTCCATCTGCAGTTCTGACAAGTGTCAACCGATTTCAATCAAAACTTGCGAACTTGCTTCCCAAGATTTCTTGGTTTTTCAGAAGCGAAAAAAGGAAAGAGCGAAGTGCATGGGGAGGCCAATCTGTGACACAGCTTTTCACTTATTTCAGTGTGCAGGTCTGGTGGTCGTATCTGTGTATGTTATGTGTGAATCGTTTTGAAAAAAGGCTATCTGCAAAAATGACTGTGTTGCTTTCTAGACATTATCATTCATGGATTTTTGAGGTAGTGCTTCAGCCTGCACTGATATACTCTTAGTGATTCTTTTTGGCACCATCCGTCTCTGTATAGTTGAGGACAGGCCTCCCAACAGGAGCCCAGAGGCCAAATCTGGAAATTCAGACTGTGTTGAATCGTCATCACATTGCGGGCTAGTTGCAGTAACATGCTGACCGTACAAATTTGTGGACCGGTGGGCCGCGGGATTTTGTAATAAAACGAGGATGGGCAGGTGCGGAGCGGGACACTTTTAGCGGGATCGGCGGTAAATAACATGTAGATGAGATCTAATTTGCTGAACAAGCTGAATTTGCTATAAAAGTCGCCTTTTTTTTTTTTTTCTTGTTCAAGCAATAAGAGCTTAGGTACATGAGGGAAGACTGATGATATGGAAGTCATTTATTATTTGATCTTCATGAGAAACATGCCCCCGGGATGTTGATTGGATGAGACATGACAGAAGTCTATTGTAAAGTTGATATCTGACTTTAAATGTCATTGTGAATTCGTCAAATTTTGATTGCTACTTATCAAAAACAAGATAAACCCAATAACGATCAGCTGTTTCTGGTAACATAATTATGGCATGGTGACTTTAGTGCAATTTCGACTATTCAATCAGCATTAATTATTTAATATTTCAGAAACTATTGATAATTTGTGACAAATCATACTAAGGTGATGCATGGTGCACCAGGTGCACACCTATGAGGTACGAAGCTCAGCCTCAAGTCAGATAAGGAACTAAGAATGAAACCATGGCAAAAATAAATGAATTTTTAAAAAAAATAGGAAAACTGTGAAAAAAAATTGTAGTCCCATAAATAAAGATACATTGATACTTTACTAAATCCACTGATAGCTTCATTTGAGGAGTCAACTTCCATGTGTAATCTACAAACAGTAAACAGTTGTGGGGATAGTCAACTTAACTTCTACAAGAACTTCTTTAAGTTTGTAGGATGATCAGCAAAGATTTTAATAATACTGTGCAATTTTGCAGGTTGTCACTCAGACCAGATTTCAAACTGATGATCTCTTGCATACGGCGCTGTTGCATTGAAATACAAATTTACAAGAATTAGCACTTGAGTAGCATGTTCTATTTTCTGGCCTTGCTATGGTAGATTACTTGGTACGTCATGTGATATATATACTATTAGGTGAATAATTTGGAGCTATGAACTTTCAGCATCTTTAAGGATATTATTAAATAATTTATTGTGCGCTACCATTTGCAGATATTTGTGCATTCAGGTGCACCCAATTTTTTTAAAATATTGTTATTATACTGCATTTATATAGTGACATGTTCACAGAGACTGTGCTGTATGGAAGTTTACAACGTATATTATGCACAATTCATATTGGACAGCTCAGTATTCAATCTTCAGTGCCTCAGGAATCAGGGCCAGTTGTCATCCATCCTTGTTTTGGAGCTCCTGCACTGTCCATGTGTTTTTGTGAAGCCTGGCTGGAGGTGTTGCTGCTCACACCTGACAGGAGGGCAACCCCTGCCTACACAAGTGGCCACCCACCCTGGCCACAGCCGCAACCAACTCACTCCAATTGAGTTCCAAGGGCAGGGTTCGAACCTGTGTCCTCAAGTGCCAGTGGATTCGTAGTCAAGTGCTTTAACCATTAGGCTATGGGGACTCTAACATATGCTATCACTGTTTAAATCTTCCTTTGGGCCAGCATTATCTAGGAACTTTCTAAGCTACTCCCTGTGCCTTTTTACCCTGTTAACCGGCTGATCCTATAGGAACTGACAAGGGTCATGGAATCAGGAGATTTCCTTCTTTGTTGATGGCACCCAGAGTGACCTGTTGCAGGCTGAAGTGCTTAGCGTGTGATTTAGTTGTCAGTAAGAACTTGAGATGAAAGCACATTTGCTCCTAATGACCCGGTAATGGCCATCTTTTGTTACTCTTTAATACCCCAGGCAGATTTAGGTGGTACATATTGCCTAGGTATCTTCGCTGAGTGTCTATAAATGTCCCAGTGATTGGCGTTTTTACGTTACATGGATTAGGCTAAGCTGTGATGCTTACGTGTGTCATGTTGACCATGGCAGCTTTACATCAACATTTGTTTATTGATGCTCAACATTTGTTTGTTCATGCTCACATATATTTTACCTTCATGTTCATTCATTACCTTGTTGTCAGTGCAGTCAAATTTTGCTGGAAATATACCTATTCCCAGTGACCAATAAATAATATGTTATGTTATGTTATGTTACGTTAATCTCAAGGGGTGCCGGAAGGAATCGCGGGCAGCAGGGGCGGACCCACCCTGCCAAGACAACCCCTGCCCACACAGGCTGCACAAGTGACTATTCTGGGTAAAAATTGCATATTCATGAGCTTCTGGTCATTACTACCATATAGAATTTCTGTGGTTTTCAAAATGGTGTAAACTACTTTCTAATGGGAGTTTATCTGTTATCCATTAAGGGGTTGCTATTTTTGTGGTTAGCAAGTTTAAGGATTAAAAATTACCTCCCTATAAAGATTCCTTGTCCTCAACTTGGAAGGTCACATAAATTATACCCTTAGGGTTTTTGAATCCCGTTAGCTGATTGGCTGAGAAGGCCAACTGGGTCAAAGCCTGGAATAGTGGCTGAGGGTTACTGTGTAGGCAGGGTACCTGCATGGGAGGATGGGGCGGACCTTGTTCCGGCACCCCTGTTAATCTCAACAGCTCACACATTAGAGAATAAGCTATAGTCTAGAATTATTGCAAGATAACCTTCGCAAAGCATGGCTGGTGAATTTTTCCTTTAAAGTGCATGTATGAGCTTGATCCCCAGTTATGGATCATGTTTGTGCCTCTTATCATTGCCCCGAGGGGGGGGGCGGCATATCATCCTTATTTTAGAACACATAATGTCCATCAGTCAGGATGCTATGCAAGCTGCATTACTGCTTGTCTTGGGGTGTAACTTTCCATGATTTACTCATAAACATACATAATTGTGAGTAGTTGCAGTTATTTACATCTAATTTCTGTTGATAGGATTAATAACGGTAGCACTGTCTCCTATTTACTACATGTATATCTGATCTTTTTGTCAGCATTGTGATTTCTCAGATCTCTGTTTGGAGAGAGTTAGCTCAGTGCCAGTGGTAGCATGCTGAGCTTCCTATCATTGGGTACCAGGGTCAAATCCACACCCTGCCTGGCAACGCTGGTTCACTTGGACCAATTTTATTCATCCTTTGCCACATTGCCATGTCCTGCTCCTCAGAGGGCTTAAATATGGTACATTAAGTCCCAATCATCTAACCATCTATTTTTATTCAGCCTTTCACCATATCCAGTGCAATGTGAGACACTAGGGTGAAATTGTATTCGTATGATAAAATGAGCTATGAAAAGTACTCTTGTCATTTTTCTAAGGCAATACTTTCTATCAATTGGCATGCAAATTGCCCAAGTGCTTATCTCATTCTGCAAAGCACCATAGGTTGCCAATAAAATGTGAAGCTATGGCTGTAGACACTGTCATAAAGCTCCAAGTTTATCTGTGAAATGGGAATGGACTGGGAAAGAAATGGAGGGCCCTATCTTCATAAGCCTATAAACATACGAGATATCAGATTCTGTGAACTGCTTGAAGTGGCTATACTTTCTATAGATTTTAGATCTAATAGATCTAATTGATACTGCTAGTCATGATTGTTATAACACTCTGTATCATGAGAATGTTTGGTTTTGATGAAAATGAAGCAAGGTCTTTATTTGAAATTATATATACTATACATATAACTGTCAATCTATGAGTTTTTACACCGAGGAACTCGTGTATTGCAGAGGCACACGGCCAAAACTTGCATTTGCCCACACGGCTGGATACTACCTTTGTCCTCACACAACTCATAGTATAGGCCTTTAGCATGTGGTGCTCTCAAATTGTACATTCTGCTTTATTTATTCGTAAATTCGGGAATGACAAGCGTTCAGTCATGTGCATTTCTTAAATCCACACGAAACAATGCTTTTCGTCGCCTGGAAAAATAATGCTAACCTCCTGCTCTCCGACATGTTTTGATCTGAGCTATTAGTAGGGCATATGTTTTCTGCTAAAAGGGGTGTTTTAAGTGTGACCGAGGTATATTTATTGCGAGTGAGAACACCCACACGCGGTCACAAATGGCACCCCCAAGCGCGTGGTAAGCGTGGCCCTGCAACATAGTGGTCAGCCACGCGCGTGGGTATGCTCTCACTCGCACTCGTGGAGCTGGACTATGCCATCCAGCGCACGCTTGGGTATGCAATCCAGCGCATCCAAATGCTCCCACGCGGCCCAAATTGGATGCTCAGGAGTGCTACTGAGCTCACATTCACGGTGCTGCAATGTGTCATCTGGCGCACTGTGCTCTCAAAACCACTACTGAAGGTGTCCTCAGGAGCACTACTGAAGATGTTGTTCTGAGCATCTCAATTCAATTTGGTTTAAACATATATTATTGTAAACTTTACCTGGTTATAAAGCCATTTTTGTAAAATTTCTCCTTCAGGAGTTTCTATGATATCTATCTATCTTTCTATCTATATTTCTATCTATCTATCTATCTATCTATCTATCTATCTGTATCGATCTATCTATAGATCTATCCATTTATCTATCTATCTATCTATCTATCTATCTAGGACCTATCTATGATCTATCTATCAATCTAGTTATCAATCTATCCATCTGTCTAGCTGGCAAGCTGTCTGTCTATAATGCAAAACATTTTAATCTTTTATTGAACTAATATTAGCCATCCACACTCTACCACTCCATGCGTGTTATGAAATGTGTGCTCTGCTAATAAATATAGGATGTCACACATCGCAGGTCCAGTAGGATGATGAGATGCGCTCAATCGCAGTATCAAGAGTGCATTGCCAAGAGTGCCATGTATTGCATAACCACTCGAGGTTATAGATATCACCCTCAAGAGTGCGAGGGATGGCAGGGTCAGGTGTGCGCTCTGGAACATACTCAGGAGTGCGAGTGATAGCATCCTCAAGAGGAAAGGTGCGCTGGAACACACATTCAAGCGCTTGAAAGTGCGATCAGTAGCACTCTTGAATGTGTCAAATGTGACAATAAATATATATGGACCCAAGCTGTCATCATGTGTCACCAGACATAAATTGTGAGACTTGGTCCTTCTTGATGTAGACCTACATCTGGAATTTATCATCAAATCCTGTTCTTTTTTACTTTTCTGTACTTTCTTATCTGGAGAGTGGAAAGGGAGGGGGGTAATATGAGGGAAGTGGTATGTAGGCTGCTGGAGGGTCTGTACATGATAGCTCTGTACCCCAAACTGGATAAGGCATTATATACTCAACGAAATCGGCGTTCCAACAATAACTCTACCATGTACATTAACCAAACCATGCCAATTTTGTATCTGCACATGCGCCTGCGACCGAGGTGTTTACGTGCTTGTACGGTATTTTTCAAAGATGAGTAGTTACTTTACAACATAGTAAACGGAGAAATGATCAAATTCAACATGTATAGACAATTAATATGACAACATTCTCTTATACGTAAGTGATGCTTGAGACATGCATCCAAAGCTAAACGAGTAGCTGTCTTATGTGGATGCATGCCTTGTTTTGTTATCATAAGAAATAAAAAAAGTGTTTTAATTTAATTCTGTACACATTCATCCAAATCAATGCCACAAATCAATTTGCAATGCTGTCAACTGATTTCAATCAAAACTTGCAAACTTGCTCTCCCAAGATTTCTTCATTTTCAATGTGGAAAAAGGAATGAGAGAAGTGCGTGGGGCGGCTTATCTGCTACACAGCTTTTCACTTTTGTCAATATGTGAGTCGGGTGGATGTATTCCTGTATATCTTGGAAATAGAGGAAAAGTCTGTCCACAAAAATATGTTGCGCTCCAGACATAGTATGAATATTTTCTTTCGCTGCTACAATATATATATAAGATACATTATACCAGGTGAATAATTTTGAGCAATACAAAACTTGTGTCTTTGGGTTTTTAAAAAAATTTATTTGATAACAAACATATTGATACTGAGTAACATGTCTTAATAAAAAGTTTTTCATGCGGCCCAGATAAAAACAGATTAAAAACAGAAGAAGAGTTATAAATAATATATTATTTTAACCTACCGCAGTTCTGGCCCGTGCATATCTCTTGTATGTATTTTTAAAATTTTCAGTTGCACTGGACCTTCATATGAAGGTCACGAGGCAATGTGTTCCATACGTTGGAAGCTCTATAAATAAAGGATATCTTTTCAAGTTATTAGGTTTTGAGAAAGGAATATCAACTTTCAGAGAACTTAAGTCTTGTGTTACGATCATTAGCCTCACATGCCGGCACAATTGAATTTGAAAGATTTACTGCAGAAGTCTGTCATCAATAAATTTTTTTTTAGCCTACCTTCGGACCAGCCTTCCCGAGGCTCATTTCTCAGTGGCTCCCTGGGCCCTTATGGTGAACCATCAACTGATCTTATGGGAAGTGACAATGGGTCAGAGTATCAGTTGGCTCCATTCTTTATTGATGACACCCAGAGTGACCTGTTGCAGACTGTAGTGCTTAGTGAGTGATTTAGTTGTCAGCGAGAAGGAAGCACATTTGTTCCTGATGATCTGGTAATGGCACTCTTTTATTACGCTTTTAATGTTTTATACACCAGACACACCAGGGTAGCTCCGTATTGTATTAGTGTCTAGAAAAAGACCCAGCTGATGGAGTTTTGAAGATGAACGACTGCATTGTATCTTCAACAACTTCTTATTTGATGAAGTACCTTAAGTCATTTAATTGGCTTATTTATTATCACCTACGCTGCTTTATATTATAAGCACAGAATCAACTTATTAACCATAACTGACACAAACAAAACATTTTTAAGCCAGCGACATGAATTGATAACTTGTTGCATTTTTCGGATGGAAATTATGCAGTTTTAAAGGGAATATTTGAATATCCTTTCAGTACTTCCAGTGATTATTTATTTATCTTCTCAACATTACCAAAATCATTGTGGCCTGTGACAGAAGTGGCTGTTATAGGAACCTCTCCCCGTATTTTGTTGCAATAATATCTATAGTCAGGGAGCCAGGCCAGAAAAATTGGAGTTTGGCTCACCCCGAGAGAGGACCACATAAGTTATATACCGTTTGAATCCCTGAATTCAGTAGTTTTAGAAACTTTCTGTTTCAGTGAAAAATCAGTTGAGAGTTTTTTGTAATTTGGTTACCATGGCAACCAAGTCAGAGAATTATTTGATGAATAGAAAATGAATAAAACGCTCTCATACGGAGTGTTTTTCTTAGATAAACGTAATTTTTCTTTTGAAATACATTTTATGGAAAGGCCCCCATTAATTGGTCACATGACCTTGGGGTAAAAGGTCACATGACCAGCAGAGGAGGGAGTTAAAGAGGCAAAACTAGTAATTTTTAAGCAATACAGACTTAGAAGTTTGCCCTGGACAATGCAGTTCAATGACACATTGTCAAATTATTGATATATGAGAGATGTAATGTCATGCTTTCAAAAAATATGCCATTTGGCATAACTGCTACCATGGTAACAAAAATGTTTATCTTCAAAATAGCAGCCCCATTTACAGATTTAATTTCATTAAAATCATGTTTCTGGATTATATTTGTTCTTTTACAGTTGGAAGTGAAATTTAAAATGTTGATTTATTAAGTATTGTAGGTGCTTAGATTTTGTATGATTTTTATAGGGGTAAATGGTCATATGACCAGTAGGGGAGGGGTCAAATGGCTAAAACGTGCAGTTTTTCGGCAATATGGACACTATAAATAGGCACTTGACAACACAGTTTAATGACACATGGTCAAGGCATTGACATTTGATTGCCCTAATGTAATGCTTTCAAGAAATATATCATATGGCATTACTGTTACCATGGTAATGGAAATGTTTATCTTAAAAAATAACAGCCGTATTTGTAGATTTAATTTAACTAAAATTATGTTTCTGACCAGTGCTTGTTCTTTTCCAGTTGAAAGTGAAATTTAAAATGATGATTTATGCTGCATTGCAGGTGCTTAGATCTTGTATGATTTTGAGTGGGGTAAAAGGTCACATGACCAGTAGGGGAGGGTTTCAAACAGCTAAAACCAACAGTTTTTGACCAATTTGGACTCTATAAATTTAGACAACACAGTTTAATGTCATATTGCCTTGGTATTGATATTTTACAGATCTAATGCCATGCTTTCAAGCAATATGCCAGTTGGCATTACTGTTGCCATGGTAATGGAAATGTTTATCTTCAAAATGACAGCCCTATTTGCAGAATTCATCTCACTAAAAATTGTGAATTTGGCCTGTGTTCATTCTGTTACAATTGAAAGTGAAATGCTAAATGGTGATACATTCTATATTATTGACACTTACATTGTTTTTTTTGGGGGTATGACTTTTAATGGAGGCAAAGGTCATATGACTAGCAAGGAAGAGAGATACACGTAGAAGGCAAAAACAGCAAATAGTAAGCAATTTGGTCTCCAGAAATTTACACTGGACGACCCAGTTAAATGACATATCCAAGATATTGATATTAGAAAGATGAGATATCAAGCATACTCATGCTTTTAATAGATTGTTATTTGGCATTACTGTAACCATGGTGATGGAAATGCTTATCTTCAAAATAGGCTGCCAAATTTAGAGATTTCTCTCAATTAAATCATGTTTTTGTATGTACTCCTTTTGTTACAGTTAAAAGTGAAATTTAAAAAAAGTGATATCTGTCTTGAGGTGCTGAAATTCCCTTTCAATGAAGTGCCAGGTCACATGAACAGTTGGAGAGGGGGGGGGGGGTTAAATAGGGAGAATTAAAGAAGTGTTTATTATAACATAGTCTTGTCACTCTTGTGACATTTAGCCTTTTTTTTCAGTTGGACTAAGAAGTGATAACAATTTAAGCAAATTGCTCCCATTCTGGATGCAGAAAACATTGATCAAGAAATTCCATGAGGCTAAGTCACTCCAGTTTAAAATCTGTCAAATGCCAGTTCAGGGACTTGATTTGATCAAATCACCGGCTCTTTGACAATTGAATTAATGAGAGGCATTTTGAAGTGTGATTGACTCATAGAACCCTAAATGTTGCTAGTATTGAACATGTTGAAGATTCTACAACAAGTTTACCAGCTCCTCAGAACTTCTTGGCATTTATAGGTATATCACTATATCAGTTACACTTTGCCAGAAAAGCCTCCTTTACCAACACAAAATTGAGCTGAATTGTGAATATGAAGTTAAGGATGTCAGAAACCCAGTCTATTAGCTGCACAAGCAAGTTCTTGCTGCAGACCAAGATTTGAGGTATATATTTTGCAATATTTTGCATGTAGACAAATTTGCAAACCTGCAAAAACTAACATAGACGAATTTGACATAATATGGTCTTTCACGAATTTTTTGCAGGTGCAATTACGATCATTATACCACTGAACTTGCCTAAAACTGTCTCTAAACCTAATTTTGAGCCTAAAACTGAAGCCCGTAACACCTCCACGAATGTTAGAATTGGCAGTGCACAAATGAATAAGAAAGCACCAGTGTTAGTTATTGCATGTACAGTACCTATGCTCGTTTCCCTGCCTACTAACCATCAGTATGCAATTTGCCCAAGTGCTTATCTTATGGCATAAAGTGCCATATTTGACCATAAACATGGGGCTATATCTGGTATCATCACAGTGCCCCGAGAATAGCCTCAAAACTCTTGTCATTTTCCAGATGAAACCCAACAATTTACAGAAACCGATGAGATCCAACTTCGAACTTTGGGTTATGTTGTCATCAAAATGTTTGTTCTCTTCTTGCCATCACCTCAGCACCGCAAAAGGCAGATTGTTTTTGCCAACTGTGTCTTTGTGGTTTTGTTGTTGTTGACAAAATCAGCTCTATTAAGAACATATTTTCATATTTTGGAGCACTAATATCTTGCCATCGGCAGTAATTTACCCAAGTCTTATCTGATGCTGTAAAGTGCCATAGTTTAGCCATAAACATTGGGCTGTATGTGGTATTGTCTCCAAGCTCCCCAAATAGCTCAAGGAATGACATTGTACTTGTGTTATCAACCTTGCATCACACGATTGTTTTGTTTCTGTTTTCTTCTCATTTTTGTCCGTCTAGCCTTCAGTCAAATTTATGACTATTTTTATAATCTCTGTGTCGTCTCCCACCCTGCCTCTCAAATATTTGACCCTGAACCACCACCCTTTTATGCCTCCTTGGGCCTGCTTCCAGATGGTATTGTAATTCTCCGTTAATTTTGATTCACACTTGCACATGTAAATAATTTGGTAAATAAATTATATGAATCAAATAAATGAAAAAGAGCAGTGGTGTCTGATGGAACTACAATAGTCTGTAGTGGTCAATTCTAGACCCTTTTTAAATCAGGTCCTTTTTCAGTTGGGCTGTTTTGATACTTTCCAGAAAAATTTTTTAGATCCAGTTGTTTTGTGTGTTTTACGCCTCTGCAGCACCTTATTGGGCTATATCGAGATCCAGTTCAGTAAAGATAAGCTTAATATCCATTCTGCCAGCCATAAACATTTCCATTGAAGTTTTAAGCTAGTGCATTGTCAATATCTCGTTGTGCGAGCAGATTATTGTATTGCTGTGGCCTGCGACAGAATGGGCTGTTACTGGGAACTCGCTATATTTTGAAGAAATGTTATCATATTATCAGCATGCAATTTGCCCAAGTGCTCATCTAATAGCGTAAAGCGCCATAGTTTAGCCATAAACATGGAGCTATGTCTGGTATTGTCACAAAGCGCCCAAAATAGCCTGATAAATGAGATTGTACTTGCTTTATCCATCCTTGCATCACACTCAAATTATTGTATTGTTTCTGTTCTTTTCGGCAGTTGTTTTGTCTTCAGTCAAATTAATGCCTCGTGAAAATCTTATCTGATTGTGTTATCGCTCATGCAAGTTGTGATGCAAAAAGCAAGAAATCTTAGAAAGGAGTGTTCTGCAGATATGAAGTTTAACCTGTCTTTTCACCGAGCCATGAACATGGAACTTTTCAAGATATGCCGTACAAATTTCTAAAAGTGGCTTATCATTTTTAAGCTAGTCAATGGCTTTGTGAAGCTAAACCATGCTATTACATAGGCGTATCGGAGGGGGGGGGGCAGGGGGGCGATCGCCCCCCCAAAAGTTTGGAAACAGTAAGATTCGGGCAAAAAGGCTAAAAAAAATTCGGGCATATGATTAAATAAAAACTACTGAAAAGTAATGATTTCCAGGCAATTTAATTTGAAATGTTTATAAATGTAGATCGTGAAATTCGGGCAATTGTCGCTCGCCCCCCCAAAATTCGCGCGCGCCATACGCCTATGCATGCAAAACATATATCTGTCTATCCAGAGTTATCCAAAGGAATCCATAACTGTTGACTTGGGGCTCCATCTGGGGTATATTTTTTTCTTTTCGGAAGATGTTGCTTGAAAACCATCATGTTTGGAACTGCTATTTCTAACCCCTGGATTATACAAATACGTTACATCGCAATAACAAGATAACATCCTGTTCATTGTTGTTAAAAATGTATTTTAATAAACTGATTCATAACCATTATGAAAATACCGGTCATCAATTAGTTGTATGATAAAACTTAATGGGAGTGTGGTTCACAGCAATGAACCTCATGAATGTCAGGTCGCGGAAGAATACAACACGAGTCCGAAGGACGAGTGTTTATTCTGAAGCAGACCTGACATGAGTGAGGTTCATTGCTGTGAACCACACTCCCATTAAGTTTTATTTATATCCCACAATAAAAACAGACTTGCAGTGATAATAATTAATAATTTCAAGAGGCACTATTTTGTTTGAATGGCCACAAAAAGATCCCTAGCAACCACATCGACCAATGAGAGCGTCAAAACATTGTGACGTCATCACTTCACTGCCCATTGTTTACATAACAACGTCAGATAATGAGATGCATGTGGTTCACAACGATGAACCACATGGCTTGAATCACATGGTTTTTTGCCAGAACTACACTGCCTTTTGTGGGATATATTTCATGAAATGTTTTTTTTTCTGCACAATAATAATGTGTTAATTGTATGGGAAATGGGACTACACACAGTAGTTAGCATGTCTTTATTGTTTGCATTAAATGCAGGTTGATGTCCTACTCCAGTGATGTCCGAAGCTTTAACATAATACGTATCACCATCATTGGTATAATTGCTGTTCAATAAGGTGAGCAGATTTATCTGGATCAGGTATTGATTTTTTATCATGCATTATGAAACATATACATTTTGGAATAATGATTGGCAAAATTTAATTTGCTCAAGTTTTGAAATCAGAATCACCGCCACAGGAATACTCTTCCTAATCAAACTTTGTTGAGTTCAATCATATGTTAATAATGTCAGTTTGATGGAATTATTCCAAATCATACTTCATCTTATCGAAGAGTTCATGATTGAATTCTGTAGACTCCGAAGCAGCAAGCCACTCATTTGTCGTCCCCATGCCTTTGACGAAAGCTTTCCTTTTCTTCAGTCTTTGCAAATAATCGTGAACTGCAGTATAATCGGATAACAGCACTCCTCCTTTGAACAGTGAAGCCCACATCAGGCTGAAGCCAATTATGACATCTGCTGCCGTGAACCTATAAGTGGAATAATAAATCGAGGGTTAAATGTTGAATTTATAATTACATGAGTCCAACAAAAAATGTAACAAAGGAAGCCCCACAACTTACATATACAGTAGTATTAGGGTGGTAAATTGATTTAATATATTCACAATGAATTTTTATTTTATTTTTTTATTTAACAATGTAATAAATAAGCAGCCTAAGTTTTTTATATTATATCACAAACAGATCACAACATAACAAGAATCTCCAGATTGCCAAAGGGAAGTGAGCCGTCACCATGAAAAACTATATTGTACAGATCTCATATAAGTGTGCCATGTCCCATGTGAATATATACAGAGATGATGTCAGTATCTCAATACTGACATCACTATCTCGGCACTCCCTGTGAGCATTTGACACCACAGCTCAAGTATTGATTCCAACTGCTGATAACAAATTAGGCTTACTGGCTAAGTGTGAATAAATAAATATGTGTAATAATTATTGTGCATGATGGTTTATTCAGTTGGAGCATGTTAGCAGGGATTAGAAACTTTTGGGTGTTTTCAAAACATCAAACAGAATGATCAGGGCTCACCAACATTTTAGCGGTTTCGTGTAGATTTATAATGATCTGATCAGGGAAGGTAACGCAGCTTAAACTGTGAATATACCATCGTTGCGTCAATATGGTCATACAACATCACATGAACACTGTGGCAGTCGAAAAGAACAAGGCACACTAATATGAGATCTGTATTACAGGCGATTTCATTACCATGCGATTCTTGTCATTCACACTTGACTGTGAGGAATCAATGCTAAACTAGTACTGACTACGTTTGATAATTCCAATGTGTGACGTTCTGTTGTTTCTGAACCAATCAGATCAACTAAAAATGTCATGTATTTAGTGGGTCTAGAACTCAAGAACCGCGTACCAATGAAATTACCTGTAACAAGCTTACACTCAGAAGTGAAGTCCAGTTATAAAGAGAGTCACAAATTAGACCACAGCAGCTTGCAGCCAGAGTGATTCATTTTTAGGTGACTCAAGCGTGGTACACTGCACATACTTCTGAGCAGCCTGGTTGCCTAGCAACATAGCGTCACCACAGCTGCAGGCCCTGAATTAGTTGTGAGTTCACCATTTTCTGCTCTCTTTTATTTTACAGCATGGCAGCCAGTAATTTGCTATTTAAATGAGATCTAATGCAGCTAGAAGCATAATTATTTTTTATTGAATGCAGTAACATCTACTCTATGCTAGTTCAAAGTGTCAGCTTCCCAGCTTCATCCAACGATTTTCAAGGTTGAATTCAGTCAATTTTGTCTAAAATCGTCTTTATCTCTTTAAATTGACATTGGTGCAGTCATGGTACTGCAGTAAGAAAAATGACTTGGTGAATTTTTTTAATTTTTTGCCATTTGTTTGAATGTAACTTGTTTATGATGTATACAAATTATTTTTTAAATCTGTATGATCGTTTTCTTAAAATTTGATTACTGCCAAAATTTATGCATGCAAAATCTGCAATTTATTAGTGTGTTGCTGCACTTTGATGACTTACAGTAAAAAGTATTTTAACCTTTTTCTTCAAGTCTAAGGCAAATGTGTTAGTGTACATCCATAAAAAGACATATCTGATGTTTTTGTGTGACTAAATGATGTAATGCTTTACCCTGTTGCACATAACCAAAAACTCAATTTATGACTTTTGAGCAGTCATCAGGCTAAACAAGCCGTTGCCATGGAAACCAAACCAGTCAGTGATTTTTTTTTGTTTTTCATTTTTAGAATGTACAGGTCCCATAGAGTGCTGGTGCAAAAGTTTAGAAAAATCTGTATGATCGAACTACCATACTTGAGTCACCTTAACTAGACTAGCATTATCTTATTTTAACAAGTGGTCCTTACTCCTTGCCGCAAATGAAAGTCCTGTCCTGGATGTGTTTTTCCAAGGCAGCTATGCATTGACGGAAATCTTTGACAGCTTTTCGAACGATCTCTCGGTCTGGGGAATCGTTGAATAACTGGCCGTGGAGGACTTTCAGTGTTGAGTCCAGGGTTACAGCTGAGTAGAGCGACCAACTGAAATTAGTGTTTGAACATACAACTATACAGCAGGAATAAATAATTCTTAAACTTCAAAAGATATACATGTAGATCTGTTCTTTGCATCAATGTTAGAGAATGTGTAGAACTAAATTGAAAAAATATCTTCCTATTAAATTTCATAATTTTGGAGTTGAGCTGACATGTTATGGAAAAGTTTATGGGGATCTCATGCTTACTTTTCCCACTGTAAATAAGTAAGTGATGATTTTATTTTCATAAAAGAGTCACATCTGACTCATAAGTATGTTTATCAACAATCTATGAAGATAGCTTCAAATGTCATCCAAATATGGAAAAATAATGCAACAAATAAATAATGTATAATATATTGACTTACTCATAGTAACTGGCCCAATCTTTTTTCGGCAACAAACGACCGTAGTGCTCAGCTAACAGGAAACAGATGGCAGCACTCTCTTTGATCACATGACCATCCGGAAGTCGTAAGGCAGGAACTGTAGCATTTGGGTGTATTGTGTCCTGTGAAATAAAAAAAATGGAAGAAGTTGTTTAGATACCTGATAACATACATTGCCTCTTTACAGTCTGTAAACTTGATATACAAAAAGAGTGAACTGTCGCACTGCAAAAAATGCATTTTTGACTCGTGATAGCCGATGAAGTGTCATCTTTGCAGCATTCACTTTTGAGGCTGTTTGATTAGTCATGATCAAGAGAAGGCCATTTGATTTGTCATAACTGATTTTAGAATAAAAACAAGAGCATAATCGTTTCGGTGCATGTCACCAACAAGCGTGATAAGTCTCCTTAAATCATATTAACATTGAAAGTATTGCGAATTATCATTACAAATAATCAGTATGATGATTCACAAAGTGCAATTTTCACAGTGAAACAGTCCACTATTCTTGAAAATCAAGTTTTCAGATTGTGATCTTTGAATAATAAGGTAAATTCCAACTTACTCTGTAATTTTGGTATCTATCTGTGTCATTGGGAAGTGAAGCATAGGGATTAAATTCAACAAATTCAACATCCTTTTCAGCCTTTAATTCTGAATAAAAATTAATTGTGGTGTTATAGACAGTAATATATATGTGGTCATGACATTAAAAACCAATTATTCTTGATTATAGGCCTAGTCATATTGACACATTACTGAGAAGGTTACCGGCTGGATTACATGTGACTGTTGTACACTGTATTTACACATAAGTGTTATGCAAAAAAGATTTTAAAAATTAAAATTTCAAAAATGCATTATTTTATTTTCATGGCGACTAATTCATTCCTATCGTTGATGGATTTGACAATTATGGTGTCGGTGACCTCTAGAATAGTCATTGATGTCAATCTTAAGAGGGTGCACCAGACCTCGAAAAATCATATCGCCCTTGACATCATCTTGCTCGATCTTAATGTAAGATCATACAAAAATTTTAATGTTCATACTGGTACAAGCTTCAATTACATACCATACACCATCCAGGCACACCTAGAAGATCTCAAAACCTTGAAGTGATACAACTGCAACTTTTTCCCAGCAGATTTAAATATCCTCCTCTTGTACACTGCTAATAATATCAAAGTCGCTACGGTGGCACCGAAGCATGACCCCGCCGCAGCTACTGTCCAGTTGTTAGAAATATCCTTCAATAAATCAGTAACTCCTGTGATAATAGACATGTTTTCTGTTCTTTGCTATCTTTAACTATATGCTGTGTATAGTTGTTTGTATGTAGTGGTTGTATGGACTTCATACATGGCTGATTTTGTAGGTCACTACATTATCACTCAAGCATGGATGACTAGTGGTTGTTGCTTCATGTAAAAAAAAAATATCCATTTTGTCATGGCAACATGGTTATGAGTGTCATGTGATTAATTAGTAGCCTGGATGATGTTTATTTTATATTTTGAGTAAAAGTCACATAATAAACAGCAGGTTTGATTCCTTATGATTCATTCATGAAGTTATTGGGTGTATACCATGTGACCCATTTCTAACAGACTGATACTTCAGAACTGATAACAACACTTTGATCATTGTTATCCTGATCTTGGATGTAAAAACTAACTAAAGAAAGAAGACACAATGTCCTATATTTTAAACAGGGGGGGCATTAAGGTGAGACAATTTGATATCAATGCGGGAGGGGGGGGGGTCAGTTTTGATGAAATAAATATATATTCCTTTTGGTCAGTTTTGAAAAAAAAATTTTGGTAGGGGTTTCTCTTCACAAGGTGTTACTTGATTTAGGAATGAGTATTCGGCGACTTTTTGCGCTCGAAATAAATAATTACTGATGGCCTTACAAAATATTAAAATTACTCCCTACGAACTTTTTTTTCGTCAATTCAACCAACCCTTGAAAAGGTGCTTTGAGAAGGTCTGAGAACCTAAAGATCACTTTGTCTGGCCTAAGCATAGAAATACATAGAACGGACATGAGGCTCTGGCAGATGAAGCAACCAAATCCACCATCTTGGAACTGCCCTTTATCCTGACACAATGGTACCATGACGTCACCAATAACAGTGATGCCACTTATAACAATGGTATGACGTCACATCATAAGTAGTCTATTGTGACGTCATGTCTCAGGGCGGTTCCAATATGGCGGATTTGGTGACCTCATCTTGAGGTTGCTTCATACATCCTCATGTCCGTTCTATGTATTTCTATGGGCCTAAGTGATTAAAATACTGAACATCCATCAAGATGAACCCCAGGGCCAAGGGAAAAACTGCGCAAACACAATGTTGTTAATTGGTGAATCCGTTCTCACATAAAAATTCATGGTAGAAATTATGCAGTGGACATCATATCTTAATGTTGCTTTACAACATTGTGAAAACATAATTTCTACTATGCAATTCTACCTAATTTTCACCATCATTGCGACATTGTCACAACATTACTGCACTTTAGAAGTGCCCATTAGAGCTTTTTTTCCTCGGTGATTATAAACTGTAATCTCTGTAATCTCCAGAATTACTTTAGTCGCCAAAAATTGTTGATGGCAGTTATTAAGCTATTATTTCTGTTTCTTGCAGTTGTACGGATTAATTTTGCATTGAGAAAGCCTGGTTCCAATGCAAAACAATGTGTAACTGTCAGAAACACAAAGGAGAGGGGGATGCTTCAGTATCTCAACACCTATGGGCGACTGAGACTGAGATTTAGACTAAGATTAAGCAAATGACTGTTTGTCGACTATGGTTTGCCTAAACAAGTGATTATACAAGTCACATTCATTGCTCCGCGTTCCTTAATTATTTCAGTTCCAATTTCAGGCTCCTTGATGGACTTGGGAGATTACACACAAATGATAGGTCTCTGTCAATACTTATGTTGGCGATTATGAATTTAATATATAACATGTTCTTTAGCACATTGTATAATCATTGCATTTTACAAGTTTACACTGACATACACTGAATGAACAATGAGCACTGAGATTTCACAAGCGCCTCCAGATGAATAGATACAAGATAGATAGAATAGATACAAAGATAAAATAATTTTGCTAGATAGATAGATAACTAGATAAACAGATAGATAAACAGATAGATGGATATTGGATAGATGGATGAATAGATAGATAAATAGATATGTAGACAAATAGATAGATATATGGCAAAATAGTTGGATAAATAGATGTACTAAAAAGTCAGAGAGGTAGATAGGTAGATAGATAGATAGATAGACAGAACACATTTTGTAATAAAAAGTATTTTCATTCACTTCTATAAAAAAAGTATACCTTTTGATGCCAATTTTAAATATTTTAGTGGTCCCTTGTACTGAACAAGCAAAATGTCCCCACACATTATGTAAATGCGTAACATTACAAAAATCATAAAGGGCCGACCAGATTTGTTCAGCACATGTGAAAAAAGGTTTGTTTCCACCGTTAGCTAGAATACTGTAAAATTGCGATAAAAAAGTTTGTTGCTCGTCTGCAAAAATTGTTCGTTGACACTTCGCGAATGAAATAAAAAATCGTTCTGGGAGTAAAATCCATAGCCCCAACTATCGACTGGTCGGCCCCTTAGCTACCTGGGAGAAATTACCTTGGACTGAGAAAACCATGCTTTGGCTTGGTTTAATATTATTTGTATTTGATACTTCACCACAGAATTACAAGGTTCCATTTTGGAACAAATGCATGCTTCAATTTGACAGATTTTGCAAATTTGATTTGATTGTTTTTCGCGAGGTTGGTTAGGGGCAGGGAAATCATGGATTAAATAGTTCATTCTATTGCAAATCTTCACAGTTGTTAGAAATCTAACTGTTGACAGTGTTTGCTTGTTTAACACTGTTTTCCTAAATGGTCAGGAATCCCTTTAGTAGCCATAGTCGCCATTTGGAGAGATTACAACTCATAATCACCGAGGAAAAAAAGCTCTAGTGGGACCACCTTCTTGGATTTTTTTTGGTTTTTGAGTTTTTTGTATTTTTGCGAGAGTGGGGACCCAGAGCTTTATCATTTCTTCCTTATGTCTGCTTCTGCTCTGGCAGTTGCTTGTAATAAGCTGAAATAGCTTCAGAGCCTGTAGCATCAAAACATAAAATAACATAATAATAAATTCTTTACGGAAACCACATTGAGAGGGAGGAGGCTGTATACATGCGCAGTAAGCAGATCTCTCCTATTCCCTAACCTTCAGCCGCAGCATAGCCCATGAAACCATTCAATAAATGGACCCATCTCTTATTTCTCCAAGCACCCACATTATTCCACGAAGGTGTAAATGTGGAAGTGGCCTTCAGGCTAAAATGGTATTTCGTTGCTGAACACTCCACTTTGTACAACAAAGTCCTTTATCTTTAGGCATCTCACAGAGATGTTTTGTGGGAGAAATGCTTCTCTAAATAGTATATATATTATACCAGGAAACAATGTAGAGTGGTACCTGCATTATAAGATACCCGGTTGTCAGACCGACTTGCCTCGTATGACCACCTTCCTCGCACATTAAGTAGGAATTTTAGTTCATTGGCACTCTGACAAGAGACCGCACCCCCACAAGAGACTGTGTCATTACCGTAGAAGGGGCGGTCTTATAATGCACAGACGACTGTACACTGGCAATTAGTGTGATAGGTCATTGTTTGGAGAAAAGTTTTTCACCCATTTTACGGTGTGTTATGATTAAAACAGGCATGCATCAGATGTTCAAACTGCTTATTTCAGCTGTCTACAAGTTGATCGTGGTTTCATTGCCAGTGTTTTTCTTTTTTCAACCTCGGCAGAACGTATGCTACTATGTGTTGCCATCCAGTGGTTACCATGCAATTCCGCGAGCTGCGGTCAATAGAAACAACCGAATACGAGTTTGAGGAACTGACACAACTTCAACTCCTCTCCTACATCTATGTGGAGAATACAGTAATGCGTTTAATTCCCTTACAATAAGTTACGCTATAAAATTATCATGAACTCGATTCGTCGAGTGATTTCAAAGTCTTGCTGGCATCAGCAAATCCTTTCTCTTGATAACCTCATTTCATCATTACTCAATAAATTTATCTCCTGAAAGCCTTTATTGGTTTCAGTGCAATGAAATAAATTCGAATGTCTCGCTCAATTAGTCTGAGAAATAAATTGAAGGCTTTAGATCTTGGAGGAAATTCTCTGAAATTGGCTCATTAAGCTCAGCATTGGAGACTCTGGGATTGAAATGTGGCAGCACTGGGCAGTAAAATGTCCAAATGGTTCTTTGTTTCTTTATTGATCTATAAGGGACATTGATTATTGTTTTCACGGTCAGGAAAGGATGTTTTCTTATTTTCTTTTTCCTTACTTTTTTAAGTGTGTATATGTAGAATTATGTGTCTGTGGATTTGAACCAACTGAACCCAGGGTGTAGAAGCAAAAAAACATAATTCTTTCTGTGGATCTGCGTAAGTGACATCCCAGCTGGTCAATGGATGTCGTTGGGACGGGATGTTAAATTTGTGGCCCCTTGTCTCAGTGTCTTGGCTGGTGCTACAGTTTTTTGCACAATTCTCACATTGATTTCTTGGGCTAGACCAACAGTTAATACACAGATCACTGCCATTTGGAAATTAATATGTAGCTTTTATCAGCCCGCCTTAGTGAATGTGGCTGTCTGTGCTCTATAATTGTACATCATTTTCCGTGCTGGTTGGCATTTCAATGAAATGACATACTGGTGTTCGTAAATTGTATACATGAAAGGAGCAAACGCCAGAATGACAAACACGATCAACTGATTGATGTGAAATCTGAAGCTTTAATGGCCGTGGGATAAGGAACTGACATCATTATAAGCATGCATTTACCTCACTGCCCCACTTAGAAATCTTTTCATCACAGAATCATTAAAATGTTGACTTTTTCACTGTCCAAAGCACAGAGAACTTTCAGAGTTTTAATTGATAGATGCCTGCTGTGTGTAGTTATTTCAACAAGATCCTAGTTGAACTTCAGCTGTAGACATGGGAAGGCATGTTACAGGTCTAAATGAATTTTTGGTGAATAGCAGATACATAAATTGTGTCCATTTCCTGAAGATAATCCCTTGGCTTCTTCCTGTGTCTGAGGGGGGAGGGTTGATCTAGCAGTAGCGTGCTGGGTAGGGTGTTTCAGGTGCCCCCAATATTTTCCGATCCAGCTTGACCTTGTTCTGGTATTGCCGTTTATATAGTAAAAGTCACATGCAAAAATTTGGCCCATTCTCTAAATACTTACCTTTACCAGAATGGGGTTGAAGTTTAATGTGTAATTCCCGATTGGCGAACATGCAAATTCTTAAGATATCACAAAAACCAATGAAGAAATCACGATTTTTCTCCCAGTCCACAGTTCTTGAGTAAGTTTTGGGAGGGCAATTTTGATTTTTTTGATTTGAAATATATTTATTCAGGGTAAACATGTTCAAGACAAGCTTGTTTTTCAACATGGCCCTGTTAAAATAGAATGCAATATATATACATTATAAATGTGTTACAAATAGTTTAAAAACAGCTATATATACATATATTATATAAAAGACAATTCATTAATAAAACTTACTCAATTCATTAATAAAATTTACTCAATTCATTAATGAAATTTACTCAAAAAATAATCTTTAGCTTTTTTCTTAAAATGTTCAATGTTTGTGCACTCCTTAATACAATTTGGTAAACCATTCCATATAATAGGTCCTTGATAAGAAAACGAATTTTTTGCTATCTCAGTTTTGACATTAGGCACAAAAATATCATTTTCATTAACATGCCTCATTGATCTGTCATTAACTTCAATTTTCATTATAATTTCATTACTTAAATAATCTGGTGCTAGACCATAAATGCTCTTGAAAACTAACAAAGCCATAAAGTAGTCCCTTCTTTGTTTCACATTCATAACTTTCATATCAATCAATAAGTCCATTCCTCTTACATTTACATAATCATAATTACCATATATAGCTCTAACAGCTCTATTTTGCATTCGTTGTATTTTGTAAATATTAATTTCAGATGTATAGCCCCAAACAGTTATGGCATAATCTATCTTAGGTTGAATGTAACTTTTATATAATTGAGTTAGAGAATGGCGGGGTAAAAATGAGCTTAACCTTGATAACATCCAGACTTTTTTACATAGCTGTTTACTTAATGAATCTACATAGGTATGCCAAGACAAATTTTTATCAATATTCAATCCTAGATAATCACAACAGTCGACATCATCTAGTTTTACATCACCAAGATACAATTTCATTTCATCAATTAAGAAAATCTCCTTCTGTCTAGTAGTTACCAACATTGAATTAGATTTTGTCGCATTGACAACCAATGAATTTCTATCATACCATAGTTTTACATTATTTAAGGAAAATTGTAACTGATCATTAACATCTCGGACATTCTCACCACTACAATAAATCAATACATCATCTGCATACAGATTGCAAATAGCTGATCCTAAATAATTATTGACATCATTGATATAAATTAAAAACAATGTTGGTCCGAGGACAGAACCCTGAGGGACCCCTATATTAGTATGTTTAACATCAGAGAATTCGCCATCGGAAAAAACTTTACTACCTCTACTAAACAAGTAGGAACTGAACCATTGCAGTACATCATCATTGAATCCATACATTTTCATTTTATTAATAAGAATTTCGTGATTAATAGTATCAAAACATTTCTTAATATCAAGACTGCACATTGCAGTAACTAGGCCATCATCTATGTTAACTAACCAGTCATCCACAACTCGATGTAAAGAAGTTTGAGTATTGTGATTTTTTAGATAAGCGGACTGATCCGAAGTGATTAATTGATGGTCATCCAAATATTTCATTACTTGACTTTGTACAACTTTTTCGAGAATTTTTGCCACATGGCTTATTACACTAATGGGTCTATAATTTGTGAGGTCTTCCATGTCACCCTTACCCTTATATAAGGGTAAGGGTGCAATTCAAATCTGGTGTTATTCTTTGTTTAACCCCAATTGCCAAGCTGCCAGAAGCTGTCAAATTTGTGAAAATCTGTGTAAAATGGGAGAATTTCAGAAAAATTCACCACCTCCCAGCTCATAAGGAAGACCTGCGGTAACATGGCTGATGCCAGATTTGAATTGCCCTCCCAAAACTTACTCAGAAACTTTGGTTTTTAGGAAAAAATATTTATTCCTTCATTGATTTTTTTTAAATATCTTTGGGATTTTCAGTTCGCCAATGGGGAATTACATTATAAACTTCAAGTGAATTCTGGTGAAGGTAAGTATTTATAGAATGGGCCAAAATTTTACATGTGACTTATACTATATAAACTGCAATACCAGACCAAGGTCAAGCTGGATCGGAAAATATTGGGGGCACCTGAAACACTGCTGGGCTGTCAATCGCTGGGTCCAGGGTTTGAATCCTGTCCCAAAAAGCCTACCAAGTGCAAAAATACAGGACGTAAAGCCCCAATCATCCATCCGTCCTTCTTGCTGTGTCTGCCTGATACGCCAATTGGCCCACAAAGTGCATGGATACGGGATGGAAAGCTTTAATTATTTGACAGGAGAGAATGTGTTGTGAACTATTTGTAGATAAATTTTATTGCGTTGATCGTGGGGAGAACATTATAAAAGAAATGGTTTTATGACAGATATCCAGGTTGTGATCGGCCGAACATGGGTTATCTGCATTGTTAAGAAGCACTCAAAGCAAAATCCTTTGGGTAACTTAAAAAAGACAGTTCAATAACTTTAAACAGCATTATTACACATTCTTTGGTTTAATCGATCCCGATGAAATAAAGCGATTGAGCCATGTGGCCTAAGGGTACTAATAATCAAATGCGCGCCCTCGTTTTTTTGTTGTTGTTTTTTTGCCTTTGTTCTGAATTCCTAAAGGCAGTTGAAAATGAATGACGTGCTCATGTATTTTGGAAAGCTTGGAGAAATACCCATTTAAAAATACCTGAATTCTAATAACCAGATAATTTAATTTTGCAGCATCTCATTTGTGATATCCAGCCAAGATGAACATCATAATTAGGGACTTTGAGGGTATTAAATGAGGAGATCTAAATGGAAAATGTCCTGGGTGACGTCAGTTTTCCAAAAACTTGATTCTTCAGGACAACACATATTTCCAAGCGAGGCAAAACATTGGTCCAGCATATTTACCAAATAGGTTGCCTGTACACTCTAACAAATTTCGGGACAAAACTGTTTTTTTTAATGGAAAATGGTTTTTTGAAAAACCAAACTTCCATGCAAAAATAAATTTGGATTTTTAAGAACCTGTTTTGTCCTGAAATTTTTAGAGTGTATGTAAGGAACTCAAGAACAATGTAGGCCTTGATCTTCTTCCTAATGTGATCATCTGTCCATCAGGATTCTACTTCGTAAGCGCTTCGTTAAAGTTCGGCGTCATTCGGGATCTCGTCGCACGTGACCTTGCGCGAGAACCCCGTGCCGCCTCAGTCGTTTGCTTGCGCTCGCATGGAGCGGACTGCTCGCTGTTTGAGAGTGAAATATGGCCTATTTGGCTAATAAAACTTCGTTTAACTTACTGGAAAGATGGATTGACATCTACTACGTCGTTTACTGGGTCGTATGGGCATGTGAAGTCGACGATGGCGTCGGAAATGACTTCGAAATGGGACAAAAGTGTCCACATTGTTTGCCAGTGTGAGGTAGCCAACATGGCGGCGCCCGATGTGACCACGTGTATTGTCGACCTGACGCTGTGGAAGCGAACAAAATGGCCCTACATCGTCATCATGGAACAAATTCCATGAGTTATGGCTAAATGTGCCCTCTAATGACGCGGCTGTGGCACTCGCCCCTCGAAAAAGTTCGAGCAGAGGCTGGAGTGGGGCTTACATTAAGTAACAAAGCCAGCCTGCAGATTTTCACCTGGGTTTCCTGTATTATCGCCCGTCGTCATGCCCCAAGTTCCCAGCTCGTTTTTGTGGGTGTACTGATTGCTTTAACCCAGTGAACATATGCGTCAAACGTTACGTTTTTTTGCCGGATCAATATCTGGCTTTTAAGGGACAAGGTTTGCAAAATGAATGTTTGCCAGTTCCATTTAAGAAGGACCGGAGAATGACAGTTGCCATGTCACCTGATTTGTGAGGCACAAGGCCAACCGCAATGTTTTTCAATGATGTTGGTTTTGATGTTAGACATTATGAAGTGTTTTGGGGCCTATGAATTATGGCACCTGAATACAATGCTCAATGTAATGGTCTCCACGGGAGTAAAAACTTTCCCACTTGAACAAGTTCAAGTAGTGGGTCGTGTCACCAGAAGACTTGTGATCGCTATGGTTTCAGTGAGATTTAGCAGCTACCAGTGTCGTATCCATACTGCGCCTGTGCTATCCACATGGTACTCAAGTTCTACAGCCAAATGGCAGAGCTTTTGAGACACATTTGCGTGTTGGATAATTTTTTGTTTTCTGGTGGCTCAACTTCGACGGTCAGGAGCAATGGGCCTGAGGTTGGCAAACTTCATGGGGTTTTAATGTACCAGTGCATCATTGCCAAAATATCTCTAAGTCTCAGGAGAGAGGATTGCATAAGTGGAGTGAGATCTGTCAACAAGTTGACGGTTGAGTTTCCGAATTTGGAAGTATTATTTGGAAGTCCTGGCCTCTGGCTTAGATTAAGCAAGGCTGAGGGTCACGATGCCATGACATACTGAGACGTACTACCAGTACTGTAGCTTCTGGTTTTGTTTCGATGAGTATTGCCCGGGGAGATGGGCATGCCATACACAGGGTCGTGATGAGTCTTGGTTGCGGATGGAGTTCCCAAAGCGATTGGAAGAGGGCGTTTGACTGTCAATTACTATTGTTCCTGTAGACTGCATTGGCACTGATCACAATCACCCATATCTGCCCCAGTTGAGTGTCAGGGTCAGAGCGCCATTTGAGGAAATGTTAATACTCCTTTATAGCCAGTATAAGTTACTGTTCAACATTCATGCAGTTGATCATGCAGTGCCAGTGGAAGCAGGATACTGCTCCATCATTACTGGAGGAGCTATTGGACAGCTTTTGTATAAGCATAACTCATAATTGAGAATTGTGACGATATTTATGTCTTGAAGGTTGTAATGCAGACCAGTGATATCTGTTATCACACCCTGTTCGGGTTAAGCCTGGGGTCAGTGAACGCATCATAAATCGGCCATTGAGATGGGGATTCCAGAGAGTCTTCCTGCCAGAAGGGCAGTGGTCACAAGAGCAACGTGGTATGCTTGTTATGTGTGGCACAAAGCGGAATGCGTCGGCCATACTCAGCGACAAAGTGATTTACCACTGTCTCTCATTGAACCAATGCTGTTGGGACCAAGTTTTTTGAGCCTATCAGATTAAGCTTTTGAGGGAAGTCAATGCTATGAGCTTGCAGATACTGCAAGTAGGTTACTCGTTATGGCGATGCTGATACAGCCAATCCCTTATCTTCAACAGGGCCCTCCATAAAGACGGGGCAATTGACAGTACTATTGGTTGAATTTGTACTGGTGCGCTTTATGAGCTGTCACGGCTGCTTGAGATGACTTCATCAGCACGACTGTTGGATACAACAGGGGCCAGGTGTCTGTCATGTACCTGGTGCATCATCAATGATCAATCAAATGATTCAGTTTAAGCTCGAAGGCATCACATAAGCGAAAACAGCTTGGAATCTTTAACAAAGGGTGTGGCATATCTTGACGTTGTCAGTGGAGACACTGTAGTTTAGCGTCTTCAATCGCCACTGAGCACATGGTAATCCAGTGTGGCCATGAGCTACATGTCATACGTTATTCACCAGATATATTATGCGGAGGCCATTTGAAGCTACCTCCCTGGTTGGCAGTGTTTCGAATCCCTTGAACAAAAGGGTCGCTGTGATAATTCAACACCGAGGCTAGTGTCACTTGAATATAGGGCCTATGACTGGAGGATCATCAATAACAAATAGTTTTGGCAGTGGCTACAACCCAGCGGCATACCACAGGGTTTGGTTGGGCTTAACTTGAAGCCTACTTAGTGCCTTTCCAGAGACACTACTTGAATGCTCTCCTATTAGCATAATCTGAGAGACAGTGATGGGGTCTGAGGAACATATCTATCGTCATTATGACCACAACAAGTTCAGGGCTTGTGCATACTAGTACCAGGGTGACCTTCTCTGCAATCTACGTCGCCTGATGTCATGAGGTTCTATATGACATGCGGAGGTCAATACAGAATTTATCGGTCTTAGATCTGATCCACCACTCGGTACACAGGTTCACCTGGTTCAACTGCCACAGGTACATCCTCCATGCTATCCATGAATTTTAAGACCACATCACTCATGATGTAGATCCATGAGCTTATGCAAAGTGGTGATGATTGGGTACAAATTTGGGAAATTGAATAAGTCCTGTAAGCGTGGCTTACATGTTCCCAGATCGATGCAGCTTTATGACTGCACACATACCCTACTTGACATCTGTCTATTCTTGCAAGGGAATTCCATAGGAAAAATACTTGCCTGTTTGCTGGAGGAGCTCTAAATGCTCATGCAGTGTTTCTTCGTCTGCTATACTTTGTCCCAAGTATGGGCACTTATCGTCGAAACGCTTCTGGCGGTCGCCATGGTTGACCATGCGCTGAAGTCACATTGGTCAGATGATCCTGTTAGTCACTGAATGGGCCTCCACTCGTAAGCTCATGAGGCGCAGACTAGTACGTGCGAATAACACTTCAATGCTTGAGGCATTATCAGGCTTTAGGCTATTTAAGGAACAGCTCCAAACCGTTGGCATCAAGTACCACACACGCTAGTTTATTTTCTGAGCTGCAGGATGTTGTCGTGAAGTCCAAAGTTTTAATAGGTGAAGTTGTGCAGCTGAAGGACGTGGTTTCCTTCATTTTATAAATCAGCATGCAATGCTTGATCCAGCCCAACAATTGGTGGCTTATTGCTTTGGGAGCTGCAAGATGTAATGAATCATCCTGAATGTCTGATGTCGCCCAAATACTATAATGGCTTTTTGCCCTCTCTTCAGACGCAGGCGACAGCCTTGGAAGGCTTCTCTATGGTATGAGTCGATCAAATTCGGTCACGTTCTCACACTCCCGAATGGGTGCTGATTTACGACAAGACTCGCGTCGTCTTCCCGGTATTTGTCAATACCTTTAACCTTCAAGGGTTTGTTCAGTAATGGGCGTCACTAGCTTTATCTACAGCTTCCCACAAATGCTTCTCTCATGCGAACCTTCCAGGGGATGATATACTTATATCCCGATGAGGGGCACTCTTATTGACCTTGACTATATATATGGGTCAAGTGCACTCAGGTTAATTGCAAGGCAGACGTGTTCTGGATCTTGGTTATCTTTAACTTGCCGTTTCCAGTGTCACCATCTTCGGATGGTTCCAGTCGTATATATATAAAAGACTCACAGAAGCCACTGGTGGCTTAGGCAGCCTCAGTTCCAGCCTCTAGGGTACATGTCCCTGTACAAGGTGTCTAACAGTGTCCTTGGCACCGTGCAGTTTGCTGGTCGAATATCCAAAGCAGTCAAGCCAATCTTCGCAAATTCAGAAGCATCTATTCAGTCCCCAGTAACTGGGTTTCAGTAATGCACCACACATACTATGGCTTAGACTACGGGCTGTTCATGCCCAAAATTGCTTTGAAGTCTGAGGCGGCACGGGGTTCTCGCGCAAGGTCACGTGCGACGAGATCCCGAATGACGCCGAACTTTAACGAAGCGCTTACGAAGTAGAATCCCCCAATTAAACGAACCCCGTGAGGTTTGATGGGGATTCTACAGAGTTAAGAGCTGAGTTAAGGTTTGGTAGTCATTCGCCCTATCCCACCCTCCCCTAAAGATGGGACCTGGCGGGGGCCTAAAATTTTGGGCATTCACCAAACTATTGAGGCGGCACGGATTCTCGCGCGGCAGTCACTATGCAACGACATCCCGAATGACTACCAAACCTTAACTCAGCTCTTAACTCTGTAGAATCCCCATCAAACCTCACGGGGTTCGTTTAATTGGGGGATTATCGGGCAGTCAGGGCAAAACTTCTTGAACCTGACTTGAATTCACATCATACAAAAAGTTGATACACTTTTTTCGTTGAAACAAACTCTGTCCTGTTCTGTTCTGCATTTATAGTTTGATTGATGAGATGGATATGGGAGGTTCAATAATAATATTCAGGAATGCATTCTGGGTCTTATTCTCAACTGTTCGGGGGCCTCAACAATATCTTACACCCAAACATAGATTCTTTTGCAGAACCTGAATGGGAAGATGGTGATACAAATTATAAAAATCTCTTAAAATGTGCCGTAACTCATCGTTGCACCAATAGAACGAGACAAACTTTGCCCCAAGGATTCTTAAAAGCATGCATGTCCCCATTCTCTTACAAGTGTAAGATAAATAAAAATATTCATAAAATTTTTGGAACTAAAAAAGAAAATGACTCGCCCCTCTGTGTATAAGGGACTGCCAGTACACAGACATCATCTGGCCGTGATGTTGTCAATGAAAATAGTCAACAGACCACAAACCTACATCCAGAGCCTTCATCAGGCATAACAAATTTCCATTAAAAAACAATTGGGAAATCTGATGTATTAATCTAATCAATCAATCTGTTATACTAATCACATTTGTTTCAATCTCTCAAATCTGTCTTAATCAAGACGATATGTTCATTGCATCTGTCCAATATCTGTCAAGATATCCTCCAATCTCTTACAACTGCCTGGAAGGAACAGGGCGATATCTTACACCAATGACATTACTTTTTCACAACCAGCTGTCCAGCATTACTTCCAAAAGTTGCCTCAAGACAAATGGCCCTGTTGTGTGAGGCTGAGTGTTGAGTACCAAATTTCAGCCTCAGGCGCACTTCTGCGACTACCCTTTCATGGAATAATAAAAAAGGGTAATGTGAGATGTCTCTGTTTATTGACTAGTTTCAACGGCCACTCTGGCCTGATTTTTTTAAGAGTTTCATTTTTCATGGTATATGTACATGTGCATCACAAAAGATATGAGAATCCAGAGTTTTACTTTACGGCTCCTTTATTGATTTCAATTTCCATCTCACAAAATTTAATTCCAAACTTCTGATGGTGTCGCCACCAACAAATCCAAAATGCATGAAGCTCACTTCAAAGCTTCAATCATTATGGCTCAGGCCCAATAACTACCAGACCATGGTGTGTTTAGCCTTTTCAAGACCCCAATATATGGCAATAACAGTTCATTGGAGATGGCATATCGGCATCACAAGGTATGGATTAACATCTGTTTCAAGGGGGTAATTATCAGCTCTATAGATCTACTGTCTTGTACACATTGTGATGCATTTGTGGTCAAAATGAAAGATCCAGCAATCATTGATCGAATATACTCAAATTTATCATGCATAGCCCAACTTCCAAAAGTTTTCACTTTGTTCAGCTCAAGAGTGTCGACAATGTGTTTCTTGAATTTTTTTTACTTACGAAACATTTTGTTACCTTTATAGTATCCCAAATGGCATCCATCAAAAGCGTTTATTGGCCAACTACTTCTGACGAAAAGTTCTTGATATCAGTTCATGAAGGTTTTGAATCTATTAGGAAATGTTCTGTAATTAGCTCATTAAGCTCCACATTGGAGACTCTCTGAAATTGAAATGTCACAATTTGGGCAGAAAACCATCCACAATAATAATGTGAATACTTTCATTGGTAGATAAAGGAAATAAACATTCCCTTATACAGGAATTCTGACTGTAAAGGAAGGTCTATCAGTCTTTTGGCTGTGACAGTTCCAAGCAAGAGCTGTTGTAATGCTCATATAAAGGTGATGTGTTCATGGGTTCAACGAAAAATGTGATAATAATTGTGCCAAATTCTAAAGCAGGAGATTTGCTGTGTTTTGTTATATAGCCAATTAATTACATGACCCCAAAGTCAAATGACAATAAGAGTGGTACAAGACAACATCAATAAAAAGATTTTGATTGCTAATTGCGCAGTCCTCCTCATGTCACAAGTGGCATTGGGGTAAATAAGGCATCAACAATGCCTCAATGTGTGAAGCATTTAACACTTTAATTTCAAATGGTTTTGATACATCACAAAAGAAACCAAAATGCAGAGATTTACCTTAAGGGTTTCTATATTGATCATGAATTCCATCTCACAAATTTAATCTCAAACTTCTGATACTGTCACCAGCAACTAATCCAAAGTGCATCAAAACTACATTAAGGCTCAGTCACAATAACTGCTAGACCATGATGTCATATCATTTGAGGTAACAATGCTGGTACTGTTAGACCTTTCAGCTGCTTTTGATACAATTGATCACAAGATTCTACTGAAACGTTTAGAAAACCGATACGGTGTTCAAGAAACCGCACTTTCCTGGTTCAAGTCATATATTTCTGAAAGGTCACAGTCAGTGATAATAAATGACAAAAAATCAACCAAGCTGCCTCTGAAATTTGGTGTCTCTCAAGGTTCAAAACTAGGACCAATCCTATTCAATTCATATATTGCTCCAATGAGTGAAGTGGCTGCAAAAAATGAAGTCAAAGACCAAAAATATGCTGACGACGAGCAACTTATACTCTCTTTCAAGCCAACCTTTTTGGATCAGAAAAATGCTACAGACAAAATGGAGAAGTGCATTGCAGAAATTAGGAACTTTCTTCATGAAAATAAGCTTTGTAACAATGGAGAAAAGACCGAACTACTGCTCATTGGCACTTCCCATCAGCTCAATAAACTCCAAGTATCGTCAATCAGTGTAGACAATGTCAAGATCAGTGCAGCTGAACATGTTAGAAACCTAGGTGTAATCTTTGACAAAAACATGACCATGGAAAAGCAAATCAACAAAATGTGCAGGAACGCTTATTTCAACGTGAGAAATATTGCAAAAATCAGGAAGTCATTAGACAAAGAAGTTTGCAAAACAGTAGTTAATGCTCTTGTAACTCCTCGCCTAGACTATGGAAATGGTCTTCTGTATGGTACATCAGGCCGATTAATGAATAAACTACAAGTAGCCCAAAACTCGGCAGTCCGTCTCATAGAGAAATTGAAAAAGCATGATAGCGTAAGCCAGTTTAGGAAACAGCTACATTGGCTACCAATTCCAGCTAGAATCCAATTCAAACTAATGCTAACCACATGGAAAGCAATGAATGGGCAAGCACCTCTATATATTCAAAGTCTGATCCAGCCAAAATCAAAACAGAACTGTAATCTAAGAAGCAACAACAAAGTGCTCTTAAATGAACCAACCTCATGCAATAAAAACAAATTTGAGGACAGGGCCTTTTCACATGCTGCCCCAAAACTCTGGAACAAACTGCCAGATATTGTCAAGGCCTCAGCAACACTTGACTGCTTCAAGAGAAATCTTAAAACTCACCTGTTCAAGAGTTTCTACCAATAAATTGATCCTACACAAGCGCTAGTGAGCAGTTTACTGGAATTGGCGCTATATAAATGTCTATTATTATTATTATTATATCTGTGGGATGTTACGCCTTTTCAAAACCCCATGCAGCATATTTCAATAACGGTGCATTCAAGAAGGCATACCGACATCAAAAGGAATGACATACTTTTTCAACTGGAATAATTATCAGCTTTATAATGTCTTGTACGCTGTATACTGTGTTTGCAACAAAAATAGGAGGTGTTCACAAGGATCCATGATTTTTTACTCAAATTTCAAAACTTTGTTTAGCACTTTATATTGCCGAAGGGCAGTATGGTACTACTGCAAATGTTTTATTTTATTTTTTCATGAAATTCCAAGGAAATTTATTTTTTTAATTGTATTCTGTAACCTTCAATGTGACTCAAAAGAAATCTGTTGAAGCCTTTATCAGAAAAATAGTCTCACAGCAAAACTCTCTGAATGTTCCAAGGAATGTTCTGTAATTGGCTCATCGAACTCCAAATCGGTAAGTCACTGGATTTTAAATGTGAGAGTGTCAATTTGAGCTGTATACCAATGCTTAATCATCAAAACCGACATAGCATGCAGAATTCAACCTCCTCGATGCTCGTTGTCACATGCTAACATGACACAGCTGTTGTCCCATTATTCACAGGACACACAATGCACTAAATTGGCGCCCATAGGTATAGGAGGTCAATACATCTTGAAGGAGGAGGAGCTGTCCAATACATATTACCCAAAATGCCCCCCCAAATCGCAAGACTCCCTAAAAAAGGGATCTTTCAAAATTTCGGTGGGAGCTGAAGCTCCCCTGGCTCCTGCGTCTGTGTTGGCGCTCACAACAGCAAAAAGGCGCATGCTACCTTGTGTTTGAAACTGCACTGTAATTTTTGAATTTTAAGTCAGCTTAGATGATTGCGTGAGATGATTGCACAATTCCTTTGAGCTGATATAGCTTGTTCATATTAGCTATGACAACGGAAAGATTATCAAAACTCAAAACAACAACTTAAGCTATCATAGCTCAAACAAATTGTGCAACCATCCAACTCAATCATTTGAGCTGACTCAAAATTTCAAATTTTACAGTGTGTCACAGCCAAAAGGATTGATAGGTCCTGCTTTACAGTCTGTACTGTATTTTACAAGGGAATGTTTATTGCCTTTAGCCATCAATGAATGCATTGGCGTATTGTGGATGGTTTCCTGCCCAAACTGTGACATTTCATTCCAGAAAGTCTCCAATGCTTAATTAGCCAATTACAGAAAACGTCATCTAAGATTTAAAGCCTTTAATTGATATCCAGAAGTTTGGTTGAAAACTATTTGGCCAAAAAAGTTTTGGATGGAGGCTTTTTGGTAGGTCAAGGAAAAACTTTGGCAGCCATATTGCCATTGTAATTTTATGCTTTCAGGCTTTTGAAAAGGCTGAACGAAGTGAGCAATTAAGTTACATTTTCACAAAAAAATTGAGTCTTTATTCAATCACAGATCATTGGACCTTCAATTTTCACTACCAATGCATCACAGTATAGAAGAATTTGAAAATCTGACAATTAACCCCATCAAAACGGATGGTAGTTCAGATCTTTGATGCCGATATGCCATTTCCAATGAATTGTTATTGCCATATATCGGGGTCTTGAAAAGGCTAAACACCCCACAGATGTAATATCATGGTCTGGCAGCTATTGTGACTGATCCATAATGAAGCTTTGAAGTGAGTTTGGTGCACTTTGGATTAGTAGATGGTGAGTCTGGCGACACTATCAGAAATTTTAGATTGTAATTTTGTCAAATGTTAATCCTGGTCAATAGAGGAATCCTACACTCTCTGTTCTATTTAGCAATGTCTACTGTGGGACTAAAGTTTTCTACAGTGGATGTTCGTCCTTCCATCCATCTGTCTGTCAACATGATGGAGGAAAAACCAGTGCACACTTTCTACAAGGAAACACTGCAGGATTTTTCTAATTAAAAAACGAAGAACTTATTCAATTTTGGTGAAGATCCATACAACAGATACGTCATAATAGTCATATACAGTATTTTGTATGCATCAGTTTACCATCTCTGGTCAGCTCAGCGATGACAACCACACGTATGTTTACGGCATAGACGGAGCCACTGCATGTTGCATTATTTGTGTGGTAGTATTTGAAACCAGATACATTGATATTTCAAACGATGATGTTCTTGACCTTTAGAGATGTTTCATTGCCAGTGGCCCAATCCAACAAACAGCAGGACTAAGCACTCTAAAGAGTGCACCTTCTTGTTATAAATGTAATGAATCAATACCTCAACACCAGGTGTGACATTTACCCAATTAGCAATCAGAAACTACATGACATTGTCCTTAGTTTACACTATAACCTGCTCTTGACTACTTCATTTTTTATATGGCCTTGAGCTGAGGTCATAAGTCGATTTATTTCCATAATTTGTTATATTAAGGGATGATTGTTTTAGCAAAACACTTCTACCCTAGTAAGTTATTTATTATCGTACAGAGATGATTTGTTCTTTAACTCTTATGCAATGTATACAGTTGAAATACTAATTTGGCCAGAGGAGGTCTTGAAAACATTCAATGAATAGACCCATCTCACATTTACCCAAGCCTTTAAATTATTCCATGAAGTGTAGATGCAAAAGTGCACTTGAGCCTTGAGGCTGAAATGGAATTTGGTTACTCGACACTCAGCGTCATTTGTCTCGACTCTCGAGGCAAGAAAAACTTTCAAGAGAAATGCTGAACAGTTGGTTGTGAAAAAGTATTGTTCTTGCAGTTCTGAGAGATTGGAGGATATATTGATGGATTGATACAATGAAATTTTGTGTGGTTTCGACAGATTTGACAGATCAAAACAGATTTGATTGATATATGCACTTTGCTTGATGCTTTGATTGATGCATCAGATTTCCCGATTGTTTTTGAAAGCAACATTCATTTTTCTGCTGAGGTCCCTGGATGGGTAAATTGCAATCGTGCAATAAAGACTAATGGTATATTTCAAGAGATTTGTGTCATAAGTATCACCATTTTCCCTGTTATTTTCTGAAGAAGAATGTATAGTTTGGGTGTAAGAAATACCACAATTCTGCCCCAAACAAATAATAGTGAGATCCATAATACATACCAATAAATTGTTGTTGAATATCCCACAACCACCTCATCAATCAAACTGTAAGTGTGGGGCTGATCTAGACAAAGAATAAGAGAGTCAACTTTTTCTGCATATGATGTGAATTTAACTGGAGCCTGTAGCCCTGCACTCAAGCTGAATCTCTTCAGGCTTTCCATAATACAAACTTGCGTCATTCATCTTCAATTGCCTTGAGGAATGCAGCAAAAAGACAAAAAAGAGACCGCCTTTTTGGGCCCATTTGATTATTAGTACCCTGAGGGGACATGGTTGAATCACTTCTTTTTCTTGAGATCCATTAAACCCAAGAACATTAGGGTAATGAAGGTGTTTGAAATAATTATACTGTCTTTTTATTTGAGTTACCCAAAGAACTAAGCTTTAAGTGCATCTTAACAATGCAGATAATCCATGTTCGGCTGATCATTACCTGAAGAGTCTGTCATAAACCACTTCTTTCATATCATTCTTCAAACGGTCAATTTAATAAAGTTTTTTCAACAAACGAACACAACTCATTCTTGGGTGTTCACTAAAAATGACTAGATCTACAGACAGACACAATAGGAAACATTTCTATGCCTCACTGTCTCACTGTTACAACAATAACTGATGTCTCTTAAACATCAATGAAAAACATACCACCATCATGGATATTTTACTGCTTATTGCTGTCACATTTCAATCCCAGAGTCTGCATTGCTGAACTTAATGAGCCAACTTCAGAGAATTTCCTCCGAGATCTGAAGCCTTTAATTTATTTCTTAGACTAATGGAGTGGCACATTACAATTAATTTTATTGCACTGAAACCAATAAAGGCTTTCAGGAGATAAATTTACAGAGTAATGATGCAATGAAATTCGAGGTTATCAAGTGAAAGAATTTTGCTGATGCTAGCAAAGTTTTCGAATTCACCTGATATGCCTGACTATTTCATATTTTATCCCATCCTCTCATTGCAGGGTTTGTTTACACTTACCCTGCCAACAAGCACTATAAAATGATAGAGTTTTATGAATATGCTAATATTTTTACAGCTTTTTTCTGGCGTTTAAAGATATTTTCTTGGGGTCCATAAACACCTGCAACCTTTTTGGTAAATATGCTGGACTAATGCTTTTTCTTTCTTGGAAGTAAGTCAATTGAGAATTTACTTTGTGAAAATATGATGTCGTCCGTATTTATATATTCTAGAGCAGTTCTTAGACATTTCTTATTTGGATACCCTAATTTCCCTTGTTTAATACCCTCTGACAGGATTCATCTTGGCTGGATAGTGGATATCTAATCACTAACATTAATGTTGAATTTGAGATAGCAGAATTTAAGTCTGTTTAACTGAAGCCTGCAGCCCTGCACCCAAGCTGAATCTCTTCAGGCTTTCGAAAATGCAAACATGTGTCATTCATCTTCAATTGCCTTCCTTGAGGAATGCAGCAAAAAGACAAAAAAGAGACAGCCTTTTTGGACCCATTTGATTATTAGTACCCTGAGGGGACATGGTTGAATCACTTCTTTCCCTTGAGATCCATTAAACCCAAGAACATTAGGTAATGATGGTGTTTGAAATTATAAAACTGTATTTTTGAGTTACCGAAATAATTTAGCTTTAACAATGCGTTAATCCATGTTCGGCTTACCATTACCTGAAGATCTGTCATAAAACAACTTCTTTCACATCGTTCTTTGAACGATCAATGTAATACAGTTTGTCAACAAAAGATTCGCAACTCATTCTTGGGTGTTCACTAAAAATGACTAGATCTATAGACAGACACAATAAGAAACATTTCTATGCCTCGCTGTTACAACAATAACTGATGTCTCTTAAACATCAATGAAAAACATATCACCATCATAGATATTTTACTGCTTATTGCTGTCACATTTCAATCCCAGAGTCTGCAATGCTGAACTTAATAAGCCAATTTCAGGGAATTTCCTCCAAGATCTGAAGCCTTTAATTTATTTCTTAGACTAATGGAGCGGCACATTACAATTAATTTTATTGCACTGAAACCAATGAAGGCTTCAGGAGATAAATTTACAGAGTAATGATGCGATGAAATTGCAGTGGTGGGCATTAACTCGTTAATCGTTAATCCGTTAATAACGAAGCTAACAAATTTAGTAACTATTAACTAAGTTGACTTTTTTTTCACGTCAACGGAAGTTAATAACTTTCGTTACTTAATTACAAGTCCGTTAGTTCATGAAGTCCGCTAATTTTACATAAAAAAACGTAGCAAAAAGACACATTTTTGCATGAAAAAGACATGAGTAGACAAAAGATAACTAAATAGTGAAACTCAGACAGACATTGTCTGGGTTTTTTCGTCTGGAAATTTAACCTGTGCCTCTTTTTGAGACAGAAGAGCCTCATTCTGGTATTTGAGGTAAATATTTGTCTCATGTTTTTATCGAAGTAAAAAAAAAATTAACTTAACTTTTTAACTTTAACTTCAGTTAACCTTTCAAAAAAGTTAACTTATTAACTTTAACTAAGCTAAAGATTTCATTAACTAATTAACTGTTAACTTAGCTAACATTTTTTGTTAACTTGCCCACCACTGTGAAATTGTGGGTTATCAAGCGAAAGAATTTCGCTTATGCCAGCAATGTTCGAATTCACTTGAAACGCCTATTTCACATTTTATTCTGTCATAAGTGTTACTTACTGTAAGGGAATTTAACACCATATTTTCCAACCAATAGGTATCGGAGATAGATTTGCAACCATTAAAGAAACTCCTGCCACTTAATGATCTAGCCAAAGCAGCCCTTGAAACCATTCACTAAACAGACCCATCTCACACTACCCAAACCTTTAAATTATTCCACGAATGTGTAGATCTATGCAGAAGTGCGCTTGAGCCTGGAGGCTGAAATGGTATTTGGTTGCTCAACACTCAGCCTTGCACAACAGGGTCATTTGTCTTACGGCAAAGACAACTCTTACAAGAGATGCAGGACAGCTGGTAGTAAAAAAGTAATGTCATTAGTGTAAGATATTGCTCTGGTTCTTCCTTGCTTTTGTGAAAGATTGGGGGATATATTGATTGATCGGTGCCATGAAATGTTTTGCAGATTTTCTCAAATGAAAACAGATGTGATTGATATTACAGATTGCTTGAAGGTTTGATTGATCTATCAGACTGCCTAATTGTTTAAGCAATGGATATTCATTAAGCCGATGTGGGATCCGGATGTGGATTTGTTTAAAACATTCATTCAACTGGATGTTGTCTGTATAGGCTGTCCCTTGTGCACCAACTGTATTCTCAAGTATTTGGCAGTGAATTTAATGATATATATCTAAAGTATTATGACTATTTTTATTTCCTGTTACAACATTGATCCATAGGAATGGTTTAAAGAATTGTCTAGATTAATTTTGTCCATTTCTGATGGTGCAGTGTTGAGAAATGGCATATTTTAAGATTTCTGTGTCAATAATATCAGCATTTTCCATTTCAGGTTCTGTAGGAAAATCTAAATCTTGGGTGGTAAGATATACTTACAACCCCCCCCCCCTCCTCCCAAAAAAAATCAAGATTATGACCCAGAATGCATACATATAAATAATTACTGAACCCCCCAAATCCATTTGATCACTCAAACTTTAAGACTTAAATGAAGTGCAGGACGGAACTGAACACAGACAATCTGTTTGAAAGAATATAGTCCATACACTTTTTGTGCCTATATAATGTGAATTTAAGTCAGAACCAAGAAGTGTTTACACTTCCAACCTGGTAATCCTAAAGGACAGGTTATAACATTCGGAAGAAGATGAATTCCTACATTTATCTTGGGTTACATATATACACGCGTAGCCTTTTCAAATGCTGGACTACTGTTTTGCATTGTTTTGTAATATTTCTCTGAAGATTTGTTTCTTGAAATGTTTGTCGTAAAGGACAAAACTATATACTATAATACATAATATATTATAGTTTTAAATATCGATTTGACATATCATTTTCTTGAGAAGGTCTGAGACTGTTTAGATCTCCTCACTCAATACCTTCTTTATGGGATTCGCCTTGGCTGGAAATTGGATATCACTAATAGAGATGTTGAATTTGAGTTATCAGAATTTGAATCTGCTCAAATGGAACCTGCACTGAATTGGTATCTCGTCAGGCTTTCCAAAATACAAGGGCATGTCAGTCATTGTCAATTGCCTTAACGAATGCAACACAAAGGCAAAAAATAAACAAGGGTTCATTTGGTTATTAATACCCAGAAGTGACAAGATTTAATCACTTTATTTACTTGGGATCCATTAAACCCATGCGAGAATATTAGGGTAATGGTGGTGCTTGAAATCATTAAACTGTCTTTTTGAGTTTGCTTGAAGCGCTTCTTGTCAATACAGATAATCCATGTTCGGCTGATCACAACCTCAAGATCTGTCATAAAACCACTTCATTCACATCATTCTTCAGACTACGAGGGGCGTTCAGAAAGTTCGCAGCTTTTTTTTATATGGACACTGTAAAAAATTCATTGTTCTAGATTGAAAATAAGTGTCCATATGAAAAAGCCATGAACTTTCTGAATGCCCCTCGTATCAATATTATACAGTTTTGTCAGCAAATGATTCGCAACTCATTACACATGATTGTGGCCTTTCTGGAGAGGTAGGAAAAGTAGGGGAGACCGGGGTTAGTTGAATCGCGGGGTTAGTTGAAACTTGGCCTAAAATCAGCTTTATTTTAAATTTTTGGCCAAACTAGTACCTTTGGTAGATGCCCTGTTTATTGGCACATGTTATCATACCTTTATTCATTCAAAATTTCAAAATGTTAATTCTGTAGGCAAGAAAGTTTGTTTTTTGGGTGCTCTAGTAACTTGTTTGCTCAGTGTTCGAGGGAGGTTATTGTATAGCTATGATTTTAATCCAGGTGAACTAACCTTATTTCTAAATAAGCAAATCCATGCCTAATCCACACGCAGAAGCTTTTTGTTGTGTGACTTTGATAAGACTGAAAAATAAGACAATATTGTGTTCCAGGTGTGATGGGGTTAGTTGAATCATGCATGGTGGAGTTGGCCGTAACATAGATTTCAAGTGTTCAAATTGCCTTGCAAGTCATTGTTAGTTGGAGTTACTGCAGTTTAGAACTACTACAGTGCATGTTTGCATTCTTGAAAGGGAAATATGGAAAAAACAGCTTTTTTGCCAAAAATAGACAAAAAATTTAGTATATTACAGTATACAATTTCTTTTCAAATGAGTGTTTTACTGAAGCTGGTGGTCATCATAGGGATATCAGTTATGCAAAGGAAACCCCTTTTATAAGAAGTTGTCTCCAAATTTTTATGGGGCTTCAACTAACCCCGGGGTCGGGGTTAGTTGAATCAAAATTTTTTCTGGAAGTTTGTGTCTGTGACACAAATTTCAATAATCATTTACAATTTATCTTGGGCTGTTCATTGAGTTAAACACGCTCACTATCACATGCTAAAATTTGGTGTGAACATCTCGTACCGTTTGCTCTCCAGAACAAAAATAAAAATGAGTGTGCCAACTAACCCCGGTCTCCCCTACAGCTCCCAATCCCAAGGCAAGTTTTTGCAATTGATTTTATTATTGATATTTACGATTGGATGACAACATATTGACTGATGGGTGGATGATTGAAGCTTTGTGCTTTGTGACCTACTCATGCACAGGGCTCATTAGGACAGGAGCAGGAGATAGCAATAAGACATTAAAACTTCTGCCTGACAAAGGTCCAAGTGACACAGCAAGTGGCAGGTGGTTCAGACATGATTGGAAGGCTAGCACACCACCATTGTGCCATCCCAATTGACGAAAAAAATGAAGTAAATTAAATTTGATTTTACTTTACTTTACTTAACTGGAGTTGGAGATCTTAATTACCTGTCATTATCGGATATTGAATGTGTCGGCATTCTGAAGGACATCCGCCAAAGGGTCTCCCCGTGGACAAATTTGGCCTCCCAGTCACCTGCAACTATGTTGGACTGCTGTTTAAATCATCCTTTGCCTAGTTACTGTGTCCTCCTCCGGGCCTACGGCGTGCATTAAATATGGGACATAAAGCCCCGTTCTTCCATCCATCTGTGGCTGAAGTTCCACTCAAGCCTAGTAGAATAACAACACACAAAACTTATCTGTCAATTACAACTCTGTACGTTGTGGACGATGAAAATGTTAAAATTATTCTACGATGAAAAGATTTCTTAATGGTGTAATTAGATAAACACATGCTTTTATCATCAAAACACAAAACATGTTGTTGCTCATTTTTCTACAAAACATATGTTACGACAAAATTGCTACAGCGATAACAGTGTTTTTCTCATTAAAGTTAATTTCCTAGATCATCATACTTACAACAAAGTAGTATTAAATTGACCCCAAGCAGATTGGAATATGCATGACCATTTTCTGAAAATTGAGTGAGGTAAAGCAAAACAAATTATCAAATTTCTACAAAATATGTACTTACATTTTGGATTGCCATCTTATCAGGCACACATATCATGTCAAGCTCTGGGAGGTAATTCTCTATTAAAGGCGTTTACGCAACATCCACATTTTCGACGTCAGCCATCATATAAAATATGTCAAAGAATTGTTTATCCCGTGGGGGTCACTGTCTTTTTTATAGTGACAAATGCCAAAAAGTATTCAGACAGCCTCACAAAGTTGTAGATAGTGATATATATTTACTAGTGTTAATTTGAATATATGTCTCAAATGCAGTTCATAAACTATCTAAGTATCATTATGGGGGCATTACATCGGGTGAATATGGGGGGGGGGGGGCGCTCTGCTTTTCTATCTCTTCCATGTTAATTTTTAGCCTGAGGGGGGCCATGGCCCAATGCCGCCTCCCCTAAATACGCCACTGCATACATTTGAGTGACAGACCTGTGTGACCATCTCTTGGTGTTAGACACGGATTTGCAGTAACATGCATTTTTGTCAGTTCGATCCCTTCTCACTCGTATCACCTGAACTGATTCCTCTGACATGTCAGCCCATCTCATCTCACCCCAGCTAATCTCAGCCCATCTCATCTCACCCCAGCTCATCCCACCCCAGCTCATCTCACCCCATCTCATCTCACCCCAGCTCATCTCAGCCCATCTCATCTCACCCCAGCTCATCTCAGCCCATCTCATCTCACCCCATCTCATCTCACCCCATCTAATCTCACCCCATCTCATCTCATCTCACCAAATCACTCCCCATCATCTAGATAATCATTGAAGAGTTAAGATTCAAAGATTTAGAGATTTATGCCATTATTGATACGACATAAAATGAAATTGGATAAAATTACTCCGCATGAGGCAGCATTGTCTATCTAACTTGATGGCTTCAGTTTATATTGTGATAGGCGGCCATCAACGTCCTAAGTAAGGAAAGTCAAGTAGGTTCTCAAACCTTCTCATATTCACGCAATGAAAAATGCTGCATCTCGTACTCAGCCTCCGGATCGTGCACTTATCCGAGTTATCCCGCCATAATTTGGAACAAAACAAGGCCTCAGGTCATTAGTGGACACGATTTACACACGACAAGTGTCTGTTGTCGCTAAATTGACCATTGGATATAGCTTCTATCTTATTTAGGCGATATTGTCCAATCATACTAACAATGCGCATTCAGTAGATTCGATTTAAAGACAAGTGTCTGTCTTAGCTAAATTGACCTTTCGATAACAGATTTATCTTATTAAGGCTATATTATTGAATCATCAAACTAACAATGCACATTAGTCAATTGTAGATAAATTTCGAATTTTAATGTTGTTAAAATGAGCAAATTTCTTAATAATTCTACTAAATGTGTCATTAAATTTTAGATAGCTTAAATGTTGTCTCAAGCATGGCTATCATAATACCAAGATGTGATACATCGGCCATTAACTCTGTACAAATTAAGTGAGCATTTTTCATGTCATTCATCTTTAAACCTACAGTAATCAATTGCTTGTGTTACATATATAAAAGGAGATACCACTGTTTTGGCCATTCCAGATACCTGTTCAATGTAAAAAGAGGTCTGGAACGAAACTGCAAACAGTGTTTCCTTTTACCTTTCAAGGATATATAATTGTGATACTAGTGTTCCTAACATGTCAATGTTCATAATTGCCCTGTTTATCGTTTCTTTAACGGAGGAAAATCTAAGTCACAAGACTCATCACTGGAGTTATCACATTTCTCAAAGTGTTTCATTTAACTTAAGGGCCAGACTTGGACCAACTTTGATGGATATATTATATTATACCAAGCGTAGCTACATAACAATTTGGACGCAATGTAATCTGCAAAGATATGCTCATTGTCGTGGGAAATTAAAAGGTCTGTGTGGATCAGTTGAGCTGGAAACGGACAGGGTTATGGATTGTGTGTGGAAATTGCAAGTTCCAGATGGTTTGTGCATTAATGTGACAATTGATAACTTCCCAAATGGAGATCCTTTTACAGCCAAATACTTCTCGTTATCAGTTAGGGATGAAATTGACAGCAACAATAGAGAAGGCATTACTTTTTACAAGAACCAGCAGTTTGGTAGTGTCATCACAAATCATTCATTAAGTTCAGTCCAGCTGAAGATCTTTAAAGTTTTCATGGTAAGTAGAATAACATTTCACTTCCAGGCCATACAGTGCAACTTAACAGTCACCTACAACACTGTTACAACTATTCACCAAAGTGGACATATCTATCCCGGTGGAAGCCAGGTCTTGATCAATATGCTCGAATGTGATAAGAAGGGAGCAGTAATTGCTTTAAAAGTGATTCAAGCTAATGCAACAGTAACTTACAATACAATTGACTCACATGTGGAAGTAGCACCAGGATCTAATAAAAATGTCAGTATTATGCCATATGCATACAACCCTAAGTCAGGCATGACAGAGTTCCACTTTTTACTGAGAACAACTTTTTCATTATATGTTCATGTGATATTCAATTGTATGTCATTGCTGACATTTTACGACGGACCAGCATTTGCCTCCCCACAACTAGATTTTGATTGTCATGAAAACAAAGCAAAAGAACTGACATCAAATTCATTTCAGTTGTATCTGAAATACAAATTAGATTCAAAAGAAACAACCAAACTATTAAACTTGTCTTTTAATGGGGTTAAATTGAGAAGAAGAATGAAATCTATGACTTTGAATGATGCTATCAATCTGGTGGTGAAATGGGATTTCAGAAACTCGTCCTCATTGTCATTTGAAATTCTAGTCATAAACTGTTATAAAGTTGAATGTTTATTCAACTACAGAATACAGCCCCTTTATTATGAAGACAGACCACAGGGGCATCTGTGTCAGTTCCATGGCCTACTGGCAAAAGCGTTGCCATTTGTAGATGAGTCACCTTTCCAAGTTGGACCACTGTGTTCTGCATCTCAAATGACTCTTTTTGAAAATCACCTCCTGACATCAGTTGATTTTCACGTTGCTGTCATCATTTACAATTATGGCGGGTGGAATTCCAGAGGTGGCATTAGTTTCCCCAAGCTATCGGCCGCAAATGGAAATGGTTGCATTGGCATAATTAATCCCTGTAAGCTTTGTCAGATTGGTACAAATCCATTCAATATACTTTTTTATGATTCATATTTGTTAAGTCTTACACGGGATGTAACCAGAATGACTTGCACTAAAGAAGGAATTGCAATTTTTAAAGTTGGATATAAGTGTATGTCCGTGCATATATTAGCAAATGAATTTGCACAAAATAGGCAAACATGTCAATGGCATATGGTATCGTTTGCATCTAACAATTTAAAGTTTGATGTGACATTGCGCTGGCTGAAACAGGCCGAGCCCCTATGTGGAGTAAAAGTGAATGACGTAGAATTTCCGAAACCTGTTGTGGTAGGGACACACAAGGAAGACATAATCATGGAATATCCTAATCACCAGTTTGAATCTAGAAGCAGGCCGTTTGCAATTGACCATCGATGCTTTGTAAACCATTTATTACGAGTTACTGTTGAAGCCGCTGCTCCGAAGAGGAGTGATTGTAAAACTCTCACTCTTCCACCAGTTACGACCTTTGAAGATGTCCCCAAATTTGATGGCCCATGTTTCATGTTCTCATTGAATGTTATGAATGATATTTTTGCAATGGATGTTTCATTTTTGAAGGAATGGAAAATTCTTAGAGAGTATCCGAGCCAATTTTCGCTGGCAGCATATGTTGCCAAATCAAGGGATGAAGAAAAGTTGCCTGATAATATCATACCAGTTGGATTAACTATCTATGATAAAACATATTATTCTGATAAAGTTTACATTTATGAGTTCAGACATCAGCTAATGCCTTTTGTTTGGCAAAGTTATGGACAGCATTTGACCATTATAGTCAATGCTTCCGAGATACAAGTGAAACCATTTTCAATGTGGATAATTGTCAATGCAATTTTTGAATCGCAATCACTATCTACCTATCTGATTTCTTCTTTGAGTCCAATGATGGACTTGAGCTGTTTCAAGTATGGTAAATACAGTATAGGAAGAAAGTATTGCTACAGTATCCATTCAAACTTTTCTGGAAGCTGGCTTGAATCAAATGACACATGTGGCAAGCGAGGAGGTTACCTGTGGTGGGTTGGAAGTGGAATGGAATGGATTCAAGTGATGCGCTCATATATATTTGAGGAAGAAGAATCTGAGATTCCAATTCCATATTATGAGCGTAGGATAGATGCTGTCAAATTATTACGTTCATCTTCTTTGATTTATCTAGGATTCCAGTTTGAACAGGTATTTACTTAAATAATCTCATGCCTGGTTTAGTTGTAATCTATTAGGGGGAATCGAGGCACATTGGGACGTCGGGCACTGTGGGACTGTGAGGTTTTCTTGGTTCTTGGCAAGGTTTATGCTAATGGTAGTGCCATCATATCTTGTAATTTCACCTCCTGATGTTTCTCCCTTTTAATTGACCAAATACAGCCACATTCTGAAGTATGGCGAGGAAAACTCAATGTTTTTATGAATTTGAAACATCGTAGTGAACAATTATGAATTGCTATAATGATGAACACACTCACTGGTGCCTGAGAAATTAACATTTTGATGTAGAAGTCATATCAGGGCTCATTCGGACACTGACAACAGGGCACATTGGTGCCCACCTTAATATATATGGCAGAATGTAAGTGTCCAAGTGAACTGAATGACCTGGTATAGCACACAATAGGTATTCAGGCCACAGCAAATAGAGGCATAGTGGATTACCATGCTCTTTGAACAAGAGTACTGTGTGTTACTTACATAGATGACCGCACCCAGGACAGTTTGTGTTAAATGTTTAAAACTGTTTAAAGTTATGAACTATTGGCACTAAAAGGTGTTAGTGCACTGTGTAGTCTTACGCACTCTTTATGTCGTCTGTCTCATGGAAGACTCAGCTATAGCAAATTTAGCATTTGTCAGCTCTCTTGAAATTCTGAAAACTAAACAAATCAGGAGAAAACTTCGTTCTCCCGCCACTGATTTAATTGAAAGTCATATCTTTGTGTTCAACTAGGTGTTATGATCATGCAGAAAACACAATGATGTTAAAAAATGTAGAATTTATTTAATAACATAGTGTTGACTGACTTCCATGCTAGGTCAAAGTGGTTTGACTGAAGTCGACTCTGTGAATCTACGACAAATCCACCAGAAATTGAAGGGATGACTCAGCCAAAAGATAGCTTTGACTGTATCTTCCACTAGATCTGTGGCAGATTCATAGAGTTGGCTTCAGTCAAACCACTTTTTAGCTCGCACAACAAATAACTTTTTGGAGGGAAAAATTCAACGGAAGACTAAGTCAAAGCAGGCTCCCATTGTGCAACTCAGATTCTGTCATGGAAGACTCAGTCAAACCACTGAAACCTAGTTTTACATAAGAGTGACCTTTCCATTTTTGTAAATGATGCATAAGCATAAAAGGTCCAATCAGTTTGTATGTTGACTTGACTGATTGTCCTCTTGCATTGTTTCATGGAAGAGTAGGAAAAATCAATTGGGTTGAGTGAAAAGAACCATGAATGATGTTAGTTTTTCATGGAAAAGTGCTATGAAACAGGGAAAAAATGTCCCAAAATACCAAGAGTTTGAAGGAGTTGTGTGTCGTAATAAATAGACCCATTGGGTTTATTTTACCATTTGGTGCTAGAGATAATCTATTTTTTTTTTTTTTCAAAAATATTTCAAAATTCAGTCAAATTGATTTGACTGAGTATTCCTTGAGATAGACGATATTTAATATCTAGTGCACATGGAGTGTTAGAATTATTTTTTAATTGACCTAGCAAAGTGCACCATCGGGGCGCATTGGGACAGTCATGATCACGACTCACATTTTGCTCTCTGGCTGCAAAAGGGCAGGTTCAGCCGAAATTTATTATGCTTGCATTTAAGGTCAATGGTATTGGTGATCGTCATTCAAACTTCTGAGTTGCTCAGTGCTTTCAGCATTACAGGTGATTTCCTGTCTACAAGTGGACTGCTCTTGCATTGCCACAGATCAGAACATATGCTGTCTTGTGTTGCCACCTAGTGACCAGTGTGCTATTCCGCGAGCTCCTGCGAGCGTCCACATACTTTCAACCAGCGGAACACACACAATTTTTTCTGGAAGACACTGGGGCTGTTTCTGAGTGTGCTGATGGCCTTGTCTACTTCCTTAGAGAATGTGATTGCCGAGTCTGACTCTGGTATACATCGATGTTGAATAGAAATTTTGTGAATGTGCAATGAAATTGGAACTATTTCTTGGGTCAGCAATGCTGTAGCATAGAAAATCAACTTTTGTGACAGGTGGCAGCAGCATGCAGTTCTCATTTTCACCAGACTCAGTGATTTCATTGCCATGCGATTCTTGTCATTCACACTTGGCTGTGAGGAATCAATGCTAAACCAGCACATAATACGTTTGATAGATCAAATGTGTGACGTTCTATTGTTGCTAAACCAATCAGATTAACTAAAAATGGCATGTATTTGGTGGGTCTAGAACCTAAGAATTAGTAGACGTTAAAAGCGTCTCAATGTGCCCCGGTTCCCCCTACTTAGATAAGTTACAACATGTTTAAAAGCTACGGCGAAGTGCAATTCCTCCCAGATATTGCTGTTCTGCTTTTTTTTAATGATAAATTATGTTTTAATGATAAATAATGTTTCATAGAATGTTTCATTAAAAGGCAGTCCTCTGTACAGAAAGGAGTTTCTTAAATTCTTGAGGCTGTGTAAAATTCAAGATAAAGAAATCTATAGGAAGTGGATTGCATTTGGAAAGTTTCCAAACCTTATTGCAATGAGGATGGATGATGGATGACTTGGGCTTTACGTCCTGTATTTATGCACTTGGTAGGCTAATTAGGACAGGAGGAGAACATTGAGGTGAAGGATGATTGAAACAGCCGTCCAACGTAGGCCCAGGTGACCTGGCAAGAGCTGGATTCGTACCCTGGACCCAGCGGTTGGCAGTTGGTCCAGCACGCTAACACTAGACCAACCCTCCCCCCCCCCCAGCCCCAAATTAACATGGAACAGATAGGAAGTACCATGGAGTGCCGCCTATTTGCCCCATGTTATGCGCCCTCAAGGCCATTTCAAGATACGCCCCTGCCCCTCCCCCTATTTCAATGAGGAACAAAATCATACAGCTGTGCTATCTAGCTTCGAAAAAGAGATTATAGAGATACTTCTATAAAAAAATACAGCAATTTAGTGACTGTTTGGAGAAATTGGGCCCTTTTGATCTTGAAAGAAAGACCTTATTTTACTCATTTGTGCTCGAATTACTGAGTATGTAGTCAGAGTTATTATTGAGTATTGACCCTATTGAAATTTTGTATCACCAAATATGATTTTCCCTTTTTTGCCTTCCCCTGCTGCCCGCCTTTTTTCCTGCACCCCTGGTCATGGTGATAAATATTTTTCAGTCGAGAAGATCAAACGACAGTAGGGGAACATTCAACATGATGCACATTCCTCACAAGATGGCGGAAGTAGCATTAAATGCATCACACAGATATTCTCTAAATGATCCAGGAATCATCCATCGTGAAGAGTACCAGTATCTCCTGTCTACCATCCGCAAAAATAGCATGGAACAAAACAACAGCAACAGGTGTTTGGCTGCAATACCCTCAACTGGATCATGGACTTACGTAGACTGCCAAAAACAATTCACAAATGCAACTTTCTTGTGCAAGTATTCCAACACTGATGATGATGTGCAACTTGATGATGAAGACTGCGATGATATCAATAAAGAATACTACTGTGATAAGGGTTGGATTTGGGGACATCGAATGTGTCTAAGGATAGAGTATATCAAATTAAATCAAATCAACAAAAAAGTTGCAGATTCTACCTGCGCAAAAGTTGGCGGCTTTAGTAATCGTGAAACACCTGGAAACCAAGTGATGTGGTTGATACGGCTCCTGCTATCATTTCAGGGCAGTAATTTTATAGTTTATGTGAGAGATGATACTTCTGCCTTGGTGTTTACACCAGCTAAAAGCATTTCTGAGGTAGGCGTAACTTTTTTTATATATGGTCACACAACTACCAATTATTCAAGATGAGTTTCAAGATGCTGGTATTGTATGCATGAAGCAGCCACTCCCGATAAATAAATCTTGCCAAGACGGCCTTAAGCCTTGCAATAACGGTGAATGTATACTGGAGACATACTTTTGTGATTCAATGCCACAATGCATAGATGAAAGTGATGAGCTGAACTGCACTGATCATTGCTCAGACCCACAACAAAAAGACCTTCACTTTCAATGTCAAGATAGATCATGTATCCCAATTTCAAGGTTGTGTGATCTCATTCTCGACTGTGAACTTGGTGAGGATGAACAGGAATGCCCTGAATTCTGGCGATATACCAAACAGTGGAGTCCTTTAGTCATCAAAAAGCATGAGCCATTATGTCTTAGGACTGATTCAAATGCACTCAATGCCATGCTACACCAGCAATGTCATGACAATTGTGCACAAACCATTTATCCTAGTAAATATTTCAATTACACCAACATTGACTACACAAAGTATATATGTCCCTTTGGTTCCTCTATATGTTATCAAGCGTATGATTGTGTGTATGACAAGGATTATTATGGTAATATTATACCATGCGAAGAAGCCTGGCAGTTTCAAGGATGCAACAATTTGAAACTCTGTGAAAACTTTTTCTGCAAAGACAAATACTTCTGTCGTGATCAAGACTGGTGCATTCCATATAGACTGGTTTGTTATAGAATAACAGATTGTCCCTTGGGAGATGACGAAGTGAATTGCACATCGAAGGTATGCAGTAGAATGCTTCGTTGTTCCAAAGAGAATATTTGTGTTCACCCAACAGAAATATGTGATGGTGTGCTGCACTGCCCTTTGTCAGGAGATGATGAAGCGATATGTGAAAGAAAATGCCCTGAATATTGCATCTGTTTTGGGAGGGCCATTTCATGTGTCAATCCCATTGGTTTAGAATATAGTGAATCATCAATAGCAAAGGTTCAATTGAGATCTTCAGCTGGGTATATAAAGCTGCAAAATGCATGGTTTGTTGATATTTCCCACTCCAACTTATCAGACATGGAGACTTTACGGAAAATCGAGGCCCCAAATCTTATCAAATTGGATGTCAGTAATAATCCCTTGAAAAGTTTCTCTTCGCACCTGGTACAATTTAAAAACTTGAAGTACTTATACATGGAAGAAACTGTGATAGGCAGGATCACTAAGGATTCTTTTTCTTGATTCCCAAAATTAACTCGCATATCACTACGAAATTCGCAGCTATATCTCATTGAATCTTGTTCTTTTTGCAAGTTACAGCATTTGAAGCGCATTGACTTGAAAAGTACAAATCTAGTCTATGCATCAGCTGCGTTATTTCACGGAATAAAAGACCTGCAGGAGCTTTACTTCAGTAGCAGGAGACTTCGACGTGTTTGGAAGGATTTTCTCAAGATGAAATTGTTGAAGTTCTCCACCACAAATTTGGAATTATGTTGTTTGGAAAGAGAAGTGGTGATAAAAGAATGTCAACATTTTAATAAAAAAGATTCATGTACCTTTGATTATCCAAGTAAAACATGGTTTATTCCTTTATTCCTACTTTCTGTGATTCTTATAAATCTTCTCTCTATGCAACACACATACCAGTCAACTAGGGTTTCATACTTCAATTTAATCTTCTACAACAACATGTTTGGTCTCTTCACTGCTTTGGGATTGATTGTATTTCATTTTGAACACCAGGAAAAAGCTGCCTCTGAAGATTTGCATTTTGATGTGAACTTGGCATTTAAATGCAAACTGATTGCAAAGGGCTTATTCTTGATTCATCTGTATTGCACGTTTCTCTCTGCCTTAGTTTATTTTGAGGCATACCGGACTTTGACATCTTTCAATGCAAGTAAAAATTGCAATAGGCAATATTTACTGTTGCTAGCATCTGCCATGTCTGTCATTATAGGCATTATGCAGAAAACTGGGATAGGAGATGCCCCAAACACTCTTTGTATGACGGAACTTAATGTGTTGGAGAAATCCCTAATATTGGCCAGTCAAGGTTTGATGTGTTTATTTATAACTATTCTTAATGTGGCACTTTCCTTGCACTTCAGGCAGACGCGTAAAGCCACTGGCAGGAAGAAACGGAACACTGATAAACTTATTCTTGCTCGTTTCACATTGTACAACGTGGTTATATTTCTCTCGCTTTGCCTTAAAATGGTTGAGGAGCTGGTTGACATCAATCACAATGTCATTCATGTAGCAACATCGATTTTCCAATTGACATTGGCCCCTCTGACATTTCCGGTGATCTTTGTCTTGTCCACCAGACAATATAGAGGCAAAGTGAAAAAGTTATGCCATTGTTGGAAGATGGTGAAACGTGAGACTGCAAGGACTGGCTTAACCTAATATAAACACCAGAGCACAGACCAAGGCCTGAATAGAGTCTTGTCTTTATTTGTCACAAGTAATTTCAAAGGTAGCTTCGTAGAGTCAGAAATTGGGTCACTATTGGAATCAGCCAATCAGGGAAGTTCATGGAAATGTGAGAACCTGATTGGTGGAGTTCAAAAGTGACCTACTTTTAGTCCACATAAAGTTAGCCGGTCCAGTAAGAGCATGGTGCCTTTGAATATAGTGTTGATGAATAAGACTAGACTCGAGGCTTTGGCTGTTATATAATTGTTCATGTCTCTTTAACTTCAATAAAGAAACACTGACCAATCAGGGATGTTTTTTCTGCTCAGTGCTGTGACATCTCACTCTCAGAGTCTCCAGACTCCAATACTAAGATTAATGAGCCAATTTCAGAGAATTTCCTCCAAGATCTGAGGACTTAAATTTATTTCTCAGACTAATTGAGCGAGACATTCGAATTTATTTCATTGCACTGAAACCAATAAAGGCTTTCAGGAGATAAATTTATTGAGTAATGATGAAATGAAATTGGAGGTTATCAAGTGAAGGAATTTTGCTGATGCCAGCAAGGTTTTTTTAAATCTCTGGATGAACTGTTGGATTATTTTGCATTAATTGTTATTATTGTAAAGATTGCCAACCCTTTTTCCAACCACGAATGTACAAAATTTATATTACAGATGTTATTACTATATTCTAGGAATATGCACTATAACAGAAATCTTCTATCTCATGAATATCAGTCACGCAATAGAGCGTAATGCACTTATGTCTCGCCACCCACACACTCCTACTACTAATGGAGAAATAGGGAAGATTATAGCCATGGGCAGTCCATTTATAAATTGTGCGTATGTCAGTTGTATCACCTATGTGAAATTAATTTGAAGATATCTATCCATTAGAGTATAATGGAGTTTTTAGGCTGAGTTCCAGTAACACATTCATAAATAAATACCGGTACTACATCGCCCGCTTAGATTTTTGCAGGTTCAAGACCAAGCCTTGGCCTGGGAGAATTGAGCAGATCCTCCATAACCATTTTCTCCACTCCACCCAGGTGTAAATGGGTAATTAGCTATAGACAATGGTGGCAATTGTAGATTGACTTAGCACTGGACGACTAAAGCTGCCCGCCTGCCTGCATATTCCTCGGGGAGTTGAGATGACCTCACCACAAGTCCTACACTCTAAAAAATTTCAGACAAAATTGGTTTTTTAGATTCAAAATGGTTTTTTGAAAAACCAAATTTCAATGCAAAAAACCAACATGGATTTTTTTTTAAATCCATGTTGGTTTTGTATTGAAATTTGGTTTTTCAAAAAACCATTTTTTTTTTAAAAATCCATGTTGGTTTTGCATTGAAATTTGGTTTTTCAAAAAACCATTTTGAATCTAAAAAAACAATTTTGTCCCGACATTTTTTAGAGTGTATCAATTGCATTGAATTAAACTGTCAATTAGTCATATATTAACTTGTGATCGACCTCACTGGTGAATGCTGTTGATCAGTAGATGATCAACAGTAGATGACTGATTTTGATAGCATTGAAAGTATAGGGTGTGATGTCATTAACTGCATATGAGTATTGAATAACGTGGCATGGATAGGGATATATATGACCTCACAAGGAACATTTCAGTCCAATTATGTAAGCACTTGATGTTCGTCTTCTGTAAAAATAAACCCTTTGCAGTGCAATGTCTGGGTATAGAGTGTACATGTAGACCCCCAACATTTTACCCATTTCTCATGGTTCCATTTTAACAGTGTTTGTTTGTTTGTTTGTGTTTTACGCCTCTGCAGCACCCTAGTGGGCTATATCGAGGCAGGCAATCGCCGTATGATGATGAGATGAGAAGACTGTGAGTCTGGTACATACCCTATTAATTCAGGGATGCCCTTTCAGTTGACCCCAGCATAGAACACTGGATACAACCCGCCTCTATTTAATGTCCCATGGGCTCGGACTAAATTGAGTTCCGGGGTGGGATTTGAACCCACGCCCTCAGAGCCAGTGGTTGTGCAAACAAGCACTCTTAACCATTAGGCCACGGAGGAACTCTCCATTGTAACAGTGAAAATATTGAATGAACTGACACTGATGCTACAGGCATAATCATTTTCCTCTGCTCTACAGGGAGTATACTTCAAATTTGATTTCATTGAAACTGTTTTAATGCCTTTGGGAGCCTGGGAAATTGCAATGTCGAAAAGTACAATGACGCACACTGTGTTTTCACAAAATGAGTTTCAAGTTTTCGAATGTCATATTTTCAATTTTGAAATGTCCATATACATGGTGCAACAACGTGGTAGCACTGTACATGTTGTACATGACTTCATGTTTTATCAAAACATTGGCTTGGAGAAAGCACTTGTTTCACAAATTCATATAAAATTCATATAAAATCAAATTGCTGTCAGCTGTAGAAAACATATAGAACTGGTGTATTTAGTCACTGCGGACAAAGCCTATGCAAAGTGCAACCTTGAAACATCTTTGATATTTGATTAACAGCCTTCAAAGTTTCCATGTGAGTTGGCAAAAAAATTCTGTGTTGAAATGGCCAAAGGAGAATTTATATCCTTACCTTTTCTGTGAATCTGTATCCTATGATTTGTCCTATTAGCGATTCCAAATATATATATATCCCATGCAATATAAATATAGTCAATGAACAATTCCATCTGGATAAATGGATGCACAAATGCTCAAATCAGAAGTTCTTTGGCAAATATTCCCTGACTCTCTGAGCCTCTTAACACATTTTCTTATGCTCTGAAAATGTTTAAAGGGGCCCTGTTACAAAATAGCAAGCTGGATTATCCTGTTTGGCATTGATTATTTGTTGTATACACCTGTTTCGAACCTCAGTTCAGTGGAGTGCAACAATGTCTCTTTGAATTCCATATGTGTGGTTGTGGGACCATGCGTATTGTGATTTCACTGACTTGTATGTCTGTCACTTGCTAAGAATACATTTAAAGTTGTGAATGTAAGTAACTCTGTCAATATGCGCGAATAAAGAAATTCCTGAAAATTTATGAGACTTAATATGACAAGCAGGCACAATGGTAGTAAGGTGAAGTGCATGTCTAGCATGCAACAAAAACTCAATATGATATGACAAGAAGATTGAACATGAGAATACCAATAAATTAACACCAAACTAGCTCTGCGGATAACAAGTTATTCTAACAGAAATCTGTACATCTCCAAACATACTTTTGCAGCAGGAAGAAATGTCATTCTCGCAGAAATCTATAGATTTCCAAAAACACATTTACAGAACACTTCCAGCAGGAAAACATCTGCGCGTCTGGCATGTGTAGACCAATTTCAATTATAACTCAGCAACCTGCCTTTCTTGGTTTTCCAATAATTCAGAAAGAAGTTATACAGAAAGTACAGAAAGAGCAGAACTAGAGGTTGCCTTGTGAATCAAGTCTATAGGCCTATAGCGCAGCTTTCCATTTCTTCCAATATGTTAATGTATGTACTATGTCTGTTTTTAAGTAGGACTTAAAGGACAACTGAAAAGCAAAAATGCATATCTGGCAGACAAATTGCGAGAGCTGTGATCAGTTCTTGGTTGTGGTCCACAGTACAGCTTTCCATTTTTTCCAATATGTTTTATGTATCTGCTTTGTCTATTTTTGTATCGATGTCTTAACCTGTGAAAAAACTTACATGTAAGTATACTTAACAGTACATCGATTCAACAAGATCAGGGACTCGTCTGGCGATATGTTTTGCATGTAAAACGTCATCAAAAAGTGTGTACATACAGTGGCGAAGCTAGACATTTTTCAGAGGGGCACAAAGTACAAATTGGGCTAAAGACCTTAATACACTGTCCGATTTTCAAACTTTAAAAACCTGGATATATCAAATAAACTCCTCCAAATTCATTGCACTTATTAATATTTTTCTACGTGCAGTATTAAGTTCGCAAATAAGCATGTCGGCGCATTATGCTGTGAGGATATAACTTCAATTGCTAAAACACATTGGCCAAAATTGACCAGTGGCATATCTAGGGTTTTTTGCAGCGGGGGAAATCAACTTTTGTTGAATAGGTGTCTATGGTGTGAAGTTGAATTGAAAGATACAGTTGCTTTGAGAAATGCATAACATGATAAAAAAAAAACATGTCACAGTTAATTCAATTGTACAAACAGATTTGCAGATTTCTACAAAGCAATTAACAAAATAACAGAATGCACCATTTTCATTCAAATAACTGAGGTTTAATTTTATTTGCAACCTTCCTGGTTAAGTAAGATAAGCATGAAACAAGGGGGAGGCTTAGACATTTGTTTCATAAAAATGCCTACTCATTTAACATATTAAAACTTTTTAATTACATGCCACATGCCTTCAGGTTCATGATGAAATCGATACAGTATCCTTTATAAGGGTACTTTTCTTGTTAAGTATGACTTAAAGGACCTCTGAAAAGCAAAAATGTGTATATGGGACCTTTTTATATAAAAGTATTTAATTAATAAGAGAAATTGAAAAAAAATAATGGTAAAATAAATGGATACAATTCAAGAATATTTTACATATTTGAATAGCTGTATATGTGCGAGTGATAGTAGCACATTTGAAACAAGGCAGTAGCACTCTGTAGAGCACATAGACTCACCCAGTCAGTTTACTGAGATTTATGTACAATGCCGCCTGTTAGTTAGTGATACGGGTCATTTTTGCCATTGTGGTAATGCTAAACATCCTCGCCTGCTTGTGGAAGCATGAATTCTTATCTGATGAGAATGTTTTAGGGAAATATAGTCGACAACCAAATTCTTGAAGTAAAATACTTTATTGTAGAATAAATCACTGAAGAAACCCCTGAAAGGGGTTTCTTGACAAGGAAGCAATGGGCAGCAAGTTACAACTAACCAAGTCCCACAAGTCGAGGACTGCACACTACCCAAGTGGCAACCTGATATACAAAAGTTGAATGGTCAAAGTACAGCACTAAGTTGCTTGATCAGCAGCTCAGATAGGAATGACCTAGAAAATGAGCTGCTGAACAGTTTTGTTGACTGAAGGGATTAAGACCCTATTAGCAGATGTGGTAAACTGAGTACTGGAACGTGCTGTCATCTGGTGTTAATACCAGCAGCAGTCTCACAGAGCTGGGAATGGAGCAAGCAATAAAATATGCTGTCACATAGCCCCAGGTGAAAAGAAACAACTGTCCTCAGTTGGACATATATAGACAAAAATGGAAATGAGAGAAAAACACAAAATTCATAATACAACTAAGGTACGAGAAAAACTATGCCAAAATTAAACTCCTGAGCCCTCTATATCTACAAAATCAGAAGTACAAAAATACAATATCACAGAAATTATTTGACAAAATGAGACATAATAAAATCGCCGAAACGCTTAGGCATTTGACCCAAGTTGACCCGAGTTGACCTCCTGGGCAAAGATGAAGGTGAAGATTCTCTGCTCCCCTCGGATTACAACTGCTGAGGTGCAGCTGCAAGTGTCCCTGAAGGGGTTGCAGGATCTGCAGGGGGAGCTGTAGGAAGAGCTACAGGAGGGGCTGCAGACGGAACTGAAGGAGGAACTGCAGGCATAACTGCAGGTGGGTCAATACTTGGAATTGTCAAACATCTTGCTGGATAGGATGGATTGGAGGCTGGAGGGGAAGAAACTGGAGCTCTAGAAGATGGACTTGGGATCAGGGTTGCAAAAAAATCCGATTTAAATCAAAAAAATCAAAAAAATCGGATTTATTTGATTTAAATCAGATTTTTTTGATTAAAATCAGATTTAAATCAAGCTGTCGTATTTTTTCAAATATAATGGATTTGAAGGAACTTGAAGTCATAATAAATGATAAACTGTTCTTAATTAGGTCTTCTGTAATGGGAAAATTTATTTCACCGCCTAAAAGTCATGCAATCAAGTTGTAATTGGAAGTTGAAGATTGCTCACATTTTTTACTTTTTTCGGCTGCAACAAATGCCCTCAGAATACGGATTTTACATCCATTCAAGTATTGAATTTTGTCAACTTTTTGGAGCTACTATTGCTAGGAATGACCAATGACAAAGGGAAAGTTTTACTTGGCTTTCAAAAGAGACTTAACAGGGTTAGATCCTATTCAAAGTCACAATTTTCCATAAAATATCATACTTAGGAGCAAAGGGATGATTGAAATTACTAACGATGACCACAGAATCAGTATTTTATAGTTGCTATTGTTTGTTATTGTTGTTTTCTTGTTTAATGAGTGCTACTTATGGCATGAGATTAGGAATTTGGTGCATGACAGAGGCGATATTGAATTGCATCTTAAACTGGATTAAAGTAAGCCGAAAACTACCCTGGCATCTGAATCCTAGCTGTGATTCATCACAAATTCAAGTGTAAAGGTGTCAACTGATCCATTATAGCATTTATCCGGAAACTATTAGCAGTTTTCTAACATATAATGATTTTCAATAAAAATCATTGATTAAAATCACTGATTTAAATCATGATTTAAATCAAGTGATTTAAATCAAATGATTTAAATCATGCAACCCTGCTTGGGATTCCGTGGTCACCATGGTTGAACAAAGGAGATAGGAAAATTTCATCTTCAGATTCACTACTGGTATTGGATGACTCAGCTGATATTCTCTCTGCTGGAGATTTCCTTGTCCTAACTGGTTTCCTCACTTTCCCTGTTGGCTCCAGACTTGGAAGTTCATCTTGTTCATCTAGCAGGATGGGAAGCAGCAGATTTCTGTGAAGGGTGCGCTCTCTTCCCTCTCCAGACAGTGGCTTAACAGTATACACTGCTACCTGCGGATTTGGCTGTGACAAAACAACATACACCTCATCCACCCACTTGTCTGCCAACTTCTCTCTTCCAGTCGCTGCAGTTTTCCTGACTAACACAGTGTCTCCAACTTGAAGTATGGCATTAGCAGACTTGGAATCGTACCATTCCTTTGCACTTGATGCTTTCTGTTCCATGCGCTTCTTAGCCAAACTGTTCACATACTCAACTTGCTTCTTCAGGTCTTCAGCAAATTTTGTCAGGCTTGACTTGTCCTTTGATGAAGGCTTGATCTCTACATCCACTGGAAGCATTGGTTTGCGTCCGAACATTAGTTCATACGGGGCGAACCCTGTGGCATCATGAGGAGTACAATTGTAAGAATGGACCAGTGATGAAAGATGAGATTTCCACTTGGCCTTTTGATCATTAGCCCCGGTGCCCAGTAACTTCAACAATGACTGATTGAAACGTTCGCAGGCCCCATTACCCATTGGATGATATGGGGTCGTGCGTGACTTCGTCATCCCTGTCAGTCCACACAATTCTTTGATGATTTTGCTTTCAAAGCAGCGACCCTGGTCGCTGTGGATGCGCTGTGGGATGCCATACACAGTGATGAAGTTATCGTAGAGTGCCCGAGCAGTTGTCAGCGCCGACTCATTTTTGGTTGGTTTTACCTTGGCGAACTTGGTGAAATGGTCCGTAATGACCAACAAGTGCTCATAACCAGCCGATGGTTCAACCAATAAGTAGTCTAAACATACCAATGCCAATGGCTGTGAAGTAATGATGGGAGTCAATGGAGCTGATGTTGTCCTGGATTTTCTGCAGATACATCTCCGACATTTACTCACCATTGTTTCCACATCGCGCATAGTCCAGGAGATTTATAAAATGACCCAAAACAAATTGCAATGGTAATATGCCATATACCAAATGAAAGCTGAGGACCTCCTCTATAACATACCCAAAGTATACCAAAATCTAATTAGTGGAACATGATTTTTAAGGGGGGTGAAGTATTTTGTGTCATACTCGTCAAGAACCTTAGTTGGTAACATAATGATTATGACTCAGAAGGATTAAATCAATACAAGACCCCAGTATGACTGTTTGTATTATTGCTCTGACTGATAAACATCAACTTCAAGTATTATCATGAAGTTTCTGAGCATATTCAGTGTGCTAAGGCTCCATTTTGGGCTGGCCGAGGGTATATTATATCACATATACGCGGTTTTGCATATTTTGCTATGTATGGTAATGATTTTGGCATATTTGAATTCCTCACAAAGAGAGCTTTCAGATGCATACCCACATTGCTATGTTTACTTAATTTTTCATTAAAATGTCTTGACTGATTTATTAGTTTGTCACTGCAAAATGATAAAAATATAAATTGTGGCAATATAAAATGGCCTGGGGTCCAGTATCTGTAGCATATGTGATGCTAAAATTTGAGAGTGTCAGATATAGCTAGTTTCAGAGGTATATAATTTGATGTATAAATTCCTACTATTCCTTTTGGAGAAGGTGAAAAAATTGTCAATTGTGTGTCACTTGTGTGATACACATCGTAAAATCAGGATGGTTGGTAGATTTTAAGTGGATAGAAGAGGTTTACAATCACGATTCAGGGCAACTGTTAGTAATCCTGTCACTGCCAGTATCTAATCAATAAATTAAACTACTTACGATATTTATTTGTAACTTGTGTTTGTTTGTTTTCACAATATCCACAATATCAAAACAATTTTACATGAAACATAGTGGTCCAGGACGGACCAACAGACATGATGGAAACAAATTAATGCAAGCATACTATATTATGATTTTACATGATGTTCTCATGTGCAATCTTGAGCAACTTAGTTTGGTTGTAAATTTAGGTCTGGGTTGTATTGTGTTTCATTGGGCACCTTGGTTTCCTTGTTAATACAACTGCCTTTTCCCTAAAAAGTAAGATAAATGATGGTGTCTGGGTCAAAAATCTCCCGGAAACACAGAATCCTCCTTGTATTTTCATTTCTACCTATCGTTATTACCAAATAACTCATTCCTAACCAATTAAATGCTGGTGGAATGATAGCACTTGATGTCAACGTTCATTTGGCACCTTGATTACCTTGTTACTACAACTGTGAACCCTTCAAAAGCAAAATAAATGTTGCTGTCAGGGTCAAAAATCTCCTCGGAAACACGAAATCATTCCATGTATTTTCATTTCCACCTATCCTAATTACCAGATATTTCATTCCTGACAAAAGAAGTGGATTAGAATGGATAGCCCATGATGTCAGCTTTCATTTGACACCTTGGTTTCCTTGTTACTACAACTTTTAACTCTCGAAAAGCAAAATAAAGTTGCTGTCCGGGTTTAAAATCTTCTCAGAAACATAAAATCCTCAAATGTATTTTCATTTCCACCTGTCCTAATCACCATAGAACTCATTCCTAACCAACCAAACACATAGCCCTTGATGTTAGCTTGCAAGGCCTTTCCATCCTCATCCATTTGGTTTTTCAGGAATGCTTCATCTCATGATCAGGATAGGTGGAACTGAAAATAAATGGGAGGATTTTGTGCTTCCAAGGAGATCCTTGACACTGATGGCAACATTTATTTACAGGGTGGTCAAAAAAAAACTTTACAGTTGATATTTCATTTTCCAGGCTGCCATGATTGAGTCAGTGCCTGGGACCCCTGGGTACTTATTGTTTATACAAGCCAAGTATGTTAGATCTTTGGAAAATTTGTTAATAATCAAAACGGTTCATTACTTTTTTGATAGCAGACAAAATAGAAGCCGGGAGTGCTCCTGCGTTTTTACTACTCTGGGTTGTTCATGGCCCATCAGCAATTTTGAAGCTACTGAGCTTCACAGGACAAAATAAATACAACATAAAATGAAATCGAGAAGACAGAGGCACAATTCAGCACAAACCAGAAGGTGCTAGAGCAAGTTCAGACTTCACTATGGCCATTATAAGATTTTAAAACAAAGCTGTCTGAAGGTGGATGATCAGGGTGTTGAAATCACATGAAAAATGCATATTAACATCTTGAAAGAGCAACTAAAGCCCTGGATATTAAGACATACAGTGCCACGTATAATTTGATTTTCAAACAAGACAGGGAATCAGCCACATTCCCTTGCAAAGCCCAGAACTGGATCAGGGTTCGCTCTGTCAAGTTTCTCAGCGCGACAATATGGCCCCTGTTATCACAAGATCTCAATCAATGTGATTATTCTGGATGGGCAAACTTAGAGGCAGATCCCTGCAAGACACCACAGACCTTAGTTGCCCAATAAAGGCATCCATTACGTTTGTATGGGAAAAATGGACACAAAGTTACATTTTTGACACCTCTGCATCATTTAGGCCCACTGCAGAAAAGTCATCAGTCCAAAAGGACCTCCGAGTGAATAAATTCTCTCTAGAAGAGTTATTCTTTGCTATACAAGTTGTTTTTGCATTGAAAAATAAGCATTTGTTACAATGAGCGTCATCCAAAAAATTATTCATAAGTGTAAAGTTTTTTTTTGACCACCCTGTAGCTTTGGTTGGGTTGAAAGTTGAAGTAACTGAGAAAGCAAATGATCCAAATGAAAGCTGACATAAAGGGCTATCCATCCATGTCCATTTGCTTAGTTAAGCATTTGTGACGTGAGTCATCTGAAAATTAGGATAGGTGGAAATTTAGATACAAGGTAGGATTTTGTGTTTCCGAGGAGATGTTCATCCCGGATATAACATTAATTTTGGTTTGGGAGGGTTGACAGTTATAGCAACAAGAAAACCAAGGTGCCAAATGAAAGCTGACAAAAAGTGCTTTCCATCAACATCCAGTTGATTGGTAAGAAATGAGTTTTCTGGTGATTAGGACAGGTTGAAATGAAAATCCAAGGGAGGATTTTGTGTTTCCGAGAAGAAGTTTGACAAAGACACCAACATTTATTTTGCTTTTGGAGGGTAGGCAATTGTAGTAACAAGGAAACCAAGGTGCCACATAACAGCTCTCATCAAGGGCTATCCATTTGATAGGTTAGAAATGAGTCATCTAGTGATTAGGATAGAATTGAAAATAAATGGGACGATCTCGTGTTTCCTAGGAGATTTTTGACACTGACGGTGACATTTATTTAGCTCTGAGAGGGTTTACAGTTCCAGTAACGCGAAAATGAAAGTGCTAATTAATTTCTTTCTAGATTATAAAATATCACCTTATAATGGCCAAATAATTACAAAAAATCACATTTATGTTAAATAAAAGTTGACATCAAGGGCTATCTAGCTTTTGGTTTGAGATGTTCTTCATGCTTATCATTTTATCCACTGGTATAAAGTATGATAGAGTACTGGCTGCTTTAAGTTTAACACGGAAATTTACAATTACACTAAAAGTGATTTTACAAATTTTAGATTTTAATCCAAAATGCCCTCACAAAAAACCCAGGGAATGATAATTGGCAACGGAAACATCTGAAATATCTTTTCTGACAATATTTGGCATAAAAAAATCTGGGTGGCATCAACTATTCCAGAGGGTTTATGGAAACCCCAAGTTACCCCCTCTTGCAAACTGACCGGCAGTTCTGCTTCACCCGTGTTGCTGAAAGGTTACAGAATTACAAATCTAAATCTTTAAAATAGCACAGCTCATCAAATAATCATCTCTTACAGACATATTATGCCACATTTGAAAGCTGGTATTTAGTTCTTGTCAAATGAGGTCATCAAACAGAGTTACTGATGCGGAATAAACTGAAAAATGTGAAATGTGTAATAAATGTAATTTTTTTTTTTTTTTTTTGCCATTATAAGGTGATATTTATAATGTAGAAAGAAATTAATGTCATTTTCAGATTCTGCATGTCTAAAAACATATAAATAGATGTGTCATTTGTTTATGTAGCGTGAATAGTTCCTGAGATAATTGGACTTAAGATAATGTGACATTAATGTCCTGGCTAATCATGCTCCCATGTGTTACAAAACTTGGATAATTATATCACCAGATCCTGCACACAGTGTACATGGCCTTTTGTGAAAACTTGAGAAAATTATGGAAAGTACTAAATGATGTTATTCAAATGATAGCTGCCTTAATGAGGAATCCAAATATGACAAATTTATAGTTTTCATTGAATATTGCAGAAGATAAACCAAACTGCGTACCTTTGCTATCTTTTTCTTAGCTTCTGTGAGACCTAAATGGTCCAAAAGCAGGAGGACTGTGCTCAAGAACCTCATTATATTCATTGACTTTAAGGTCTGTCAGTTGAGGCAGCTATTCAGATGGGCTGCAATGGGATTTGTATGGTTTCATTGCTTCTAAGTCAAAATTGTTACGTTAAAAACGCAAATTTGGGGCAAGTATAATTACCAATAGTTACCCCCTATAGAAAACCATGTTCCACTAAGTAGATTTTGGTATACTTTGGATATGTTATAGAGGAGGTTCTCAGCTTTCATTTGGTATATGGCAGTGCAAAAAATGAAATTTGGTGCAAAAAAAATTTTGTGGCATGCGACTTGTGCCGGGCCACTCCGGCTTTTATGAAAATTCATATATTCAGCCATTTCGCAAGCTTTTTTAGATTGTTTTTTGACCTGGGTCAGCTTCCTTTGTTTCAGAAGGCTCAATGGCATACTTAAATCTTCTATGAACGTCATTTTGGATTTGAAACACCATAATCAGGTTGCTTATATTTAAGATATAGCCATTTCTGGGTAAATGTTGGGAATCAGAATATGGCTTTCTTTTGCTAAAAATTGCCCAAAAAATTGAAAATATCGAAATTGACCCAACAAAAAGTTATTCCAAGGCAATTGTAATTACCAAGAGTCCACCCTAGCACCCTAAAAAACACTTCCAGCATATTACCTGCATCAATTTGTTGTTTCAGTTTCCGGTATAGGGGCAATTCGGTGAAGTTAGATTTACAGATTTGACACTTTAGCAGCTTGTGTAGCCCTACCATTACACCTCAGTTATTTCATTGTTACATGGGGATGAGGCCAGTTAATAGGGATATCAGACAAGCCATCAACCAAAGCTCCAAGTGCAACAGGAGCTGAGCTACAAGACGAAATGTCACCGTGTCAAACATCATATTGAATGTACCGCGAGTGAGTACGTCCGACAAAATGACATTTCGTCTTGTAGACAGCTCCTATTGCACTTGGAGCTTTGGTTGATAGCTTGTCTGATACCCCTATTGCCTGGCCTCATCCCCATGTAACAATGAAATAAATGAGGTGTAATGGTAGGGCTACACAAGCTGCTAAAGTGTCAAATCTGTAAATCTGACTTTACGGAATTGTCCCTATTCTGGGAACTAAAACCACAAATTGATGCAGATAATATGCTGGAAATGTTTTTTTAGGGCATTAGGGAGGACTCGGGGTAATTACAATTACCCTGGAATCATTTTTTGTTGGGTCAATTCCGATATTTTCAAATTTTGTTGGGCATTTTTTAGCAAAGAAAAAAGCCAAATTCTGAATCCCGACATTTTCCCAGAAATAGCTATTTCGTAGATATAAACGACCTGTTTATGGTGTTTCATATCCAAAATGGCCTTCATAGAAGATTTAAGTGTGCCATTGAGCCTTCTGAAACCAAGGAAGCTGACTCAGGCCAAAAAATGGTCGAAAAAAACATGCAAAATGGCTGAAAATATGCTATTTCATAAAAGCCGGAGTGGCCCGGCACAAGTCGCATGCCACAAAATTTTTTTTGCACCAATTATCATTTTTTGGCCATAGCCAACTTTCTATACCACTGGCATATTGAAATTCCAAAAAAAGTTTTTTTCAGCCCACCCTAATATGGCACATTACTATTGCAATTTGTTTTGGGTTACCCCCCTTTTTTTCATAAATCTCCTGGACTAGCAGCATAGACGGCCAATAGCATCTTTCCCTGTGGAGGATTGAAGTTTTGTCCCTGCCAGGGTGTCCCATGTTGTGATGTAGACTCTCAAACATAGCCCTTCTGAATGCTTTCGGGACCACAAACTGCAGAATTTCACCTTTCTCTCCTTGAACAGTCCTGAACAAAACATCATCAACAATCTTCAGCCGGTGCCGTTGGTTGAGCAATTTCCTCACTTCAGGATTGGCCTCTCTCCATTCGTCCTTGGGTAATCTGAAATCATTCTTCACACAGTGCTTGACCTTGCCTATCACTGGATCTTCATCCTGGCGTGAACCAGCATCACCATCAAACACACTACTGACAACTGTACTACCCAAGATATCGTCCTCGACTCCTGCGCCAAGGGGAAGAGTATGACAAAAACCAGACTCAACCTGAAGAGATCTACAAATAGCATGAGAAACCTCGCTATCTAAATCTAACAAATCCAACCGAGACAACGCATCAGCGTCAACATGACTCTTACCGGGTTTGTAATGGACTGAGAAATTGTACGAAGATAACTGCGCCAACCACCTGTGACCTGTAGCATCTAAAGCGGAACTGAGAACATAAGTTAATGGATTTGAATCTGAATATACATCACACATTTTCCCATACAAATAATCATGAAATTTTTCCACAATTGCCCATTTCAGGGCAAGAAATTCCCTTTTGTGAGCAGGGTAATTTCGCTCAGCAGCGTTCAGACCTCTACTGGCGTAAGCAATTACACGCTTCCGGCCATCCTGGACCTGATACAAAATTCCTCCGAGTCCTTTCCCAGAAGCATCTACATGTAATATATACGGCTTTGTACAATCCGCATAAGCAAGAATTGGGTGCCGAAGTCAATTTTGACTTCAACATCCTGAAAGACTCATCTGCCGCAGCAGACCAAACAATAGGACCTTTTCCATCTGAAGACTTCAACAAATCCTGCAAAGGGTGTGCAATCGAGCTAAATTTCTCCACGTACCTCCTATAGAATCCAGAAAAACCTAAGAATGAGGCAAGTTCCTTGGCATTTTCAGGAATTTTCCAATTGGCGACTTTGCTAATTTTCTCCGGATCTGTGCTGATGCCCTCCGCACTGACAATATGACCTAAATACTGACACTCGGACTTCAAAAACTCACATTTTGATGGTTTGAGCTTCAAACCACAGTCTCTCAACCTCTGAAACACATTCTCTAACCTAGTCAAATGCTCTTCAAACGTCGCAGCGTACACCAAGATATCATCGAGGAAAACGACACACTCCTTGAGATGCATTTTACCCAAACATTGCTGCATCAACCTCTGAAAGGTACTTGTCGCATTTACGGTGCCCATAGGCATCGAGTTCCATTCGAAAAATCCTAAGGGTCCTGCCGTAAACGCTGTCCTCTCCTTGTGTGGTTCATACATGGGGATCTGATAATAACCGGAACGCAAATCTAACCGACTAAAATACTTAGCACCAATCAACGAATCCATTGTCTCTTCAAGACGAGGAAGAGGGAATAAATCCCGGATGCACTGCTGGTTCAACTTCCTGTAATCAATGCACAGGCGTAAATTTCCACATTTTTTACGCACTAGGACAAGAGGGAAACTCCATGGACTATGAGAAGGACGGATCTGACCAGCTGCTAACAATTCATCAAGATAAGCCCTAACCTCATCATACATGGCAGGCGGAATTCGCCTGTGACGTATCCTGATTGGCGTCTCATCTATGAGCTTAATTTTGTGTTCAACTAAGTCAGTCCTACCGTAATCAAGATCATGAACAGAGAAAACATCTTTCCACCTTTTCACCAGATTCCGGACAGCTTCGGCTTGTCTGGCATCCTCAGGCCAATGGAATTTTTCCAACCAACTATCATCTGTAACGGAATCTATATCAGACTTAACCGGAACAACATCAACCTTTTGCAGCTTACACAGCACAACTCCAGCTGGGATGTGCCTCTCGCGATCAGAAGTGTTGACTAACTCAACATACACCCTGCTGGTGCTACCAAGACCTCCGACCTTAACCAAACATTGTGAGACTAACACACCACCTGGCAAATGACTTTGAGGACTTTCCTCAGTTACCACACTGATTGGTGAACAATGTGCAGCGACCCTAGAAATGCCACTCACAAAACTTTTGGACTTTGGGGGAAGTACTTCAACTTTTGTAGATTTGGCATGACCTACTACACCAAAACAATCACCCATGGACATGCATTTAATTGCTTTACACAAAGATTTGTCCAAGGAATCTTTCACTCTAATCAACGAATCATAAGCTACATTCAGTACATTGGTACCAACCACTACTGGAGCATTCATATCACATTTGGAATCGGCAACAACCAATGCTAGGACATCCATGGGGGTGCCTACATCAGGTGCCAAGTCCATGGTCACTTCAACATAGCCTAGATATGGTAAAACATTTCCACCTGCGGTGTGCACAGTTAAGCTGTTCAATGCTTTCAACTCACAACCAATTTTTTCAACTAATGACAATGCAATGGTGGTCACTTGTGACCCTGTATCAATCAATGCGGGTACAGTTTCATTTTCAACCTTCACATATGCAACATTAGGAATACCAACCAATTTGGGACCTTTCTTTACCTTGCAGCTCAGCTCTCGGTCCCCGGAGAAGGCTGCTGGCCATTTGCCTGCTTTTGTTCATTCTTCTTTTTCAAAATTTTACATTCACTCAATTCATGGCCTTTTTTCTTACAATACCTGCAAAATACAGATTTGCCGCCATTTGCAGCTTTACCACTTACATCATTAGTTTCTCTAGCTAACAATTGTTCCATCATTTTTTCTAACTTGCTCAAACGTGAATCAAACTTGTTTTCATCAACCAGTTGACTGCTCACTTTAACCTTGTTAGATACAAACTCATGTTCCAATAGTCTGGCGTCCTTGAGGAGTTCGTGGAAGGAGTTACCACTGTCAAATTTGTGTCGCAGAGCAGCTTTGACACGCTCGTCCTTGACTCCGCTCCAAAATTTTGTGCGAGCCATGTCTTCTGTACCTTGGATCGTCCCTTGCTCCTTGGCTTTCATAAGCAGACTTTCAATGCGGCAGCCCCAAGCTACTACCGACTCATTGTCTCTCTGCTTTGCAATGTAAAAGTCTTCGAGCAACATTTCACTGGGAAGCACATTTCCAAAAACAACAAAAAAACAAAAAACGAAAAAAGCATTGAAACTTTGAACCAAAATTGAAGTAGGCAGGTATTGTCGTATCGACATTTCAAGAACAGATTTGGATTCTCCATGTCAAAATGCACACTTTAGGCACTATAGTCCTTTTTGAATTTGCATAAGAATTAAAAATTGACATACCCTAGTGCCATTGTGGTAGCCTTGGCAAATTAAGCTGATGGCTCTAGTGTCAGATTGGACGAGCCCTTCCTCCTGAAAAATATAGGCTCAATCATGTTTGGAACACACGGAGGTGAACAGCCCCAGAAACAGAGGAAATATATATTTATAAAAAGACTGAATTTGATCATTATGCCGAATCAACTTCATGGATCTCAACCAAAATATTAAACAGTCCTTCATTGCAGTGAATCGAAAATTCCTGGTGTGTATTCGCTGAATCTGTTATGTGATTTTTCCACAATTGTGTTGACAGGGGGTTAACTGGAAATCAATCAAGAGTTGCTTACAAACATGCTTCTGGTCTAAATTGGATTTGATATTGAGATGTCAAGTTCATGCATTTTGTTTACTGTTTGTAATTTGCTGGCTGTCCTTTTCAGTGTAACTACAAACAATTACTTTAGATATATGGCAAGACCCTGTCTACAAGTGGACTGCTCTTGCATTGCCACTTATTTTCCAGCCTTGGCAGATCAGAACATACGCTGTCTTGTGTTGCCACCTAGTGATTAGTGTGCTATTCCACGAGCTCCTGCAAGCGTCCACATCAATTCGATCAGAGGAACACACACAATTTTGTCTGGAAGACACCGGGGCTGTTTCTGAGTACGCTGATGGCCTTGTCTACTTCCTAAGAGAATGTGATTGCCGAGTCTGACTCTGGTATACATCAATGTTGAATAGAAATTTTGTGAATGTGCAATGAAATTGGAACTATTTCTTGGGACAGCAATGCTGTAGCATATAAAATCAACTTTTGTGACAGGTGGCAGCAGCATCCAGTTCTCATTTTCACCAGACTGTGGCAAGACCTGTAATCAGTTCTTGGTTAAGGTGAATCGAAAATTTCTCGTGAGTTTTTGCTGAATTCATTAAGTTGTTTTCGGCAGTTGGGTTGACATCGTGGGCCTAATGACAACAGATCATATCCACGACTGACCAGTTGCTGGCAAGATTGTTATTCAATTATACATTACTGTTGCAGCCTGGTAGTGGTAGCTCCTCAGCTGTTTTTCGCCCTTTAACAGCAAGCCACCATGCTGATCTTATATTATGGGAAATGACAATGGGACGGAGCATCAAGTGATTTAATTCTTTGTTTTTTGCACCAAGAGTGACCTGTTGTATACATGTACTGTAGTGCTTATTGGGTGATTTAGTTGTCAGTGAGCAAGCTATTGATGTTGATGACCAATAATGTAGTAGACGGCAAGTACTGTGAAGCCCATTATCTAAATACCATCTCTTGTCCGCTCAGCTGTTCTCTGGACCTTTCTTTGCAATTCCCTGAGCCTTTCTGCTAAACGCTCTACCACCCAGCTGATGTCATAGGAACTGACTATGGGTCACAGTATCAGATGACTCCATTCTTTATTGATGGCACCCTGAGTGACCTGTTGCAGTGTGTAGTGCTTTGTAAGTGATTTAGTTGTCAGTGAGAAGGAAGCACATTTGCACCTTGCGACCTGGTAACAGCCATCTTTTGTTACTCTGGTACGCTTTTATACATCAGGCAGATTTAGGAGGCACATATTGTATTAGTATCTCAGCAAAGTTATTTATCGCACCGCAAAAGCCTGCTTACAACATGCAGAAGCTTAGCTGTATGCCCCTTATGGCCAAGTAATGACCATAAGATTATATTGTGACTTTCCCCTGTATCAAAACAGTGTCAATCCATATTCCTGTGTCCCAATATTCTGTCTCTAATCAACTGTTATTGAGGTCTTGGAAGGGTAAACACCACAATGACTTCATATCATGGTCTGGCAGTTGTTGTGACTGATCCATAATGAGGCTTTGATGCAATTTGATGGGTTGATTTTGACACTATCAGGATTGTTGATTACATTGTGATTGTGGAAAACCAGACCATTGGCATTCTACAGCTGGCTTGTGTGCAAGTTAGCATGGGCATTGGATTTCAGGATTTCTTCAAACAGGCAGCGACACCAAGAAAAGTATAATAATGCAGAATATTCCCAAAATGTGCTTCTGCCATGTGTAACTGACCTCAATTACAACTCAGAAGCCAGCCTCACCAAAATGTGATTTCCCTATGCTTGAGAAAGATAAAATAAGTATGGAAGCCGTCGGAAGGTGTAGAACTGCAGATTGAATTGGGCATACAATCAATAATACAGCTTTTGATTTCTACCAATATGTGTTAGTCTGTGATATGTTTTATAAATGCAGTGAATCTGGAAGTAGTACATATTGATATCGCATTACTGCATTCCATATTGATGGCACCAGGACTAACCTGTTACAGACTGTAATGCCCTGTAAGTGATTAAGTTATCAGCGAGAACGAAGCATATGAGTTTGCTCCTTGTAAACAGGTAATGGTCTTCTTTTGTTACTCTTCTATACACAAAGATGGTTTAGGCGGTACATATTGTATTAGTATGTCACAAAATTTAAAGTGTCTATAAAATGGGAGGATGGTGTTTTGATGGCAAATGTCTGCTATACTAATTTATTGCAATGTAAAAAGACGTTTACAGCATACAGTAGCTCAGCTGTAATGGATGGCAATCTGTATAATATCTACCCTAGTGTGAAAAATGTCTGTTAGCCTGGCAAATATTTTGGTGTTACCACCTTGCTTGTCGCTCATGAAGGTTTATACCCACCAATTAGTTGTTCTGTCGTCCGAATCTATCTTTTTCAATATCATGAATCTGCACTTTAAGCATGACAATATAAAAGACACAATATGAACATTTTGCACTGAAATATTTGGCATTCAAAAACATGAAATTCATTGTGTGAAAATGCAGTGTCTGCCATTGTCCCTTCTGACAACACAATTTCCCAGGTTCCCAGGGAAGACAGACAGCTGAAATCAAATTTTGTTGGATGAAAAATAAATATGCCTGTGACATCTGCTGTGCCTGTTTACTGAAAGTTTCAAATTGTTTTTCATCATCAGACTTAATACCCAGTTAACATTTTAAACTTCATTAATCAGTCAGAATGCACAACATACCCAAGTTAGTTTAATACAGTACAAACCAAAAATAAAGTACGTCTACCCCAGCAGGAAGGAAGAATCAGCCACTATGTTACCCTTTTACACCTTTTGGCTCCCCCCAAATCCCGTCCTATCTTTACCTACTTTAAACTTCCCTTTAAAATCACATTACAGTTACATAAAGCCAATGTCAATTCTAACTTCATCACATCCACTGTGTTTTATTTCTATGATATTGTGCCCCATTGCTAATTGCAATTGCATTGCTAGATGTCTTAATAGAATTCTTTATATGAGGTAAGGCTGTGGTGAGGAGTCAAAGGTAATTGTGAGGAGATCTTAGGTGGAGAGGAGAAAGGAGGGCAAAAAAGGTAAGCACAGGATTTCTGACAGAAATTTCCTTACTTTATTTTGGATTGTACTGTATGTGATGTAGCTATAAACACCATCATACACTAATGGAAATAAATCTTAAAATTAACTATACATTAAGGCTGCACATCTGAGCTGCAGAATGTGAGTGGACTGCCCATGGCTATAATCATTCTGTTTGTCCATTAGCAGAAGTGTGGGAGGAGACACGGGGCATTACGCTGAATTACGTAACTGATACACAATAAGACCGGCCCAAGGCCCAAAGCGTCCGTAGTAGTATATATTCCTGGAATAACTAAATGATACTCATTTAATTCCCAGCAAGAGTTCTGTGAATGCATCACGCTTGAAAGAAATTAATTTGACTCTTCTGTCAAATGATATTTTCGGCTTCTTTCTGATGGTCATTGTGATAATGCTTGTAAATAAGACATCGCTGTGTTACAGCAGTCTCAATGTTTCAATCTTCTTGCAATAAAGTACCAGGTAATGGCAGTATTTCTCATTCGTAAAAAAGTGATCAATACATTTCTTAACACACGTTTAAAATCTCTTATGGTAGGGAACATCTGGGCTTCTGGCATGTGTAGAACGATTTTAATTATAACTTACAAGCCAGCCTTTTCCGAGATTTCCTAGTTTTCCAATACTTCAGAAAGAAATAACAAAGAAAGTGCAAAAAGTATGAGACTGCATGTTACATTATGCATATAATTTATAACACAGCTTCCCATTATCTTCCAATATGTGTTACTTTGGCTGTTAAATGTATTATAAATGCAAGCAATTGTGGGAGTGGGGTAGCACATTCAAATGATAATTGGTCAAGGTTTCAGGTAACTTCCTGACCTCTTGCTGACTGTCGTGTTTAGTGAATGATTTAGCTGTCAATTTAGTAAATAGTAAAATTGTAAATAATTTATTTATAGATTGCAGACTAGTGTTATTTAATACTTTCAGATGCGTTTACAATGTAAAAATAGTTTGACATTAAAATAACATCAAAATTTAGTAAATAAAAATGTCTTTTATCTAGATTTAAAAGAGTCAATGGTTTTAGCTTGCTGACCTACATACATTACAAGGTGCAAATTAGACTCCACAGCCTATCACCATTGTCTCACGAAGAACTCAGGATTCTGTCAATTATATAGCCTATTGTTTCTTGCTGTCATTTACCATTTTTGTATCAATTCCATGTGATTTCAGTGCAATAACTTGCAATTTAGCTACCTGCTCTCTTCAACATCGTTTTCTGGCTGCAATCCACATTGTTTTGACCAAGATTTTCGCTCATTTTACCTTCGTTTTTACACCTGAAAAGCTAGTTAATTGACATCTTTTTTCTATTTTCAGTACTCATTTATCATTCTAGACATATTCCACAACACTTGACATCACTAGTTATCCTCAACTTTAGTTTGACAAGCTCAGTACACTGCCAATACATATTCCAAGAGCTGAACTCCACAGAGCCATTCCATAATCATAGGCTACAAGACGACAGCCTAACAACATAATCAGCTTCTAGCCAACCATCCTTGATTCCATCTAATCTTTTAGATCACATCTAGTTGAAAGCACAAACCCTGACATCATAATAGGAACCGAATCATGGTTAAACAGCGACATCTCAAATAATTCTGTATTCCCAACTGATAGATATAATGTAATTCGAAAAGACAGAGGCTCAAGAGGAGGAGGAGTATTCATACTAACGGAAAACTCCCTACAAACCACCCACGAAGAAGCCCTAGAAACAGACTGCGAAATAGCTTGGTGCAAGATCCACCTTCAACAACGGAAACAAATATATGTTGGAGCCTATTATCGTCCCAACGAGGCAGACCTGGACAGTCTTGATCAGCTTGAGATGTCCATCAACAAAGTGAGCGACACAAACAGCATTATTATAATCGGAGGAGACTTCAACACACCAGGATGGGACTGGGAAAGCAACACAGCCAAGTCATCATGTAGACACCCAGCCATCTATGACAAATTAAACAGCATCATCGACGGAGCCGGCATGCAACAGATGATAACCAGACCGACAAGACTAGAGAATACCCTTGACCTCATAATAACCAACATCCCGTCAAGAATCAGCAACGCAGATACAATCCCTGGAATCTCGGACCATCACATAGCAGCATGCAATGTAAATGTACTACCGCTGAGAAGATACCAGCCTACTAGATTGATAACCCAATATAAGAAAGCAGACTGGACCAAAATGACAGAAGAACTCCAAAAGCTCCACTCGAAAATAGAAAGATCCTGCGAGACGAACCCCGAGATACTATGGAAGCTCTTCAAAGAGGAACTACAGAACCTAATCGAGACCCACATCCCCCGGACCAGAACCAGAAAGATCCAGAAGCTCCCATACATCACCAAGGAAATGATAAAAACTGATTAAAAGAAGAAACAGAAAATTCAAGCAACTAAAGAGAAAACAACGTAACTTCGAACAGTCAACTGATAGCTACAATAACTTAGAAGAAAACATCAAATCGCTGAAACGAGAAATCCAGCAGAAAATGCGAAGAGCACACTGGGACTACATAGACAGCATCATAGACCCAGATCAAGAAGGCAACAGCCAACATGAAAGCATGAAAAGATTCTGGCACTACATAAAGATGCAGAGGAAGGACAACCACGGGGTAGCAAGACTCAAAACGGGAGGTAAAATAGGCAACACACCTTCAGACAAGGCCAACCTCTTGAATAACCAATTCCAGTCGGCATTCTCCCCAAGACAGGATGTTCCAGAAGACCTACTAGATACATCAGGACACCCCCCTGCAAACGACATCACCATCACCACTCATGGTATCTTCAAGATGCTAAAGCGCCTGAAACCTCACAAGGCTGCCGGTCCTGACAACATCACGCCAAGAATCCTAAAAGAACTCGCCCATCCAATAGCTCCAATCCTCAAAATCATCTTCCAAGCATCATATGATAGCGGAATCGTCCCACATGAATGGAAACAAGCAAATGTAGTCCCTGTCTACAAGAAAGGCCAGAAATCAGACCCTGCGAACTACAGGCCAATATCACTCACATGCATAGCATGCAAACTCATGGAGCATATAATCGCCAGCAACATCATGGCACATGCAAGATCAAACAACATACTATATGCTCTTCAACACGGATTTCTAGATAAACGCTCCTGTGAAACACAGCTCCTCGAATTTCAATGTGACATCCTCAACAACCTCAAGCACAAGCAACAGACGGATGTCCTCATCATGGACTTCGCCAAAGCCTTTGATAAGGTCAGCCACAAACATCTGATATACAAGCTAAACTACTACGGGGTCAGGGGCAAAAGTAACAACTGGATAGAAGCATTCCTAGCCGATCGTCAACAATGCGTAGTACTTGAGGGAGAAAAATCAGACAAATGCCCTGTTACATCGGGAGTCCCCCAAGGATCAGTACTTGGCCCTTGCTTATTCATCTACTATATTAACGACATCGCAGAGAACATGACATCAACGGTAAGTCTCTTCGCAGACGACACGGTCGCATACCTAGCAGTAAAAGGAGAAGAAGATGCCTCGAAACTTCAAGAGGATCTAAACAAGCTTTGAGAATGGGAGCAGAAATGGCTCATGAAGTTTCACCCCCAGAAATGCGAGGTCCTTACAATATCGAAGAGCAGAAACATCAGCCGATATAACTACAAACTTCATGGACACGAACTTGAACACGTGCAACAAGCGAAGTACCTCGGAGTGACACTAACATCAGATTTCACTTGGAATACACACATCTCCAATATAATTGCAAAAGCAAGTAAAAATCTGGGATTTCTGAAAAGAAACCTCCAGAGCAAGTCGTCATCAATTAAAGAAAGGGCATACAAAGCCCTCGTACGTCCTCTCCTAGAATATGCACCAACCCTGTGGGATCCGTACACGCAACATAACATTAAAAGACTAGAGATGGTTCAACGTGCAGCAGCCAGATACGTCCTAAATCGATACGGAAACAGAAGCTCAGTCAGCCAGATGCTACAGACCTTGAAATGGCCAAGCCTGGAAAGCAGAAGGAAATTCATGAGACTTTGTATGCTCTATAAAGCAACAAACAAATATGTAGAGATGCCGAGTCAACATGAACACCTTGTACCAAGCGCCAGATCTTCAGGTCGTATAAAGAACTCTAGGGCCTTTGTTGTTCCTGATACAACGCAGGACTATATCAAGTTCAGCTTTTATCCTCGAACAATCAGAGACTGGAATACATTACCAGATGACGTAGTCAACGCAGACTCACTCGAGTCGTTTAAAAGTCGTCTGACTAAAAACTGTAAATAATATAAATGCTTTTAGTGAGGTGCAGTTAAACCTCTGTTTTTAAACTCAAGTTTTTAAAATCATTACTTGCACTCACGGATTTTAATCTAATAGCCGCATGCGCACTCACACTCCTCGACACAGCCATCAAGTCTTGATGTTGATCGAGTATCCACTAAGAAGAAGAAGATCAGTCACAAATTACCTGATCCTCGATTCTAACTAACTCCTCTGGTCAGTCACAAATTTATTGATCCTCAATTCTAACTTACTCCTTTGGTCAGTCACAAATTGCCTGATCCTCGATTCTAACGAACTCCTCTGGTCAGTCACAAATTGCCTGATCCTCAATTCTAACTTACTCCTTTGGTCGGTCACAAATTGCCTGATCCTCGATTCTAACTAACTCCTTTGGTCAGTCACAAATTGCCTGATCCTCGATTCTAACTTACTCCTTTGGTCAGTCACAAATTGCCTGATCCTCGATTCTAACTAACTCCCTTGGTCAGTCACAAATTGCCTGATCCTCGATTCTAATTAACTTTTTGGTCAGTCACTAATTGCCTGATCCTCGATTCTAACTTACTCCTCTGATTAGTCAAAAATTGCCTGATCCTCTATTCTAACCAACTCCTTCAGTCAGTAACAAATTGATTGATCCTCGATTCTAACTAACTCTTTGGTCAGTCACTATTTGCCTGATCCTCGATTCCAACTAACTCCTTTGGTCAGTCACAAATTGCCTGATCCTCGATTCTAACTAACTTCTTTGGTCAGTCACAAATTGCCTGATCCTCGATTCTAACTAACTCCTTTGGTCAGTCACAAATTGCCTGATCCTCGATTCTAACCAACTCCTTTGGTCAGTCACAAATTGATTGATCCTCGATTCTAACTAACTCCCTTGGTCAGTCACAATTTGCCTGATCCGCGATTCTAACTAACTCCTTTGGTCAGTCACAAATTGCCTGATCCTCGATTCTAACTAATCTCTTTGGTCAGTCACAAATTGCCTGATCCTCGATTCACAAATTGATTGATTCTCGATTCTGATTAACTCCCTTGGTCAGTCACCAATTGCCTGACCCTCGATTCAAACTAATTCTTTGGTCAGTCACAAATTGCCTGATCCTCGATTCACAAATTGATTGATCCTCGATTCTAACTAACTCCTTTGGTCAGTCACAAATTGCCTGATCCTCGATTCTAACTAACTCCTTTGGTCAGTCACAAATTGCCTGATCCTCAACTCTAACTAACACCATTGGTCAGTCACAAATTGCCTGATCCTCGATTCAAACGAACTCTTTGGTCAGGCACAAATTGCCTGATCCTCGAACTTCTTTGGTCAGTCACAAATTGTCTGATCCTCGATTCTATCTAACTCCTTTGGTCAGTCACTATTTGCCTGATCCTCAATTCTAACTCCCTTGGTCAGTCGCAAATTGATTGATCTTCAATTCTAACTAACTCCTAGCCAACCTGCCTAACCAGCTAACTTGTTTGTGTTGCCTATACGTGACACTTTCAAACCGAACCAAATTGCCTAGCAAACTTGCCTATCAAATTAACTTGATTGCGTTGCCTGAACATAGCACTTGCGGACCGCCTTATCAACTTAAGTTTATTTTGTTCCCTATATGTAGCACTTGTACACAGTTGAGTATAGATATCGAAAACTGACGGCTTTAGTATGTACCAACCAATGAAGCTATATTCTGATGTGGTGCGCACTGGTTTAAAAGATTCGAAAAATGGACATGGTTCAAGTCAGATTCATGATAAAACAAAAAGTCAGAACAGCTATTGGCCACACAGATATGACAAACCAAAGAAATAGATTTAAGAACTTTGCAGAAGCAGGCACTCAACATGGCTCGGGCAATCCGAGGGAGTCCCGCCCACTGAAAGCTTGCATATGGAATGCTCAAAGCATGCGACAAAAAACACAGGTTGTGAAGGATTTCAGAGATGAATTTGATCTTGACGTCTTTCTTTTCACTGAGACCTGGCTGAAAGCAGATGACAGAGTTGAAATCGGTGAACTGGAAAGAAATGGTGAATGTTTTTACTTGGGTTCCTTTCGTGAGGGCAGACCTGGAGGTGGAGTTGGATGCATCGTAAAAACGGGTATTAGAGCAATGAAAAAGGAAAGCATGAAAACAAAGACTTTCGAGTACATGGAAATTCAGTTGCAATTAAATGGAAGAATAGTCACAATTCTTGTGGTGTACCGGCCGGAACCATCCAAAAAGAACAAATACAGTTTTTCAGAATTCTTTGACGAATTCACAAACTTCTTATCCCACTATCACACTTATCACAATGAAACTATAGTGGTCGGAGATTTCAACTTTCATGTTAATTAACCAGATAATGCCAAAGTTATCCAATTTAACGACATTCTTGAAATGTTTGACCTTTTTCAACATGTATCCTCACCAACGCACAAAGATGGATACACACTTGATTTAGTAATAACCAATAAAACAACAACTCTCAGAGATTGTGCTGTCAGTGATCTATTGTCAGACCATTACTGCATCCTCTTTAATATCTACATTAATAAAGGAAAAAATCCACAGAAGAAGATTACCTTCCGAAAGACATAAATATAGCCAAGTTCAAGAAAGACATTGAACAGCATCTGTCACAAAAAGTACAACACCATAATCGATCAACCTACTTGGACAGACTTGTGGCACTCTACAAATCTACTGAAAAGATTTTCGACAGACACGCCCCTGTTAAGACTAAACTTGTGACAGTGCGCAAACCTAACCCATTCACAAATCAAGAAATAAAGCCACTTAAAAAGGAAAAAAGAAAAGCAGAAAAATTATGGAGAAGAACTGGTCTAGAAAAAGACTGGAATATTCAAAGAAAAACGAAATGCTCTCAATGAAAGGCTTAATCAGATTAAATCAGATGATCTTTGGTGTAAAATTCAAGCCACAAAGGCAATTCTAAGGTGATGTTCAAAGTTCTAAATTCTCATCTCAACAGAAAACAAGATGGGCCTCTTCCCCATCACACAAATGATACAGAACTAGCAAATGATTTCAACAACTTCTTTGATGAAAAGATCAAAATCATCAGATCTAAATTAGATTCAGGAATGCAGAACACAACTGCTGCCTCTAAAACCAACCTCATCCAAAATTTACATCAGTTTAAGGCTCTATCAGAACAAGAAGTTAAGAAACTTATCACTGAAATGCCCTGTCAAACACTGCCAACTTGATCCAATGCCAACATGGCTACTGCTTGAATGTGTTGATGAATTTCTGCCAATCATAACCAAAATTATTAATATGTCATTAACGCTCGGAGAAATGCCCCTTGAACTGAAGCATGCACTCGTCAAACCACTTTTGAAGAAAGAGGGTCTGGAATTGATCAAAAAGAATTATCGGCCAGTCTCTAACCTTTCTTTTCTGAGTAAAATCATTGAAATTTCTTGCATGACAACAAGCCGTGCAACAATGGAGATAAAACTGAACTTCTTCTGATTGGAGCACCAAACCAACTGAAGAAACTTCAAATGACATCTATCAATGTACACAATGTCGAAATCAAAACTGCCAACCATGTCCGCAATTTAGGAGTGCTCTTGACAAAAATATGACCATGGAGAAGCAGATCAACAAAATGTGTCGTAACGCGTACTTCAATTTGAGAAACCTTTCGAAACTCCAAAAAAACCTTGACAAGGACATAGTTAAAACTGCTGTCAGTGCACTTGTCACCCATCATTTGGACTACAGAAATGGGCTGTTGTATGGCACTGCTACCCGATTGTTAAATAAACTTCAGGTTGCTCAAAACTCGGCAGTTCTATTAATTGAGAGATTGAAAAAACACGACAGTGTCAGCCACAGTAGGAAACAACTGCACTGGTTACCAATAACAGCAAGAATTCAGTTCAAATTGATGGCAATTACTGAAGGCAATGAACAATCAGGCACCACAATACATCCAAGAACTTGTTTAAGTCAAATCTCAACAAGAACACAACCTGAGAAGCAACCACAAGCTGCTGTTAGCAGGACCTGCTTCATGCAACAAAAATAAGTTTGAAGATCGGGCATTTTCCTATGCAGCACCAAAACTCTGGAACAGTTTGCCTGAAAATGTGAGAACTGCACAAACATTAGAAGGCTTCAAGAAGACGCTAAAAACCCATTTGTTTCAGATTTCCTACAAGTGATTTGATCTTAAAAAGCGCTGATGCGCAGTTTACTGAAATTAGCGCTATATAAATCCATATTATTATATTATATTATATATTATACTTGACATGATTTGGCAGTTCATTCCACCATGTTGGGGACATCACACTGAAGGATCTACAGGCGAATGTCTTATTCCTGGTGAAAGGCACATTGGGACGTTTGTAGATGTTGTTCGATCTGAGACCATCTCTTCCATTGCTGTAAAATTCAAGTTTGTCTCAAAGATATTTGGGCCCTTGGCCAGCGAGACACCTGTACCCAAGAGTCAGGACTTTATGTTGTATGTTTAAGTGAATGGGAAGCCAATGGAGAAGCTTCAAGCAGTTGTAAGAATTGATGAACATTGTTGTTATTGATGACAAGCTTTGCGGCAATATTCTGCACTCTTTGTAACTTGTTGATATCGCTCAGTGGTAAACCAATGAAAAATGTATTGGAATAGTCCAGATAGGAAATAACAGTGCCAGATACAAGTGCCTCACAGGACTCCTGATTAAAGTTTCCTCGAAGGTTTTTAATTTGATGGATATGTCACATTGCTGTTCTACACTTCAACTTGATATGATCTTTGAGAGTGACGTTTTCATAATTTTTGCAAAATAAACAATAATCTGATTGTTTGTTTGCTGTTGTTAACAATGTTAATCCTTAGCAGGGCGCTAACATGCAATATTGTCAGTTAGATACTGGTTTTTCCAATGGTATAAGTATCTTGGTGATGTCTAATCCAGGTTAGCACCAAGGTACTTGACACAGTTCACTTTGTTTACTGTGGAGCATACAACACAAAGGAAGCACACTTGCTACAGATGACCTAGTGGAGGCATCTTTTGCTGATCTTTACTGCATCTGGCAGAGGTAAGTTGTGTATATTGTGCCAGCCACACCCAAATGTCAATACCCTCTGCAGGTTCTTCAACTCTTCAGTTGTTTTCTGAGCTTTTTTGCTAAACCAGCAGCTGATTTTACAGGAACTGACAACGGATCACGGCATCAGATGACTCCATTCTTTATAAATGGCAACTAGAGTGACCTGTTGCAGGCTGAAGTGCTTAGTGAGTGATTTAGTTGTCAGTGAGAAGGAAGCACATTTGCACCTTATGACATGGTAATGGCCTTGTTTTGTGACTCTTCTATTCACCAGGCAGATTTAGGAGGTACATATTGTATTAGTATCTCCTGCAAAGTGTCTATAAAAGAGCAGAGTGGTGTTATGAAGTCAAATGACTGTATCTTTTATTTATCTCACTGTAAAAGCTGACCACAGCATGGAGTTTAGTGCCCTTAATATGGCCTTGTGACTACCATCTTTTGTGACTTCTTCACCAAACGGTGTCAATACTAATCTATCACATGGTGAAAAGCTGATCAAAGCATGCTTTGCTATTGTTGGCCTTATGGCCTATAGTAATTCCAATAAGTGTGACTCTTTTGATGCATCTATCCACAGCCTGTTGCTGCATGCGATATTCCGTCTCTAATCAATGGTTATTGGGGTCTTGGAAGGGTAAACACCTCTCTGACTTGATATCTTGGTATGGCAGTTATTGTGACTCATCCATAATGAAGCTTTGATGCAATTTTATGGGCTGGGTTTGTTGATTATACTTTGATTGTGAAAAACGGAACCATTGGCATTCTATTGCTGCCTCCTGTGCAAGTTTGCATGGCTGGTGAGGGTGACAGGGTTTCACATCATATGTTTTTAAGTGATTATGCCTAATAGGACAGAATGGGATACCTGGTATTAAGACAAGGTCTCTCTTGTGTTGGTATAGGATGAAATATCCATCTGACATGGGCTGCCTTGTCCAGGAAATAAAATGTTTTAACATTGGCCACGGCTTTCATTTGGGGTGGGCTCCTTGGGGGGTACTGGACCAATGGACCTATATAAGGTGCATGTGTCACCTGGCAAAGCCACAATAGCACCATACGATAGGTATGCGACTGAGCTAGCTCCCAAAGAAACAACTGAGGTAAATTAATGTTAAGTCCTCAGCTTGTTTAGCGCAAATGTTGGATGTTTCCTTTAGAACATGCAGTTTCCGCAATTGTCCTTTCTGACATTGCAATTTCCTATGTTTCCTTGGGAGGCAGACTATTGAAATCAAATTTTTAATATATTCTTTTAGTCAGACGATAAAGGAAAGTGCACTTGTGACATTTTGTGCGCTGGAGGATTGAAAGTTTCACATTATTTCATCATTAAATTCAAATTATAACACCAAATGAGTAAAAAGATAATCTGTTATGCATTTGCTTTGGGATAGAATGTAGGCCTATACTGGAACGTGTGTCCAGTGTTTGTTTATATAGCATTACAGTAGACGAATGACGAGTACTTACATTCAGCTGCTAATGACATCATAACAGGCCCTATACATTGCATTGAAATGAACTGGCAATTTGTCATTGAGTAGCTTGTTACTTCATTGATACTCAGCTGATGACACGTTTTCATACTATTGCAAGTATAGGCTATGACCTCATACATTTCTTATGACTCATAGGAATAACATGGCATGGATAGGCTATGAGCTCACAAGCAACATTTCAGTCCAATTCTGTAAGCAATCGATGTTCGTCTACTGTAATCGCAACCTGAAAGGATGAGTGATTAAATTTTGCTATTCAAGGAGTTCAATGACGTCATTAAAATTCTTATCTTTTACATAAAAATTAGTGATGAATTTTCCTTTGGGAGAAAAATCACCCCAATTTTAAACTTGCATGACATATTGAATTCAAAAGGGGAAAAATGGAGTATAGATAGTTCACGACACATGTGGTCTGCTGGAAAAAAATTGTTTAAGAGCATTTAAATCTATTGTGTCATAATTGAAATTGTTGAGGCTTTGGATTACAATAGAATGATTCAAGCTTTTCAAATTTCATTTTTGACTGTGTTGACCAAAAACTGACGCAGAATTTAATTTATCAAATCAATTATGTCGAAGTGACATCACTTCTGAAGAAGTTGCGATTTGTAAAATGCGGTTGTGAGGCTAATGCCCCCGATCAGAGCATTGTTTTGCCAGACACTGCCCTGAGAAAATTACAATAATGCAATATATTCCCAAATGTGCTTGTGCCATGTGTAAACTGATGATCTCAATTATAACTCAGAAACCAGCCTCATCGAAATGTAATTTTCCTATGCTTGAGAAAGAGAAAATAAGAAAAGTATGGAAGTCATCGGAAGGTGTGGAACTGCAAATTGAATTGGGCATACAATCTATAACACAGCTTTTCATTTTTACCAATATGTGTTAGTCTGGCTGTGGTATGTTTTATAAATGCAAGTGAATCTGGAAGTAATCGTTTTGAATGAAAATAGATATTGGTATCGGATTGCTCCATCCTTTATTGATGGCACCAGGACTAACCTGTTATAGACTGTAATCCCCTGAAGGTGATTTAGTTATCAGCAAACGAAGAGCATGAATTTGCTCCTTGTAACCTGGTTATGTCTTCTCTTGTTACTCTTTTATACACAAGGAAGTTTTAGGAGGTACATATTATATTAGTGTTTCACAAAGGTGTCTATAAACTGAGAGGATGGTGTTTTGAAGGCAAATGTCTGCAATTCTTAACTATTGTGCTGTAAAATTATGTTAACATTTTGCGGTGAGTTGCTTAGCTGTCATTGATGGGAATCTATATAATATCTACCCCAGTGTGAAAAATGCCTGCTAGCCTGGCAAAGATTCTGGTGTTACTGCCTTGGTTGTTGCTTATGAAGGTTTTTACCCACTAATTAGTTGTTCCGTTGTCCGAGTATATATTTTTCAATATCATGAATTCGCAATTTTGCACTTTAAGCATGACAATATGCAATGCACAATATGAACATTTTGCAATGAAATATCTAATCTGAAAACTTGAAATTCATTGTGTGGAAATGTAGTGTCTGCAATTGTCGTTTCTGGCATTTGTAAACCAATTTCAATGATAACTTGGAAAGCTGTCTCCCAAGAATTCTTGGTTTTCCAATATTTCTGATTAAAAAATGAGAAAAGCGCAGCAATATTTGTTAGTCTGGCTGGTGTATTTATTATAAATGCAACATTTGTGCGAGTGGCGTAGCTCAGTGAAAACATAATTGGTCAAGGTTTCAGGTAACGTCCTGACCTCTTGTTGTCTGTAGAGTTTTGCAAATGATTTAGCTGTCAGCAGTGGCGTAACTAGGCGGTCTCGAGTGGGGGGGCACCTGGGGGGGCACACGATTCTCTGGTGGGGGGGGCAGTGCAGTGGGCACCCTTTATACTAACTGTATATTTTAGCCATAGTTGGAAAGTTCATATGCTTAAATAAACATACATAACATAACATAACATAACATATGGGGGGGGCACCTGGGGGGCACAGGTCCAATATGGGGGCATGTGCCCCCCCATAGGGACGCCACTGGCTGTCAGTAAAGGAACCACACTTGCTACTGACCAAGAAGAGGCATCTTGTGCACTCTTTTATACACCAGGGATATGTGTGGGGTAGAGTGTGACAGTCCGCACCTAAAACTTTTACAAGTACCCTTTGCAGGCTCTTTATATTAGCTCATCATCTGTTCTCTAAAGCTTTTTGCTAATAAAACCAGCAGCTGATTTTACAGGAACTGACACTAGTCCGAGTAACAGCTGACTACATTCTTTATTGATGGCGTTCAAAGTGACCTGTTGAAAGCTGTAGTGCTAAGCGCGTGATTTAGTTGCCTGTGAGAAGGAATCATATTTGCCCCTGAGGACCTCGCAATGGCCATATTTTGATAATCTTTTATTTATACGAGGCAGATATTGGTGGTGCATATTGAGACAGCAGTGCTTAGTTTGTGATTTAGTTGTCCGTTAGAACTCAGAAGGAAGCACATTTGCTCCTCATGACCCAGCAATGGTCGTCTTTTGTTACTATTTAATACGTCTGTCAGATTAAAGTGGTATATATACATTATTAGCATCCCCTGAAAAGTGTCTTTGAAATGACAAAATGTTGTTTTGAAGGCAAATGACTGAATTTCTTATTCATCACACTGTAAAAGCTGACCATAACATGCAGTGTAGTGGCGTTATGGCCCTGTAATGACCATCTTTTGTGACTTCCTTCTGGACCAAAACATTAGCAATCCCTATTTATCACACTGTAAATAACTGATCATAGCATGCCTAGATGTCGTGTGCCTTATGGCCTTTAGTAATTATTGTCTACGAGACTCTCTTCTGCATAAAACCAGTGCCAATCCACATCCCTACGCAGCAATATTCTGTCTCTAATCAACTGTTATTGAGGTCTTGGAAGGATAAACACCCCACTGACTTGATATCATGGTCTGGCTTTGGTGCAATTCGATGGGTTGGTGTTGACACTATCAGGATTGTTGATTACATTGTGATTGTGAAAAACCAAACCATTGGCATTCTACAGAGCTCTGTCTTGTGTGCAAGTTGGCATGGGCATTGGATATCAGAATTTCTTCGAACAGGCAGCGGCACCAACAGGGGTTGCGGGGCACTGGATCAATGTTGGGACATATTGCATGATACGGACATTTCGCAAAGTGAAATATTCAATTTACATTTTAACCCTTGAAATTCATTCTGTGAAAACAGAGTGTCATTGTGCTTGCTGACATTGCAATTTCCTTGGCTCTTAGGCGGCAGACAGTCGAAATCAAATTTGAAATATATTCCATGTTTAATGAAACAAAAATGCCTGTTACATCTGCTGTGCCCGTGGATAGAAAGTTTAAATTTGTTTCATCTTCAAACTCTACTTATAAATGACAACAGCAGAGATATGGCTGTTCTTTTGGGGGTTTCCAAACTATGGTACACAGATTTGCCATAATTATCCCTTGACCAGCAAAATTCGATGGCGTGATCTATAACTTAAATTATAATATCAAGAGATGCTTAACACCCTCTCCTGCTTTGGCAGATTACATTTTATGAAACTTCAGTGTAATGGGATTCGTTTCCAGCAATCAAGTTTTGGTGCCTATATTTTGAAGCCCAGGCCAATACCATTGAATGGTGTTTGTTGCGCCTTATGAATGAGGCCCTTATGGCATTTGTTGTGGCAAACAAAATTCTGTGACAATCAGAGCCAGTATGTTTTGCCGCTTTGGCAATTTGAGAAACACGTGGACTGGACAACAACATGCACATTTTTACATTACTGGGCCAATTATTCTCAAAAGCAGGTGAACAACAGGCTATCAAAGCAAAAACAATTGGTTAAAGTTTTCCGAAAGATTATGGCTATGTTTTCTTTACATTTCTGCCTGGGTCGACTTCCCTGAGTGGGGACTGGGGAGTTGGGAGATTGGATAGGAATCTGTAGAATATCTATCCCAAGTGAGAGAAATGTCTGTTAGCCCTGCATACACAGTAATTGTTGTTCGATCATCTTAATCAATACTTTTCAATATCATGAATTTGCACTTAAGGAATGACAATATGAAATACACAATATGAACAATATGCAATATGCTATATGAACATTTTTCTATAAAATATTTGACATTTTGCAATAAAATATTTGACTTTTTTTAAATTTTTTTTTCATTCATTCATAAACAAGCCGCACATGCATTCATTATCCACTACTAAAACTTTTCATCATCTTACACATAATATAATTAGTTCACTTTTTCCATCACATTCACACATATTTATATATATTTAGGGATGGTTTCAGCCACGTCCCTGAAGAAAACTTCTTTTGAATAACCAGTGGGGATGGTTTTAGCCACGTCCCCTACAGAGCATCACATGTAGTTCAATAAATATATTCAAAATTAAATATCGCAATAGTTTTTTCAATCCTATCGGTCATTGGAGTCTTTCAGTTTCAATAGTACATTACTAGTATTACCATCACATTTCCTTATCAAATTGTTACAATGTGAGTCTATTTCAAAAATCACTTTTCTTACACAATCATCCATTTCAATATAAGTGTCTTCATACTTTATACAATTTCTTCTTTTCCACACATTCCATCGGCATATACTCAAAATCATATTAATGAAATGAGTTTCAGGACAATCTTCAAAATATCCACATATAGCATACAATTTTTTAAGTACAAAACCTTGTAACAACCTTGAAATTTTTCCTTCCACTTCTCTCCATATCTTTATAACATCTTTACATGTCCACATCATATGTTCAAGATTCTCAATCCCTGTATGGCATATTGTACAAATTCCATCCGAGTACTTCATGTGTTTTAATCGTTTCTCAACATTTACTTGGCCATGAAAAATTTTCCAATTAAAATCAGAAATTTTTCTGGGTATCATCTTATTTACATTGTTGTACTTGAACCAGAAGCTGAAATTCAAATTTTCGTTTGGAAATTTATCTGTCCAGTAGGACTCAGAACGTATTTCAGGTTCTTCTTCGGACATAAAGATGTTATAAATGTCCTTTGAAGTCAGATTTTCTAATGATTTTATTCCACAGTCTGGAACTTGGAATTTTAAATGTAATATTGATGAAATGCTATGAAAACGCGGTTTTTCATATTTTTCACATTTGTTCCATTGCTCAGGCAGCGCAACTTCAAGTTTCCTGATCTCAAAAGGAAAAGCAGCTTTGAAATGCAGCTTGTCAACAATCTTTTTTCTGTCTAACATTTTGTTTGTTATAATGTCAGCCAAATACTTAATTCCACATTTGGACCAGTGTTTTAAAGCAAGGGGTTCACCATTAAACTTGACTCTTTCGTTGCACCATAGGATTTCATCATTTAAATTACATTCAACTTTACTTTTGCGACACAGTTCTTGGAAAAAATCATGATTTCTTTGTAAAATTATGGTATAACTTTCTCATTCAAGAGCTTTTCGGCATTTGATACTCTCAAGCTGAAGAACTCAATATCAAAATCATTGTCTAAGACCTTAAGGTACTTAAAAGGTACAATTTTCCAATTGTCATTCGTTTTTCCTTTCAAAATTTGAATCAACATTTTTATACGTTTGACTTTAATAACTGCTGTGAGGTCGATCATGCTTAACCCTCCTCTATGTTTTGGTAAACAACATATGCTTCTTTTAACTGTGTACCTTTTCCCAGTAAACAGGAAATCCCATAGAATTTCATTTATCTGCTTTACATATTTTTCACTCATTGTTTTTAACTCAAGAGTGTACAGTAACACCGATAAACCTAAGCTTTTAGTGATATGTACTTTGCCTTGAAAAGTTAAATCCCTGCCCCTCCACATATTCAAATTGACTCTTATAACTTATCTACTATTTTATCCCAAAATGTGTTGTCATTGTATTTACCAACCTGGATACCTAAAATGCTCTCAGGGTCCAAGCCTAGTGTAATGCCTTCATATTCTCCCACATTCTCCTCTTTAACCACAAGAGCTTTAGTTTTACTTTTGTTAAGTTTTGATCCTGAAACATCCTCAAATCTCTCAATGATTTGAAGGACAGTAACAATATCTTCCTTGCGCTGCAGAAAAATGTTTGTGTCATCTACATACTGAGCAACCTTAATGCAAGCTTCATTTGTTGCATTTCTTACTGTTATTCCATTTACGGAATTTGTGTGCTTAATTTTGTGTGCTAGTGGTTCAGACTGTATTATGTAAAGAAGTGCAGACATGGCATCCCCCTGTCTTATTCCTCTTGTTATCTGAAAATATTCTGACTGAATACCATTTGTTACGATTGATGATTTGGCCTTTTTATACATGATTTCTATCCAGGATATGAACTTTTCTCCAAAATTATAGGCTCTAAGTACTGAAAATAACCATTTCCACTCTACCCTGTCAAAGGCCTTCTCTTGGTCTAGGAGTACTACAACTGCATCATCGTCTCTTTCCTCAATAATATCTTCCACTAACCTGATATTCTCTCCAATATACCTATGTGATATACACCCCCTTTGATCAGTGCTGATAATATCAGGCAAAACACTTTTTAGTCTTTGGGCAAGTGTTTTGGACAATATCTTAAAATCAATATTTAAAGAGAAATAGGTCGCCAGTTCTTTATGTCTGATCGGTTACCTTTCTTGTAAAGTAAGACAATAGTTGCTAAATATTGTGAATAGCATAACTCTTTCTTCCGCAGACCATAGTTCAGAACTTCCATCAAGTCTGCCTTTATTTCTGCCCAATACATTTTATAAAATTCAACAATTATACCATCTGGGCCAGGACTTTTATTGGTCTTCATGTACCTCAAGGACTTAGATACTTCCTCAAGGGAGATTGACTCATCAATGGTCTTTTTTTGGCATTTGTTTAATTTCTTGTCCAAATCTCCCAGAAAGTATTGATAGTCTCAGTCTTTCGGTTCGAACTTCTGACTAGCATATAAATCTTTATAGAAGTCAACCTGACATTTCTGAATATTTTCTATCCCTGTCACTATATTACCTTGCTCATCTAAAATACTTTCCCAGAGTTTATCTTTCCCTCTTTTCCTCTCTAAACTGTGGAAATATTTGGTACTTCTCTCACCCTCTTCCCACCATCTAATTCTTGATCTAACTTTTGTACCTTCTCCCTTTTCTTCATAAATCACTCTTAATCTCTCCTCAAGTAAATCAACTTCATCAGCACTTATTTCATTTTGTTTCAGAAAGGCTATTCTGTTGTTAACTCTTTCGCATTCTGATTTTCTTTTTCTTGCAATAACTTTTGAAACACTTTGTGCAAGATCTTTGATACGTTTTTTATCAAGATCCCACCATGTGTTCAATTCAAGTTTTGACTTCTGTTTTATCCAATCTTTCCACATAGACACAAAAGCTTTTTGAAATAAACTTGACCTAATCATATTTGCATTCATTTTCCATAAGCCTGGTCCCCGCAAGATTTCACTATTCTTGACTGTCAAGGCAATTGGCCTGTGATCTGAAAAGGGGGCATTTAAATACGAAATTTCTTTCACTTGACTATCTAGGTCATTAGAAATTAAGAAATAGTCAATTCTTGACCTTTTTCCTCGGCTTTCCCATGAATATTTGACATTTAAAATCAAACAGTGTCTTCTATTGTCCTTTCTGACAATGCAATTTCCCCGGTTCTAAGGCCAGGCAGACAGTTGAAATCAAATTTGAAATGTATTTGTTGTTTGATAATATGGGAAAATGATAAGCATGTGACATCTGACTGTGCCACTGGATTGAAAGTTTCAAATTGTTTCATCATCAAACTCACCTTATGGCAACTGCCAAGTAAATGTTTTAAACTTAATCAGCTGCCGTTTGGAATGCAGAATATTCCCAAATAACTTCGAATAAAATTTAGTATGCCAGTAATCACTATCATACACTGAAAATAGCAAATCAACTGTATTCAGGCTGCAAATCTAATATCATATACACAATACAAATTGGACTGCCCGTGGCTACAATCATTCTGTTTATCCATTAGCAGAAGTGTGGAAGAAGACATACGGCACACAATAAGGCCAAAGGTATCTGTAATAGTGCATATTACCAGAATAACTAAGTGATGGGCATCTCATTCCTAGTGAGAGTTCTGTGAATGCTTCAGGCTTAAAAGAAATTAATTTGACTCTTCTGTCCAATTATGTTTTCAGCTTTGTCTGCTGGTCACAGTGTTGGTGCAAGCTCTTACAAAAAGATATTGCTTTGTTTCAGAAGTGTTAATGTTTCAACCGTCTTCCTATAAAGTACCCAGTATTTCTCATTTCTAAAAAACTGATCAATATATTTCTGAAAGCACGTTAAAATAACTCTTAGAGTAGGGAACATCTGCACTCCTGGTAGAACAATTTTGAACACCCATTTCACTGAGATTTTTTGGTTTTCAGAAAGAAACATTACAAGAAGTACAGAAACGGCAGGACTGGAGGTTGCTTTTGCATACAGTCTAGCTCAGCTTTTGATATCCTCAAATATGCGTTGTCTGCCTGTTGTATGTTTTATAAATGCAAGTGATTGTGAAAGTATCCTTCAAGTGATGTTAGGAAGTGGTATCTCCATTCTTCAGTCTAAAAAATGTCGGGACAAAATTGGTTTTTTAGAGTGTTGATTGATGACACCCAGAGTGACCTGTTGCTGGTGCATGACAGAGCTGCAAAAGATGGGCATTATCCCGTTACAACGTGCAAATGTGCTTCCTTCTCACTGACAAGTAAATCACTCTCTAGGCACTGCTTCCTGACAGATTTAGGAGGTACATATTGCATTAGTATCACCAAAAGAGTGTACATAAAATGACAGAATGGTGTTTTAAAGGCAAACTACTTATTTATCACACTGTAAAGGCTGCTTCCAGCATGCTGAAGCTTAGCTGTTGTGCCCCTTATGACCAGGTAATGACCCTCTTTTGTGACTTTCTTTTGCACCAAAACAATGTCAGTCCATAACCCTTTGCTGTAATATTATGTCTCTGATCAACTGTTATTGTGGTCTTGGAAGGGTAAACGCCCCACTGACTTGATATCATGGTCGTCCTTGGTCCATTTTATGGGGTTGGTTTTGCACTATCAGCTGTATTTGTGAATACGGGAGATGTTCTTGTAAATGTTACTGGCTATTGGGGTCTGACTTGATGTAACGGTCCAGCAGCTATTGTGACTGATCCATAATGAAGCTTTGATGTAATTTTATGGGTTGGTTTTGCACTATCATCAGTATCAGGATTTGTTGATAACATTTTTTTTTTTCGAAAAGCTAAAATATCACCATTGCTCCTTTGAAGGCCAGTACTGACATTTTGTGTCAGGATTTTTTGAAACACAGGCTGTGTCAACAAGAAGTGAGGGTGACAGGTCTTAAAAAACTCTTTTTATTGTGAATTTTAGCACTAGTTAGTCTCCTTAAAATGGGATTGTCAGGGACAATGGTAATTAGGCCAAGTGTGTTGAAATTTCTACCAGAAATGAAGTTGCCAGTCCTAGAATCAAACCGAAGTTCGCTGCGCCACAGGTGAGCTAGGCCCCAGCCAGCAAAAAGGTGCGTTCAGGTTGGAGTCTGCAGCATGTTTATATCGAGTGTTGGATTTTTCCATTTATTAGCAAGGCGTAGATTACGGTGTATCATCCGAGCCTCTTGCTCATGAAGGTCTATACTATGCCAGAAAATGATTCTTCTGTCCTCTGAATCAACACTTTTGAACTTCATGAACTTCCTCTTGAAGCATGCAAACATGCAGTGCACAATATTGAAATTTTAAACCAGAAAATGATAATAAAGAACTTGAAATTCATTTTGTGAAAACACCGTGTCTTCCATGATCCTTTCTGACATTGCAATTTCCGAAGACCCCAGGGGAGACAGACAGTTGAAATCAAATTTGAAATGCATTCCTTGTTCGATGATAAAGGAAAATGATATGCCTGTGACATTTAACTGTACAAGTGGATTTACAGTTTCGCATTGTTTCATAATCTGACATAAAGTTTTATACTTCATTAATCCGTGAGAATACAGAATACTACTGAACTAGTTTAAATAGCCGTATTGATGGAAACACCGTCATACTGTAATGGAAAGAACTCTCAAAATTAACTATACATTAAGGCTGCACATCTGATAAACACAAAAGGAATGGACTGCCCATGGCTATAATAATTCTGTTCATCCATTAGCAGGAGTGTTGGAGGAGACATATGGCATTACACTGCATTATGTGTCTGGCACACAATAAGACAAGCTTAAGATATCTGTATTAGTACACATTCCCAGAATAACCAAATGATATGTACTTCATTCCCAGTACTTTAAAGAGTTGTATTGTGCTTCAGGCTGAAAGAAATTTGACTGTTCCATTTCCTATTTAACCTAAAAATTGTGTCTAATTTTTTATACACTCTTGCATAACTTTCTGTCAAGCATTTTATGGTGAATAGGCTATAGATTGCGAGAGGTCAGTATGAGCATGTAGAAGCATGGACTGATGATGCATTTCTGAAGGAAGATATGACAAAAAATGACAACTGCCCAAGAAGGGGGCGGGGTTACATGCTTCTACAACCCACCGTACAGTGTATATGAGCAATGCAATCAAGAAAGAGTTTTCACAATCTTGAATTATTCTCAATGCTAGGCATCTCGAAGTGAACTTACAATGTGTACAGTGGTCCCTGCTTTATAAGACTGCCCCTTCTGCGGACATGAAGCGGTCTCTCGTGGTGGTGTGGTCTCTCGTGAAAAATGCACTAAAATTACTACATAGTGCGGGAGGAAGGCGGTCACATAAGGCAAGTCAGTCTTACAACAGGGGGTCTTATAATTACAACGCAGGTACCACTGTTTATATATGCACGTTTTGATAAGAAGGTTAGAAGCTCTCTCTTGTCCAATGTGTTTTTGTCTTTTAAAAGTGCAGAAAGTTTCTCTGCTTTCTTTTCCAAATCCTTTGTCCTTTGCTTGGTATTGTCAGTCAACATAGATTTCTTGGGACACGGACTGGTCAACAGCAGACTATTCAGTGCTTCACTGCTTCTATTTATCTTTCCATCACAGAGACAAATTCAGTGAGAGCCAGATGCTCAAACTGTGCTTTGTTGACCGTTCACTCTAAAAAATGTCGGGACAAAATTGGTTTTTTAGATTCAAAATGCTTTTCAAAATGCTTTTCAATTCAAATTTCAATGCAAAACCAACATGGATTTTTAAAAAAATCCATGTTGGTTTTTTGCATTGAAATTTGGTTTTTCAAAAAACCATTTTGAATCTAAAAAACCAATTTTGTCTGATATTTTTTAGAGTGTTGCTGCCCACTTTGAAATAATGATTGAAAATTTGCTTTTTTGTTAAAAAGAGAAATCTGAAGTTGGCCTGCTCAAGACCGGGAGGCTGCTCCACACTTTCTGGAAGCACCGGTAAATGCACTTTTATAATATAAGCCCAGACTGACACATATTGGGAAAAACTAAAATCTGTGTCATAAATTGGATATACTTTCAACCTGAACTGTCCTTCTTTTTTTTATTCTTAAAAGTATTGGAAAAATGACAAATCCAGCTGAGGCAGGTTTCTGAGTTATAATTAAAATCGATTGACACATGTCAGATTGAACTGCAGATTTCTTGATGCCGCATATATACCCTGGTATTTGAGATGTGTTTTTGGAAATGTATTGATTTATACTTCCCTTTCTGGGCTTTCCCTTGCTTTGGGGGATTAGCAAATACAAAGGGCTTGTACCATATGTCACTTACCTGAGACGTCACACTTCTGTCAGTGACATAATGATATTATTTACAGTGTAAAAGATAGGGACACCGCAGTGACTTAAACTTGAAACTTAATTAGCGCTCTCACACTTACAACTTGTACTCCCAAGCAGCTACCATTTCAAAACCAGTCTCTCAGACCTAGCCGTATGACCCAAATTTTTGCTTTCGAAGACTTGAATACAAATGTAAGTTTAGTTCAATAGTAAGACGTGATATTCAGGAAACATTTTGCACAATCATTCACTATTTACTCATTTCTTACTTCTTTCTTTGATAAAAAAAAATTAAGATATTCTATCAGAGCGAGTTCCTGAGTTATAATTGAAATCGGTTGGCCAACTTGACCTGTGTCAAAACTGCAGATGTGCTGGTATCAGATACATATATATCTTGAGTATTTGTGCAAAATTCGGTCGTGACATTTTCTATAACTATCATGGTCAGATGAGTATGTGTTAACAAGATTTTTAACTAAAGCATTCTGAGCTGTTTTACTGGTTTTATCTATTTATATTTCTTTGTGTTTTATCGGTCTTATAATGTATATATTGTTATGTTCAATGTAAAATTGTTATTTCCCCAATTATGGGGGTTAAATAAAGAAATAAATAAAAATATCCCTTCCAGCTGTTCCAAAATTTAGTTTAGGAAATTATTTTCTTGCTGCAATATACTTTTTCCAATGGGAGTCATTGAAATATTAATATTTCAATTTTGTACGAATAGGACTGACTGTCAATTTTCTACACTGCGATGTTTATTTCATAGAGACAGGCAGAAAATCTTATTAGGAGCAATAGGGCAATATATATTCATTGACAATTGTATTGTCGTTACCAAGCAGGTGTTTTATTGGACTATTGAGTAATGTGGTGTAAAAAATAAGTACTCTTTACAGCAACTCCGCTCTCATCCATCAACATTTACTTCAGCTTGCCGGCTTTTATTAAGTGGTTTCTCTGTATCTGGCATAATATTGGCTCCATTGTTGTTTAGAAAGTGACTATTATTTTCCATCTTATAGAGCCAGTTACAACAGTCAATAGTTATGAAGATTAGGCCTGTATTGATTATTGTGTGATAAGTGTTGTCAATCTGTATTTTGTTTTGTGACTCTTTTAACTTAAAATAGTGAATCCACTTTTTTGGAATTTTTGTTCATCCATGAAGCTGCTTGTCTTTGCTTACCTTTTGCAATGGTTTTTACTTTTCCAAATACGGTGGCATTGCAAAACAGTGGTTCAGACTTCTGACTTATATGTCCTCTTGAGAAGTGTCTATTTTGCAGGTTGAATTGTTGAGTTTTATTTGAAAAAAAACACGAGTTTGGAAGATTTGTTGAGATTATTTTGCTTTGTTTCTACAATGATTTTTTAGACTTCTCCAAATACACTGGCATTCTAAAACATTGATTCTGACTTATGTGTCCACCTAGAAGGTGTTCCTGCAGCAAAGTCTGCTGTACATTAAGCACTTTTAGAGTTTTAAGTTTCACCACTAATCAATATCTTCTATATCACACATTCCTTCTCAAAACAAATCAGTTAGGAAACTGAAATGTATGTTGAAAACTATAAATCTATTGATACGAAATTTCCGAATTGTAAGTGGTTCAGTTGGTAGCACTCTTCGTTCCATTCACTGTATCGTGGGTTTGATTCCAAGAGTGTGTAAAACTTCAGTGATCATCAGGATGGTCCAACTACGGTATCTGTCTGTCATATCTATCTTTGTGGTCATGCTGCCAGTGTTGTTGTAGGGAGGGATGGCACACAGAACAAGCAATGGAGGGATGGCACACAGAACAAGCAATGGTGCAAATAAATAAGGTCCCCTGGTTGAAAACTACATCATAGAACCCACATTTGGAGCTAGCCTTGTGCACCACCTTCTGGATATAAAAAACACAAATAGCAGGGCAGCATTCTATGGGATTTCTATGCTGGCCTGCAACTGGGAATCCACATTTTACTTCTAATCATTGCAAGTCTCTGATTGGCCACTTTGTTAAAAGACTGATATCAGGCATGTCAGGAAATGGACACCTCAAGAGAACATTCCACCTTCTTCTGCTGTTCTTAATATGCATCATCAAGTTTACTCTATATATGTCCATTCCCTGCCCTGCTCTTAAATCTTGATTAAAGGTTCCAGAATGTTATAATAATAATAATAATAATATTTATTGATTTCAAGTGCATTCCATCAAATGATCTCAACACACTGTACATACCGGTTTAACATTAAAAACATCGAAAAGCTTAAAAACAATTTACGTATAAAATCAACAAATGTTCTAAAAATTAAATAAAATATGAAGTGAACAAGTGAGTTTTAAGATTTGATTTAAACTGGCTGTAAGAAGATGCTGATCTAATATGAACAGGCAGTCCGTTCCATAATGCTGGTCCCTCGATCGAGAACGCACGATTACCAAATGTCTTTGTGCGAGGCGGAGGGGGTCGCCTCAAAGTCACTGCTGAGTCACTTCGGAGACTCATATATCCCCGCTCATTAACATTTACAAACTGTCTTAAGTATACTGGTGCTGTACTAAAGTGGATGCACTTGTAGACGATACAAAGAACTTTGAATATAACTCTCTGCTTAATAGGCAGCCAATGTAAATTCTTAAGCACTGGTGTTATGTGATCTCTCTCGTGCTTTTTCAAACCTTCTACAACACGAGCTGCAGAATTCTGAATCACTTGCAATTTTTTAAGCTGGTAATCTTGGGCACCCAATAACAAACTATTACAGTAGTCCAACCGGCAGGTAACAAACGCATGAACTAGCTTTTCAGTTCTGCTTCTTTCCAATAAATGCCTAATTCTTCCAATTCGCCACAACGAGTATGATGCATTTTTGCATACATTGTTAATATGTTCAGATAATGTTGCATGACTGTCAAACATTACACCTAAATTTCGCACCACAGAGCTCGGTCCTATGTGTGTTTCGCCAATTCTGATACTAATTTCAGTTTGATTACTGTGAGATCTTACAAATTTTGATCTAAAGTGTACAACCTCTGTTTTTGTGTCATTTAGAGCAAGAAAGTTATTGCTCATCCATGATCGAATATCATCAACGCATTTTTCAATTTTTGTAATACTGCTCATCGTTACATGTTACATATAGCTGAGTGTCGTCAGCGAATATTACTGTTTGACATCCATGTCTGGCTATAATATCCTCCAGAGGCGTAACGTAGAGTGAAAACAAAACAGGTCCAAGGACCGAGCCCTGTGGTACACCGTAATCCAAGGTCCGCTCGTTCGACACCATTGACCCACCAACTGTTATTCGCTGGGTTCTGCCACAGAGAAAAGATTTAAGCCAACTTAAAGCAGTACCACCAATTTTGAATCTGGTGCGTAGTCGTCTGAGCAGAATTGTGTGGTCAATGGTGTCGAACGCTGCCGACAAATCCAACATAACAAGGATGACATCTTTTTTGTTGTCTAAAGCTAACAAAATATCGTTATAGACCTTCAACAGTGCCGTTTCCGTACCATGATTTTCGCGATAAGCTGATTGAAACTTTCCATACAATGACTTTGAGCTAAGGTATTCGTTTAGCTGCTTAAAGGCACATTTTTCTAAGAATTTGTCCAAAAACGAACAATTTGATACCGGTCTATAATTTTTCAATATATTACGGTCTAGGTCATGTTTTTTGATAAGTGGTCGAACAATCGCTGTTTTACAATCAGCTGGAAAAACACCATCATCAAAAGTACGATTAACAACTGCAGTTAGCACTGGTGCCCACACCTGCAAACAGTCCTTCAGAATACTTGTGGGTATTGGGTCTAATGAACACGATTTTCCATTCATGCCATTCACAATCTTTGTGACATCTTGAACATTAAGATGATGAAATGCATTTAAACCATTTTCAGTAGATGTTACAACTTCATCGGCTACGTAGACACCTTCTTCATTTGACACAATAACATTGTCAAGTCTTAAGCGAATTTGAGCAATTTTATCCACAAAAAAGTCAGCAAACAGTTCTGGTAACATAGACATTTCAACATCAGGCAAAATATTAGCAACAATACTCTTACATCCAGAGATTTCATCCACAATTGCGAACAAGGCTTTATCATTTGTTACATTATCAATTATCAATCTTAGATCTAAAAAAGTCTGTTTTACATTCATCGATTTGTTTCTTGTAATCACTTCTTGCTGTTACAAATAATTCCTTATCTATACAAAGTCTTGATTTCAACCACTTTCGTTCAAATTTTCTCACTTTTTGTCGTTCAGTTACTAACTCGGGTGTAAACCACTGCGGTCTTGGCTTGTCTGCGATCTGTTTAATCTTCATCGGAGCGAGTTGGTCTATTGTTGTTTCGATCACGTCACGATACTGTTGGGCCATAGTATTTGGATCATCCAGCTTGCATATTGCATCAAACGATGGTTCCAGTAGATGCTTCAACTCATCAACACATAATCCCTTTATGTTACGATAACTTTTCATCGACTTCGTTGGCAATGATTTACTGATGTGGGTCTTAATATGTATGGCAGCGTGATCTGAAGGCATACTGAAATCAATATCTATCCCAGAAAAACACTGATCTGATTCACGAGTGATCAGTAAGTCAAGGGTATGACCTTTCTCATGGGTTGGCTGATGGATGTGGTTGAACAACCCAAATGAAGTGATGAGATCTTGAAAATTCTGAGACTCACTATTGTTTGCATCATCGATGTGGATATTAAAATCTCCACAAATTATCAAATGTCCAGCAACTGTTTGGACCGTCTCAAGTACACATGTGAATTCTTCAATAAATTCGGAAAAATTGTAATTGTTTATATTTGATCTGGGAGGTCTGTATATTGTCACAATATTAAACTAGACTTCATATCGCGAAGCGGAATGAAAAGAGGTGGCCATTGAACTTGAATGGCACATATTGTCTTTCTCTATATTCATGAATATTGAAAATTTTAACTGATGTGCTTGATCTGCATATGTTTGTTAGCATTTGGCCTGTATCTTGGTCTGTGTGGTAAAAAATTGGTTAGCATGATAGTAATTTTGGTCTGCATTCTAAGTTAAAATGGAGAAATTTGTATGAACAGAAAAATATATTAATTCAAACCTCTAAGAAGTGTCAAACCTTGCAGTAAATTTATATTGTGATCATGACAAATGTCTCTTTAAAGTGCAATTAATGGAGACACCCTCAAGTTGATGATACCTTTTGTCTTAAATTGGCCTGCATCTTTACATTAATGTATATGTTATTCAATTGAATGTATGTCCATGAAGCCAAAATTAATACTTGAAAGTTGCTTTGTTGCTCAAGAAATTGGGAAAAAGTGACAGACTTGGAGAGATGTTCACTCTCGAGGGGTCAGATTCATTCTCTTTCTTCTTGTTTTCTTTTTTTTGAAATTGTTTGTATTTGCCTTTTACTGTTATTTTGTTCTAATGTACTTTTAAGTGTAAATTGTATTTGTATGAATAATCACTAATAGTAGTTAACAACACAAGAGTTCATAAAATACAGAGAATATATACAGAATTAAAAAAAGAAGTAGAAAGGCATTATATAACTTCTGTAATGAAAGTGCTAATTAAGCAATTGGCATCAGAACCTAATTGGCTAAATCGCACTTCAAGCGTCAAAATGTAAAAGGCAGTTATTGTAAAGACAACATTTAAAGTGCAATTAACTTCAAATCTGGTAATCATGTATAGTAGGGCTTTGTAATCAATATATTATAGGGAATGTCATGAAAAGCAATCAATAATGACCTCCAATTGGATGACATTCTTGATTACAGTCCACACTTCCAATGCATAAGTTTCCCTATTGCCTTTGACTGGTGATCCGATTTTACGGCCGTATGGCCCGCATTTTACGGCCGTACGTTCCGCATTTTACGCCCTCCTAGCGCGAAATTGAAAGAATTTAGTCGATCTGCAGAGTCCTTTTCTCGGAAAACAAGGGAATTTGCAAGCAAGAATGTTCAAGTTAGCAAGCAAGGACGACATTGTGAGTACCCACATGTAATGCTGAATTACATAAAAGGCCAATGCCGACACTTTGTTATGATTAAATTAACCCCAGAATCCCCAAAAACTCAACGAAACTATGATCCTCAAAAACCAGCATTTTGACAATGAGGGGAAAAACAAACAGAGGTGTGGGTGTGGCCATCTCTGAATAAACATGTATCTGATGCCTTCATGTAGATCTTCAAGTCAAGTATTTCAAATGTTTTGTACGTGGCAGTCTTGTTCACCACAACTTTTAAATTGGACCTTGTTAAAACACTGATGCCCCCTCCTTTTCTTTTAGTTGATCTTGGAAGGTGCACTGCACTGTAACCTTCAAGTGTTGCTCTCAGTTCTGCATCTACACAGGGCTTCTTTATATCATCAATCCACGATTCTGTTATCAAGAAAATGTCTGATTTATTTGTCAACATTGAATCACAGATAGAAGTGATTTTGTTCATGATGGATCTTGAATTCCATAAAGTCATATTCATAAAGCCTCCGAGGTGATAATCAGATACCTTGCTGATCGTAACTAAGTCCTTTGGACTCACATGCTTTTGTTTACAATCTTAAGACCCCCTCCCACTTAACACCTGAGTGGGATTGTTTATTATTTGGTGATACCAGAAATCCCTGAAATTCAACCAAGCATGGTTAAGAGGATAACTGAAAATTAATCACAGTTGTTCACCAACATGCTACTGATCTAAATTGGATTAGATATGGAGCTGTCAAGTCAAGCATTTTGTTTACCGTATGCAGTTTTGTTAGCGGCTACTTTCAGTGTTAAACTACCAACAATTACTTTAATCCTATATTGTTTTATTGGTTACCATAGTTCACAGGAGTTAATTTGGAGACATAAGAATCAATTGACAGCTTTTGAGCAGAGTCCCCCCTCCCCAAAAGTAGTCCAACCTTGCACCTGAGTTGTTGTGATATTATTGGCCGCTCTGGCAATGATGTAACAGCACGGCTATGATGAAACTGTCCACAACGGATGCTATTGGCCAGTTTGACCTATGGCATCATTGATTGCACCAAATTTGCATATCCTCTAGTGCTTGGCAATGGAGTATCCACCTATGACATCATAGGTCCACTCTGACAATGAGAAAAAAAACTGATTTCTTCAGATCAATTGCTAGAGCTGTAAGGTGGCATGCTGCATGGGCATTTTCGATGGGGAGTTTCAATGATAATCGCTGGGTCCAGGCTTCTCATCCAGCTCTTGCTGGGTCACCTAGGCATATGTTGGAATAATGTTTCATTCTTTGCCTCATTGTCGTGTCCACCTACTGTCCTAATTAGCTTACTAAGTGCACAAATACAGGACGTAAAAGCCCAATCCATCCATCCTGGGTTTCATTCCAGTTTTTTTCTGACCTAGCAAGCCCTCTCATCCTTTGCCTTATTGCTGTATCCTTTTCGTGTCTTTTGTAGCCTACCAGAGTGCATGCATCCAGAGGACATCACAATCAGGCAATGATTGATAAAGAGGCTGTCAAATATAAAGAGATAAGAGACATCATGGATCTGATGATAAAACCGATAACATGAGTACATTCTCATATTTCTGGGAAATCAGCAATGATTGTAGCGTTTCCATCTGAATAAGCCTGGCGTTATCAATTAGATTTATCGAAACAAGATGCAGTTTCCACAAATGACAACCATTGCCAGCCATTGTCCGGTGTTTATGGCCTGAAGATGGTACTTTGCAATTTGCACCCTCAGATAAGCAGTTCGCTATTCGTATTCTGATAGATAAGCATTTTGGCCTCTGCAAGATGGTAAGAGGTCTTCATGATAGCAATTTTGTCACAGGCCTGCATTAGTATACATACAGTGATATCTGATAATGTCTCTGAAATCCTGACATCAACTCGACATTTTCTGGGCAATACAATACCAATTCCACAATGCCCTATTGCATGATGTGTGTTAAGTACAGATTCCTCCCAAGAAGTTCAGACTTGATCCTTCCTGATTTCAGATTACCTACATGTATATTGTACCCTCCTTTAAATCACCAATAATTATGATATGATCACACTTATCAAGAATTTTTTTACATATATCCTCAAAATAAATTTTGAAATCTTGTGAGTTCATTTTAGGATTTTTATAAACGCATACCACAATGATTTTTGTTCCATTGCAAGTTATCTCAATAGTCATACATTAAATTCATCAGTACATTTGTTTATGGGTACTATCGTTGACGGGATGCTTTTAGAAACATATACGTGTAGTTAAGAGGCCACCACTATTTGATCTTTTATCCTGCCTATACATAGAATAGTTTTCAATTTCAAATGCTGAGCTTTGATTGGAGCCGTCAAGTTTACTTTCACTTGTAACCATTCTTTCAAATTTACAATAGTTAAGGAGTTTAGTTATTTCCTGGAATTTCCTGGAATTTTTAAATGCACTTAATATAAGCCCAGACTGACACATATTGGGAAAAACTAGAAGCTGTGTCATAAATTGAATATGCTTTCCACCTGTAGTTTTCTTCTTTTTTTATTCTTAAAAGTATTGGAAAAACAACAAATCCAGCTGAGGCAGGCTTCCAAGTTATAATTGAAATCGGTCGACACTTGTCAGATTGAACTGCAGATGTCTTGATGCCGCATATGTACCCTGGTTTTTGAGATGTGTTTATGGAAATGTATTGATTTACCCTCCCTTTCTGGGTCTTCCCTTGCTTTGGGGCATTAGCAAATACAGAGAGCTTGTACAACCTTTCACTTAACCGTGACGTCACACTTCTCTCAGTGATATAATGATATTATTTTCAGTGCGAAAGATAGGGACACTGCAGCGACTTTAACTTGAAACTTTTTAAATTAGCGCACTCACACTTTGAACTTGTAGCCTACTCCCCTGCAGCTACCATTTCAAAACCAATCTCTCAGGCATTGCTGTACCTATATATATATACGTACCTAATTTTTCCTTCCAAAGACATGCATACAAATGTAAGTTTAGTTCAATAGTAAGACGTGATATTCAGGAAGAATTTTTTGCACAATCATCACTATATATACCATCATCCTGGCATATTCTTTTCTTACTTCTTTCTTGAATAAAAAACATGATATTCAATCGGAGAAAGTTCCTGAGTTATAATTGAAATCGGTTGACCAACTTGACCTGTGTCAAAACTGCAGATGTGCTACAGTGTCAGATACATATCTTGAGTAGGCCTATTTGTGCAAAATTTGGTCGTGACATTTTCTAAGACTACGTGTATGTATCCCTGCCATTTGTACCAGGATTTTGTTTAGGGAATTACTTCCTTGCTACAATGTACTTTTTCTGATGTGATGCATTGAAATAATATTTCAATTTTGTACGAATAGGACTGACTGTCAATTTTCTACACTGCGATGTTTATTTCATTGAGTCAGGCAGAAAATTTGATTAGTAGCAATAAGGCAATATATATTCATTGACAATTGTATTGGTGTTACCAAGCAGGTATTTTATTGGACTATTGTGTAATGTGGTGTGAAAACTACTCTCTTTACTACGACTCCACTCTCATCAATCAACATTTACTACGGCTTGCCGTCTAGTATAAAGAAGTTTCTCTATATCTGGTATAATATTGGCTCCATTGCAGTTTAGAAAGGGACTCATTTTCCAACTTATTGAGCTGGTTACCTTAGCAAATGGTTATGAAGATTATATCAATTATTGTGTGATAAGTGTTGTCAATCTGTATTTGTTTTGTGACTCTTTTAACTTAATTTAGTGAATCCACTTTTGTTTGGAATGTTTGTTCATGGAGTTGCTTGTTCTTGCTTACTTTTGCCATGGCTTTTTTCCCACCTCTCCAAATAATGACAGAAATCTGTCTTAAAGATCCCTCCCTCTGTTACACATTGTTTCATCTGTGCTGGGAAAAGCAAATAAAAAGTCTAAGTCTAAGTAAGTCTAATGTGACACAGTAAAACAGTGGTTCTGACTTATGTGTCCTCTAGAGAAGTGTATTTTGCAGATTATAAATTGTTGAGTTTTCTTTGTAAAAACATGTGGTTGGAAGATTTGTTGAGATAATTCTTGCTTGCTCTCTACAATGATTTTTTAGACTTCTCAAAATACATTGGCATCCTCCAACATTGATTCTGACTTATACGTCTACTTGAGGAGTGTTTCTGCTGTACATTAAGCACTTTTAAAGTTTAAGTTTCACAACCAATCGATATCTGATATCAAATATTCCTTCTCAAAACAGACAGCTGCAAAATTAAAAGTAAGTTAACAACTAAATCTGGCAGCATGAAACAACTTCAATGTAAGTGGCTCAGTTGGTAGCACTCTTTGTTCCATTCACTGGTTCCTGGGTTTGATTCCAGTTTTTTCTGACCCAGCAACCCCTCTCATCCTTTGTCTTATTGCTGTATCATTTTCCTGTCTTTTGTAGCCTACACCAGAGTGCATGCATCCAGAGGACAGAGGAATTAGGCAAAGATTGACAAAGATGCTGTCAAAAATAAAGAGAGAATAGACATCCGGGATCTGATTATAGAACGGATAACATGAGTACATTCTCATATTTCAGGGAAATCATCATTGATTGTAGGGTTTTCCATCTGAATGGGCCTGGCGTTATCAATTAGATTTATCGAAACAAGATGCACTTCCTGCGAATGACAGCCATTGCCAGCCATTGTCCTATGTTTATGGCCTGAAGATGGTACTTTGCACCCTCAGATAAGCAGTTCGCTATTCGTATTCTGATAGATAAGCATTTTGGCCTGTGAAAGAGGTCTTCATGATAGCAATTTTGTCACAGGGCTGCATTAGTATATACACTGATATCTGATAATGTCTCTGAAATCCTGACATCAACTTGACATTTTCTGGGCAATACAATACCAATTCCACAATGCCCTATTGCATGATGTGTGTTAAGTACAGATCCATCCCAAGAAGTTCAGACTTGATCCTTCCTGATTTCAGATTACCTATATAATATTGTAACCTCCTTTAAATCACCAATAATTATGATATGATCACACTTATCAAGTCTTTTTTCACATATATCCTCAAAATAAATTTTAAAATCTTGTGAGTTCATTTTAGGATTTTTATAAACGCAAACCACAATGATTTTTGTTCCATTGCAAGTTATCTCAATAGTCATACATTCAAATTCATCAGTACATTTATTTATGGGTCCTATAGTTGACGGGATGCTTTTAGAAACATATACGTGTAGTTAAGAGGCCACCACTGTTTGATCTGTTATCCTGCCTATACATAGAATAGTTTTTAATTTCAAATGCTGAGCCTTTATTCGAGCCATCAAGCTTACTTTCACTTGGAACCATTATTTCAAATTTACAATAGTTAAGGAGTTTAGTTATTTCCTGGAATTTCCTTGAATATTTAAATGCACTTAATATAAGCCCAGACTGACACATATTGGGAAAAACTAAAAGCTGTGTCATAAATTGAATATGCTTTCCACCTGTAGTTTTCTTCTTTTTTTATTCTTAAAAGTATTGGAAAAACAACAAATCCAGCTGAGGCAGGCTTCCAAGTTATAATTGAAATCGGTCGACACTTGTCAGATTGAACTGCAGATGTCTTGATGCCGCATATGTACCCTGGTTTTTGAGATGTGTTTATGGAAATGTATTGATTCATCCTTCCCTTTCTGGGCTTTCCCTTGCTTTGGGGCATTAGCAAATACAGAGGGCTTGTACAACCTTTCACTTACCTGTGACGTCGGACTTCTCTCAGTGACATAATGATATCATTTTCAGTGCAAAAGATAGGGACACTGCAGCGACTTTAACTTGAAACTTTTTAAATTAGCGCACTCACACTTTGAACTTGTAGCCTACTCCCCTGCAGCTACCATTTCAAAACCAATCTCTCAGGCATTGCTGTACCTATATATATATACGTACCTAATTTTTCCTTCCAAAGACATGCATACAAATGTAAGTTTAGTCCTATTGTGAGACGCGATATTCAGGAAGAATTTTTTGCACAATCATCACTATATATACCATCATCCTGGCATATTCTTTTCTTACTTCTTTCTTGAATAAAAAACATGATATTCAATCGGAGAAAGTTCCTGAGTTATAATTGAAATCGGTTGACCAACTTGACCTGTGTCAAAACTGCAGATGTGCTACAGTGTCAGATACATATCTTGAGTAGGCCTATTTGTGCAAAATTTGGTCGTGACATTTTCTAAGACTACGTGTATGTATCCCTGCCATTTGTACCAGGATTTTGTTTAGGGAATTACTTCCTTGCTACAATGTACTTTTTCTGATGTGATGCATTGAAATATTAATATTTCAATTTTGTACAAATAGTACTGACTGTCAATTTTCTACACTGCAATGTTTATTCCATTGAGTCAGGCTGGACATTTGATTAGTAGCAAAAAGGCAATATATATTCATTGACAATTGTATTGGTGTTACCAAGCAGGTATTTTATTGGACTATTGTGTAATGTGGTGTGAAACCTACTCTCTTTACAACGACTCCACTCTCATCAATCAACATTTACTACGGCTTGCCGTCTTTTATTAAGAAGTTTCTCTGTATCTGGCATAATATTGGCTCCATTGTGGTTTAGAAAGGGACTCATTATTTTCCAACTTATCGAGCTGGTTACCTCAGCAAATAGTTATGAAGATTATATTGATCATTGTGTGACAAGTGTTATCAATCTGTATTTATTTTGTGACTCGTTTAACTTAATTTAGTGCATCCACATTTTGTGTCATTGTGTCACTTTTGGCTTGTCATTGGTTCAGAGCAGATGGTAATGTTACAGTCTGTCTTAGGTTAGCATTTTCAATAGCTCAAGGCAGACCCCAGATAATTTTTTTTTTTCAGAAATGTGTAGGCCTACTGTTTTAATGACCACCTTTTTATCGGTCAGTTTGTGTTCATGTTTCAGAAGTAACTTTCTTCCAAAGAAGACTTGACCTATCTTATTCTTAACGACGCAACTATAGTTCAATGCATCATTGTAAAACTTTTGTGGCATTTGAGTCTTGACAGATAATTTGAAATGAAAATTATAAAATAAATCTATGAAGAATAAAGATGCTATTACACCTTTAATCCATGTTGTCTGTAAAGTATCTATTTCACTATTGGAACCGCAGAGTTCGATGAAACATTTTTTCTGGAATGTTCGTTCATGCAGTTGCTTGTTCTTGCTTACTTTTTGCAATGATTCCTTCCACTTCTCCATATATGGTGGCATTGTAAAACAGTGGTTGTGTGTCCTCTGGAGAAGTGTATATTTTGCAGGTTAAATTATTGAGTTTGATTTGTAAAAACACGTGTTTGGAAGATTTGTTGAGATTATTCTTGCTAACCTACTTTCTACAATGATTTTTTAGACTTCTTCAAATACATTGGCATTCTAAAACATCGATTCTGACTAATGTGTCCTCTGCCGAAGCGTATTTTTTACAAGTTACATTGTTGAGTTTTCTTTGTAAAAACAAGTGTTTGGAAGATTTGTTGAGATTATTCTTGCTTACTTTCTACAATGATTTTCTAGACTTCTCCAAATATACAGTGGCATCTTCCGACATTGATTCTGACTTATCTGTCCTCTTGGAAGGTGTTCCTTCTGTACATTAAGCACTTTTTTTCACCACGGATCGATATCTGATTAAATATTCCTTCTCAAAACAAGTCAGCTGCAAAACTCAAAAGTAAGTTGACAACTGAATCTGAAGGCATGAAACATCTTCTGTGTAAGTAGCTCAGTTGGCAGCACTCCCGATTCCATTCAATGATTCCTGGGTTTTATTCCAGTTTTTTCTGGCTCAGCTGCTCCTACATGTCATTTTTTGCCTTATTGCTTTGTCCTTCTACTATCTGTTGTAGCCTACCAGAGAGCATGCATCCAGAGGACACAATAATTAGGCAAAGAAAGATAAAGGTGCTGTCAAAAATAAAGAGAGAATAGACATCAAGGATCTGATTACAGAACGGATAACATGAGTACTTTCTCATATTTCAGGGAAACCAGCAATGATTGTAAGGTTATCCATCCGAATGGGCCTGGCGTTATCAATTAGATTTATCGAAACAAGATGCAGTTCCCACAAATGACAGCCATTGCCAGCCATTGTCCTATGTTTATGGCCTGAAGATGGTACTTTACACCCTCAGATAAGCAGTTCACCGTTCGTGTTCTGATAGATAAGCATTATTGCCTCTGAAAGATGGTAAGAGGTCTTTCTGATAGCAATTATGTCACAGGGCCAAATTATTACAGTGATATCTGATAATGTCTCTGACATCCTAGCATCAACCCAATATTTTCTGGGCAATACGATGCTGGTTCTCCAATAATAATTGCATGATGTGCGATACAAATGCTAGGTCTGCAGACCCCATTATATGCACTCTCAGTAACATGATGATGTGTACATGAAAGCAGCCTAGTGGTATATTCATGGTTAAACAGAACATTAATAATTATCATTTTCTGTATTTAAATCTGGATCAAAACATCTGGCCTTATAATGATTTTGGAAATACTATGCAATACAATAGATCGCTCATGGACTGGTCAGGCCACAAAATTGGACTGCCTACAATGTAAGCCAGGACCAGTTTTGGCACATATCGGTCCACTTTTCGGAAAGTTCCCATCTCCTAATAAAAGGCATCCTGGTCTATATCACTATTAGCGTTTCAATTGAATGAGACTCAAGAATTTTTCGAGAAATCTAGGACACTAACCTTCCGTTGGCACAATGTTATAACAAGACAGATTTAATCATGCAACGGATCTTTTTTTTGGCTTTTATAATATCTTTCATAGTTTTAAGGCTAATCTGTGTGTTTTTCCCCATATATCACAGGTAAACATTTAGATATTGTACAATTTTAAAATATTTGTACAAGTTCAACTTCAGCATTTATCAGGTATACAATGGGGATTATCATCGACAGATATTTAAATTTAACAACGGAGCAAGTACAATAACAATAATATCAATGAAAACAAAACGACAACCAAATGCTTTGTAATAGTTATAAACATTAAACACATAAACAGCATGTCAAACAATGACCAACATTTAGATTCTCGAGACTCGCTCAGCGAGACTAGAAAATGTTGAGTCATTAAAATCTCGAGACTTCTCGAGAATTCTCGGTCTCATTGGAAACACTAATAACTACATGTATGTACGAAAGACATTCTCAAGATGATATACTCCTTCTCTTTTCAGACTTGTCGGCCGGATTCTTCAGTGTCTTACCTTGGACGATATGGAAAATCACAAAGGAATGGTACGCAGGAGATGCTATGTGCAAGATCCTCCGCTTTTCTCAGGTAAGTCGTGTCTCATTTCCACACAGGCACTCGCCTTTCTATAAGTTTATTAAATGAAACATATTCAGGCAGTGACCATATTGTGCTTTAAGTGAGGTTTCTGGGAGTCGAGGAACCAGGCCAAATGGTAGTTGATTTGATTTCATTGATTTATTAATGTTTCAAACATCATACATTCCAACATTTTGTACAAGTTTATGATATACCATTTCAGCAGAAATTCTCTAGGTGAAATATACATGATGTACAATAGTCTCAAGTGGGGAGCGTGGAGTTCCATCATAGGGCCATGCCACCGAACGGGGTGTCGGGCTTTTTCAATTCAGTTGAACCTTTAACAAAACTTTCAGCAGTGGGTTCTTCATAATTTATGTGCCATCTAGAGTATTTTGTGTTAAGAGTGTATACAGTTGATGCTTGAGGCAGGCATCCAGGCTAAATGCAGGTAGCTGTGTACATTGTACAAAGGTGAATGCCTGCATACAAAGGGAAAACTAAATAAGCAAATGTGAAAGACACAGGGTAAAACAGGGAAAATAGTGGAAAAAAATTCCCTGCAGGGAAAAATCAGGGAATTTGAAATTTTGCCTCAAATTCAGGGAAAACACAGGGAATATGATTTTGATGTGTTAAGGCATGAAACAACTTTAAACAAGTCCACTATTTTAAGCAAACTCTGTAGAAGTCATAGTTTTTGGTTTCTGATTTGCGGTGATAACACAACGTTAAGCCCGAAAAAGGTCAAGATGGATGGATGATTCAGGCTTTACATCCTGTAGTTATCCAAATAAGGTCAGGAAAAACATCCGGTGAAGCAGGTGTGAAAGGAATAGATGTCCTTGGGAACCATGGTCCAACGGACCATGGTTCCTAGGGAAAGAATATCCTATGGACAGTCATTCCTGGGATAGAATACCCTACCAGGATTCGATATCCTGGACATCCTGTCCCAGGAATATGCATCCAGACATTTATTCCTGGGACTGAGCATCCAGACATTTATTCCTGGGAGGAAACATCCTGGTGCCTCATTCCTAGTAATAAATATCCATATATATGCCCGGACCACGGACATTCATTCCTGTTACAGCTATAGTAGGACTCAGTGTCTGGTCCTTCAATACCAGAATAAAATGTCTTGACTAATTCTAAAAATAACTTTTTTGATTCATGCCAACTGTGGATCCCACTGCTCAACCCAGCCTCCCCCATAGCATAGTGGTAAGCCACTAGACTGGCAATCAAATGATACTGAGTTCAAACCTGGGGTGGAGAATGATTTTGTTAATTAACAGGAGGACAGGTCATGCATCACTGAGCACCAGAAAGATTGTACTTATGAAATAACAACACCCAACATCATTTGAGTCGTTACAGCAATAACTGTAAGGATACTTTTTTTTAAATGGAAAATGCTATTAATGTAATATATAAAATTCATGATTTATTTATTTTAGCAACTATAGGGTTGATATCAACCGACCCTGCTGGCGAATGGGGGAGGGTTGTTACCCTCAGTCTCTCACACCTATTATTTATAGCAAAATACCCCTGTCACTTATAAACCAGTGCATAGGCCAAAAGTTTTGGAAACAGTAAGATTCGGGCGAAAAGGCTGAAAAATTTGGGCAGATGATTAAAAAAACACTATTGAAAATTAATGATTTCTAGCCAATTTCATTTAAAATGGTACTAAAACAAGATCTTGAAATTCGGGCAAATGTTGCTCGCCCCCAAAAAATTGCGCGCGCCGTACGCCTGCTCTGTGAGCAGTAGCCTATATATCGATGGTGAAAGTGCAAAACCTCGTAAGTCAAAAAAAGCTGTTTTTCAGAAATTGAAAAAAACTGTCAAGTGTCTTTTTTTATGGTAATGTTTATTAATAAGTGAGTTATGGCCAACTAGATACATAGAAAGTGACACCCTGTTGTAGCAAATTTTTTGTCAGAGGTCGTTTACCCCTTGCATTGATATTACCATCAGATGTGATTGAAAATGTCGACTTACGAGGTTTTGCACTTTCACTTTCTACCCGTGCAAAACCTTGTAACTCGATCATTTATCACACTTTAAAGCAACTTGCAGCATTGAATATACTTTCAATCTATGTATATACAGTGAAAATTATAATTTGCCTATGACAGATTGCAATTACAAATTTTATTGAGTGGCTACAATGGCAAGAATGAGGAAAATGACAATTTTTTCAAATTTTCGTGCACTCTCTTTTTCAATAGCCTACATCACCAAAACAAATATAGGGAGGTAAAATTTTTTTAATCAGGAAACTTGCCGGGAGTCATAAAAAAGTAACACAGTAATTGTTTTTCAAAAAAAGTTGAAATATCCAACAATATGTGCTTCAAAGTTCTGATTTGAGTTACAAGGTTTTGCACTTTCACTTTTTGAAACATATCGACATACAAGGTTTGGTGAAATCATTCTGTTACCAGTGTGTTACAGCTTCCAAAAAAAGCAAACTGGCAAGGTAATCAACTGACAACGTGTATTGAGTATTAAAATAGTCATTCCACCAAAAATCTAAAAATAGCAAAATTTTGACATACGAGGTTTTGCACTTTCACCATCGATATACTGTATTAGGCCTAATATATGATATCATATAGTAGCAGTAAGAGACAGCACCCTTGTGGAAAGAGAGTGCCTAGATGTGGACAGCTTCCTCATCTAATCATTATACCTGATGCAACTGCTGATATAGCTTTAGAGCAAGTGGCATTGAGATATCATGCAAAAATGTCCTGTCTGTTCATAACTGGTACTTAACACTTGTACTACATGCATATGTGTGCATTTTGGACCATTTTTCCTGGGAATTATGGTCCGGACATACTATCCCAGGAATATTGATACCCAGACAATTCATTCCCAGGACAGACTGTCCTCACTGCAGTGATTCTGGACCAATTTTCCCAGGAAAATGTGTCTGGATGATCTTTCCTAGGAAATGATATTCCAGGATGTTCTATCCTAGGATACTCTCTCCGCAATGCTCAATTTTCAGAACCATTGTTCCTTAGTTTCAAAGGTCTGGGCATTCTGTCCCAGGAAGAAATGACATGGACAACTATTACTAGTATATAATATCCCGGACACTGGAAACGGACCATTAGAACCAGGACATAGTCTATTTTTCCTTCCCACAGGACACATCTTCCCGCATCCCTGCTCTTTTTTCCTAGGACCAGTTGGCCACCCGGTCATTCTTGCCCAGTACAGATTGTCCTATCACATTATTTCCCAGGAATAAAGGTCCAGAGGACACTCAGTCTCTGGACACTGGTTACTACCACACAGGGAAAAATCAAGGAAAATACAGGGAATTTGCTCGCCAGATTTCAGTGGGTACCCTGGAACAACATAAAAAGAGAAGAAAAGCAACAATAAGAAAAAGGAAAAGAAAAAGAGAGGTAGATAGGAAAAATATATACATAAAGAAAGGAGAATAGGACAATTATGACATGATACATGTAGATGATAAAAATAAGGGAGACAAAGTACAAAGCAATGGATTGACGATACGAAAGGCACAAGTTTACCGAATACCACTGTCAAAAGGTAACAAAAAAGAAAAAAGAAGAAATTCAATGACTTTTGTGAATCAAACTTGGTTACAAATACATATTATGGCTTTAGTGCCATAAAATCAATTAACAAACAAATAAAAGTCATGCAAGACATTGCTAAATATATCATATATAATTGATTAATATGTTTTCATTCATTTTGTGCTGCACCAAAAAAAAATCAAACGCATTATTTTTATTGTTAAATCAATATTATTAATGTTGTTCTTGTCTCGTGCAAGCATAGTTCATATTCTGACAGACTGATTTGATTGATAAACAGTTGTAGAGTTTACCGACCGAATTATTACATTTTTAACCACATGTCCCTGTGTTATCACCCAGAGAATCTACCCTAGACAAATCCGGGAGGCAAAGACCCAATCGTCCATCCACTTAGTAGTGACTCCGGGTATCATGAAATATAGGTATCTGCTTCAATCATGTCACACTAAATCAATTTAATCAAAACATCTCTCATTGATGAGGAGTAAGAACCTGTCGAAAAAAATAAGCGTAAAAATTAAACAAATGGCTATACAGTACAATTCAGTAATTTGAGTTCTCATCCTCAACCATGCATGTCCTTCAAATTCCAGCTCGCTCTAAAATATGTATCACTTTAAATTAACAAAAATATGGGAAATTAATTCAACACCCTTATTTATCATTGAAAGATCATGGATATGTGCATGTTAAAAGCCATTTAGAATGATATGTTTAAATCATCAAAAGAAATTAACTGTTGCTATTTTATGGACAAGTGCATGAAAGGGAGGGTTATGGAGTGATAGACGGATAGATAGATATGAAAAGTGCCGCCCTCTAAGCCCAGCTCTGGGTGATGAGGAGGGTTGATTGATGAGATGGGAGAGAGAGCAGGAGTCCTCAACATGTTACACATTTACCCCATATGAGGGATCTTTTACTTGCCCAGCATACACACTGATACAAGAGGCCGCCAATTTAATGTCTCATCCAAATGACAGCCAGCTTTGATTTTGCTCATGAAGGGCCACTGAAAATTTTTGGTTCCTCACCCAGGGTTCCCCTCCCATACTCCGAACCCTTGCAGGCACAAACCTTCAGCGGAGCAGGTGGGCACCTAAGCCACTTGGCACAGAAGTGCATTGAATACATCTCTGTATCAGATGATAAAAACTATTGGATTGCATAGTGCATATATAAATAAGTGTCTTACATAATGACCAGAGCAGGAAAATGATGGTGCACAGCTCCACATAAATACATTATTGATAATGTTAGTGAGAAAAACAACGGGTCTCAGTTGGCACGTGTAAAATGTATTATCATAATTGTGTTTTGGTGCAGAAAGTGAATTTCAGTGGGGGGGATTTTGCTCAAAAAGGGTATTTTATTATTGTGTCACAGAATTTGACGTGTCTATATATCTTGTGTGAACATTTCTGAATTTGAGATTTCACTTTATTTGTGAATTTATAAATCAGTGAGGGGGGGGGGGCTTGTAGTCATTTTTAAAATAATAATTTCTTGCTCAGTTTCGGGGAAATACACAAATTATTTCTAGGTCATCTTAATTTTATTTCTGGTGGGGGTATTTCTTAACAGGGTGTTGTGTTTGATTTAGAAACGAATAGTTGGGGGTTCCACGTGCTTGAAAAAACATTGAAAAAACAAATTACTGTCGCCGCTACTGAATAACATGAGAAAAGATGGAGGAAGCAGGATACAAATCAATTTATTTCAATTTTTCTAATTGACTGAGACATTTTTCATATTTAACTGCATGATATTTGCTGGCAAAATATTCTTTAAACAAAGGTTAAAAAAAGCATTTTAATAGTATAGATTAGATCATTGTTACCTTATTGGCCTCGCACATGGCTCCCTTGTTCGAGTTGCAAGGGGAATCTGACCAGTCCCCAACAGCCCATGTTGCACCAGACTTGGTGAAGACATACATGCATTGATCACCTGCTCGTAATGATCCCAGTTGAGCAACATTATGATATGACACCAGGGAGTTGTCAATGAGCCATCTGAAGTTGCTCATTCCTGCAGACGCTGTCGCATCATACAGGCCAATGTATACAGCATTTGCAGTGAATCCAGAATCTTCAAAAAGAAGAATTGTACATAATTTAATTAGCAACAACATCACTCATTTTAACATTTGACACCTCTGTCAGCCAAGCTCATGCCAGTATTTCACGGGCCACGACGATAAATCCCATATTCTTTGTTGTACACTTATCTTCTCATGCATGTTTGACTGTTTGAGAGTCTGTCCCAAAGTATGAGGCGGTTTTTCACCATGGGATCAGGAATATGTGTTTATCGCACCTCAATGACTTGAACCGAAACATTTAAGTTGAAGCTGGTGCAATGGATTCACATTACTTGACAGCTTTGTCAAAATCAAATCAAAATAAATCAATCTTAGGTTAAAGAAAATAACACATTTTTTTCCTGTTATACGTGCCATGAACTATACACCTCACTAAAATTATAAATCCTTTGCCTCAATCATGTGTCCTCCCCAGATAAACATTTAATTAAAATTTTAGTCATTGCGTTTTAAGTCTCGATTCGTCTAAAATATACTACACTTCAATCTAAACAGAACTGTGAGGAAATCATTTTTTTTCTAAAGTTCACAGTAAATATAAATAATCACCTTTCATGACTTGAACAAAAGAAGTTTGTTCATGTGCAGTTTTAACGGTTGCCAAATAGCCTCCAATGCCAATGCACCCAGACTTATGTGCATCGTGGTTCTGGATTGTTGTCACGACCTTGTAGCAATACCCATCAGCTTCTCCAAAGTCACCTGGGCATGATAAATTGCCTGAAATGAAATATTATAGATAAAATTGATTAAAATAAAAAAATTTGTATAGCGCAGATTTCAGTGGCACTGCTCCCCAACGCAGGTGCATTTTTGGTCTAGTTAAGATGCATTTTTGAAATATTAGCTTTCCGGACAAATTTGGGGTAGGGGTAGCTAAAACACAGTTCTGAGTCCACAATTATGGCGGCATGAAGTTCAGAAATGGCTCAAAATGCAGAGCTCTATTGATGGCAGGCAGTTTTCTAGATCCATTAAAAGTCATTCAGTGAATATCTATTGGGTTCGTGCATCATAGAAGTCAGAAAATCTTCCTTACTGAAAATGATTTTTGCACTGTTTTGAAGAAATAGTGGTCAGAATTCCATAGTTAGCTTTCAGATATGGTCATAAAAATGTTCAGGCATGTTAGACCTATATATTAAGATGATGAATTAGAAATTTGAATGACCTATAGCCTCAAAGATGTTTTCAAAGATGTGAAACATGCGGTTTTTGGATTTTCCTGAAAATATGGTTGAAGTTTTGGAGGTTTTTGGGGGCTATAAGCTGAAGTCCGCCCGTGGGACACTTAAGATGATAGTTTCCTGTTGCGCTGATGTATTATACAACTTAGAAATGACTTAAGACAATTGCACTTTTTTTGCAAGCAAGACTTAGTGGCCAGAGCCACATGGCAGCCATCTTGGACACCATCTTGGATATCTCAATACGTTAGATATAAATACTACGGTTCTCATCAGATGTAAGTTCAGTATGTTAAGACTGGCAAAAGGGAGCAATTACAGTGTAAAACTTGCATTTTTGGTCGAGTTAAGATGCATTTTTGAAATATTAGCATTCTAGACAAATTTGGGGTAGGGGTAGCTAAAAATAGTACTGAGTCCACAATTCTGGGAGCATGAAGTTCAAAAATGGCTCAAAATGTAGCTATTGATATCAGGCAATTTTCTACATCCATTAGAAGTCCTTCAGTGAGTATCTATTGGGTTCATGTATAATAGAATTCGGAAAATCTTCCTTGCTGAAAATAATTTTTGCACTGTTTCGAAGAAATAGTGGTCAAAATTCCATAGTTAGCTTTAAGGTATGGTTATGAAAAGCTCAAGCATTTCAGTCCTATATATTAAGACCCTACAACATAAAAATCACTTAAGACCGTTGCACTTTTTTTGCGAGTAAGTGGCCAGAGCCCGGGGACTATATGGCCAGTATTCTGCTGTATATGACCAGTATTTTGACCAGGATCAGGACATCAGAATTATATGAGAATAAGGAGTGAGGATGTTGCATGACAGACAGACAATGACATTTTATTAACATAAATGATACATAATAGGCCTATATATTACCAAAGGTTACATAACTATTCTTTTTTTTCCACAAAGTCAGTATATACCATTCATGGGGAGACCCTTCTAAGGCCTAATGGCCGCTATCAAGGGGCCACCCAGTCAAGGGGCCACCGAGAATATATTATATTATATTCAACATCCACTGATTCACCAATTGAACATTATTATTTTTAACATTTCCTGACATACTGTTTCCGAAATTGTGTATGGTACAGATCGGTGGCCAATGTTCAAGTTCAAGTTCAAGTTCTTTATTGGAAAATAATTATTTAGCAAAATACATAAATCATGTACAATTATAAACAATCAAATTTTCCTTAGTCAAGATACAAAAAAATGTATGTAATGACGTATAGTTAATAATACAAATAATTTTTATGTTACATTGGTAAGAACTTCTAACAAACTAAATTATAACATATACTGAAAAGAAAATAATAATAATCTTAATATACATAAAAAAATTTAAAAAATTAAAATCAAGAAAAATAAAAAATAGAATTAATAAAATCATCCTTGGTTATTACAAAAATCTAAATCATTAACAAGGAGGTACTTCTTCAGGTGTTTTTTTATAGTGGATAATGTAAGATTACTCATTATAACGTCAGAAAGAAAATTCCACACAATTAGAGTGGGTCGGGGCAAGAAGCCCGGGTTAGGTGAGAAGCCCCCCCAGGGTTATTTCTAAACTTACATTTTTGGTGCTTTTTCTTGTTGATAGGATTAAAGCTAGAGGCTTTTTAGGTGACGTCACAAATTTTCAAGGCATTCAGCACCAAACCATAGTCGTAATTAAAGAAACAAAAAAAGGTACATGGTTTTTGTAATTTTGATTAATTCTTTTAAAGTGGTTGTCAGAATTAACTTTGGAAATTTTTAAAAGTATAATGGATATCTGCATTGCTTCACTTTATGACCATCACATAAATATGATTTGGATCATGTTTTTTGCATTTTAGCTCAAAATATAGAGGTCAAATTAAAATATGTGGGTTTGGGGCGAGAGGCCCCACATGGTATGGGGCATGGGGCCCCCTCACTGAGGCCTCGAAGCTGCATCAGGAACCATTTAATAATGTGTACTTTACCTTAAATCTTGATAGAACAGCTAATTGAAATAGAAAAAATGTTTGCCGAAATTGAAAAAGGGCAAAAAATATTTAAAAATTTATAATGTATGAACAAAAAAATTCTGAAATTCAGAAAAAGTGAATAGAATGCCTTAAAAATGATAGAAGAACCCCAAGAAATAACTTTCAAGCTGAATGCGCTCGCAAAAAAAATTTCCATAGGATTATAATAGGGGGGCTTCTTGCCCGATGGGTGGGGTAAGAAGGCCATTTAAATTTTTTTATAAAAAGGGCTGTAACTCCTTTATCAAAATTGGTAGACATTCGTTTCACTGGTTATAAGTAGAGTTAAGTGATCTCTTCCTGACAGCATAAGCATTCAAATAATGGACCACAAAAAGTAGGTCAAATCGCTCCTCAAAGTTAAGGGGGCTGCATGCCCCGCGCTACTCTACTCCCTTATATCTCAAACATCTTTGACAAAAACTACTTCTAAAAATGGGCAAGTGTAACTTATCGCGTAATCTAGTATTATGAGCATGATACTGGGAATTAGAAAGAAACATGTCATTAAAAATATGTGCAAAACTTCCTGTCTTCAAATATATGCAAAACTTCCTGTCTTCAAATACGTGCAAAACTTCCTGTCTTCAAATATATGCCGGCTTCTATTTCTGCAAATGATGTCATTTTTCCAAAATAAAAAGATTGGAATTTTGTACTTTTGCTATCGACATATATTTATTGACTCACCAATGGTGTACATCTTTCCTCCGGACAGGGAACCCAGTGCGACCAGATCATCATTCATCTTCTCGTAGTAGCACATGTGGTTTTCATTGTAGGTTTTCCTGTAGAATCCAAAGAATTTTTGCTCGTCAAAATGTTCTGTTTTTATTCTCGTAAGTTGAGTAGAGCAATATATCCCTTTTAAAATACCAGGATCAGTTTCTTTGAAGGTGCTGCTGATGTTGCAGGCTGAGATGACATTCACATGAACCAGCAGAACAGCTGCCAACCATAAAACAGGCATTTTACCTGTAAGCGGTGTTGAGATAAAAGTCATGCATTAATAACAAAGTCAACCAAAGAGGGTAAAAAAGTATCCTTGCGTTTACAAGTAAAATTTTCACTTTTGTACTATTAGAAATGCCTTAATGGAGAAACTTTAAAAACATGGTACGGTATCAAATATATTTGAACATATGAAGCTCCAGCAATATGATAGAGATCCCTTGAATAATTGGTAACATATATTAGGCCTATTCTATAGGCTTTCTCCATTATCCTGCACTTAGTCTTCCCCCATTACAAATTTACACAAATTATTAATTGCTGTACCATTAGCAAAATCCATGAAGTTGGACCCATACTGGGCACTCATTTTTTTAAATAAAGACTATGCTTTTAAGATGAAGTTGCGCGCACTGTAAATTCTGCTGCATTACTTTAATGGCAGCTATCGCAATGAATACGAAAAAATTCATGTCAGAGAACCATTGTTTTTAAAGACAGTTCAGTTGATATTTAAACAATACCCCCCCCCCCCCTTCCCCCAATATCATTTTTTAACTACTGTAATAAACAATCAACATAAACTTTGACAGCATGTAAATTATACTGGAGGAAAAGCACACATTAAATAATAGAAAATATTCAGATGGATTGGTAGATGATTGGGTTTTTAGTATTCTTTACATCCTGTATTTATAGGCCTACACCAAGCCAACAGTACTTAGTCTCTTATCTACTAATAGGTCTGTCTCCATTCGTAGTTCTGAATTTATGTACAGGCTGTCCCAGGAGTCCAACTTAATGAGTGTTTGTTGAATGTTTGATTGTTTGGGTCAGCTACACTGTATTGATTATGTTCTCAAAACAGCAGTTCAACAGAAAAGTGTGTTGTTATCATACAGATTGGGGAATTGTAGCTTGTTAACAACCAGATTATTATTAACTGTTGGTCACAGGATTTCACTTACTTTGCAAACAAACCAGATAATATGTCACTTGGTGGGCTTCCCGGAAGACAAAAATAGCACTCTCCCCTTATTGTAGTGCCTCCTATCGATAATACCTGTCGTAATCCCCATATGGAGACAGACCTACTGAGGCCAATTTTGTCTTGGTCTCGCAGTTTTGTATTCTGATAGGAATGAACTAAATAAAAAGTCGGAATAAAGCTGGAATTAATCATGAACCTACAGTCTGTCTCATTTCTAGAAAGCATGGTCATCGTCAAAAATCTGACAAAAAAAGCACCAAAACATCACAAAAATATGATAAATAAATTACAAATTTTCTCTTCTGTCCGAGAGTATGTGTATTACTACAGTGTGACTTGTAGATACTGAGCAATCAAGCCAAACACCAGCTCGCATGTTCTGATACAAACTGTAAATTAGGATATTTTGAAAAAGTACATTTTAGAAACCACACACCTTAATCTTGTCTGTCCTGCACAATTTGATATGCACCTGGAGCCTGTAATACTCTTTGATTGTTTGATATCATTAATTCTATCTGATCTCATCACCATAGTCATGCCAAATAAACAATGGCAAAAAAAAAGGCCTATTAGTATTACGATCATATAAATTTTTATATTATCATTCATTGATGCCAGGCTTATAAGATATTTATTTGTTTCGAAATGTCAAGCACCTTCGACTAATATATCACATCGCGATATATCATCGAACAATGAAATGTACAATCATGAAAAATTAACACAACCTATTTAATGGACATTCATATTGGCGAGGTCAGTCCACTTAAATGCCCTAAATAGGCCTTCAAGCAGCAACGGTCACCTTGACATTACGTTGAACCGCAGTTTCAATAAATCCTTTGCCTCAGTGCTGTGTCCTCCCCATCCTTATTTGCCTTCAAAGTGCATACTAGGGGTTTTCCAAAAGTTCTGTCCAACTTACCTTAACATTTGCAATTTTTAATACAGAAACATGATATTTGAGTCAGATAATATTGAAGTAATTTGCAAATTATCCTCAAAAAATCTGATCATAGGGACAAAAATAAATGGTTAACATGTTGCTATGGAAACCAAAAGTCATGAAATGCGACCCTGGGCACTTTTAGAGACACAGGTTCATTATATATTCTTAAAGAATTAATTTTTAACATGGTTAACGGACAAGAAACCTATTAAAATAATCCCTAACATTGCACAATTTCTTGTAATGATAAACTGGCCTCTGAGTACATTTCCTCTTACCTTATATCCCTTAAAAAATTGATGCCTCATAGTACTCTTATTCAGATCACAGTTGGTGCATGTTTCAAAGATTTTTTTTCCATAAGTTCTGTCCAACCCATCATAACTTTTGCTGGATTTTATACAGAAAAATAATATTTGGGTCAGTTGATATTGAGGTAATTTGCAGATGATCCCCAAAAAATCAGATCAAAGAGGTAAATATAAATTGTTGATTTGTTGCTATGGAAACCAAAAGTCACAAAATGCGGCCGAGAGCTTGTAAACAGACACATACTTGATATATCTTGTCAAAAAATCTAATTATTACAAGTGATGCAGAACCTGTAGAACGTTTTCAAAGCATTCATAGCCATTCCAAAACTTCCTAAAATAATGACTGGGACCCTGTAAATACATTTTCTCATACTTTCAACCCATGTCTAAATAAGATACTTCAGGCTTTATTTTAAGGTCAGTATTGGCATTGTGCAGTCTTCTTTTTTAGGGGTTTCCAGTGTGTGTTCTCGTCATTCAGAAAAAATCTATGCTATCTTCATTTAGTCTGTCACTCATACTGCCTTCCTTGCATGTATGATAAAAGGTTTTTACTTTCTCTGCTGGTTTTTATCCAAGTAAAATGAAGAAATGTAACAGGTATATGATGTGATCCATATCCAAGAAAAACTGAGAAACTGCATGAGTGATGGTAAAGTAACTGGGATGTGAAAATAATACCACTTTACATTGTTATTAATGACTTTACAATTAATTGATTGTAATATCATGAAAAAAATACGAATATACTTTAATTCAATAAGTCAAGACATGGATAATGGAAGCAGGTGTTCAATTAATTTTAAGTGAGCACTGATCTGATTTTGTGGGAGTTATTTACAAATTACGTCTATATTATCTGACCCAAATATCTTCTTTCTACATCAAATCTTGCAAAAGTAATGACTAGTTGGACAGAACTTTTGGAAAACCCCTCGTAAATATAGGACATGGAGCCTCAATCATCTGTACACGGCATCATATACAGACGAACAGCGCTGCACAGAATATCAGATTCTGACGAGCTTGATTGTACATACATGTAGTTCCTGGTAGTATGGTATTAAATCCAAGAGGGAGCACCAGTCACCAAAAGGTAGCAGCACAAACAATTTTGTTTTGTAAAAACTAATTATGAGCTACAAGTTTAGAGTTGCTAAGGTATATTGGGTAAGTTGTAGCACAATACAAAGGTCGGACAAAAAAAAGCAAACTAATTTCTTCTCTCACAACAGTTAAGTAGGAGTGGCATTCCAGGGTAGGGCGCCGGATGGATAAGCGGGTGTCAGTGGCAGTCAGATGAAAAACGGCAAATCATATTCGCAAGACAAAATAAAAATAGAGCATCAACGATCATGTTGAATAAAAACTTAGTGATTTGTAAAATTAGGCCTTATTATTATTATTTTTTTTTTTTGTAAAAGTGCACATCTTGTCCCCAGCAACACCCCCCCCCCGACAATGGCAGGCGGAACAATTGCCCCCTCCTCCTGTTCCGGCAACCCTGTGAGTGGCACTGTAAGCATTTTCTTGTATTAAGCAATATGTTTATTTATTTATTATATTATACAGCATTTATATAGCGCCATAATCACATATACCCTGTGCTCTATGGCACTTTACAATGTATATCATGTAACATAATATGGAATAGATCTGTCTCCATTTCTAGTTCTGAATTTATATATAGGTGGCATCTTGAAGCAATGGCTGCTCTGTTGGAATCCCCTTGCCTTTCAGCAAGGTGATTGGCGTTGACCAAGCCAAGGACTCTGACCTACAGCGATGCACTTTGATAAAGCAAAAATGAGGATCAGTTCACTGTGAAAAATGCACTTCGTGATTCATGATAGCTGATGAAGTGTCATCTTCTATACTTTCAACATGGGAAACATAGAGGCAGTTTGATTAGTCATGATCAAGAGAAAGCCATTTGACTTGTCCTAACTGATTTTGGATTGAAAATCAGATACATAATCCTTTTGTTTGGCTGTCACCAACAAGCGGGATAAGTCTCATTAAATCAAATTAACATTGAAAGTATTGGGTATGGTCATGACAAATCATCAGCATGATGACACACGAAGTGCCATTTTCACAGTGCAACAGTACACTCTTTTTCGGTATCAAAGTGCATCTCTGTAAACGAATACACTCATTACAGCGATGCACTTTGAAAAAGAGTGTACTGTTGCACTGTGAAAATGGCACTTCGTGTCAAGTCAAGTGGCCTTCTCTGGATCATGACTAATCAAACTGCCTCCATGTTCCCATGTTGAAAGTATAGAAGATGACACTTCATCAGCTATCATGAATCATGAAGTGCATTTTTCACAGTGAACTGATCCTCATTTTTTCTTTATCAAAGTGCATCGCAGTTATGTTTGACACATCTTGTGATTATGTTCTTAAGACTATAGGTCGGTAAATGTGTGTTGTTGGTTAGAATCATATACTGTATATTTTGGGAGATTACAACATGTTAACGACTAGATTATTATTAAGTGTTGGTCACAGGATTCATTGCATTTGGACAAAAACAGATAATATGTCGTCAAGTGGGCTGCCCTAAAGACAAAAATAGCCCTGCCGTCTTATTGTTGTGCCACCTAACTATAATCACTATAGCAATCCCCATAACATAAGGAGACAGACCTGTAAACAAGAATGATTATATTTTGACAGGACAGTGGGGTTGTTAGTTGTCAAATCACCCACCCCTGAGTATGGATGTCCGACGAACAAAAAAAACATGTTTTTCTATATATATGTAAAGTTTTATGCCAACATTTTGACAACCCCTGAGTAGAGCAACATTTTATCACATTGCGGACCAACCGTCAAAGATCTTATATTGAACGTTGTGTGTACATGATTATGAATATGAACCCCCATCAACAAAATCATGCAAAAACCTAAAAAATAAACAATTATGCACACATTTGATAATTGCACTTGCGCACAAGTTTGGACATCCTATGAGTTCTAACGTTATTAGCCAAATTACTTCAAACAAAACCAATGCTACAGCTTTCAAAAAATCTCTCCATAAGCTCTGTGAAGCATGTATCAGAAGGTATTGCCTGAGATATTGATGCACACACACATATTACCATATTATTGTTTTTCAGAAATGCATTATCTGGTATTTTTATGTTCATACATATTTATTATTTCTTCATATTATTAACTACATAAGAGTATGTATACACATTTTAACTGCATACTTGCACCACTTGCACCTAGTTACTGACTAAATAAACAGACAAGCCGTAATGTTAAATACATTTAATCAATGAATTCAGTTTATGTTCACAAGATTTATATACCATCGTAAACGATATTGCATATTGATTTTAAAAGGTCAATTAGCTGTGCATGCTACATTAAGCTTATACACAACTATTTTTACCCTCAATGAATAACCTCAAGGGGCACACAACGTAAACACAACATTGCTAATTGGTTTTGGGATTGTCTGTTGTCACATATAATATTATACATAGAAGTGTTACAAGTGTATGGCAGAAATTACGTTGTCACAACGCGAACATGATGTTGAGATTTTTTCACGGCATTGAGACAACGTTATAAAGTTGCATGCTGATTGACGTTACTTCTCAATCTTCTGCCAATCTACGCAATTTAGGCCAACATCATGATGTTGACCCAACATTGTTGCAACATAGATTTGCCCATTGGGATATTGATGCAGTGATTAAAAGAGCAATAGATATCAACAATGTGCATATTTGATTAGTGATGACTCAGGGACTGACAAAATTTATCAAGGTCCTGGCATGCATTTTTTCAATTAGATCCTGACTGGGGGGCTTAAACATCATACACTTCTTCCATTGTACATTTTAACTTATAATCTTTGCAAAGTAAACAACAATCTGATTATTTCTTTGCTGTTGTGTATAGTGTTCATCCTTAGCACGGTGTTCACATGTAAAATTGTCAGTTAGATCCAAGCTTTTCCAATGGTAAGTACTTTGGTGTCTAAATGTATTCAGCAATAAATCCATGTGTTGTGACAGACATTTGTGACGTCTTCTTTAGAGTTTGGAGATGTCAGAAAATTACAATGTCCTTTTATGAGGAGTCAGAATCTGTAAGAAAAAAAGGTGGAATATCTATTTTAGTACAGGGCTATGAGTATTCTGTGGGCTTTCTGTTAATAAATTCCCGGTGATAATTATGCCGCATAATATATCAAAATTCCAGATGATATGCCTCATGATATATCAAAATTCCAGATGATATGCCACTTAATATATCAAAATTCCAGATTATAGGCCTTATGATAAATATCAAAATGCCAGAAGATCTGCCACATAATACATCAAAATTCAAGATTATATGCCACATGATAGATCAAAATTCCAGATGATATGCCACATAATATATCAAAATTCCAGATGATATGCCACATGACAAATCAACAATTTTCTGACCACTTAGAAAACAAAAACACTGAGTACTAAACCTTGCAAGGCAGCATAAAAGTTTTGAAAACGAAAGATACAGTGAATTGATGGATCTTCACCAAAATGTAATCAACTCATAAGGGCGTTAATGGAAATTGTACTATCCTCATTAAACATTAAAACAGAATGCAATATTTGCAGCAGTTTGACAACTAACAAACAGACAGACAGACATATTGACAGCAGCCAGATAGACAGACAGACACATGTGAAAAAGAGAAGTCGCACACTTTAAGAATAAGGCTCATACAATTATTCTATTGGTTTTGGGCTTGCTTCTATATAATTCAAATTAGCCTATTATTAGATCTGTTGAAATACTTTGTAGCTGTAATTGTCATGAATTTTGGAGATCTCTGGGAAAATCAAACTTCAAAACCCCCATGGTTGTTTAAAAAACAATTTGGTATTCCAGAAAACCAATTTTGTCCAGAATCCTCGTTACCTTATTAGCTTCGCAGATGGCTGCCCTTTCATAGTCACAGGGGGAATCTGACCAGTCTCCAGCCTTCCACCTGTTAGTGGTCTTCAAGTACACATGCATGCATTGCTGATCTGGGCCTACATCACCCATGTCAACTACATTATGATATGACAGTGAGGAGTTGTCAACAATCCACTTGAAGTTGCTTATTCCCGCAGAGGCTGTTGCATCGCGCAGGCCAATGTATAGAGCACCAGATGTCAATCCAGAACCTGAAACATAAGTATCAAGGCCAATGTATAGAGCACCAGATGTCAATCCAGAACCTGAAACACAAGTATCAAGGCCAATGTATATAGCACCAGATGTCAGTCCAGAACCTGAAACATAAGTATCAAGGCCAATGTATAGAGCACCAGATGTCAATCCAGAACCTGAAACATAAGTATCAAGGCCAATGTATATAGCACCAGATGTCAATCCAGAACCTGAAACATAAGTATCAAGGCCAATGTATATAGCACCAGATGTCAGTCCAGAACCTGAAACATAAGTATTAAGGCCAATGTAAAGAGCACCAGATGTCAATCGAGAACCTGAAAATAAGTATTAAGGCCAATGTATAGAGCACCAGATGTCAATCCAGAACCTGAAACATAAGTATCAAGGCCAATGTAAAGAGCACCAAATGTCAATCCAGAACCTGAAAATAAGTATTAAGGCCAATGTATAGAGCACCAGATGTCAATCCAGAACCTGAAACATAAGTATCAAGGCCAATGTATAGAGCACCAGATGTCAATCCAGAACCTGAAACATAAGTATCAAGGCCAATGTATAGAGCACCAGATGTCAATCCAGAACCTGAAACATAAGTATCAAGGCCAATGTATAGAACACCAGATGTCAATCCAGAACCTGAAACATAAGTATCAAGGCCAATGTTTAGAGCACAAGATGTCAATCCAGAACCTGAAACATAAGTATCAAGGCCAATGTATAGAGCACCAGATGTCAATCCAGAACCTGAAACATTAGTATCAAGGCCAATGTATATAGCACCAGATGTCAGTCCAGAACCTGAAACATAAGTATCAAGACCAATGTATAGAACACCAGATGTCAATCCAGAACCTGAAACATAAGTATCAAGGCCAATGTATAGAACACCAGCTGTCAATCCAGAACCTGAAACATAAGTATCAAGGCCAATGTAAAGAGCACCAGATGTCAATCCAGAACCTGAAACATAAGTATCAAGGCCAATGTATAGAGCACCAGATGTCAATCCAGAACCTGAAACATAAGTATTAAGGCCAATGTATAGAACACCAGCTGTCAATCCAGAACCTGAAACATAAGTATCAAGGCCAATGTAAAGAGCACCAGATGTCAATCCAGAACCTGAAACATAAGTATCAAGGCCAATGTATAGAGCACCAGATGTCAATCCAGAACCTGAAACATAAGTATCAAGGCCAATGTATAGAGCACCAGATGTCAATCCAGAACCTGAAACATAAGTATCATTTTTCTTGGCTTACAAATGTAGGTCAAGATGAAAAAAACCTGAAAATAGAAAACTGCCCTGTAGCAAAAAAAAACAACGATTTTTTGAGCTAGCCTTGTGCATCAACTTCTGGGGAAAAAAAGAATTTGGAAGTAGGACAGTGTTCTTTGGGATTTTTATGATGGCCTGCAACTAGTAATCAACATTTTACTTGTCATGATGCAAGTCTCTGATTGGCCACTTCGTTAAAAGACTGATATCAAACATGACAGGAAATGGAGGCCTCAAAATAAAAATAAAGTAGATAAATACCTAACTGCCACCTTATAAAAAATACCTTATCACATTTGTTGAGAATGGCCATGTCCTAGACCAATCAGATGCAAGTAAGTTGCTGAGTATATTAGAAAACAGAAGAGGCTGGTCTTCGAGATTCTATGACTGCCTAGTTGTTTCCCCTAAGCCAGTGTGTTCTTTTGATCAGAGATAACTCCTCCCGTGGGAATGTCTCAAAAGTGACTGATTACAGGCTATCCAATCAAAATGTGTTGATTTCAAATTTTCCCATGGATTACGAAAATATGTTATTCTTTACAGTCTTGCCTGAGTCTATTTCCCTGAGTGCTAACTGAGTACATACAACCACCAAAAAAAAAAGTTACCCTGGTATAAGTTGAAAAACGGTATAAAGGTCATCATTGTTGAAACCAGGTTTAAATACAATGTATCTCAACTCTGAAATCTGACAAGCATATTATATATCACATTTGGAATAGAACCTCTCCTTGATATCATTAGTATTGAACAAAAACGCCGACTCAGCATCACAATTTAAATTTCTCAAAATTGACATAATATTGCCTCCTATTACAGAGTTCACCTTTTAATACTTAAATTAGCTAAATATATGAATTTCACTTATTTTTTTACTCTAACATGGATTGTACTATTTTCGATATTCTCAAATGTATTTGATCATAAGGTCAAACTATCTAAAAGAATGGGAAGCAGTTTAGTGTGTGTACAATTTGGTAATTTTAAAATTCTTCTGACACATCTGTAGAGTCCACATTATCTGAAATCCTTCACAAATTTGTCTTACAAATTCTAGCTCTGACAGTCATGGAAATTATCACATTTTGAGTTAAATACAGCTTTGATAATCTCATCATCACGATAATCCAACCTAGATAAAGTACAATTAACTCTCTTTGTTTTTTTAAATAAATTACAGTGCTCTCAGACATATTAGAATCTAAATAAAGTGCCAAGATGCTTGACCGACTCAACCTATTTAAGACTAATTCAACACAATTCAACAGATGGCTTACGCAAATCCTTTTTGCAATAAAGCATTTCAATTTCAATCATATTTTTTTTATAACTAAGATATTAGTTTGAAAGAGTATCTAAATATATTTTTATGGGAGTGACAAACCACTCATAGGCCATCAAAATTTTTCCATATTCATAAATTGTTAATTTTTGATGAAAAAAATAATTAATTTGGCAAAAAGTATTTGAATGTCAAGATTTGATCAAAATCAAAACTGAAACCGGGATTCCCGGGACTCCTGGTTCTGGGCACTTCATTTCCCGGTTTCCCGGTTTCTTGGAAAACCGGGAAATTAGCAAACCCTAATATTCATTTCTAAATCAAGCTACACTTTCATAAGAAATACCCCCTCCAGAAATTATTTATTTTAACACTGCCTACAAAGAATTCATTTATTTCACCAGAATTGAGCAAGAAATTATCTATTTAAAAAACAACTTCCAGCCCCTCCCCCCTTGTTATTAGATCTATGGTTTCTCCCCAAAGCGAATGGTGCAAAGTGTAATTTTGCTCGTTGATAGTAAATTACTTAACAGTTCAATAGTTTTATTGATTTTTTGCATATAAAATGAATATTCTTGAATGCATGTACAAAATAGACACATAATACAATTGAAAATACAAGTAAAATGGAATGTAGACTAGAGAAATAATAAATTATAAAATTACCTTGCGCGAATTGAAGAAGGAATGCGTTTTCACGTGCACTCTTAACGGCTGCCAAGTAACCTCCGATGCCAATGCACCCAGACTCCTTCACAGCAAAGCCCTTTTTTTTCTGTTGAAGCATTGTAGCAGTAAGAATCAAATTCTTCAAAGGTGCCAGGGCATGATATATTGCCTGAAATCATAATTATATAACTATTTATAACAGGATCTCAACTTGATATCGAGTTCTCAACTTGATATACACTGTCGAAGGCAATAAATAATGTTATTATCAACAGCTGTCGCTCATTTGTGAGAATAGAATATAGAATCTATACACGAGGTTTACATTACATACGCTATTTTCAAGAATTACACGTAGATTCCATGTATTCTATTCGCAAGAGTCATCGACGGCTATTTATCGTTTTCTATATCAAGTTGCCACTTTTATCATGTAGCTGTCTGTGTGTGGAAATCTGTGTCAGCTATTGTTTTTATTGCAGATGTCACACTATTAATAAAGGTTGTAAAACTCTATATTATAATGGATTTTGACCATTTGAATGGAATTGCATCAACCTCTTCACAACTATACACCTATTATTGGTTTCTGTGAGGTGTATAGCACAATGTCATGCAAGTTGTAAAATTTGAATTTTGAGTCAGCTCAAACGATTGATTGAGATGGTTGCACAATTCCTTTGAGCTGTCATAGCTTGTTGTTTTAAGTTATAACAACAAAAAGACAAGCATAACTCAAAACATTAAGCCACGTTAGCTCAAACAAATTGTAAATCATTTCACTCAATCATTTGAGTTAAAAACTAAAAATTATTAAACTAAAAATGACTAAAAATTGCAAATTTTACAGTGTATGTATTGTATTCACTGACTCACCAAGTGTGTACATCTTACCATATTTTACTTTTACTAATTCACCAATTGTACTCTTTTGTATTGAAAATTTACTGACCCACCAATTGCGTATTGTCTATTTACTGACTCACTAATTGTGATTGTCTATTTACTGACTCACCAATTGTACACTATTCTATTGTATATTCATCTGCCGATTGTGCAATATAATATTGAAACATTTTACTGACTCACAAATATTGTGCATCTTTTCATATTGAACATTTACAGTAGACCGAAAAAATAAAGTACAACCACCCCAGCGGCCCAGCAGGAAGGTAGAATCGGCCGCTATGTTACCCTTTCACACCTTTTGCCCCCCTCCATATTGCTTCCTCCCTTTACCTACTTCAAACTATCTTTTAAATTTGTATTGAATTAACATTAATTCAATACCAATTCAAAGTCCAACACACCCATTGTGTTTGAGTTCAATGATATTGAGCCCCTTGCTAATGGTGTACATCTTTCTGGATTGAATTTTACTGAGTCACCAATGGTGTGTACATCTTTCTATCTTGAACATTTACTGACTCGCCAATGGTGTACATCTAAGGTAAAACTTTATTTAACGTCGGTGATGACAGTAAAAACAATAAACACAAGCTATAAGTTTTTACGGACAAACTATAAGCTTTTTACCGACAAAGACTGACTCACTAATGGTGTACATCTTTCTAGATTGAATTTTACTGACTCACCAATGGTGTATATCTTTCTAGATTGAACATTTACTGACTCACCAATGGTGTACATCTTTCTATCTTGAACATTTACTGACTCACCAATGGTGTACATCTTTCTAGATTGAATTTTACTGACTCACCAATGGTGTATATCTTTCTATCTTGAACATTTGCTGACTCACCAATGGTGTACATCTTTCTATCTTGAACATTTACTAAGGTAAGGTAAGGTAAGGTAAAATTGTATTTAACGTCTGTGATGACAGTAAAAACAATAAACACAAGCTATAAGTTTTTACGGACAAACTACAAGCTTTTTACCGACAAAGACTGACTCACCAGTGGTGTACATCTTTCTAGATTGAATTTTACTGACTCACCAGTGGTGTATATTTTTCTATCTTGAACATTTATTGACTCACCAATTGTGTACATCTTTCTATCTTGAACATTTACTGACTCACCAATGGTGTACATCTTTCTAGATTGAATTTTACTGACTCACCAATGGTGTATATCTTTCTATCTTGAACATTAACTAAGGTAAGGTAAGGTAAGGTAAAACTTTATTCAACATCAGTGATGACAATGGTGTACATTTTTCTATCTTGAACATTTACTGACTCACCAATGGTGTACATCTTTCTAGATTGAACATTTACTGACTCACCAATTGTGTACATCTTTCTATATTGAACATTTACTGACTCACCAATTGTGTACATCTTTCTATTGAACATTTACTGACTCACCAATGGTGTACATCTTTCTATCTTGAACATTTACTGACTCACCAATGGTGTACATCTTTCTATCTTGAACATTTACTGACTCACCAATGGTGTACATCTTTCTATCTTGAACATTTACTAAGGTAAGGTAAGGTAAGGTAAAATTGTATTTAACGTCTGTGATGACAGTAAAAACAATAAACACAAGCTATAAGTTTTTACGGACAAACTACAAGCTTTTTACTAACAAAAACTGACTCACCAGTGGTGTACATCTTTCTATCTTGAACATTTACTGACTCACCAATTGTGTACATCTTTCCTCCGGACAGGGAACCCAGCTCGACCAGATTGTCATTTATTTTCTCGTAGTAGCAAATGTGGTTTGCTGGAAAAGTTTTCCTGTAGAATCCAAAGAATTTTTGCTCATTGAAATTTTCTGATTTTATTCTTGTCAGTTGAGTAGAGCAGTATATCCCTGTTAAATTGCCTGGATCAGTTTCTTTAAAAGTGCTGCTGACGTTGCATCCAAGGGCGATGTTTAGCTGAACCAGTAGAATAGTTGCCAACCATAATTTATGCATTTCGTCTGGAATTCCATAAACCTACACCTAAAAAGATAATTATTAGACATGTTAGAAGGTCTAACTTGTCAATGATAATTATAACTATCAGTCACTTTCTTTTGGAACTTTACAGCCAAACAGTTTGATTTAGAATTAGAGTGGACTGTGGCACTGTGAAAATGGCACTTCGTGACTCACGACAGCCGATGAAGTGTCATCTTCTCTACTTTCAACATGGGAAAGGTTGAGGCTGTTTGATTAGTCATGATCAAGAGAAAGCCATCTGACTTCCCATAACAGCTTGTTGTTTTAAGTTATAACAACAGCAAGATTATCCAAACTCAAAACATAACCTATGTTAGCTCAAACAAACTGTGCAACCATCTCACGCAATCATTTGAGTGGTTTTCAAATTTCAAATTTGCAGTGTACAATTGTGAAAGTGGCTGTAATAACTCACTTTTGCTAAGGCCACATGATCATCAAATGCCTGTTGACTATTTTTTCGTTAATGTTGCCAAACAAAATTTGGGAATTTTTTCAAAAAGTCATAAACTGAACTTCCACTGGCCACATACCTCAAAAGTGTCTCCTGTATTAACCAATCCGTATTAGAACCTTGCTACCAAGTTCGATTGTTTGCAATAACTTGTTCATCTACTTGCATCACTTGCCAACGAAAACATTTCTACTCATTAAATGATCATAGAAATCTACATAGGTTCTTACGTGTAGGATATTTATTTGTATCAGAATGTCAAGTGCACAACACATCAATAAAAATATCTGTTTACCACATATATTTGGCTGGCAATAAAAATTCATACTTATGAAAAATAGATTGCGTGACATTTGCATGGGATACATCTAGTACAGTCGGGGCATGAAACAATTTTGATTTACAGGGTGGTCAAAATATCTTTATGCACTAACACGTGTCTACAAGTGGATCGCTGTTTCATTGCCACTGCCTTTTCCAGCCTTGGCAGATCAGAACATATCCTGTCTTCTAAGTGTTGCCACCTATTGGCAGGTTTGCAATTCTGCGAGCTCCAGCGAGCGTTCCACATAAACTGGATATGAGGAACTCGCAAAATTTTGTCTGGAAGAAACCAGGCCTGTTTCTGAGTATGCTGATGGTCTTGTCTTCTTCCTTGGAGAATGTTATTGCTGAATCTTACTTTGGTTGACCTCAATGTTGAATAGAAACTTTGTGAATGTGCCATGAATTTGGAACTATTTCTTTGGAGCTGCAGTGCTGAAGCGTACAAAACTAATTTTTGTGCCAGGTGGCAGCAGCATGCAGTTCTCATTTTCACCAGACTGCACTGACACATCATTTTTGGATCACAGATCATTGCAACAAAATTCCCCCCTAGAAAACTACTTGACCATCAAATAACAACCTTTCTAGAGATAGTTAATTTAATCTGAGCTCCTTCAACTGGTAAATTGAGGCCTGTGATATCTTGCAGGCTTCTGCCTCAAAAGTTGCCCACGCAGAATAATCACATGGATCCTGTTGAAATGTCGGCCATACTGTCCTGCCAAGAAACTTGATAGAACGAACCTTGGTTTTCCTCAGCAGTGTGGCTCACTGTAAATCCTGAAATTTTGAGTTAGCTCAAATGATTGAGTGAGATGGTTGCACAATTTGTTTGAGTCATGATAGCTTGCTATTTGAGTTGCTATCTTGGCTCAAAGGAGTTGTGCAACCATCTCACTCAATCAATTAAGCTAACTCAAAATTCAAAATTTACAGTGCTGATGCCCCATCTTGTTTCTAGATAAATTGTCTGTAGTAGTCTATATTAATAGCATACCATGAAACCAGGCACTCACAGAATCATGGCAGCAAACAATAATAAATAATAAATCTTTATTTTCGTACTAAACGTACAATTCATGGTACAGTGTAAAAACAGAAAGTAAAAAAAGTAAAAGCACAAATGGTATAACAAAGAAGTATTTACACGAAATAAAGTTTAAAATTTAAAAAATAAAAATAAAATAAAATAATATTAAAATAAATTTAACTATTCTTCAATATTGACACAAGTCAGTGTGTAGAAAACGACATATTAATGGTAAATTGTTTTTGGCTACCTCGTAAAGGGTGGGACAAAACAACCAATTGAAATTTTCTCTCTCAATAATTTTAGGACTGTAACTGCAAGCAATATGCAGCATTGTATGCCAATGACATGTGAATTTAAAAACGTAACTGGTAAGAGTTAGAAAAGAATGGATACTTCATGTTTTTCACACAAAAGAAAATAGATGATGACTTGTATGACGTCGTATGTATGTCTACATAGCTGTAGGATGTGGGCGCAAAACTTTTTCATGCCCTTTGTGCACAAAATCATTTTAATTTAATATTTTTGACTGTTTGAGCAATTTTTTTTTGGGAGCAGCCCCTCAAAAATGTATTGACCTCCTTCGCCTATGTATGTCCATACCACTTGACACATCTATCAGACAATCACATACCAGTATTTCATTGCAGTAATTCCCATATTTTTTGTTGTTCACTTATCCTCCCATGTGCTTCTGTTTGAGTGTTTGTCTCATGGTATTACCTCATAATTCACCATTCAATCAGGAATATGTGTTTATCACACCTTAGGCTAAAGCCCTCATTTCATAAATCACATATTCCCCCTCCCATGGTGAATAACCTAGATAGAAATCAACCAAAATTCAGAAAATGTCTCACCTGACTGTCTCAGATTATCTCCATATTCATTGTTCAAAGACTACAAGCCAATATGGAAACAAGGCACAATAGAAATTTTGAAATTTAAAAACTTTTTTTTTAATAACAAACCATCAAAATTTTGCAAAAATCTTTCGAAAAGTGATATTGACATATTTTGTTACGAGAGTGTCTCGATAATGGTCGGAAACAAAGCTATAAAACTATCTAAGTATCTCTACAGGGTGTCTACAGAAAAAGAGGACAGTCAACACAATTGGATTTGTTTACATTTTATTTTGTGACAAGCATCATTATTCAACAAAACATGATTTGTATATGAACAGTATATTCAGAAGAGTCAAATTACCCATTATTTGCACCCCTTGATGTGGTAACTTTCTGCAGATGAGACATAAATGATGCAAAAGCGTGTTTGATGCTCTCCACAAACATTTTGCCCCATGCAGACATGACAGAGGCCTTGAACTTTAATGCGAGGGTTGCGATAACTTGCTGGATTCTGTCTCCCAATTTGCCCATACTGAATAATCCACTGGCTCCAGCTCAGGAGACAAGGGGTGGCACTCTACCTGGCTCAGGAGGCTTGTTTTGAGGCCCTCCTGAGTCTGCTTCGCAGTATAAACAGGTGCTGCACCTTATAGGAAGATGATTTTGCCAACAAAAGAGTTTCTCGTCTGACACCATGGCACCCCAAATTATTTCAGAATGTTATTATAAACATTTGCATTGATTCTGCCACTCTGGTCAATGGTTTATTTGAGACATTTTTGTGATTTTCTTGTCATCAGATGACTTCATGTTGAAGACCAAGTGTTAGGTCCTGAATTGAATTATCGGCAGCTCGAGCATCAGCAAATGTCCCACTACTCACGCATGAATCATTCCTACTCTCACAAGCACCATAAATGGTGAACAATTTCTCATCAAGAATGAGGAAAACAGGACGACCTATTTCAGCTTAGAGCAATGCAAGCACTTTTGCATTATCATGCTTGCATTTTGCCTTAAGTAGTGATCTAATTCACACATAAACATATTTGCAATAGACCTAATACGGCTGACTATCAAATCCATTCTTATGTTAGATTTATCGACAAATTCTGAACTTATATGAGTGTGAAAAAGAAGAAAAGTGACTGTCCTCTTTTTCTGTAGACACCCTGTATAGTAAATCAAACCACCAATAAATATAGCTTTAACAATTATAGACACTTTAGCTGTACCAAACAGCATCAACTCAATGTATGTACAGTCACTACAATGTTTGTCTGGGGAACCCAGACTGGCAATGTGTTTGGGTTTTTTACCTTCAGCGAACGAAGTTCGAAGAAGGTATTGTTATCACTTTGGTAAAATGTTGTCCGTCCGCCGGGCGGGCAGTCGGGCGGTCGGGCAGTTGGGCGGTCGGGCGGCGGGCGGATAGATAGTTTCCGGGCCAGAACTCGGGCCCTATTGCATGTACATAGATGAAATTTGGTACACATATAGCTCATATGGTCTGGTTGTGCCTTTTGATGGTCTGATTGATGGATAATCCATACTTTTGGAAATATTAAACAAAAAGATCAAAAATTATTTTTTTCGTTTCCGGATCAAGACTCGGTCACTATCGCATGTACATGGATGAAATTTGGTACACATATAGCCTATGTGGTCCAATTGTGCCTTTTGATGGTCTGATTGATGGGTATTCTATAGTTTTTGAAATATTGAGAAAAAATAATAAAAACAATTTTTTTTCATATCTGGCCCAAAACGTGCCCAGTTTTGCATGTACATGGATGACATTTCATACACATATCACCTATATGATGCTGTTGTGCCTTTTGATGGTGTGATTCATGGTCATTCTATACTTTTTGAAATATTGACAAAATATATTGCAAATTATAATTTTTGGTTTCTGGTCCAAAACTTAGCCTCTCTTGCATGTACCTTGACAAAAATTCATCCACATATTGCCTATAAAGATCTTTCACTGGTCTCATTGATAGGTAGTTTTAACACTTTTTAAATATTTGGAAAAATTTTGAAAAATATAAATTAATATACTTAATTGGTTTTCGACCCACAGCTCATAACCTATTCCCTGTACATGTATGAAACTGCAACATAGTATGTGTAAATTTGTCTAGTTCAGCCTTTTCATGGCTTTACATACCCTGGCAGGCAGGCGGGCAGATGGTAGGGCAGTGGGTATATAGATAATTTCAGGCCAAGATTTGGCCACGATTGCATTATACCAATTTTGTCAACATCGCTTTTATGACTTTACAGATGTCTTTCGCTGAAGGTTTGCTGCTGCGCAGCCTATGTTTTAATAGGACTCCAAGGAGCAAGTTGTATCTGAAATTAAAAGAAAGGCGAAAAGCTATACTTTGAGCTAAGATAATAATACACGTCCATTGTGTCCTACACTCTAAACTTTGAAATTTAGAATCTATATAGATCTGCCAAATGATTGACTGAGATGGTTGCCACAATACATATGTTTGAACTAACATACAGTATCCAGCAGAAATGAGTACACACCTCGGAATAGGTTGCAAATTGGGCTGTAGAGGTCCATATTATTATGAAATTATTGAAACAAGGGGGTTTTATTATGCGTAAACATCACATCCTTTCCCCAGCATTTGAAAATGATTGGATATCTTAAAGCAAATTTGATCTAGGGCAAATAAAATATGAATGGCAGATTGCATAAATGAGTACACACCTAGTACTAGACACGAAACACCTTTAGAAATTATTGTTCATTGCAGCTTCTGTCAAATGAATATTTGTATGATTAAATGGACTTGTCGAAACAGCATTTAACCAAAGTGATAAAAAACATTTATATACCCCTTTTCAAGATGTAAAGTCAATTTTGGTGAGAAAAAGGCACAGAATTGGCTATTTCCTTGCAAATGTCAGTAAAAATGATGGGAATTAATACAAAATTGATAGTGACAATATGCAGTGACACATATGTATTCATTATCAGACAAAAAAGGGAGTTTTAGTCATTGATCACCGTCCTGTATTGTTGTGGCGATTTCAACATAGAAACAAATAGGATGTTTTGCTTGCAAAAATATAAATAAATCCTAGCAGTTCAATCAAATTCAATACCCAATCAATATGCCTCAACCTCAATCCTTATTATATATCGTTTTCAGGTCCATGCTGCAATAATTACAAGATATACACATGGTGCACATTATTGCGGCATCATCACATTTTTGTCAAAATATACCATAATGTCTAATTAAGTCATTCAAGGTTTCAGAAACCTTGAAATGAAGTTCTAGAAGTTTGTTTTGTCATTTGGAATAGGAGGGAAGAAATGTCAGCATTTTTCTCATTGATAAACTTCTCAAGATAGGCTTCAATGTAACCTCCCATCCTGCAGTTAACATTTTTGCTTTGTGACTACAGTAATACCACTGGGTAAAACTGTTACAAATGTATTTTACCGGTAAAACTCCTTAGTATTTGAGTCCTTGGGCTGTGGCGAACAACTTCTGTTTGCATCTTGGTGCTTGCCCATGTCTAATGATGATCTGGGGTGAAATATGTAGGCAGAAGTTTGTCACACCACAATATATTGCAATTTCCACAACTGTCAAACAAGCAGAAGATCAACATGCGAGTGTCAATTAGCATATATTTATTACCGCTTTACAGTCTAGTACATTCCAGGATTGAAATAACACATATTTTTGATAACAGACAGTTTTTAAATGCCTATTTTAAGAAACATCAACAATATATGGAAAAGCAATGAACTTAAATGAAATATTTGACTTTATTTCATCTTTTATTGTTTGTACCATTAAGACGGTGTGTGTTCTGAATCCCTGTAATATTTAAAAATTGACAATAGCAACAATAATCAGTCATTTTTCAACAAATATGTGCATGTAGCACTAGGTGTGTACTCATTTATTCTATATACCATTCATATGTTATTTGCCCTAGATCAAATTTGCTTTAAGATATCCTTTTTTTTCAATGCTGGGGAAAGGCTGAGATGTTTAAACATAATAAAAACCCCTTGTTTCTATTATTTCATTATAGTGTGAACCTGTCCCGAGGTGTGTACTCATTTCTGCTAGATACTGTAACTTGTTGTTTTAAAAGTAATTATAATCTGTCCTTTATCATCACTTAAAACCACAAATTATGTCGACTTCTAGTTTTAGTATCTCTGAGAAACAAAGTGATTTTTTCCTTGGACCAAACAGAAGCAGCGATAGAAATGAGGGGGGAAGCTTATGGTAGCTGAGCTCCCTTGATACAAAAACTGGGCAAGCTCTGACCTGATACATCTCTCCCAATGATCAGTGGTGAAAATACAATATCCTGAAAAAAGAAATAATAATAATAAGTCTGATCAAAATGAACAGTTTGGATTCAGCATGATCAATTTTTCAAACCTTACTTTTTTCTCTGGAGAGCAATTTTGCCTGGGAAAAACAGCCATTCTTGGGCTGAAATACATCAAAGACATGAGTTAGAAAACTAGTTTTGATTAATTGAACTGGAGTTACAACATGACAATCTTTTTTTGCCAGTAACCCGGTCAGATGAGAAGTTATAGGAGATGACCACTCTGGGATAACTGGTGTTAAGCTGTGTATAAGCGTTCATACAATTCGATCATACTGACACAGTCTCTGTTTGTCAAACAGATTTAGCTGGAAGACTGATGGTTTTCAACGACCCAATTACATGTATGAGTAAATCCACTTATTTCCTTTGTAAAATCTGCCTTCCTTTTTAACACTTGTATTACTGACAGCTTCAAACCAAACAAACAATGTTATACAAACAGTTTTGACTAAATCAGTGTGTAATTTTAACACCAGTGTTTCCGACACCTTAAAGCAAACATACAATGTTATATAAACAACCTTTAAGTAGGGGAGAGCGGGGCACAGTGAGACGGAGGGCACAGTGAGACAAAGCCCGTAGCGTCTAGCTGGTACTGTTTACAGATCAACCCTCTTTTGTATAGTACAAAAAGTAAGTAAGTGAGAGACTGTCCTATATCCTGAATGCCTACACAGCATATCAAGAGTGGAATTTCAATATTTTGGTTTTTAGGCAGTAAAAGTAAATAATTTTGCTAAACAAATTTTTGTTATAATTCCCAAGAAAAATGGTATTATGCAAATCAATTGCCAGGGATTCAAACCTTCATTATTAATTCTTAGTTTAGTGAGATGATGAACCACAATACAGGTATCCGGTCCGCAGGAATCAAAAATGTTATAAAGAGAGCTGCGTGGGGCACAGTGAGACAGTTTGAAGCGGGGCACAGTGAGACATCACAAAATACACTCGAAATGACCTGAATAGAATTCATATCTCACAATTCACTATTAAAAACAAAATGCCTGCTATAAACTACCGATTTTAGAGGGTCATATCCAAAGGGAAGCATCAGAAAGAATTTTGATTAGTATGTAACAGGTACGGCAGGTTAAATAAGTCGTGCATGTGTCCTGTGCGATGAAGTTTCGAAACATGCTCAAAAAAGGACCTAAAAAATCATCTAGCCAGCTGCTTTTATAGGAGTACAGTAGTTTCTGCAGCAACATTGATAGAAAAATTCCGCAGGTCCTGAGAATCGGTGGTTATGGCAGCAGATGCCCTGTCTCACTGTGCCCCGCCTGCTGTCTCACTGTGCCCTGCGCATGGGGCACAGTGAGACACTTAACGAGCATGGACGTAACTCAAAATTTCTCCAAACCTGTAAAAGGTAGGAACTTGAAACTACTGGACAATATACCCAACGTCATTATCTATAATGAGGACCTGATCTCAGTTAACTCGTTATTGCCAACATTTTGGAACACTTGAAAATAAAAAAAGTGTCTCACTGTGCCCCGCTCTCCCCTATCTGTTTCAAGTACCAGCTGAGAAAGCTTGATAATCTCATAACGTTGCTTGCTTTCTCATAACGTCGCTTGCTGCATCTGAATTCTGGCAGAGTCTTTCATGGCTTATGCCACTACGAAGTACGTCAAGCTATAGTTCTGTCTCCATATGGGGATTATGACAGGTATTATCGATAGGTGGTGCAATGATAAGGGGGGAGTGCTATTTTTGTCTTGGGGAAGCCCACCTGATGACATATTATCTAGTTTGTTTGCAAAGTGAGTGAAATCCTGTGACCAACAGTTAATAATAATCTGGTTGTTAACATGTTATAATCCCCCAATCTGTATGATAACAACACTCTTTTCTGCTGAACTGCTGTTTTGGGAACATAATCAATACAGTGTAGCTGACCCAAACAATCAAACATTCAACAAACACACTCATTAATTCAGACTCCTTGGCTTGGTCAACAACACCAATCACCTTGTTGAAAGGCAAAGGGGATTCCATCTGAGCTCCTATTGCTTGGAGACACCACCTGTCCATAATTCAGAACCACAAAATGGAGACAGACCTATTGCCTAGCATGCACACAGAAGATGTCAGGTTACAGTGACCATAGATATTGAAATATTACTGGAATTATATGGAGACCTGCATGGATATTCATATTGTGAAATCGATTTTTATAGACTCTGTTTGCAGAGTGCAATCCGATACAGGTGTCAGCCTTTTTGAAGCCATCATAACAATGCTCTCAGCTGGCCTGTCCGTTGGGGACTACAACAGTCTGGTGAAAATGAGAACTGTATGCTGCTGCCACCTGGCACAAAAGTTGATTTTGTATGCTACTGCATTGCTGTCCCAAGAAATAGTTTCAATTTCATGGCACATTCACAAAATGTCTACTCAACATTGATGTATACCAGAGTCAGACTCGGCAATCACATTCTTTAAGGAAGTAGACAAGGCCATCAGCACACTCAGAAACAGCCCCGGTGTCTTCCAGACAAAATTGTGTGTGTTCCTCTGATCGAAATGATGTGGACGCTCACAGGAGCTCGCAGAATAGCACACTAATCACTAGGTGGCAACACAAGACAGCATATGTTCTGATCTGTGGCAATGCAAGAGCAGTCCTCTTGTAGAAAGGGACTACAGTAAGAAGAGCAACTACTCCCAGATGCAGAATCATCTTTTGAGCAGACAGTCCACTTCACCGGAACTACTTTTTGCATTGGAATTGACATTGAGTTAAGAGGTGTTTGTGACACTTTGTTGGTAGAATATTTCTGATTACGCCCTTGACATTTATCTTTCAAACATGCCATGTGCACAGAAATAATAATTACTTTTTATAAACAAGTAGTGCAATGCAAAACATGTATACATATTACTGGATCACTCTAAAAAATGTCGGCACAAAATTGGTTTTTTAGATTCAAAATGTTTTTTTGAAAAACCTAATTTCAATGCAAAAAACCAACTTGGATTTTTTTTTTAAATCCATGTTGGTTTTGCATTGAAATTTGGTTTTTCAAAAAACCATTTTGAATCTAAAAACCAATTTTGTCCCACATTTTTTAGAGTGATCGATGAGTAGTAAAAGGGATAATGAAGCGTTTGTACTTGATGTACTGTATGCCTAATAAATTATTTCTGTTTGGATACAGATATATACAGTGTTGGAAGTCCTCGAGGTCATATTTCGTTGGCCTCGGCCTTGGACTCGGGTGCCTCTTGCCAGAGATAGAAGTCTCGGGACCGGACTCGTCCTCGAGGCCAGCCTCCCGGCCATATTTTCGCTACCTCGAGTCTCATGCCTTGGTCAGTCTCGGCCTCTGATGTCCCGCTGTCATAGAAACGATATTTGAATGATCATGAATTTTCTAAAATCTAGTTTTTGCGTAACACCAATCAACTGGCGAGCAACATGGCGTTTCCAAACTTAATAATAAAAACGTAAAAAGCAGTTATGCCATTCTGTAAAATTGACAGTAAAGACTTAGTTCTAAAAGACGTCTTTCAGCTGCTTCAACGAAATGGAAAGGTCTGCAAGAAAAATTGATAAAAATTATCTGAACGTCTCTCGCACGTACATACAAATTTGTCGGTTTACATAAAGGGTAACGTTAGATTGTTTCTGAAATTATCAAACATGTTGACCTTGTCTCTCATTTGTGCAGCTATAATTTGGTCCTCAAGTTGTGTTCATCACAGTTACTACAATTACTTTTTAAAAACCACAAAGGGGCCAGATTTCCCCATGAGTAGAAGCGGGCCGGATTTCCCTCGTCTCTCCCCACACACAAAGATTGATAATATCATAAACAAAACAGGACATCAATCAAAAGGACAATGAAATATTTACACTACAATGTCAACTTTTTATTGATATTCATTTTACAATATAAAAAAAATGATTGTACAATGTAAAATAATAAATCTAAATGTCAGTGAACGGTATTGATTAAGTTATTATAAAAACTAACAGAATTTTCACAATATATATATGCTTTGCTGATGACTTGATTCAGTTTATTCACAATCTTCTCCAAATATTTGGCCAATAAGAGTTATAAGACTGTACATAATAATAATATTATTTACGCAATAAAAAATCTGACTTCCTGCCTGTTGCTTTATTCAATGTAACTGAATGTGTACCCCTGTGCATGCATGGATTGAATAAGGTGAATCATTGTCAATAATGGTTAAATGTGATCTTTACAATTAGATTACTTCTTGTTTCATGATTAGTTATAAAAAATCAGCTATAAGACAGATAGAATCTTGCATAGTAGAGTCATCTGGAGGTCTCCCTTACAATTCTGCCAGCCACACCTGCCCCAGTGGCCTGATAGATAGCATCTCTGCCTTCCAACCCAAAGGCCAGGGTTCAATCCCAGGCTCGGGCAGACATAAACTATAAAAGTTATTGATGTCAAAATCGTATATGTAATATGTACTTCCTATAAATATGCATACGCAAGATTGTTGATTTTCTTCAAAATTATCTATATTTCTTAGATATTTTGTAAATATTTTGAGACATACACACTACACAGCAACCACTATACAAATTTAAAACCATATACTATTCTTTCTTTCTTTTTTAAGAATTTCTTGTTAGCGCAGGAACTGGGAGACCAAAGTAGGGTCTCCAATTGGGCAGGTCTATCATAGCCAATTTGGTATCGCTGGGAGAGCAATTTTTTTTTCAGAGACTCTCATTAATCCGTCATTTGGATGTCTTCATTTCAAGTCGTTGGTTGCAATTGAAACTGAGGCTTTTTCTTTGAAAAAAATATTTTTCACTGTCTTTACCATATATCTATATTTGTGTCATCTTTCTGTTGTAAATTTACGCGTTTCTGTGATGACTAGGCCACATTATGCCAGTAAATTTAAACGTGAATGTAGGCCTGGTATACACCAGTCAGAAGTTTTACTGAAGTTGCCTTTTCTCCTTGGAAAAAAAACCAATTGATTTTTATTAATTTTTTTTTATACCATTACACCATTAGACAACATCCGACCTGTGGCATAGTTGGTCTCTATATACAAATAACATATATAGCAAAACATAAACAAATTAAAACCCCCTAATCGGGTCACTCATGAATACACAGCGGCAGGTCCGACCTAGTCAAATCCTTGACTGTATGCTAAGGGACTTAGTATAACAGTCAAGGAGTAGTTCATTAAATATCTGGCCGAAATGTTAGCAAAAAAGTCAAAACAAAAACTTTGAATGCTGCTTATATGAAAACAATTAAATACCTCCAATCCTGGCCCACCAAGGCATGTTGTGAAGATCATTCTCCACTATTTGCGCTCATTGTCAATGTTTGGTAAATCCAATTTAAAGAACTACATCCAAATATCCTGGAGATGTTGAATTTTCTTGACCAAAATTTCATGTGAATTTCTTTTGACTGCTGATTAACACTATCTAATCTACATGTTAAGAGGATTAAAAACGTTCAGTGACCCGTTTTGTGTTGTTGGATGTTTGTCATCGTTTGGGTAACTTTAAATCTTTGTGTTGTTCATGGTATGTGATTGTTGTTCATGGTAGATGTCGTACATGATTAAGGTTTTCACCTTTGCAGTTTCAGTAATACCAACTCTGTCTGATCCCTGTGGATTATTTTGTCCTTTAATTTCATTGGTGCCTATTCATCCACAGTATGCATGCTCTTTTGTTTCAACCTGACTGAGACCACAAATGCTCATCTCAGATCGCATTTTCTTAATGGTTAGCACTGTGCCCATAGTGGGCCCAATAGGCATAATTATTCCTGGCTGGAGGGTGACTGAATTAAAAGAAAAACATAAAATAAAATTGATAGATGTATAGTATTGTATAAGTAGAGATAGATAGACTATAATTATTATGTGGATATAAGTGTAGTTTTAGATAGATAGATAGATAGATAGATAGATAGATAGATAGATAGATAGATAGATAGATAGATAGATAGATAGATAGATAGATAGATAGATAGATGGAAAGATAGATAGATAGATAGATGGAAAGATAGATAGATAGATAGATAGATAGATAGATAGATAGATAGATAGATAGATAGATTCATTTATTGATTGATTGATTTATTGATTGACTCATTGATTGATTCATCGATTGATTATGATCACAGACCTGTCACTGTTTCTGTTTTGCAGCATAATCAGTTGCCTGTTTTGTTATATATTGGTTCCAGTGTGTTGTTTGCTGTTTGTCTGTTTTGTTCTTGGTCAGTTTGGCATGTTAAAACACTTATGGCATGAATGATTATTCTAAATCCCAGAATGCCTTAAGAGTCGGTCATTTAATCAACAAAGCCACCATTTTAACGAGACATTCTTGGGATCAACGATTTGAAATTGATGGGTTTTGAAAGCTTAAAATGGAAATGAAAGACATAATTTGTTGGATACAATGCTAAAGACCATTTACAAAAGGTAGGGCATATTTTGACAGCTTGACAGGCCAGTTTTTACGGTTTAAACAGGCCTAGAATTGCCGCAACAAATCTGATGCAGAAATTTCGACCTGTATTGCATGTGTGTTCTGCTAGTCTAGGTCCGACCAATCATTTGGTCGAAGCAGGAATGCCTCAAATGACTTGAGCGAAAAGCAGCTTACAAGAAGGGGTTGAGGATCTGAAAATAGTGAAAAAATAGAAGTTATATTTAACATATCTGCCTCAATTTGTGAATAGGGATCTGCGGGCAAGAACGTGAACTCTACGATGCTGCTTTAAAGTAAGTGAAAAAGGTAATGCAGCTTTACCATTTGGTCAATGCAAAACATCCTCAGCCAAAATGCCTTTGCATGGGAGCATTGATTCTCAGTACAGTACAACCCAAAACAAAGTACGACTGCCCCGGCAGGAAGGAAGAATCAGCCACTACTTTACCCTTTCACACCTTTTTGCTCCCTTCAATTACTTCCCACCTTTACCTACTTTCAATTACCTTTTAAAATTACATTAAATTTGCATTAAACCAAAACAAATTCACACGCCATTAGTCCATTACCCCCATTGTGTTTGATTTCTTTTATATTGTGCCTCTTTGCTAATTTCAATTACATAGCTAGTTGCCTTGCAGTGATGCACTTTGATAAAGAAAAAATGAGGATCAGTTCACTGTGAAAAATGCACTTCGTGATTCATGATAGCTGATGAAGTGTCATCTTCTATACTTTCAACATGGGAAACATAGAGGCAGTTTGATTAGTCATGATCAAGAGAAGGCCATTTGACTTGTCATAACTGATTTCGGATTGAAAATCAGATGCATGATCCTTTTGTTTGGCTGTCACCAACAAGCAGAATAAGTCTCCTTAAATCAAATTAACATTGAAAGTATTGGGTATGATCATGACAAATCATCTGTATGATGACACACGAAGTGCCATTTTCACAATGCAACAGTACACTCTTTTTCGGTATCAAAATGCATCGCTGTAATGGAGTTCTTCACACTGTCAAGGTGTAAGATTGTGGTGAGGAGTCAAAGGAAGTAGTGAGGAGATTTGGGATAGAGAGGAGAAAGGAGGGAAAAATACGCAAACAGAGGACTTTTGACAGAACATTTTCTTACTTAATATTGAGTTGTACTGTATGTTGTGCATTTTGAATTTTCAAGTAGTAATCTACCGTGTTGGCCAATACTTGATACATTCCAAGACAACTCAGCGATCTACAGTCTGTTTGGTGGCGATAGGGTTTTACATCCTTTATTATGCTTATATGCGTGGCATGGGGGATAACAATGGCTGCCAATTTTCTTTGCTGTAGTCGGAGTTATGTTTGGGTCAAAGTCTTTGATAACTAAGTGAACCACCCTTCCCATTGAAATAACATTGGGCCTGTGTTTCACTTATTTATAAAAGACTTGGACCAACCTAACTCCGAGTATAGAAAAGAAAATTGGCAGCCATTATCATCCCACATGTTACAGATATCGGCCTTTATGACGCAATATGTTTCACAAGATGTATGAATTGCTTACCTTATTGGCCTCACACATTGCTCCTTTGCCAGTGTTGCACGGGGCGTCACCCCAATCTCCAACGGCATAATTTGCACCATCTTTCGGAAAGACAAACATGCACTGATCACCAGCCCGCAATGAACCCAGATTAACAACATTATGATATGACACAGAAGAGTTGTCAATGATCCACTTGAAGTTGCTAATTCCCGCAGTGGCTGTTGCATCATACAGGCCAATAAAAATGCCGTTTGCGGTGAATCCAGAATCTGAAAGATGTGTTTCTTTGATTAGCACTATAATAAGACCAAATGGGTATGGTGGTATTATGAGATTTATCCCCATCAAGTGCATTATCAGCCACCACAGAGTGTGATCTGTGGTGTGTGATCTGCCTGCTCAGATCACACACCTTGGTTACCATAGCAACGCAGCACACCACAGCACCTTGCTGCTTGCTGAGCAGTGAAGACTGTGCGTAATTTTCAAACAACATGTCTATGCTTGAAGGATATAGTTCAGGCAATGATCATCTTAGCACCTTCAAACTTTCAGGAATTCTTTAACAGTGCGCATTGTTTATAGTCCTAAAATGGTATGGTTTTTTGGCATACTGATGAAAAGCAACAAAGGTATAAGTAAATAAAAGTTGGAAGAAGTAGTTAAAAGTAAGGAAAAAGTCATGGAAATTGACCTGAAAATTGTTGTTTCTGTTGCAGCTAGAAATCGATTACTTTGCATCGGTAGGACATAGAACCTTAAAAATTGGCAAGAGTGTTCCCAGGTACATGTTAGACATTGTGGGAAAATTACAGTGCTGTGCACGCAAAAGTTTTTTCGTACCGGCAATGTGAAAAACAAATGGGAATGAACTTTTAAAGTTCAAAAATGCAACTTAAAAGCAAAAATGGTTCTTGTGGTTTTAATTTTTTTGGGTTTCTTTGATGAGTACAAACTTATAACGTAGATATCTTTGATGTGTATAGACAAACAAAAAAGAAATTTATTTATAACAAAGAGACAAATTATACTATTATTTCTATGGGACATTTTATAGAATTCAGTGCTTGGGGCAGGTTGTCACAATGTCAGACAATTGGGACAGGATGTCACATACTAGGGGCAGGATGTCACACTTTGGTAGGGCACTCTGTAGGTCAGACCTCAAATAACACGCTACTGTGTACAAGGGTGCTGAAAATGAAGGCTTATCCAAGCAGCAGGAAAGCTTTCTCATTAAATGAAATACTGTGACCAGCAGTTATTAATAATGATCTAGTTTCTAAAGCATTATAATTCCAAAATTTATATGATTCTAACCAACAACATACGTTTCTATTGACTCTCTCTCAAGAATGTAAATCACTAGCTGACCCAAGCAATCAAATATTCAACAAACAAACTCATTAAGTCAAACTCCTTGGCTTGGTCAAGAACACCGCAGGGGATTCCAATTAACACAGCACTATTGTTTTGCGATGCCACCTATGCATAAATTCAGAACTACAAATTGGGACAGACCTATTATGGGTAGAATTTGCTCTGTATTCATATCATTTTGAAAATTTGCAACAAATTTTATCACTAAATCATCCCGAACACCTCTTATCCCCTATGACGTTGAGAGTGCTATTAAGAAACTGAATAAGGGGAAGGCGGCAGACTTGTCCGGAATCCAGGCCGAGCACTTGCTGAGAATCTCAAGCGAAGGTCTCCAGATACTAACTGACATCATAAACAAGATCATACAGACAGAATGTTGTCCTGCCAGCTTCAGGTCAGGATTCAAGATCCCACTGCCGAAGAAAAACAAAGATCCACAAATCATGGGAAACTACAGGGGAATCACCATAACCGCACTCGTCGGCAAAGTCGTCGAACACTTGCTCCAAGAGACAGCAGAAGCAAGCCTACGTAAAACATCTAGCAACTTGCAGTTCGGATTTACAAAGGGTCTAACACCGACAATGGCCACACTATGCCTAACAGAGGCTATAGCTACAGCTAAGAAGGACAAGAAACCGCTCTTTGCGGCTGCATTGGATGCCCAAAAAGCGTTCGACGTAGTAGACCACGTCAGACTTAAAATAAAGCTTCACTCATCAGGCGTTAGTGGAAGAACGTGGCAAATCTGCGACGAGCTCTATACAGACATCAACGAAAAAACAAGATGGCACAATGGTTTCAGCAGGGACTACATGGTCGAGAAAGGAGTGAGACAAGGAGCTGTCACGTCGACCAGCTTGTATAAGCTATATATCAACGACCTCTTGCAGGAGCTGGAATCAGCAGGGAATGGTTTGCATGTCGGATGTATCTACCTGGGGGCACCTACATGTGCGGACGACCAATTACTTCTTGCTGACAGTCCCAGTGATATGCAAGCAATGCTAAACGCATGCCACAAATACTCGACCGTCCAGAAATATGTCATCCACCCAGGCAAAAGTAGCATCACGACACTCCTGTCGCAGAAGTCAGAAGAACCGACTTGGTCATTAGGACCCAATGACTTGCCTACTACCAACAGCTTCACTCATCTGGGACTAGAATGGTCATGCAGCAAATTAACGCCAAACGTACAAAGTAGGATAAAGACCGGCAGAAGAACGGCGTACGCTCTCATGGGGACCGGCCTGCACGGCTCCAACGGCATGAGTCCGGCCATTGCAATCAAAATCATAAACACTTACAGGGTGGGTAAGGGAAATCTGGAATGATCTTTAAGCTACTGTATAGAACAAACAGATTAACGGAATGTTATGAAACCAACAACACAACAAACAGTGGTTAATCAGCCACAAATCAGGTCAATCTTGCAACACTGGGACAAGAAATGGTGACCCAGGAGCAGAAAAGGAAAAGGGTGGCAGATCTCCTGTCTGCCCAAGTGAAGCTTCGGACCATTTCTGACATTGTTGGTGTGTCACTGAACACTGTATATGCCATCAAGCAATCCGTAGCCAGTGGGAAAGGGTTGCAGAGGAAGTCTGGCAGCCGTGGGCAGACAAAGAGGACCAGGAATTTTGTAACTGCCCTCCATACTCCAGATTTCTGGTCGTCCTCAAGCCCCGACGTTTACCCTCAGGACTACGCAACCTGGGGCGTTTTGGAGAAGACCACCAATAGAAACCCCAACCCTAATGTTGACTCTCTGAAAGAAGCCATATAGAGAGAGTGGGGCAAGATGTTAGCTGACGTTGTGACAAACAGTTGTAAAAGTTTTCGAAAGCATGTTGAGGCTGTGATTGCAGAAAATGGTTGTCTCATAGATTAAAATGTTGTCTATTGTCTAAACTTGTTCAGTTGCAAAAATCATTGTTCTGTGTTCAGTGAAATGGTTGAAAATAAATAAGTTCTGCTTCTGTCGCAATTTTCCAGTTTTCTCTTACCCACCCTGTATGTAACCCCTCGACTACTGTACGGCCTCGATGCAACCGTCCTATCGAGAAAAGAGACAGAAGAGCTGGGAAATTACCACAAGAACCTTCTGAGACAGATTCAGGGTCTTCCTAAAACAACAGCGAGTGAGGCCATCTACCTGTTAATAGGAGCCTTGCCTCTCGAAGCGGAGCTGGACACTCGTACACTGTCACTCTTCGGTGCCATCTGTAGGGGAGCAGAAGAGAATAGTACCCTCAAACACCTAGCCGAACGTCAGTTGGCACTAGACAACAGCAACAGCTGGTTTCAGAGGGTGGTCCAATTATGCACCAAGTACAACATTAATATCGAGGCCGCAGTGACTGCACCATGGAGAAAGGCGTCCTGGAAAACCTATGTCAAAGCCACAATTAAAGACCACTGGACGTTAGCATTGAGAGAAACAACCAAGTCGTCAGTCAAATTCCTGGACACCGACGACAACAAGAATGCCCCTCACCCAATGTGGAAAACGTGTCAGAGCCATCCAAGACTGGTCCCAGCCGCTACAGTACGGGCACAATTTCTGACCAACACCTACCTAACGCGAGTGAGGTTGGCCAAATTCACGAAAGGAGCAGACAAATGTTGCCCGCTCTGTAAGCTAGCAGACAAAGACAGAGAACATCTCCTACTTAACTGCCAAGCCACCAAGAAAATCCGGGAGCCTAAGCTCACAAGACTGGCGGAACTGGACTTCGACACGAGCGGGGAACACGGGCTCAGGAAGTTACTGAACGGCCCCCCGCCCACAACAGCCAAGTGCCTGGAGATAAATATGACGATTAACGAACTGTGCTACCATGTGCACCTACACAGGAAGCGAGTGTTGGAAGCTAATATGCTTGCTTGACATTGTAAAAATCTAGTTGTAGAGTAGCTGTAGTCAATATCGTCGTAGCTGATATAAAACATATAACCATGTTCCTGATATGACATTTACTACAACCTATACAGGGTGCTCCTGAATGAAAAGGAGGAACTTCCAGAAGAAGAAGAAGACCAGTGCCAGATTGTATCAAATGCTTAAGACATTGCAGAGTTATTTTCCCAGTAACTCTCTTAAAAGTAAAGTTATAGGAGTGAACCACTTTAGGATAAACTGTGTTAAGCGTTGATACAATCTGGCACAGACAAATTTAATTTTTAGCTTCTTGGATCGACCACACAAACTTGGTTTTCCGCCAATGGCAAAGAAATTCAGCTTACCCAAGTTCTTTAATAAATTACATACGAAAAAAAACTGAGATTACAGCTTTTCTTTATCGTCGTAGCGGCGACCCTTGGAAAAATACCTCGAGAAGATCCAAGAAACTAGAGATCAATTTTGAATTATATGATATAAATACTGATATTAAACAGACATCAATAATTCAATATCACTCTTCTCATTGAGATGGATGGATGGATGTTTGGGCTTTATGTCCTGTATTTATGCACTTGGTAAGCATATAAGGACAGAAGGGCATGGCAATGAGGTGAAGGATAATTGAAAAAATCATCCAACATAGGCCCAGGTGACCCGGTAGGTGCTTGATTCCAACCCTGGAGCCAGCGATTGGCAGTCCAGCATGCTACCAGTTGACCAACCCTCTCCCCAATCATCTCATTGAGAGAAAAAAATCATTACCTTTCATGAATTGAAGAAAGAATGAGTTTTCATGAGCAGTTTTAACCGTTGCCAAATAACCCCCAGCTCCAATGCACCCGGACTCATGCGCACTGAAGCCCAGGCTCGTTGTCATAACCTGGTAGCAGTAGGAATCGGCTTCATCAAAAGTGCCAGGGCACGATAAACTGCCTGAAATCACAAATCATATTATACAGATAGTGGATGGTGCGGAGACCAATTAATATTGAGTTTTATTGGCCGAAGCAGTACGGCCTCGACCAATATTACCTGCTAAGGCCAATAAAACTCATTATTGGTCAACTCAACATCCACTATTTGTTATGTTCTACACCACAATTTTCAGACTTATACATATTTGTAAAATACTGTTTTTTTCTAAGTATATTTAATTTTTTTATATGAAATATACTTAATTTTTCTCATTATTTACAATGACCATGTTTATAAAATGATAAATTGACATTTCAAGAAGTTTCGATTTCCTCCTACCCGGGCACACCAATATCACTCTCCACACACCAATAACACTTTTAAGACACCAATATTCTTTATTGGCGTGTCATATGACTGATCTCCTGCTACATGCTTGGCCTTAAAATTTTGATGCAGAATATTATTATCTATTTCATCGAATAATGTCAAAGTGGTACATTAAATTATACGTATATATACAGTGTGCCATGACTTTTGGAGCCGGTTCGCAGCCACGAAGTTCAAGAAATCTATGATTTTGATGGTGTGTGTCAATATTTTGGACATGAAATTGTATATATAAGTAAAATGCTTGTATTTTCAAGGATTTTTTGTTAATTCTTAACATTAATTTTATTGAAATTTGTAGGGCCTACTTCAATGCCTTTTTTTCAAATGATTGGCTTTAAAATTATTGGCTTTATAATTGTTTCTCTGAAAAACATTTTACACTTCAAGGTATCTAAAAATGATTTTTTTTTTTGGCGTAAAGTTAAAATTTACATTGTAAGCCATGGAAATTGTCTCAAGCTATCATTGCACAGCTTTAGCTGGCTGGCATCAAACACTTTAAGCCAGCCACAACAGAAAAAAGTGACAGCTTCAGGGTCCGGGCTGAACCATATCTACACTTACCTGCGGTGAACATCTTTCCTTCAGAAAGAGAACTCAGCTTAACCAAGTCATCATTTGTTTTCTCGTAGTAGCAAATGTGATTTTCGTGGTAAGTTTTTCTGTAGAATCCGAAGAATTTTTGCTCTTTGAAATTTGCCGCCTTAACTTTTGTCAGCTGAGCAGAGCAGTATATCCCTTTTAAAGTACCAGGATCAGTTTCTTTGAAGGTTCTGCTGATGTTGCATTCGAAGGTGACATTCAGATAAACCAGCAGAACAGCTGCCAACCATAAAACTGGCATCTTATCTGGAATTTTTTATTGAAAAATGCAAGTGATGCTTTTATAAAGAATTGTGACCAATAATTGATCAATAATCATACAAATAAAACCATATTTTGACATTAAATTCTTTGAAGTAGACACTGCACAGTCATATTTAATTTTACAATTTGCTTTTTCCAAAGTCATATAACCAGCAACTGCCTCTTGGATATTTCCAACAATTTTCTTTTGATTATTTCAACAACTCTCTCTTGATTATTTAATGTTGCCTTTTTAATAATTCAGCAATTGCTACTTAATCATGTAATCATTTGCCTCTTGCTTATTTTAAATTGTTCCGACAAACATAATTTGAGAAAATTTGCAAAGGTCATAATTTGAAACTACAAAGTACACATACCTCAAAATATTTCCTGTGGCAAATTTCTGCACTTCGACCGTCTGTATTAATTCATTTAATCTGACAGCATCACTCATTGTGTCCGAGCAGACAATAACAAAACTTTTCATGATCATACATTTCTAAATAGATCTTGGCCTAGGAGATATTCATTTCTAGCGATAGGCGGAGTGCCTGCTGCCAGTATATCATATGATACTACGAGCAATAAAGTGTACATTAATAAAAAAAATATTTAATGAATACGATTTTATGGCCTTCAATATATATATGACCTTATGGAAATAGGTATATCTATGCAAATTGAATCCATTATTTATTTGTACATATACGAAGATGATAATTCACATTATATAAAAAATAGATAAAACACTGAATCATGTTTTATGCTAGATTTAGGCCACACATGATTGATTCTTAGCTTCGCGGACCCGCCGAAACAATAGATTTCCTGCCGATGAAAAAAAAAAATTCTTTTTTTGACATTATAAAAAAAAAAATTTTCACCTCTCTTTTTTTGTCCTACCGACCGACCCTAGAAAAAGTGCCTCGAGAGGAATCCGAGAAGCTAGAGATCAATTATGTGTGGCCTTAATATCCACAATGCGCCGTGGCTGGGTCACCCAGCCGGACTTATGTTGGACAACAGACTCATTGCTGCATCCTCCTTCTGTCCTTGTCGGTGTACTACCCAGTGCGTAAATAAAGGACGTAAAGCTCCAATCTTCCATCAGCGATTAGTACTGATATGGAGTGGTTGTGAGGGCTGTTGCTCTATCTCATCGACCCCTAGCCAAACGCTGAGAAGAACAGTTGCCAGCTACAATCCTTAGAACCAAATACCATCTTACTATATAAAACAGTTTCATTCAGTTCTTATAGTTTTATACCCCCTCTGCGTGACTCAAGACACCAAATTCGCAGAGTGAAGTTACATTGTTATACTTAGTCTACAAGGCTACTTTCTCCCATTTTTGTGTCCGAAAGCAGGGCCTCGGGCCCTTTGTCGTCATCAATGGGATTGTCATATCAAAGTTGGTGTGGATCGAAAAGCATTTCACAGATGCAAGAACAACCCGAAGTTATGATGCCATTATGATGCCCAGTGTTTACACTGTTGCACTAGATGCCCTGGCTTTAATCTTATGTCTCACTGCTCTAAATAGTTAACTTTAATCCCCCAAATTCCTCCTTGCTCAGCAGACGATTTCTGAGAAGCATCTTCTTCTTCTTCCCTTTGGCCCTTCCGCCCTGAGACAAAGTGGGGTGCACCACAACCTCAGATTTATACTTCAACCAATTACTTAAGATAGACAGATAGACAGACAGACACATAGATAGACAGATAGATAGATTGATAGGTAGATTGATAAATCTATAGGTAGAATGCAACTTTTAACAATTTATAGAGATGTGTTAATGTAATGACCATATCCCATTGAGTTATAAGGGTTATTAAATTGCTCGAGGACACGGTGCATGCATTGCATGCTATTTTTGTTTTTGCAATACTCCTTTTCCAAAATTTCTCAATTCCATCCAGCCCCGCATAAAAAAAAAAAAAAAAAGTATATTTATTCCCAAACTTTTGCTGACAAATTTTATTTCAAAATATCATTTCCCCCAATTTGGTTTCCAAAATGTTGCTACAGTTCCCTAGTTGCGTGTTATGAACATATCTATAGACCTATAAATATACCTACTATGTAACAGTGCATTTACCTGAATGGGCTTTTCTAGTAATATACAAATGTGACATCAGAAGCAAATTTCATCACCTCGATGTCATACTGTTGTCTCTTAGTGAAAGTGCTTTTGCCCCACCCCCCACTAAAAGGAAAGTGCTGTTGAACTGTCAATGGTATTTTTAGGCAATATTTCCATTACTAGGTTTTTTACCAAGCTTATAGGCCCGTGATGTTTAAAACAGTTCTAACAGCTTATTGGTTTTTTTCAGTAAGCATAATATTATATTATGCTCCAATACCACTCCATTAATTTTGTTATCTGTATTATTAATGCCCGCATGAACAGACCAGTGGTGCCAAAACTGAAAAAAATAAATAATGGTATTACCATGCAAATCAATACAAAACGATGGCTCTGTGACTGATAGGCTGTCTTGATAAGTACATGTACAACAAGTGGTCGTAGGCTGATTTAAAAAAAAAGAAACTCCTGCATCTCACTGCGCTTCAACACTGTAAAATTTGAAATTTTGAGTTAGCTCAAATGATTGAGTGAGATGGTTGCACAATTTGTTTGAGCCATGATAGCTTGCCATTTTGAGTTATGGTAATCTTTATGTTGTTATAACTTGCAAACAACAAGCTATCTTGGCTCAAAGGAATTGTGCAACCATCTCACTCAATCAATTAAGCTAACTCAAAATTCAAATTTTACAGTGAAGCTGTACCGGAAACATATTTTCTATGTACCATTAACCTTTGCCAATAATGTAAAAAAAAGGTCTTAATTTATAGTGAAAAGCAGAAAATGATGCAAAAATATCAGGGCATTTATTCTTGGTGCAGCTGGATGAAAAAAAAACTTTGCATGACTTCTTCACCTTGTTGGGCAATATTCATGGGGTACCACAAGGACTCATTGTGAATATCAACATATCACTGATTAAAATCCTAAAATATGGCAGATAATGCCATCCAAAGCTCATCAATAATATTTGGAATAATCGTCCCTGCATCCTGTATTGTTTTGGTGGACATTGGTTCAGGGACAATGAGGTAATTCAATTCCTGGTGATCATCCAGGACTTTCCAGGTGCAAATAGACATTCCACATTTGCGGAAAAAATCGATGTGGAGATGTTAACATGACAAGCTATGCCATTTGGCTTGAGAATTGCATTCTAATTTTAATTTACTATAATTTAGGCATAAACTTCACTGTTATCTTGGGCCATTGATGATTCTTCTGATATTTATACATTTCTATAGTATTGTCACTCTAAGGCAACGTTTCTGTTTTTAATTGTCTTCATAAGTTTTCGTCCAGTCTGGATAAATCATGCCCGTGTAAGGTCCGAAAGCACATTCGCATTATTTGTGCAAGTTTTGTGCAGTTATGATGGTTTTTAGATAGAAAATTAAAAAATTTATTACACTATACATTGCTATTCTATCCCTAACACCAAAAAGTTATCTGTAAAAATAACAAAAACCTCATTCTTTCCTTATGATATTCATAGAAATATTCCTAATTACAAACTGCATCAAATGCAGCTGCAAAGTAGTGATGCTTGAACTACTTCAGTACCAAATTGGTTGCTGTCTTGATTAATAACCGACCAATTATGAAATTCCAGTTGTACCTTCTCAGTCACCTTTAATGAGGTATCCTCTTCCCATGCCCACCAAAATGAAACAGTAGCAGGGAAGAGCATTCTAAATAATATTGATGATCTTTGGATGGCATTTGTCAGCATTATCTACCACTTTTGATTATTCTTTTTGATAGTATATTGATACTCTACATGGCTCCTTGTAGAACCCCATGGAAATTGTCCTAAAAATCATAAAGTTATAAAAATAATTTTACTTTTCATTCAGCTACAGTGCTACACTGTGACTAAATGCTACAATATATTTGCGTAATTTTTTGTACTTCACAATTTATTAAGAACATTTTTCAGCATTACTTTTTGCAAGCGACAAGACTTTTGTCCAAGCACATTTAGGACATAATGTAATTATTAATTTGCAGAATATTCTTTCTATGATAAAACTTTATTTACCCAGTGTAATCATGGTATTGAAAGGTTTAGCTTTCATTTAAGCCATATCTTGATAAAATCAGTCAACCACAAGTCAAGTTATGAACAATAATGTCTATAACATTGTGCTAGCGACAAGTAAAGACTTCTGTCAATGACAGTATTCTTGGGGTAAATCCGGCCCCTTTACAGCTTTTAAAAAGTAATTGTTGTTACTGTGATGAACACAGTTTAATTAAACTATATCTGCACAAAATAAAAACAAGGTGAACTTATTTGCTTGTTTTTGAAACAATCTGACCTAAATTGTCAGTCCACTAATGTTTCTAATCTCCTTGTTGCTGTTTTTGGCAGACCTCGTAGAGGAGCTGCCTATGAGATTGAAATTCTGCCACATCTTGTGGGTCAAGTTTCTGCTGCCTGCCTTCTTCAATCATAATGCCATTTACCATGTATCATGTGACGGGCCTCCACGTGAAGTGATCAACTTTTGGTACATGTTAATCCCATAATAAACTCTCTGGCAAGGGAAATCCATTCAACCCAATGCTGTAGCAATGAATGACATCATATGCATCCCCCCCTTATCTCCAAGGGGGTTCCCCAAACAAGGCATCGGTCTGAGCAAAGTGTTCAGTTGACCGTGACCAGTGCATTGCTGCTGATTGTTTACCAATTAGGGACCAATAACTTCATATTTCCATGTTGTGACTTTTTTATTTGTGAATTACAGTGACACCGATGAATGATCTGATTTTAATAAAGCAAGCTTTGCATGTATGAACAATGTGCAGAAGACGTTCTCTAGCACTAAATACATAACATCTATATCATTGTTTTGCAAAGGTGTGACGTTTAATTGGCTAACACATTAGTATTTTAATTTTTTTTTTTCACCATAAAAAGTATTTTAATTTTTTTTTTTTCACCATAAAAAGTACAATATTAGCAGTTCCAAACATATGCAGGCATAAAACCCCAAGGGGCTTGTTAGCAATTCATTACAAAATAAAGAAAACGTTTTCAAATGCAATTGTACAGAAAAAAGGGTATCTCTAGCAAATAGCAATCAACAGTTTACAACAAAAAAATCCCGTATGCATTTCCCATTTACATTTTGGGCCATAGGGGAACATTATAACAAAGTTTATCACTATTATCACATATTAATGATTTAATGGCAAATTCTCACTGCGTGTCACGAGGTCTGCTTCAAAGTGCCTTGTGCACGTTATGTTTAATCTTTGGGGCCGTATTTGCCCCGCAGCCAGATTTTCTTCCACCTCATCCTTTCTGAAATTGTACAGAGCTAATAGAATTTTATGACTTGATCAGAAATTGCTGTGGTCTGCAAAACATTGTGATTTGTATTTTTTCAAATGGCTCTCTATAACAGTTAGACCCAATGAAGGTGCTTGCATGTTACCTTTATCATTACCTGATTTGTTTTTTGCAATTAAGTTAGTTAAATCTCAAAATCAGGCAAATAACAAAAAAAACAATTTAGTCATTTAGTTGATTAACTTAGTCATAATTATTATGGTGTCCGAAAAAAATCTGAAATTCATTTGGGCTCGCGTCTAAATATGTTCTATAGCTCCTCTCTGACTCCTATGCAGAGCTTCACGTCATTTGAAGGTGTTTTAAATTGATCTTAGCTTCTCTTATCTCCTCCATGCACTTTTTTAATTTTTTTCCATTGGCAGAAAATCTGGTAGATCAGTCGATCTGAGATGCTAAAGATCAGTTATCACCTAAACATATATATAGCATCAATATTTCATTGATATTGCCCTCTTTATATCCATGAAAGAAACATTAGGCCAATCCTATGGCCGGTATAATAAATGTATAAATGCTTCTAGACTTAACACTAAATGAATAAGAAGGAAAAAAGGCCAGTGTGTTACATTTAATTGATAGTTGAAAGAAAAACAGTAGTTGATACAGCATGAACACAATCACATAACTATTCAATGTGTAAATTCATACAAAATTTGCGTAATTGGTTGTAGCTTTCTTAACTGTATGATTACAATTGATGCCAGGCAGCTGGGTGGCCAAGTGGCTTAGGTGCCAGCCTCCTCTGCTGAAAGTCTTTGCCTGCATGGGTTCGAACCCTAGGTGGGGAACCAAAATTTTCAGTGGACCTTCATGAGAAAAATCACAGCTGGATGTTGTTCTGGTGAGATGTTAAATTGGCAGCCCCTTGTATCAGTGTCTATGCTGGGCAAGTAAAAAGTCCCTCACATTGGGTAAATGTGTAACATGTTGAGGACTCCCGCTCTCTCTCCCATCTCATCAACCAACCCCCATGAGCGCCCAGAACTGGGCTTAGAGGGCTGCACTTACCATATCTATCTATCTATATATCTATATCAATTGATGAAACAGCATTATATAACACGGAGTACAAGATGGCAGGACTCACTAATAGAGTGAATAGTCATGCTGTCACTAGGGAGGGCAGGAGAAACAGTATGTCATTTTGTGCACTTCAAAAAAGATTTATATGAAATTTCTTTGCATATTGCACCATTTCAAGTCAGAAGATATAATCATTATGTCATTGCTATTTAAAACTTCATTTGCGAATGAATACATTACACAGTAATACATACGACCAGCAAGAGAGAGCATAGGTATAGGCATATTTATAGAACATTATTATCAAAATATGCTATATATGCAGCATATAACTTCACCAAAATTTAATCAGCTCTTCGGAGTGGTTATTGGCAAAATCCTACCAATTTCAAGTTCCATGAAATGAGATGTTGGTTTTGTGGTGCAATTTGACAAACGGACAGCCTGGCGGATGGAGATACAGACATACATACTTGAATGAAAACATTTGTCTCGTCCTACTGTGGACGAATATAACTCCGTACAGGCACAGATAATTCTCAGAGGCTCCTAAGTATCCCTTTGATTAGAAGTGATGATTACATTAGTGCGTCAGTCTGGTGAAAATGAGAGCTGCATGCTGCTGCCACCTGGCACAAAAGTTGATTTTCTATGCTACAGCATTGCAGTCCCAAGAAACAGTTCCAATTTCATTTCACATTCACAAAATTTCTATTCAACATTGACGTATACCAGAGTCAGACTCGGCAATCACATTCTCTAAGGAAGTAGACAAGGCCATCAACACACTAAGAAACAGCCCCGTTGTCTTCCAGACAAAATTGTGTGTGTTCCTCTGGTTGAAAGTTGGTGGACGCTCGCAGGAGCTTGCGGAATAGCACACTAATCACTAGGTGGCAACACAAGACAGCATATGTTCTGATCTGTGGCAATGAAAGAGCAGTCCACTTGTAGACAGTTAGTGCGTCATCATGGCATGCCATCAAGCCAAAAATGTGGTGCCTATTGGTAGGGTTTAAGGATCTGTAAAAAGGGAAGAAAATTAATCTACAAATATATAATTTATATATGTTCAAGCTATTAAAACAAAAAGTCAGATTTTGTTTTTAAAAAAATTATGGATTTCATCGAATAATAAATACTTCAAGAGCAACTCCTCGGTATCAAACTGAAATCGCAGCATGAAGGAAAACACATCATGATTCAGTTTGAAGTTACAGAAATATCAACTGTTCCAATTGTCCAATGGCAAAAAAAAAAGGAAAAAAAAAGGACATACACAATTGCTATGGAACCATGCTTTTTCATGATAATGGGGAGTAGAGGGTAGTTGAGGGAGTTAGAGGCTAGGTGAGGGGATAAGAAGAGGTTTTAAGTTGGAGGTACTGAGTTTATGAGAGGGCATGGGGAATTGGGGATGTATCCGATCTGCCATGAGGCGCATCAATAATAATTAGCCCTATCTCAGTATAAGTTACCTTGTTAATAAGCCCTATCTCAAGTTACCTTGTTGGCCTCACATACGGCTGCTCTTGATACGCTGCATAGCGATTCCTCCCATTCTCCCACTCCCACATTTGGTGGCGGGGTTCTCCAGGCCACAATGCACTGCTTGCTCGCTTTCAGCGCATTCATATCAGCTATATTGTGAAACACCACGGAGGAGTTGTCCATCAGCCATCTGTATCCACTTATACCGCCACTGACCGTGGGGTTGTGGAGGCCGATGTAGAACGAATCGTCTTCTGCGTCTGTAAATACAAGAAGAAATTATTTTTGAAAAAATAATGGTAGATCGCTTTAAATGTTCAAAGTTGTATTACCCCAGGTTTCAGGCTAAAAAAGAATATTTCCGAAACGACCAGTGATTTGCCAAGTCTATTGCTCTTTATATCAACTTATGAGATAATTACCCGTGATGAACTGAACAAATGAAGCATTTTCGGCTGCACTTTTAACGGTCGCAAGATATCCTCCAAGACCATTGCACCCTGACAGTTGGTCAGTGTAGTTGCTGGGTGTTGCAGAAATAACATAACAATATCCATCGACGTCATCAAAATATTCCGGACATGAAAAATTGCCTGAAATATTTTTTAAAAAGTAATTTTTAATACGACAATTTCTTGTTATCATTTTAATTCCATGAATTTTTTTCCATTGCTTACAGAAGTCAAAAATAAAGTGCAAACACTTTTTTTATTTGTCGGATTATTCCAAAGTAGTACAATTCTTTTAATCCAATATAACTTCCTTTTGTCCGTTCTGCTAAAATACATATATGCAGGTGCTTACTATGACCTCTTAATCTATTTACAATTGTACACTGCTCAAAAAATTTAGAGGAACAGCTCTTTAAAGCAAAATTTTAGGAAGTCGGAATGATGCAAATAAATTTCAATATGCAAAGTTGATCTTCTTTATCATTTTGAAGGGTTCATCAAATCACAGTTGAATGGATTGAATGAATATTGTCCGTACAGGGACACTGAAACTTTGGTGACCCTCAAAATTGATGTGAAAACATCACATGACCAAATCCAAAATTTTGTTCAATTGACTCTCTACTGCAGCCAAATGTTTTCCAGTACTGTGTTATGCATGAATACACTCTTTGAATGAGATTGCAATGCTTCTGGTGAACCTGTGGTGGTCAATTAGAGTATCCTGGGAAACACACTGTAGAGGATGTCCTACACATGTTCTATGGAATTGAGGTCTGATGACATTTCTGGACAGACCATCACTGCAATACCTTCCAATTTAAGATGCGCCGTGGTCACCCAAGCAGGTTGCAGACGTGCACTTTCATACATGAGCAGAAAATTCTCTTCAACTGACCCAGAATTAGGCTACAGTGTGATTTGCACAAGTCCATCGCTGCACATCATGCCACTCATTTGTCCTGTTTGCACTCCATACACTTCGTGTACCCCTTCACTGACAAAGCATCCCTGACCATAAAAAGCTCCTCAGAAATCTTCATGTTCGAAAATGTTGCACTCACAAAAACATCACCATTGATTTCTTCTGACACAGACATAATGACAGAATGTCAAAAATGAGACCTGCTTACACCAACAGACAATAGAGGTCACTGCTGCCACAGCTGCTAAAACCGGGGCTCCCTGTTGAATTCCAATGTTGAATCATTGTTTATGTACGGCGATGCCGGGCAATTGGAGGACCAAATACACACTTTCTGCATCTCAAATGTTGTTCATGCATATGGTTCCTAACTTTTCGGGATAAGATTAAGAAATTTGAAGCATCATCAGGGTCATTTTTCAGTTGCATGATGATGCCTATGCCGAATTTGAAGGGGATGATGGTCCTGTTGCTGCTTAAAGGAGCAGTGTCTGGCCTTTCCAGGTCTTCTGACATACAGTTCAGTGTACTTGTACCTCTGCCAGAGCTAAGAGACTACATTTGATGACACACCAAACCTTTAGTCCCCCGTCTCACTTCAGCACCATTCTATGGAAGTTACCTATCCACGACAACCTCAATTTGAGACAAAAACTGTGTGGAACACTTTGCCTTGGCCTGCAGAAAAACCAAACGAATGAACAATTTTTTCATCCTCCTTTTGATAATCCTTTTTTTTTTCAGATCAGCAAATCAACAGAAATCACTTTGTTTTTTGGAGTCGCCCAGGACAATTGCTCCTGACAAGGCAATTATTGACCAATATTGCTGTGACAACTGAATTGGTTAGCCAAAAGAACAGACAACAGAAGCATGTTTAAGTCATTTAGTTACAGATTGCCCAGTTTACAAAAAAATGGCCAGAAAGATGTGTTCCTTTAATTTTTTTGAGCAGTGTATAATAATAACCCTGGTCATTAACACATGTTTAGCCATAAATATAACTTTATAAAAAGTTAGATCTGAGCAAATTCAGATTTTCAATAGTGTTGATAATACTTACCTGCAGTGTACATCTTTCCTCCGGACAGGGAACTCAATTCGACAAGATCATTATTCACTTTCCCATAGTAGCAAATGTGATTTTCTTGTTGAGACTTTCTGTAGAATCCCAAGAATTGTTGCTCCACTAAATTTGAGGCCTCGACATTAGTAAGCTGAGGAGTGCAGTAAATTCCTTCTAAATTCTTCGGATCAGTTTCTTTGAACGTTCTTTTAAAATTACAGCCAGCTGTTGTCCTTAAAGTCGCCAGAAGAATAATTAATGTCGCCAGGCACAATCTAGACATTTTTATTTCTGAAATACAATATCAGGCACTGAGACACCGTCAAAGACCAACAATGCCTAGAAATTGAATCCCTTACTTTCAACAAATATAGGGAGCGCCATTCCTCAAATTCTTCCTGATCCAGATTTTATTACAGGCAATGGCGTATCCTGCTGCTCTACAAATTTGGCTCGTTCACATTTTATGACGCCCCCGTAATGATACTATATCCTTGCACTCTGACATGGTCTCCACTGCACAGGAAAAATATTGAAAATTTCGAAAATAAATTCCCTGCAGGGAAAAAATCAGAAACTTTGAAAGTTGACTTCAAATTCATGGAAAACACATGAAAATTGGTTTCACTTGCGAAAGTCATATATGTGCTAATGCGTGAAACAAGCCTTTTATTTTACACAAAAATCAGTATAAGTCCGAGTTTGTTGTTACCAATTAGCATCGATAACACAAAGTTAAGCTGGAATAATGTCGTTTTTTAAAAACCTGCCAGTGAAGTACTGAAAAATCAGGGGAAAAAAACGGAATTTGCTCGCAAAATTTTAGTGTGTACCCTGCCTGACTTTCCAGATATTATCCAAGTTGAGTGTTCGTCCAACTACAGTGTTTCATTTATTGTGTCTGGGGTCCAACTGTAACTTCAGAGAGGTGCAGCAAAGGTTTAATGCATTTGCCGAAGGGTGAAACATCACCTCGAAAATTGTCAAATACGACTTTGGCCAATTTTTCTTAAGGCCGACGATATTCAATTCTAAAGATATCCAAAAAATGACAATGAATATCCTTCGGAAAGATGAAAATGTCTCTTACTATCAAAAATGCTGTATGTACGTGGTGATGCTTCAGACATCAGTATATTGGAGCGTCAAATCTGCAAAAGCAATCAGCGTCATATCTGCCAAAGCAATCCACACTAGGCCTATAAAAAATGGCTTTTTTTGCGGCAACCAGTACATACGTGTCCTTGTCCGGTAACGCTGATGACGATTGTCAAAACAAGCTTAAACAATAATTCAAGTGGATGAATGAACAACCCTCGATCTTTAAAATCCTATTGATATCCACCAATGATTGTATTGTTTTAAATTTTTGCAATTCATTGCAAACTGAAAATGGTCATTCATAAAGTATATAAACAGGTTAGCAATTCTTCGACAATTATAGACAATTGTAATAGATAATAGAATATAACAATAGAAAGGTATTAAAACGTATTCCAAGCATAAATTTAATAGCTTTCTTTTGTCTTAGACATTTTATGTTAATATTTATGGTACAAACAGATAAAGGATCAATTTTTAAGCTAGTAAAATTGTGGTAGTAACAAATCAATTCCCAACAGGGAAATCACAATTCATATAAAGTCACTGAGTCTACCAAAACATTTATTTTTATTATAAACATTACACTGTTTGACACCTCTGTCAGCCGATCACCAGCCATTATTTCATTGCAATAAATCCCATACTCCTATAATTATTGTTGTCCACGTATTCTGTAATGTTTGTATGTTAGCGTGTTTGTCTCATGGTACATATCTAAGCGGGTTATTCACCACATGATTAGGAATATGTGTTTGTCACTACTTGGCTAAAGCCATGCTGGATAAATCACATATAGCGGGCGTTAGTGGAACTCTCCTTTTTCCAGCTCTCCTGTGTTGACGAGCAGAATAAAACTTTTTCCGGAAACATCATTTACAATGGAGCCGGGGTTTCTAAGGTCCGTAACAAAGTCTAATCAGCCTGACAGTACTGGAATATGGTGGCAATCCATGCTAAACATTCCATTTAAGACTCGGCAATGCAAATCCGTAATGTTTTCAATGGATTAAAAGTGCCCTGGGGCCTGGAATGCCAGCTCCACTGACTCAGCAATGGTACAAAATGGCAGCTTGTTCCCGGAAATAGTTTTATTCTGCTTGTCAACACAGGAGAGCTGGAAAAAGGAGAGTTCCACTATCACGGCCTATTGCCACTCCTTCGGTCAAAAACTGATGCATAATGTACTTTACTTTTGTTGTGGGCATCTGTAGCCTTTTAGGGGTCGACCAGGATATTTGGGGGAGAGGGGCTATGGATTTTACCCCCGGCACAAACATTGTTTTTCTTGAGAAGCACCGACGAACAATTCGTTTGCACGTGAACTAGCGACAAACTTTTTTATAGCAATCTTATCCTGTGCTGATCAAACTTCTTTTTTTTCAGTGTCAAGTGGGAAACAAGCTTTTTTTTCACCAAAGGTCCATACCCCAAAAGACCCCTTAGGGTCATTCACCCAGGGAGAGGCTATTATGTGACTTATCATATATCCAGTGACATCTTTCACCTAAGTTGTGATAAACAAATATTGCAAATCCCACAGTGAATAACCAGCAATACCATGAAGAAAACTCTTAATCATATAAACATGGGTGAATAAGTTGACTAGTATAGGTTATTCACCATGGCAGGGGGGAATATGTGATTTATCACCCAAGGGCTTTAGTCCGAGGCGTTATGAGCACTTATACCATTCGACACCTCTGTCAGCCAATCACATTACAGTATTTCAGGGGAATAATTCCCAAATTCTTTGTTGTCCAGTTATCCTCTCATGTTTGACTATTTGAGTGTTTGTCTCATGGTATAAGCCGGTAATTCACCATGGGATCAGGAATATGTGTTTATCACACCTCGGCCTAAAGGCCTCGGGTGATAAATCACATATTCCCTCTCCCGTGGTGAATAACCTTTACATATTCTGGATCCCATGGTGAATAACCAGCTTATACCATGAGACAAACACTGAAACAGTCAAACATGAGACAATAAGTGGGACAACAAAGAATATGGGAATTATTGCCCTGAAATTGGCAATATTTGTTTATCACAACTTGGGCGAAAGATGTCACTGACTTGTGATTGGCTGACAGAGGTGTTGAATGGAATTAAAAATGATATGGGGTTTATAACAGTGAAATTGTTGCTTATGATTGGCTGATAAACATGTCAAATGGCATAGAACTCCAGCTATCTACCTGAGGCAGGGTCTTTTTATTGCTCTCCAAGATACATTAAAGACGAACATCAGCTCATTATCATAGATATGTGCCCACACTGTAAAATCTGAAATTTTGAGTTAGCTCAAATGATTGAGTGAGATGGCTGCACAATTTGTTTGAGCCATGATAGCTTGCTGTTTTGAGTTATGATAATTTTTATGTTGTTATAACTTGCAAACAACAAGCTATCTTGGCTCAAAGGAATAGTGCAACCATCTCACTCAATCAATTAAGCTAACTCAAAATTCAAAATTTACAGTGTAGTGTATTTTTATCAAGTTAATTGTGTTATTTACCTGCAAGTCACATCTTTTCAAAGCATCTTGCAGGCATTCATTTCACATTATTATATGAAACAGTTACATTACTTGGCCATCAACACTTGTTATATGCACCTATAGCAACATCTAGATATGATATCAGCATGCAAAACGTGTGGGAAAATTTTAACACTGCGTACATGTTGTGGCAATGTCATTTCTACCTTAAATTTCTGGGTTATGACTGATGAGGCCACTACCAATCAGCAACATTGTGTTTACTTTGTGTGTCCTTGGAGCCTTCTTGGGGGGGGGGGATCGCTTGGTCCAGGGTTCGAATCCAGCTCTTGCCGGGTCACCTGGGCCTATGTTGGACGGCTGTTTCAATCATCCTTCAACTCATTGCCGTGTCCTCCTCCTGTCCTAATTAGCCTACCAAGTGCATAAATACAGGACGTAAAGCCCCCATCATCCATCCATCCATCTTGAAGCCTTGTTGAGTAGTAGGGCACTTGGTTAGTCACCTCCATGACCTGGAATCCGTTCAGTGGTGTGGTCAACATTGAACAGTGACACCTCTGACAACTAAATAATTATCACATGAAATTATAAATGCCTTTCATATTGTTAATGATGTTTGTTTTTCTTTTGCAGTCTACTGTGACCTATGCCTCAACCTACGTCTTGGTGTCTATGAGTATCGACAGACTGGACGCCATTGCCAGACCCCTCAGCTTTACTGGAAGCGGTAAGATTGACTTTCGTTATTGTGCCATCGTTTACCCTTTTCAAGCAATCAGAGGAACTGTTTTAGCTCTAGTTTTTAGAAGTAGTTTTTATAGTGACGCTTTTAACACGGATTTTAACATGTAACACAACTCCCTAAATAGGAGGTTCGTCTAACATAAAGGCGGAATATAAACAGAAGAAGAAGAAGAAGAAGAGGCCTTAAAATTGCTGTAAAATTAGGCTATTTATCTAGGACATACCTCAAATATCATGGTTGACGATAGGCCTACAGTAAGTTTTCATATCATCAGAAGAGAATTCATACTTTCACAACATGTTTGGTTGAAGACATTTAGCATTGCCAAATGGCAAAACATCAACCGTTTCACATACTTTCTAGCTTCACTGTACAAACAAGTTGGTTTGTACATGACTATTGTTTTATGGTAAATACTGATCCAGCAGCAGAAGGCTGCAGATCATGCTTGGTAATTATTTTCTGAAGTCTTAGCGGAATCACTTTGGGAAATCTTCACACAGCGAGCTTGAACAAACTTTGGGGTTAAAAAAATTGACCAAGAAAACGATTAGCGCAGTGATGTAGAGGAAGATCAGACTAACACTTTGATGTATGAGACGAAAAAATCTGTTGGGAATTTTTTGAGATATTTGAGTTTTAAACTTTTTATTTATCGCACCCTATTGTTAGGATGGAATCTCCATCTAAAATGATCTAAACTGCCCATTTTTCCTGTTAGGTAATATCTAAGATAAAAGTCATTATTCAGAAGTAAAAATATGCAGTCATTGCCACAAGAGCAAGTACATACCACCTTATTCAGACTGACAGAGTGTGATAAACCTATAACAGTAAACATTTCTCAGAAAATTTATAAAATATGTTTATTTGCCAGCTTGTCATCAGTTTCACCATTCTGCTGAATAATTGTAGTAGAATGTACTTCACTTTTGAACTCTATGGTGTATTATTTAGGTTCTTAAGTGTTTCTTAAGATATTTAAACACTGTGAAACAAGTACTTTTCCAAACTTGTAAAGTGTAGCCAATGTTGAGTGAATCATCAGAAAACACATATATAGAATGTTTAGAAGCATTTAGTTAAGTGTGGAGTAAAATACTTTGACATTGAATTCTTAATGTGCAATAGTTGTACATATTTGTATTAACTACATTTTCACATAATTTACTGAATTTATGCTATTTTTGTTGTTCTATACAATTAAAGATTGGATAATTTTGATGCCAGATTACCTACATCAACATTAAACACCCAACATCCATTTTAAGTACTCAAAATACATTAAGCATGAATATTACTGTTAATTTATAGCTTTTAATCTTATTTTTGTCTTTTTGTCCAATTGCAAAGACTTTTCATGTAATATCAGCGGATTCAACTTCATAGTGAAGCAGATACTTACAAAAATTCTATGCATGCATTGTCTGATAATTTACTCAACTTTGTCTATCCTTTTACATTGTTATGAAATGCTTGTTTCATAAGGGCAAAATATGTGATAAAATGCACAAGAAACTAAAAAAAAACCTGTTACAATGAGATGATGAGGCCAAATTTGCTAAAATCATTTACCAGAATTATTTTACTAACACAACCTGGTATTGCAAACATTTTCTAAGGCCTTTGGCCAGAAATGTTAGCTGTTATAGGTTTATCACACCCCGTAAGTCTGGATGAAGCGGTACATACTATCTGCAGAGATAATGACTGAATAATTTTACTTCTGAATAATAACTTTTATCATAGATATCACTAAACGGGAAAAATGGCCAGTTTTGATCACTTTTTCATGGAGATTACATGCTAAGAATAGGGTGTGATAAATAAAAAATCAAAAAGTCAAATATCTAAAAAAATTCCCAACAGATTTTTTCGTTTGATACATCAAAATGTTTGTCTGACCTTCCTCTACATCATTGCGCTAATTGTTTTCTTGGTCAATTTTTTTAACCCCAAAGTTTGTTCAAGCTCGCTGTGTTCAGGTTTGTATTATAGGCAAGCATCCTAAGGTAGTTAGCTAAATATTATTTCCATTGCTATACTTATTAGTCTGTTGACTGAGTATCTCATAATCTTGCACAGACAGCAGTGCAATTATTGTACAACCAGGGTCTGTGGTCCACTACCCAGACTTCTCTTGGCATGGAAACAAGCAATAACTACCATTGTTCTGCCATCATGCAAAAACACACCAACTAATTCTGTTACCACTCCTAATTCCTCGACTAATCTTGTTCATCAGTGCGGTATCACGTCTGCAACTCTGTGCTTCCCTTCAGTATTAATGTTTCATAAACAGTGTTATGTTTGCCCAATTTGATTATATAAAGTGCTCTGATTTAATTATGTGATGCATAATAATTCGGTTAGTACATGACGCATGATTATATTAAAGCTTGAGGCTCTTCCCAGTGGTTGAGAACTTGAGAGCATTGCTCACGGAACCTAAAGTACCAGGCATGATCATTTATCAGCTGGTATGTTATGCTCAGCATTAAAAAACAAGTTGTTTAAAAAAGGAATGTGTTTTTAGCATCAACGTTTCATAAACAGTGTTATATTTGCCAAATCTGATTATATAAAGTGCTCAGATTTAATTATGTGATGCATAATAATTCGGTTAGTACATGACGCATGATTATATTAAAGCGGGAGGCTCTTCCATTTGATTGAGAGCATTGCTCACAGAACCCAAGTACCGGGCATGATCATTTCTCTGTTGGAATTTTATGCTTAGCATTAAAAAAACCAGTTGCTAAAAAGTAATGTTTTTAGTATCAATGTTTCATAAACAGTGTTATGTTCGCCAAATTTGATTATATAAAGTGCTCAACTGGCCATTTTCTGCAACATCCTGTCACATGACTTGACCCAGTTGAGCATTTTCCAGACAGCTGAGGAAGTCCATGAGAGATGGACGAAAGCTCTGGTGAGTCAAAACTTGGACCTTTGTGCATTGAAATATCATCGCAAAATTACAATAAAATTGTTATGATACAGCATCCTACCAAATGAGTCGATGAATGCGGAACAATAGTCTTGCAATAACACCTGCCCCTTACAATGCTACGAAAAGATGGGGCAAGCATTTTCTCATTGGATTGTTAAATTTATGGTTCTCTGGACAACCCTCTGTACAAACTTATATTGATTTTAGAAATTTGTAACTTTACATAAGTTTAAAGATTAATTTTGCAATGTTTTGGTGTTTTTAATGATTTTCCAAGTAGCGGGCTCAGTGGATGCTTACTGAGATGAAATATATTGCTGCTTGGAAGTAGCTGAAATGGGTGATGTTTTGCTATTGAGTCAAAAACTACATAGCTTTAACCAAATTATTGGAGCATGCATGTGTTGGGATGGAAATGTACTACAAAATGAAGGAGGATATGCTTGAGACAAATTGCTGCTTTTCTTTGCTGTATTCAGTGTTACTTATTATAAGTTAAAATCTAAAGTATGTGAAACCCAAGGTCAATGTAATTTCACACAGAATCTAGGAGGAAGGATGGTTTCACTTACTTACATAAGACTTGACCCTAAATGAATACAGCTCCAATCTCTACACTTTTAACAAGTAGGTTTTATATGGAACCATTAATGGTTCTGTAAGTTGGTATATATAAGGAACGTTAAAAGGTTCATTATTCAACTTTAAAAAAAGTTCCAACTGCAAACAAAAACAACACTTAGATAACCCAACTGTACAATGTAACCCCTTTCTCTCAAGTTGGGAGCATAGGGTTCCGTCTTAGGGCCTTCCCACGAGTATTGAACCTTTTCTATTCAGTTGAACCCTTAACAAAATTTAGAGCCCTTTTTTCGGATTTGAGTTCTTTATATGTACCGTCAAGAACCTTAAAATTGTGTTAAGAGTGACATAGTGCCCTCTGAGAAAACTTCCTCGGGTCAACCAACTCAAAAGAATTTCTGCTGGTGGTCATATTTTAAAATTTTATGATGTTGTTTCATATTGCTAAGGGGATGCCAAGACGGAATGCCCTCTTTAGAAATGTATGAAGATGTAGTGGATAGCAGCTGATAAAAGACTAATATGGACTAGGGTGCATCGTCTGCCCCCTAAAAATGAAAAAAATTGAAATATTCATTTGCACTTTCGCCATATTGTACCTATGCCAATAGAAAGACATTCTGCAAAATTTCAATAAGATCGGATGTGGCTTTAGGGTGGCACTTTTGTGTCAAAGTTCAGTCCAAAATTGTCAAAAAATGATGCTTTGAAAAGTCGCGGTTAGAAATATCTAGCTTATGGTTGGCTGTATGATTCCAATTAATAAACCATTATTCTCAGAAGAAAATTGTCTTTAATTTGAATGGTAGAAAGCTATATTTCCGAAAATTTCTCATGCCTAAGTATTTTGGAAAGCCGAAAGTTTCTGGCTATTATGACAAAATGTTTGGAAAATCAACTTAAGAGCTCAATTTCTGCCTAACTTTGACATAATCGTTGGAATAAAACGTAAGGAACACTTTTCTGAAGAAATTAGGAAATTGAATTTTTTTTCTAGATAGTTATTCATCAAATTCAAAGGTGCAAATTTTCAGAAATTACATGTAAATATGAGAAATGCAACAGTTCGTTGAGACACCGTTCTGCATCTTTTTTTTATTCTGACTACATCATAATGCAATCAAGGTTTTATCAGATTATGTAGTAGACCATATTTCCACTTTGTAGACTTCTTTGACTTCCCAAAGTCATATTAACATCCTTTTTTTGATTTATCACATTTTACCCAATAAAAAAGAAAATATCTCCACTCAATTTTGACTTCTACTGAATGAAAACCATTGATGTTGGTATTCAAATTAAAAGCTCTCCTTATAAGGAATCTAACTGTGCCATTCAAAAAACATTTAATTTAAAATTGACAATATTATTTATAACCGCGAATCACTAAAATTTGACCTAATACTGAAATTTCAAGGCTGTTGTGCCACCCTTTGGCATTAGAATTTTTTCCTAAAATTTTGCTGGGCTTCTTTTATGATACAAGGGAACAATCATGCAAAAGTGGCAGATGATGCACCCTAATATGGACATGTCAAACATTATTGTCAATTTCAAAGTTGTATATCTGGCTATTAATTCTAAATCACATTATGACGATTGACATATATATCATGAAATATTATTTATTGTAACATGAGTTCAGTTAATTGAAAGCAGTTATCTAACTCCTTGTCAACATTTATACAATATCAGTAAAATTACTTAACTTAAATGGTTAAACCACTTTAGCATAACGCGTGTTAAGCGTTGATACAATCTGGTACTGGAGAACAAATGGTTGCCCTCTTACGCGTACATGTCGGATGAATCTTTGACACAAAATTATCTTATTGCATAACATTTTTCTCGTCTTAAAATCACAATGAACTGTTGCTCTTGAAAGTAGCTACACCCCTTAATGATTTGCCAATGAATTACACATATATATGTTAAACGTGTAATAAGTCGTGTTTGGCAAAATTTGAAAATCATTCCACTCAAATGCCAGTTTTCTGTGTGTATAGCCTATGGCTTAGTTTTTCCCCCACAAGCTACATGTAACTTTGAACAAGTATTGAATACTCTTTTTTTCAACAGTTGATTTTTTCTTTTCTTTCTCAGCTTTCAGAGCCAAGATCCTGATCCTCTTAGCCTGGGTGTTTTCTTGTCTGTTTTCCCTCCCCATGGTTTTCATCAACAAGGAGAAGATTTTCCAGGATGGAACCACCCAGTGCATCATTGACTTCCCCCAGAAGTGGCACTGGCAGGTGAGGATCACTCTAAAACATTTCAGACAAAATTGGTTTCTTAGATTCAAAATGGTTTTAAAAAAATCCATGTTGGTTTTTTGCATTGAAATTTGGTTTTTCAAAAAAACATTTTGAATCTAAAAAACCAATTTTGTCCCGACATGTGTCTCAATTGGTGACCCTGCACAAAAAGTAGTGCATTTGAATTGACGAATTATTTAAATTACGCTTCATTTATAAATACTCACTATATGCAAATGCATACGCTCCAAATATGCTCCCTTGTATAAAGTATAGGCTTTTTTGCAGTACAATCGGAGTACATTTGGTAATTTAAATAATTAGAGCGCTTCAAATGTACTCTTTTTTGCCAACGTGTGCTGCATTTATAAACCTATTTCTGGTTGGAAATGATCTCCTTCTTATCTTTTTTCTTTGCAGGTCTACATTACATTAATAGCAATAGTGCTATTCCTCATCCCAGCCGTAATTATTGCTGTTTGTTACTTCATCATCATTCACATCATTTGGTCCAAATCCAGCTACATGCCAGCACCCACAGAGAGGAAATCTACACATGTGAGGAAGTTCACATCCAAAAGTAATGGTAAGTCCAGAGTCATCCACTAGGGGGATTCAGGGTTGGATATGGATTGTCCCTCTAGTGTTCATCTGTTTGTTTCGTTGCTAGCTTCAATGTATAGAAACTGGAGCATTTTTGGTTTAGATGATACACTTACACTGTCTTACAGTGCGCCTGCATGTAAGTGAAATAGGGGACGTTTTGGCAAAACTCGAGGGGGATTTTTTGGCAGTTTTGCCATTGGGTTAAAGTTAAACATCCTCAACCAAACAGCTTACAAGTGGAAGTCAGTTGGTGAAAATGAGAACTGCATGTTGCTGTCACCAGGCACAAAAGTTGATTTTGTATGCTACATCATTGCTGTCCCAAGAAATAGTTCCAAATTCATTGCACATTCACAAAATTTATATTCAACATTGATGTATACCAGAGTCAGACTCAGCAATAACATTCTCTAAGGAAGTAGACAAGGCCATCAGTACACTCAGAAACAGCCCTGGTGTCTTCCAGACAAAATAGTGTGTTCCTCTGATCGAAATGATGTTTACGCTCGCAGGAGCTCGTGGAATAGCACACTAATCACTAGGTGGCAACACTAGACGGCATATGTTCTGATCTGTGGCAATGCAAGAGCAGTCCACTTGTAGACAGAGCGGAAGTAAGGATGTACTCATTTGATGTGACGAAAGCAAGTGGTGTCATAATTATTATAGGACAATTCTTGAGGCATGTCGAAGGCAAATGGCTGCCAATTTTCTTTGGTCTACAAACAGTTACGTATGGGTCAAAACATTTTATAAGTAAGTGAATCCCCTTCCCCATTGAAATTGCATTGGCCTTGTGTTTCACTTACTTACCAAACTTTGATCCATATATGTTACTCTGAAGGAAAATTGTCAGCCATTTATTCGCATCTTGCATAACTCAAATATCTTCTTTTGTGACTGAATATTCATCTCATTGAATGATTCCACAAGCAGTTTGGTTGAAGATGTTTATCATTGACACAATAACAAAACATCACTCATTTCACTTACTTTTGGCTCAGTAATCTATAACAACCATTTTAATGAAGAAAAAAAACGTGCATAGTACGCCCAGTTTGATAATATAAATATCAATATCAAAAACTTGAATGATATAATGATATAATACATGTTATGCCATGGTTTATCTTTCAATTAAAATGCATTCATATTCTTGCAATTGCTGCAGTCATGTGTATAACTATTTTATGATTTATAATTTCTTACAACCAGGACAAAAAGATGCCAATGACACTTCTGAACCAACCCGTTCTGGAGTTGACAGTGCATCGAGCAGCCGAGGAGTCATTCCTCAAGCCAAGATACGGACCATCAAGATGACCTTGGTCATTGTCTTGGGTGAGTATATTCAGTATATTCATTTTCTTTTATGTATGATGAGAGTAACTATTGCTGTACTTAAATGGTCCATTTTTTTAGTTTAAAAAATTAGCTATAAAAGGTAATATCAACACAAATGGTACAAAATAAATATGCCTGCTGGAAGCTTAGGTGTATTAAACCATCAAGCTCACATAGCCAGGCAGGTGCTGGTCTAAACAATAAGATCATTGATTTTCTGGTGAGTGTCTCTGCGAAATGCATGTAATATAATTAAAACAACCTCTGACTTTGAAGTTTGATGAAATCTTTCGACATAATGGATAATTATTTCTATGAATTTTACTTTGTTGTGATTTCGAGTTAAGTTTTCCCAACAATGCACTGATACTGCATCATATGGGTAAGGCCACGAAGTTGGGGCATCTGAGCTGAAAAAAGCTCTCAAAAAGAATGTTTGGAATTTTGGCAAGAAATTATGAAATCTATTTCAGATAATCATATGCCCATATGAAATCAATATTCTTAAGGCTGTAAACGTTTCACTTTTTTATGAATGACTATTTATTTGGAATATTAAAAAACGTAACATTTTTCATATTTTGCCATTTCCGACTTCCAAGGTTCCTTTGATCCTCAAAATTGAATATTTTAACGAAATATAACCTGCTTGGGTCACCTTACAAAGGTTGTTGGAGCTCCCCATTCACATATATTTGATTTTTTTTTTATTCAATTTTAAAAAAACGTAACAGGACAATAAGGGTTATGAGTTCTGTCGATGTAAAAGTTATGATGAAATATCTACTTTTTGGCTACTAACTACACAAATAAGGTAGAAACTTATTTTCGGTGCTATTTTTGTTGGCCACACTGCTATGACTTAGCCGCAATGTGGACTTCAAAATCCAAGCCAGACATGTTGTAACAGGACAATTCTTTAGAATGCTTAAGCTTCTCTGCACTGTTAAAAAATAATTGTCAATTTACAGACATTTCGGGAAATTTTTTTTCCAGAACACTCTGTAAGTTCACAGAAAACATATTTGTGTGCATACTGGATTTTCAGTAATCATACAGAAATTTTGGCAGTAATGATTGGGACTTTTTCAGTAAGATCACAGAATTACCAGTTATATATCAATGACTTGTGAAAGGTGTCACAAATACAGAAACTGAGATTGTTAGTTTTATTTTTTTGTCAGTTCATGAAAACGAATATTAATCTGTTTATAGAATGGGGTTTATAAGGTCTATATATAATTACTAATTTCAGCAAAAGCACTGTAGGATTTTCAACAAAATTACTGAACCAAAGACAAAAAACAGCAAATAGACCTTGCAAGACCTTTAGAATCCATGAGATAGAAAATTATTTGTAATCATAAGTCAGATAGATAGATAGATAGATAGATAGATAGATAGATAGATAGATAGATAGATAGATAAATAGATAAATAGATAAATAGATAAATAGATAGATAAATAGATAGATAGACAAACAGATTGAGAAAAAATGTTTTTAATGTCTGTATCTTTAATACTGAATTTTTTTTTAGCTGAAAATATGATAAAACACTAATATAAAAAATATGTATATATATATGATGCTGGGGGCACCTTGTTGAATTTAAATCCTTGTTCCATGGGGTTTTGGTGGAAACTGAGCCATTTTTGGCATCTTACTGAGCGAGAAAAAAACACACAGACCAAAATTTTAAAAAAGTGCTTTTATTGACACCTTATTTGCATTTCTACTGTTAAAATCGATGTCTCAGCATTTTTAGTGTTTTTATCCTACTTTAAGCTAAAGATTATTTAAAATAAAATTTGAACCTTTTAATTGAGCATCATTCAAAGGCATTGCATTGCGGTCCAAAAAAGCTCAAAATGCATTAACCGACCACAGATGGATAGATAGATAGCTAGATAGATAGGAAGATAGGAAGATAGGAAGATAGGAAGATAGAAAGATAGAAAGATAGAAAGATAGAAAGAAAGATAGATAGAAAGATAGAAAGATAGATATCAATAATTATTGATGGGTTTCTTGTAGAAAGATAGGTTGATTGAAATATTATTGGTTGACACATAGTTGGATAGATAAATAGAAGGAAAAGTAGATAGAAAGATAGATAGACAGAGAGATATATATAATATATATGGTAAATGCAGTTCTCTGTGCCCTCACAAGGGTTGATTGATGAGATAGAAAAGGGACAGTGAGAGCCCTCAACACATTTACCCCATCTGAGCGATCTTTTTCTTGCCAAGCGCAGACACTGATACGAGGGGCTACCAATTTAACATCTCATCCAAACGACATCCAGCTGAGATTTTGCTCTTGACGGTTCACTTAACCCCTCTGTCACCCAACTGCTGAATGAGCTCATTTATAATAAAGCTTCTAAATAAGGGAAATAAAAGTGTCTTTTGTAAACAATATTTGTACAGACTTCCAGTGGAGCGAGAGACTGTAACCAATCAGTCAACTACCTTTGCTATTGCTGTGTAGTTAATTCCTTGGTCGTTATGCAACCAACTTTAAGTTCTGATGGATTAGTTTGTTACATATCATGGCAGAACCCCAAACATGTGTTGTCTACCCAGCACAAGTAGTAGGTAGTTGTTGCCAAAATTACCATAAAATTCATTTATTCACTGATGCCAAAATGTTTTTAGCAGACATTAAAACTGAGGAAGAGCCCAAATCATTGATATGGAGAAGAAATAAAAGATCATTGTCTGGAATATTTTGACATCAATCACCAATTTTGCAAAACACATGGCTTCAAAATATATTCTGCTGCAAGCTCATTTTCCAGTAGTGACATCAGCCTTGCCATTCTTCAAATGCACGATGATAATAGAACGTATACATAATTATGTAAAACTCTAGAAGCCAAATTTCCAACAGTACAGACATGCACACTATTTGATGAGATTCACATGCTCCATAGCATTTTTCGTTTCTTATGATATCATCTTTCAGCATGATTAACATGTTTACATCTTTATAAATATACCTCAAAATGCAGAATCATACATTGATCATGTCACACAAATCTATTGTATCAGACTTTATTTCAAGAGACGTCTTGTAAGCTACTATGAACTCTGGTTATTTATACAATTTCTTTAAAACTGCACATATTCACTATCAATAATCATGGGCTGTACAAATCATCTATTGGATGACATTAGGACAAAATTATCATAACATCTGAAAGTTTCTTTTGTATTGTTGTTATTTCTGGTCCAAGTCCTGAGCTAAGTAAGTTTCACACGTAGTTGCCAATCGCTGGATCCTGGGTTCAATTTCCATACTGGGCGGGTCACCTGGATCTATGTTGACCAGCAATTACATTGTTCCTTTTGCTTTTCCAAGTACATAAATACAGGAGAAGAGGCCTTGATCATCCATTTCCATTGGCATTTCTGATGAATCTCTGAAAAGATAAATTATTGTAATGTATAACACATATTCTATACAATTATCTTACAAATGAGTTACATGTTAACTCTTTGTTCTCTCATCAACCAACCCAATAATTTAAATAGGCCCACTTTGACTGTGATTGAAATGATACTAATGAAATAATAGTTTTGGTATTTAAAAGTGATTAAACAGTCCTCTAATACAATGGATTTATATTGACCCAAAGAAGTTAACAAATTAACCAGCAAATGTCTTTCATTGCTTCTGCTTTTCAAAGACATCAGTCAGAAAGTCTATTTTCAAGAGTATCCAAATTTGTACATGAGCAAATTCATGGATATACCAAATTTTCAATAACTCATAGAACAGAAAAAAAAAACCAGTTAAGCTGGAAAACAATTATAGTTTTGATGCAAGTTTTCTTGTTAGACAAGCAGACAGGGAACTAAGTTACAACAGCATTATAGCTCAAACATGCATTGTTTCTTATGTCTTTATTTTTAGTTTCCTCAGATTGGGGAGGTTAGGACAAGTTGTCCGAATTTTTTTAAACATTTTCCCCATGCATAATTTAGGCAGGTTTCAAGACAGATGAAAAGGGACATGATCATAGTTATGCATAAATAAAAAGTGATTGTGGCACAACTTGTTCTGAGGTGGGTAAAAATTTGCCAAATGATTGACAAGGTGTCGTTCCTCCAAACTTATACTGATATATTACTTGTAATTCATCAAAAATTGATGCTGTATACCCAAACAAAGCAAAATGTGGCAAACACTGGAATTAGAAGTTTCTATGGAACTTCGAATTGAACATTATTTTTAGTCTCAGTTATATCACATCATGCCTAAGGCAAGTTATATCCAATAGTGACAATATATGAGAAATAAAATAAGTTGCCAAAAATCCTAGATTAAATCTGACAACCCAAAATGTCAGATAGGCCTACTACCTACCATCAGCAACAAGCTGGAGAGACATCACCTAATTGCCAATAATATTGTGCAAATGAGAAACATTATTGTCCATCCTCAGGACATCAAATTTTCAACAATAAAGTTAATTTTTGAAAGAAGCTTATTGTAGTTTTATATTTACCAGGTTAAGTCATGTAACACAGTAATGGGCACAGAGTGTTATCGCCTTCTTTAGCTGTTTGTTTTTTTTATTTCTCCCCAACACTTGGTGGAACAACTTACCCCGGTCTCCCCTTTGTTGATAGGTTACAATCACATCTTTGACATCATATTTCAAAGCTTCATTTATGCGCCTGCACCCAAAAATTTACACTTGCATTATCACAAGGTCAATCTAACAAATTGCATATACCTTACATACACCTCTCTCTAAAATAAAGAATTTATATCTTACCTTTCTCTGTTCTCAGGTGTCTGCATTGAGAAACACAAATGAGTTCCTTCCTAACTTATTTCATTATCCTTTTTGTGTTTCTATTAAGAGGTGAGATTTAAAAACTATGACAGAGATTAACAAATTGTGATACAACAACACCTCAGTAACAGTGGATGAGGCATTTCACAGATATCAGTACATACACTGTTAGAAGCCAGTCCTTGTACAGATAATTATGTAATTAAGCAGTTTACAGAAATGTGTGCCAACAGAGCAAGAACTGTAAGCATTACTGAACTGCCAGTTATCCAACAGATTTTTCTGTAGCCTTAAAAAATTTTCTGTTCCTCTACGCAAAATTTTTAACAGTGTGGAAGTTCAGAAACTTTCAAAATTTAGCTGTTAAACTATACTTGATTCATTTAGCTATAATTGTAACCAAGGCTGAATTATATTTTTTGTTGCTCTCAGATGTGCTTGACAATTAAATCAAATTTATTGACCGCAACAGGACAAATATTCTGTTTGCATTACCTTCTATACACGTTTTAAAGAAGTAACTGGATCAAGAACACCTGTTACAACTAATTAGCACTCTACTTTTGATATATATATATACTTTCTGCAGTGCCACCACTGTTTAAGTTGAATTTCAGAGAATTTCGTAACAGGGACATGTCCTGTTACGCGAAAAAAAAAAACTCTTTCTTGTTCAAGAATAGGGAAAACAAACGTGAATCACACTGTAGAGTGGATCAATGGGCTTCAGAGGATGCTGAATTGCAAAATTCATATTTTTTAAATGTAATTAACACATCAAATTCTATTAAATGTAACACATCAAATTCTATTAAATGTAATTAACGCATCAAATTCTATTTCTTCCTACACCATAGAAGTGATTGGTGAATTTCAATTGCTATTTGATGCAGTAGATACCTGACAGTCTTGAGAGAAACCCTAAGACCTCAAAAGGTGTGAATAGCAATTAGCCACTGAGGGGTATACCAGGTACAATTGTAAGAATATTAAACTTTGCAAAGATCAATCACCAATTAGGCTGTAACATATTGCATCAAATGTAAACTTGATTGATTTCAGATATTCTAGTCTATGGCCTGTGGAACAAAGCCAAAAAATAACGTGCAAGCACTTTACAGTCCTCGTTATACTTACGTGGGATCTCAAGTTCTTTTCTATGCCATTGAACTGTGATGTCAGAGATGACTGTATTATTGCATTGCAATATATGTAAATTAACTACAAGCTGTGATATCATTTTAAAATGGGTCAGATTTCCCGGCTTCTAGCCAATGTGGATACTGCAAAACTGAGTGTCACAGTTCCAACACAGTGTCAGAGTAAGCATTTTATATGCGATAGCCCCTGCAACCACATCATCACAGCTTGCCAGCCAACAGGCTTACAGTGAAAGTAAGCATCACAGTTTAAACATTGTCATGTAGAAGGAAGCATCACATTTGTTATCCCAATGATCTATCATTTGGCAATCACCAGTCTAATCTGACTAATTATGGCAGCTTCATGAGCATTCACAGTAGACAACTGTTATAATTCCCACAGAGCTGTTTGATTAATCTGCAAACTTGCGACATTACAACTTTAAACTTCAAGATACCTTGCGATAAACAAAAGGCTTCGAAAATTTTCGTAAACACATGGATTGTGTGACATACAATTGTTCTGGCAGCCCATTGGCTAACAAGCCGTGTTATGGAACTTGGATTGGTTTTCCCAGACCCAATTTTCACTCTAACACTGAGTTGAAACTGTGACGCTCAGTTTTGGAGGATCCACATTGGCTAGAAGCCGGGAAATCTGACCCAGTTTAAAATGACATCACAGCTTGTAGTTAATTTACATAATGCTAGAATACAGTCATCTCTGACATCACAGTTCAACAGCATAGAAAATAACTTGAGATTCCACGTAAATATAACAAGGACTGTAACTTCAAGTTTAAGCAACGCATGAACTGTTTCTCATAGAAATGACATCATATATACATGCCCTGGAGGATGTGCTACTGCACCATAAGGATTAAAATTACTCCAGAGGATCTTGTTCGCATCTATGTGGTGATGAAGCGTTTCTAAAGTGTAGGCCAAAGCCTGGGCTTAATATGAATAATAAAAAACTGGCCCACTCTTATTAGGAAGCTTGAACTTGAGTGAGCACCGGTAAATATTGTCATGATAGGCGCTTTAAATTGAAAGGAGAAAAAAAGAATCCCATTTGTAAAGTTGAAGTATCCTGTTTTGAAAACTTAAGTCAGCTATTTCATAAATTCATAAATATATGAACGACAGAAACTGTTGAGAAATTACAGTTTCAAACAACATGCATATGGACAAGAAACTTTTTTATGTCATTTCTCTTTATAGAAATTTAATGAAAATAAATTGAAGGCTTGAGGGAAAATAATCAATTAATCGATAATCAATCGGCCAGGGTACCAGATTAATCAATTATGGATTTTCCAACCGATTCCTAGCACTAACATTGGAAAGATAGATAGATATAGATCCTGATATAGATCCACATAGACAGACAGGCAGAATGGTAGTTATTTAGGTAGTTGGATAGCACATGTGTACATGGTGTGAGAGAGGTGATATATATTTGGGGGAGGGGGTAGTTCATCATTGGGTCTGTAAGGCTCGATTTTTCAGATCTTTGCTTAAATTCAATGCTAATTTACAAGCCTGCCGGATGTTTAGGGGGCAGCTGCCCCCTCGTTTTCTGCTTACAGTGTAGATAGGATAGATGTTCTAACAGCAACTCCTTAAAAAGTGATTGCATGTAATTTTTTAATCAGGATCGTTTGCTAAAGTTGGCCATAAAGCAAATATCATGAATTTACAGGTATGGAACCCATGTGGAGTGTATTTGGCAAGCAAGAAACTTGTTAGAAACATGAAAAACGACTAGAAACTACAATGTAAAACCAGCTTCCGTCATTTTTATTGCGTAACAGGACAAATAAGTAACAGGACATGTCTTCGTCACACAGGCAAACTCAGAGTACCACTCACTGCACCAGATACCATGTGGATGCTATCTGAGATACTGAGATGGTTAGAAATATTTGTGCCTTTTTTTGCCATGAACATGCACAAACATTCTCCATACAATAATTCATAAAGTGGAGAAATATTGTTTTAATGACAAGTAACAGGACAAGTAACAGGACAAGTAACAGGACAAGTAATGGGCAAGTAATGGGACAAGTAACAAGACAAATAGGAATAGAATGACTGTATGCACAATTGCACATAATGATGACAGTGCAGAAGTGTGATTGCGGAATTTTGATTCAGCAGCGTCGAGCAACAGTTAAATACACAAAATTCAGATTGTGGTTCTCCATTCTAATTGCAAGTGGTGACACTTTGAAACAAATTCAGTAACAGGACATGTCCTGTTACGTGACTATGTGACCAGTTATACCAAATATTTACCATAATACCCATGAGTTACTTGGTGATTAACCAATAATGTGATAAGAAAAGATTGGTAGATTCAGTTCAACATTTTTTAAGCCATGGAGCCACTGAAACTCTCTCATAATTGTAAAAAAATGATTGCTTGTTTGCAAGGACATAACAGGACATGTCCTTGTTACTACATTTCAAACAGGACATAAAACAACTGTCCTGTTACCATATTACCCCAAAAAGCGCGTAACATTTCGGTAACAAGACAAAAAAGGACAATTGCCCCTTTTTCTTCATGTCCTGGCCTCAATTTTCTATCCTCAAGTCTGCAAATTGGCAATATTTATGTCTGATCATTGCACTGCTGTTTTGTAATGTAAAAATAGAGATTAAGCCATTCAAAATATGAAAAGACAGGGGGTAGAAAATTTGGCCGCGAAACATGGTTTGATGAGGACATGATGAAAAATCAAGTTGTGTGTTTTTAAATGTAATTTCTATCAGACCTAATAAATCAATAAATGAATAAATCAAAATACTTTCTTTTCAGTATTCATCATCTGCTGGAGCCCTTTCTTCATCTTTGATCTTCTGGATGTTTACGGATACGTTCCGCAGAGCCCGTCAAAAGTCGCCATTTCAGTCTTCATCCAGAGTCTGGCGCCATTAAATTCTGTGGCCAATCCCGTAATATACGGCATATTCTCTTCACGGATATGCCAAAATCTCCGGTAAGTTGTTATCATGGGCATGGTAAAACATTATGCTCAACTTTGGCCTGAAATATCCAAATTTAGTGAGCTCTATATGGTAGAAAGGTAGAATAATTGGTAGACAGTAAGTAGAATGTCTATAGTGGGTTGAGCACCAGAAAGACTAGCTATGTTGTGATAATGGCGGCTTTACATTCACTGCCTTGTAGAAGTTTTTTGATCATCTGGTAGAAAGATAGATACATTGAAAGATAGAAAGATAGATAGATAGATTGATAGATAGATTGATAGATAGATAAGATAGAAAGATAGATAGATAGATTAATAGATAGATTGATAGATAGATAGATAGATTGATAGATAGATAGATTGATTGATTGACTGATTGAATGTAAATACCATGTCGTTATAGATTGATTGATTGATTGATTGATTGATTGATTGATTGATTGAATGTGAAGGCCATGTGTTATAAAAAAAAGGGTAATAAAAAAAGGCATATGGGGGAGGGGGACGTCCATTACTCGGGTTGTGAGACGGGGGAGGGGAGTTGTTATTTTTGTCCTGAAATTTTATCATGTTACACAGATCACATGGGAATGCTCCTTTGTTCAGACTTGGGTCTGTATTTGCCCAGATTTGCCGTGAAAATGAAGTTATTGATAGTGCATAGATATTAAAGCTGGTAATGTAAATTCTGATCTAGACAGTGATTTCAGAGGAAACTTGAGCTACCAGGAAAGCATAGGTCAAAGTTGTGAAATCGTATGATAGTTTACCATGTGGTGGTCACTATGTTGGTAACAAGAGGAAATATACCTTTATTACTGAATGGGAAGAAGATCAGCTGAAAAAAAAAGAAGTGAAATTACTTCTAAAGTAAATAAAAATCATTGTGGTATTTCATAAAAATATTTATATTGTTACAATGTTACATTGAATAACCAACACAACTTACAAAACCAAAATGCAAGATGCTATAAATAATTACAACATATAACATTCACATTTATCATTCCTGAAGCAAGAATCTTTTTCATTGTCATTTATTTTCAGATATATTTTGACTAACCAACATCAAGACTCAGAATAAACAATGTTTCAAATTTCAAATTCAATTATTAATAAGATTCGTCTGTTACCAAGTTACAAGTCATCCCAGAAAATAATTACACATCCTGGTTTTCAAGCTAATTATAATTCCAGCTCATCTGTAAAACATATAATAATCTTCACAAGAAGTTTTTCAAGGGTCAGTCAGACTCAGTAGGATGAAAAAAAAGTGTAATCTAAATTTTTTTATATTATGTCATTTTAATAAAAAAATGTTGAAAAGCTCAATTAATTTCTTTAGGCAGAAAATGTGATGGCCTGGTCCTCTGTCAATCCGAGAAGATAAAAATTAAATAAAAGAAAAAATTCTGGCATTGGTATTATAACGGATTACATATCATCACTCATCCAATTTCTTATCTTACACTATGAAAAGTTAATGGTTCCATTTCGGCCGTTGCAACACCTTGCTGCATTTTTTTTTTGTTTGGTAAACAACTGGTCCCTGCCAGAATAAGCCTCTCTGATTGGCCAATAAACAGGAAGTATGGCATTTTACCGTGTTACCGAGGTTGGTCACGATTCTGAATACCACCAAAAAATCAGGAAAAAAAATAGAAAAATTTTGATACCAGTCACTACCATGACCAATTTCGGTAACAAAAGTACTATTATCGCCCACTTTATTTTCTTAGGGACCGTTCAGAATTTATGACTGGGGAGGGGGTGGGAGTTTTGGCCGAGGGGTACTAACTTTTCACACATGTTTCAAGGGGGGGGCATTAATTTTTGACAACACTATCAAGGGGGGGGTAAAAAATTTTAACAGAGAAAAAATATTAAAAAACACTCATAAACTCATTTTATTTGGACTTATTTACGTACAAATGTCCGCGAAATGACGCGAATCTGTACACACATAGTTGTATAACAGTATATATTTGTGTATTGCTTTGTATGTCGAGAGGGGGTACTAAAAATACGCATGAAACCTAAGGGTGGGGTACTAAAACTCTGCATGAAACTCAAGGGGGGGTATCAATTTTTGGCGGGAAGTTCCAGCAAAACTCCCACCCCCACCCCAGTCATAAATTCTGAACGGTCCCTTAGTGTCTTATCATGTACATAACTCATCTTATCTAATTATACATCTAACTTACCTTGTTTTTTTTTTCTCGTCTCATCCCTCAGAAAAGTTGGCAGTTCGAAAGTACGAATCCGAACAAACTTTACCAGTACACCGTCCCAGATGCAAATCAAATCTTTAAAGAAAGAAATTCCCGGAAGATGTTCTTCAAAAAAAGGGAAAACTGACTACAGAGGAATTACAGTCAATGGAAAAGCTAAGGTCAGTTTTCCCTTGAAGACATCTTGAATAATTGTAATAAAATAGTTGTAGAATAGAAATATAGTATAGAATAGTTGATATAATAGTAAAATAGTTCATATAATAGTAAATTAGTTATAGATTAGTAATATTCAAATAGAAAGGTAAAATTGTTATAGAATGTTAAAATAGTTTTAGAACTGTAAAATAGTGTAGAAAAGCAGTCATAACATAGATGAATAGTTACACAGTCTAATAACAAAATTAATTTAATGGAATTCTAAATATACTTGTAATGTATAGTAAATAGTCATAACATAGTAGCAAAATAGTTACATCTAAGTAGTGAAGTAGTTTTGTCAATCAGCCAAAAAGTATAATGTGCTTATTATATAGAAATATGAATCATTAATCTTTACACATAAATGTTTGATGTTCGTGCATGTTGCAATTATTTTACAACGCCAAAAAAAACACAATAAATATATATCACGACAAAAAAGTCAACATGACAACTCAACCCTATCAACTAAGTAAAATTTGTATTGCATGTCTTGCATGTTTCAATTTTTGATGTTTTTCATATTTTAAATCAGATTTCATACATGTATATTCCGAACTTCAATATAATATGATATAAGCCAATATAGCATGAAACAAATATTTATACAAAAACCACAAGCACAGCCTAAGGCAGGTAGGTGGGTAATGGTATAGCTAGTACACCGTTGCTCATAAATATGGAATACTTCAACATTCTCCATTGAAATTGACAAGTTTAGCAACTTCTGCTGGAGCACATGATGGTCTGATTCAACGGTAACTACTTCCAATGACCGCTTCAGGGAAGAACATGCTCTCGTGTAAATCGCATGCTGCAGTGTTAGACCCACGAAAAGTTACAGCAGCAAGAAATATGGAAATTCAGGGGTTTTTTTGGGGTGGGGTGCATTCAACCAAAAATTTAAATTCTTGCATAAAATGTAGTTGAGGCTTTCAAAGAGTGATCAAAGATGACGTGACCTTTACAATGGATCTTTCTTGCATTCACACTCTGAAATTTACTTTTATTTGACACTTTTTTTCCAAAAAAGTATTCCATATTTATGAGCAGGAGTGTATGTCTTTTAAGATAGTCCAAAATAATTATTGTAAAAAAAGAAAACTCTCATGAAATTCTCAATTTGAAACTCAAAATGGATAACCACAAAAGTAAAGCAAACACGTACAAAATTTCAGCCATTGTTATTCAGAGATTGCACAAAGCTTTTGAAATTAATAATGTAATACACCCAAACACATACCGCAAAACGGGGCAAAGTTGGCAATCCGAGGTAATGTTGGCAAGCTATTTTGACCCACTTAATGGAAGAAATGCCAACTTTTCCTCACTAACATGTATGGCAACTTTGCGAAAGATACCTGTGTCAGGTGAGGAAAGTTGGCATTTCTTCCATTAAGTGGGTCAAAATAACGTGCCAACTTTATCCCGGATTGCTAACTTTACCCCGTTCTACAGTATCTGAAATATTGGTCGATTTCCCAGAACTTCCCCAAGAGTGAAAATTTGTTTGCGTTCTCTTTGGTATAAGATAAACTTGGCATTACAAAGTAATATCTGAATGTTAGTCTCGATTGCTTAGCCTATTCTTGCTTATGTCTAGGGGCCTCAGACCAGTTCTGTCGCTGGTGATGGTTTTTGATTGGTTCACACAGAGAACAAGATGGTAACATGATATATTCCAACAGGATAGGGCACTAGAATACTGACAAGAGAGCCTAAGACTAATTTTCAGTAAACATACCTGACTTCTTGACTAACGTTCTGTGGTTGCCATGAGTGGCATCAGTTCCTATGGGGCTTTTTTGCCAAAGTATGCATGTTTCTGAATTTAAAAAATGTAATATTTCCCCTGACATCTTCCATGAAGGTGTGACCACTATTTTCCCCACAACTTTAAAATGAAACTGACGCCCCTGGTTGCCCCCCTCAATAGAGCTCAATATAAAATATGTTGGGTCTATACAACAAACTCAGAGGCATAGTGCAGCTATTAGTGCCATGAGTTTTGTTGATGCCCACTAATTGTGCTGAAAGAAGCAAACAATTATGCCTAATTTTAAACTGATTGACCAAGTTGAATTTAATTAAACTTCTTGACATGTTTGACAAAACATTCCAATTAATAAATGATTCATTACAAAACATTTTTTTCAGTCTGCCAAGGACAGTTGAGTCCAGACCACGTTTTTATGGTCCATACAATAATCATTTACGGCATTTTTCCTTTGCGTTTCAGACGAATACACGCTTGTGATCGGATCCTCACTGCTATCTGCCCCTGTGTCCCTAGTCCAACCATACATCGACCTTCCATGATGTGTTCAACAACGATGACAAACTACACTTCCATGGTGGATACTTGTACAGATTCTGGACCAAAATCGAGTCCATCATCTCGAAGGACCTCCGCATCGACTTATCTTAGGAACGACCTAACGGATCGAGAAACGGAGATACTGATGAAAAATATCAACAAACCATAGTCTCAGCTTTTTTGTTTTACTGTGAAATATAGGTCTGTTGTTCTTCATTGTGGAACTATAATATAATTATCATATTTGAAGACTCCTCATCTATTTAATATCTTAGAAACGACCTGACAGATGACAAAATTGAGATACTGATGAGAAATATCGACAGCGCCTAGTGTGAATTTGTTAAATTTGTTATGAAATTTGACTGGTCTGTTGTGATTGTTCTTCGTTGCTCAACCATAATGATATGATGTCTTGGAGGACCTAACGGCTCCCAAAATTGAGATACTGATGAGAAATATCGACAGCGCCTAGTGTGAATTTGTTAAATTTGTTATGAAATTTAGACCTGTTCTTTGAAGACCTCTCCATCTAATTATCTTAGAAATGAACTACCCGATCGCGAAACGGAGATACTGATGAAAAATATCAGCAGGGCCTAGTGGGATTTGTGTCAGCTTATTGGTATTATTGTGAAATTTAGGCCTGTCGTTCTTCATTCCTGGACCATAATGATATGATGTCTTGGATGGCCTCTTGTACAACTTGTCTCAAGAGACAACCTTATGGATAACAAAAAGGAGATATGAAGAATATCATGAGTAGAGAGCCTAATGTCAGAAAAAACTGGATATACCAATTAAGTTTATCAACTGTGCTGTGTGTCTTTGGTGTAACGATAAAAAATAATTGACATCGCTGAACCTGAATATAATTATAAACAAAAAGAGCCAGGAAATATACATCGACTTACCTTAAAAACAACCTGCCATGTCTCAACATGGAAATACTGATGAAGACTTGATAGAGCATACCTAATATATGTCGTTCTTGTCTTTAAATTGAATGAACTCATTTACTATTTCAAATCCTTATTTGAAATGTATATAATCGACTGGATGATCCGAAAGAAGGACCTTGGCATCGGTTGTACAAAAATCACATCATGGATCTGAAATGAACCTTACTCATATCTAGGGTAAGAGCAGTTCTGGGCATAACAAGTAAAACAGAGCTACACTGTGTGCAAACAAGGTAATGCGCACCACAGAAACTCATTTCTGGTGATCATCTCAGAATCCCACGGTGACCCAGTTGACAATGGGGCCCTAAATGGATTTCTCTAGTTTTGAATGTAAGAGTATTTTGCTTTCTGTTTGTAGTTTTGTTGGCTCTAACTTAATTATAATCATTTTATGTAGATTCACGTTTATTTAATCATGTGTCAATTGATTACTTCAGTTCTGTGACGGATCTCAAATGGTGAATTGTGAACTTAACGTCAAATCTTTATTTAGCTTGGCAGCAGGACAAGTTAAGACTAATTTGTACCAAAACAGCCCTCAACAGGAAATTCAACCCTTTGAGACCATCAGCCTACTTCAAAGTGTCCATCCAATCAGAGCTCAAAGACATCAGGTTGGACTTCTGAAATATTATAAGGACAGATGAGAAGTGCACCACCTTCTTATCTTATATATTATACTAGTGTAGATTGAAAACATAATATTTGAAGGCTAGTACCGGTGCTCATAACAAGAAGGATCACGCTAGATCTGCATAGAGTTGTTTTGTCATGAATACTTTTGGATATTTATTGTATATTTTCAAGAATAAAATCATATTACTCTTGGTTACTAATCCAAAACCAAGTCTCGGTATCGCTGCCAAAAAACAGTATCGAACCGGAGGCAAAACAAATTGAAATTGACAGGGTGTATGTAGTATGAAAAATGCTGAATAATTTCAGGATTTTGTAAATATTGTCATTTGCTATGACTGTAATGAGAAATTATGTACAATTAATATCAACATGAAACCTGAGTGTTCGAAGTTTGAAATGGACAATGTAACTTGTATAGCTTCATATTTGTAGCATGCATTGTAACATGAATAAACATGCATTGTTCGCTTTTTATATGTGCACATGAAGTCCAAATATGAAAGACAATTCAGTATGTACCAATAGGAGTGAAAGGTGTCCATTCCTTTTAATTTAGGGAATATTCAGCTGAATTTTTAGAAGATTGAGATTGGAACCTTTTTGGTCAGATATTGTGTCATATCTCACCAAAGCTGGACAAACAACCTGACATTGTGCGATGTTTTATGTAAATGAAGGTATGTTAGGGTAAAGCAGATGACCAAAGGTAAACATGCTATAGGGTAAAGAAGTAGTATTATGAGGAATTAAAAGAGTTACCATTGTGTAAATAATCAAGCGACAATAATTGGTGCTGCACCATGTCACAAGCAATTCTTGTTTCACGAAATAAGATTTACAGTTTTGGAAAAGAAGTGAAGCACTTTAAGCGGCGCTTAATTTTGCAATTTTCTCACTGAAGTATTCAGAGTGCCAATGCTCCCCAGAGTTGAAAGTGCAAGTGCACTTAGTTGAATAATTGGCTCTCTGCCAACTCTGTAGGATGACCTTTGACCCATGAGAGTCAGCCCATTTACTTTCTTAATTGATTTTCAGTTGATTGTGATTGGCCAACGAAATCTTTTCAGCAAGAGTTTAAATATTGATGAAACTGTATGATAAGTTTGAATGAGATTGGTTGGGAGAGGCGCCCTAGCAAGTGGTCATAAGTTTGGGAAAAATTTCTTTGGGAAGAGCTTTTGCTTCCTACCAGTCCATAAGCTCTTGATATATTCATTGTCAGACAGAATATTTATATTTTGATTTTTACTCTAAATTAACGTCTGTCGTTGTAATTATTTCAAAATTCTGATGGGCCAGTCCAGACACAATATCACATTGCTGAAGGCATTGGCCCGATCAGTACTGGTACTTGACCAAATTTAGGACAAAAAGTGTTATGACCTGAATCATGACTTATGTTTCATTGACAGCTTTACGTATTAAAGGTTGTTATGTTAAAGTACAGGAGATATCTTGGAGAATACATGTTAGATGTATTATATGTAAATGTACAATATTATTATGAATGATGTCTTGGAACACCAAGACGACAAAGAACAGATTGTTGATGTAATATAATATCATATTATCATGTAATGTATAAGTAATCATGTTTACTTGTATTGTAAATTTTGTAAATATATATATATATATATATATATATCATTGAATATTACTCCGATTTTTAGCAATTGATGAACAAAATTATATGACAAATTGAATACAGGGTGATGTATAAAACTTCAACTGAAATTTTGTAAAGTGAACATATATGTATGTACTAACGTCTCAAGTAGGTAGAATTTCGTGAGACTTTTCAAGACAATTTTGATACCATGTGAGTCATAGTAGGCCAAGGCCCATATCTTATAGACAATTTAGTCCGGAGAGGGGTGGGTGGTTTTTCCTTTATGATGGCCAACTGCAAGTGTACCAATGGGATTTCGGTATATGGGTGAGGCAGTATCTATTTTGACTCTATCAAGGTATATTGATGCTGAGAGACCACAGACTGGCACAGAGGGACATCCACATAAAATTATTTAGAAGAAGTTGAACTGCCCCCCTCTGGGTAGACTTTGGCTTAGTTATATTTGCTTAGTATCATTGATGTAACTACAATAATAACCCCACTCCATCACAATATGGCAGCTATCTTGGCGGCAGCTGCCTTTAATGGGGTAGCAGGGGCGGATTCACCACTGGACCTCCCCTTTCTATATTCCTGGATCGGCCTCTGGGTAGAGAAAAGGAAAAAATGCACTGAGGGCAGGGCATAGGTCTCTACACCATCCAGGATGGCCACCATATTATGATGGTGCAGGGTTATTTGTGTAGTGATGTAGTAAAAATTAGTTACTGACATCTGATTAGCTATTCTGATACTTCTTGAACCATTTATCATTGTATTGATTATGTTACGTTTTGTTAAATTTTGTTATATTTAGTATGGAAACTTCTGTTGTCCAGATAAAGTTTGTGTATCTCAAATATAAATTGTTCAAATGCATTGTAAACCATTCACTATTTAACAATGAAGTTGTTCAATATAATATTGTATGGTTTTCTATTGCGGCTTTGAGGTTTTTGTTGGTGTGGTAAGGTTTTTGTACCAAGTTGTACTGAAGTTTTGGTGCCTGCCCATTGTAAATTACTATTGTCACTGACTGTACATATTAAATAAAAGTATTGTTCAACATTTAGAAAAAAAAAGAGTTGCGTCAAACATTCCATATAATGCATGTTCTCAGTAGCTCTGTTGGTAGATTTCTGGGTCTGTAAATCTCACGACAAAAAAAGCTGGTTCAAATCTTGTCGAATTTTTCGGAAAGAAGTTCCAAATTACGATTCTAGATTTAAACTTTGATAGAATAGGTTTCCGTTGGTAGAGAGCTAGGTCTAAAACTCTATAGTGTAGGTTCAAAAGATGCTTGTTCAAGTCTTGATGAAATTTCTGAACCAGAGTTCTATTATACAAAAATACAAGATTTAAACTTCTATAGAATATATACCGTAATATGGGGTGAATCGGGACACTGGGGTGAATCGGGACAGAACAGGGAAACATTTTATTTGCTCAAAGAACACCAGCTTATACTTGTCTTAGGAATTTGATTTTTGGTACACGTTTTCTAAACATACCCGAGCATATTCTGACAGAATTTTGTACTTCTAACTGCAGGCAGTGAGAAGCTGCAGTACCTTAAACTCGGCGATGCAGAAATGGTATTTTTACATGCTGGTCAAAACTTTGCCAGTACCATACTAAATATAAATACTAGACTCATAAAACTTTCAGCAAACCTTAAAATTGGTCTGATATGGTTCTAGGGGACCATAATAAAAGAGTGGATTTGGCATTGTGTGTGTTTGGTCCTGGGTTCAGATCTAGATCAATGCCAAAGTTGCGGGATTTCACCAAAATAACCATACTAATTTTCATTAGAGAGTACTGGCGTGACTTTTTGATAAGTGTTACTGAACTTGGCATCATTCACGGTAGATTTAGTCCAGAATTATCAATAACTAGAGAAATTAGAAGAAAAAAAACTAGTTTTAAATAGTTTTCAGTCATTTATCACATATTTTTAAATATGCATATTATCAATGAAATTAATTTCATATTTTCCTGAAAAAATTTTTTTGGCATGTTGAACATGTTTTCTAATGTTTATCCACCAGTGGCAATGAATACTAGTCAACTAGTAACCATGCCAAGTCGTAACCAAACCAACTCGTAACCAAGTAGTAACCAAGAGATTTTCAAATCAAGGGACCATGACCAAGTAGTAACCAAAAAATAAAAATTGTATACCAACTCGTAACCAGTACTCATCGCCAACTCGTAACCAGGGAAGACCAACTAGTAACCATGGAAGACCAACTCGTAACCAGGGAAGACCAACTGGTAACCAGGGAAGACCATCTCGTAACCACCAGTTGATCTTTGGCGGCAGTTTACCAACTTGTAATCACGGCAGATGGTGCATTGCTTGATAACCCAAGTTAGATGACAGGGGAAGCCACAAACTTTGGTAGGGCCTTGGTTACGAATTGGCAGGGCCCTGCCTGATTACGACTTGGTAGGGCCTTGGTTACGACTTGGTAGGGCCCTTGGTTACTAGTTGGTAAGGAAAATAAATTGATTTTAGTGAGTGGTTACCAGTTGTTGACCCACCAAAAAAGGATGGTTACGAGTTGGCAGAGCTTTTGGTTACCAGTTGGTTGGTTACCAGTTGGTTGGTTACCAGTTGGTTTGGTTACCAGTTGGCATGGTTACTAGTTGACTTGATACCGTGGCAATCATTCAAAGAAGGTAGGGAGTGTTGATTGAGGAAATAATGGAGTGTCCCGATTCACCCCAAAGTATGGGGTGAATTGGGACAGTGGTTTTCTGGGCCCTGAGCAGTGGGAATTTTAGTTATCATATCAAGCTCCTAGGGGTACTTTAACCTTGTGCTCAGACACAATTTGACACCAAATTTTGATTTTCTAAATTGATTTTTGCCCATGCTGTGACTGAAAAACGGCCAATTCTGTCCCGATTCACCCCATATTACGGTAGGCTCCCAGTCAGCTTAGTCGGCAGAGATCTTGGTCTGTAATTCTGCAGGATCAAAAGACCCTGGTTGAAATCTGGTTGAATTTTCTGAACCAGAGTTCTAAATGGCATAAAATTTAATAACTATAGTTGGACAATGGACAGGTTCCTAGTCAGCTGAGTTGGTAGAGAGTTTGGTCTGTAATTCTGCAGGATCGAAAGACCATGGTTCAAATCTCGTTGAATTTTTGAGACAAGATTTCTTTATAACATAAATACAAGATTCAAAAATTAGATTGGCCAGGTTCCCAGTTAGCTCAGATGGTAGAGTGCTTGGTCTGTAATTCCCGAGAATCAAATATGCTGGTTAAAATCTTGAATTTCTGACCTAGGGTTCTAAATTAGATTTATAAATACCAAATTTAAACTTCTAGGGTCCCGGTTAGCTCAGGTGGTAGAGTACTTAGTAATTCTGTAGAATCAAAAGACACTGGTTCAAATCTCAAATTTTCTGAACTAGAGTTCTAAATTACATAAATACTATATTTAAACCACTGTAGAATAGGTTCCCGGTTAGCTCAGTTGGTAGAGTGCTTGGTCTGTAATTCTGTAGGATCAAAAAACGCCTGTTAAAATCTTGAATTTTCTGAATCTCAGATCTAAATTATAAATACCAGATTTATACTTTTATGGAATAGGTTCCCAGTTAGCTCAGTTGGTAGAGTGCTTTGTGTGCATTTAACAGGGATCAAGAGATGCTGGTTCAAATCTTGTAGAATTTTTCACCAGGGTTTTACATGACATAAATACCAGACTTAAACTTCAATACATTAGGTTCCCAGTCAGCTCAGTTGGTAGAGTGCTTGGGATGTAATTCTGTAGGATGAAAAGACACTGGTTCGACTCATGTTGAATTTTCTGAACCTGAGTTCAAAATTACATATTAAATACAATATTTCTAGGTATACAGAATAGGTTCCTAGTTAGCTAAGTTGGTAGAGTGGTTGGTCTGCAATTCTGAAGGATAAAAAAATACTGGTTCAAATCTTGAATTTCTGAACTAGGGTTCTGAATTACTTTTATAAATACCAGATTTTAACGTCTATGGAATAAGTTCCCAGTTAGCTCAGTTGGTAGAGTGCTTGGTCAGGAATTTGGAGCATCAACAGATGCTGGTTCAAATCTTGAATTTTCTGAACCAGAGTTCAAAATGACTTAAATTCCAGATTTAAAATTAGGTAAGACTAGTTCCCAGTTAGCTCAGTTGGTAGAGCACTAGGTCACAAATTCTGTAGGATCAAAGATGCTGGTCCAAGTACTGTTGAATTTTCTGAACCAGACTTGTAAATTACATAAATACTAGATTCAAACTTCAATTGGACAGGTTCCCAGTTAGCTCAGTTGGTAGAGTGCTTGCATGATCTGTAATTATGTACATTCAAAAGACACTGGTTCAAATCTGGTTGAATTTCCCCAACCAGAGTTCTAAATGTCATATAAATGAAATCTGTAAACTTCTATTAGAGAAGTCCTCAGTAGCTCAGTTGGTAGAGAGGTTGAAATTACTTGATCTTACTTAGACCAGCACACCTAGATCTTGCTGGGCACTGGGTCAGAATACAAGTTGTGAATTTTACTTTTTTCTGTAATTTGGTAACACGCTGACACACGAAAAATATTTTTCAATGTTATACAACTTTGTATATTGTATTGTATATATATTCCTATTTAAGCTTCTAAGGAAGCCCACCTCACCCCCAAACCCCCTCTCCTCCCAAGTGGGAGGCGAGAAGGCAGGAAAAGGGCCAGGATTGAACTGGGGACCGCCTTAGCAGTGACCGACCACTCTACCACTAGACCATGACTGTCAGAGGAAAGTAATATTCAACATCTGTATTTAATGATGAATAATCTTACAAATAGGCAATGAACAACAGAAAAGGGGTCTTGAACATGGTCTCTTTGCTTTCACGGACAAGTACTGTACCACTGAGCCACCACGACTGCCAAATCATTAGGAATTAAATCCCCTATCTAATGTGTAAAGGAACACCAGTTAATCGCCAGAAAAGGGACTAGAACTCACTCCTTCAAGCTTCGGAGGCAACCACTTTACCACTAGACCAACTCTACCAATGCACTTGTCATACAAAATTTAAGTAGAAATTTAAAACTACAGCTGCTGCTAAAAATAGCATTTGATGCACACCACCTGGAGTCAATTTTGAGAAGGACCATCAAAATTTCTGTGTCTTCAAGCACCAACCTCACTGGTCTAGCTGGTAGAGAGGTTGGAATTAAAATAGGTGTTAGGGTTAGGTGTTAGGTGTAGGATAGGTGCTAGGATAGGTTAGGCGGAACAGGTAGGCCTATAGGGCAAGACCACTGTCATACGCTGCCCTTCAAAGACTTCAATCCCATTTTATTTCAGATTTGAACCGACAAAACAATGAACATAGCGGCTGCAGTGACTGATTCCAAGAATCCCGAATCTTATAGTTTCATTTGAAATGAAATATTGCTCCTTTGTTGAAACAAGCAGAAGCCTTCAGTAAATATATTTCACAATTCTGTCCAATTTCCAGGAGACACCCAAATGCCAAGAAAACGCCAATCAACATTAAAACCATCAAATTCACGAGTTGGTGAAAACCACAGAAATTATACTGTAATGGACTTGGAAGAGAGACCCAGATTTGTATTTTCTGCAGAATTAATGCCAATGATTCAAAAACCAAAACCCAAAATTTGAAATTAAAGCAAAAATCAAGAAAAAAACAGTATGATCATGAAATTTCAATCTTTGATGAAATTCACATGCACAAGAAATGCGCATTTTAATAAGATCAATTTGAAAACGGAAACATAAAAAAAACAAAAGATCAATAGCATAAAATTAAATATTATGTTTAATAACCATTACATCATTTCGTAACACATGCAGTAAATGCAATATTTAACACTGTGTGTAGTGACCATAGAAATACATAGAATGGACATGAGGCTCTGGCAGATGAAGCAACCAAATCCACCATCTTGGAACTGCCCTGTATCCTGGCACAATGTAACCGTGACGTCACCAATAACAGTGATATCACTTATAACAATGGCATGATGTCACATCACAATTAGTCTATTGTGACGTCATGTCTCAGGGCAGTTCCAATATGGCAGATTTGGTGACCTCATCTTGAGGTGGCATCATACAACTTCATGTCCGTTCTATGTATTTCTATGGTAGTGACAGACCTGTGTCAGCAATTCCTATAATCTGACAATGCGACCTTCGAGAAATTTACATGTTATACCATAGTTGATTTGTGCTAGCTTATAGATTTATTAGATAGAGATATATATATAAAATCTTATTTGACAATTCAACATGATGAGATGCATGTGTCCAAGAGAATATTATACATACAATATATTATGAACTGTACCGGAAGAGTATTTATACACAATGAGATCATTTTCATCATATATCATAAAATTTCAACTTCATAACTCATAATATCTGTCTATATGATTGTTTGGAAAAGTGGGAAATATTCATCTATCATTAATATTTTTTTATACTTATGTGGATTCTCAAACCAGACACAAGCAAAAAAAGAATACTTTGATCACTTTGTTATTTTTACAATACATGAAACTTAATAAGTCTTAAAAAGACATGATTTAAGATGTTAGTGTCATGATTACACTCTTGAATAAAATATAATCAAATCTATACCCCTGCTAATTGCCAAACCTGCACCTTTTCAAGGCAAACACACAATCTGTTGTATCAAGTCATAGCAGTACACACTGATTCTCCAGTAACGACACAAAAATGTCATCAGAAAAATCTTCATTATCAGCAATCCAACGGGATAATATTTTGACAAAAGGACTTTAACATTGGATAACGAGTTAACAGATTCTGAAGTTATCATGAAGACATTCAGACTGATTCACAGTGATTGTTTTGTTAATAGTATACATACTGACATTGTGCAATGTCTAAAAGCTGAGAAAATGCAAAAAAACTAAAGAGTGTTGTTCAGTTTGAGACAAGCTCCAGTGAAGCATGCAGTGCTGTACAAGTTATCTTGCTTTTAGTGATAGCTATCAATCAGGCCAACCATTCAGCTCTTTTAAAATGCCTTTAACATCACAATTCATTCTTTGATTCAATCTCACCTGTAACACATTTCAATATTACTAAATTTCAACAAAACTTGTTTACTATCGGAAAGCTCACTTTTAATATTTGCCATTATCAATATTTTAAATTTGATAATCAACAATTGAAATTAAAAAATACTGCTGTGCATAAATACATAATTCCTAATACTTCAAATATTCTAGCTTTGTGAGATGACTTTCCAAGATTTGCTATTTTTCGTCTCTTCGTTTTCTGGTCCTAAGAATGAGGTCGAACAATTTCTGTTATTCGAAGATAAGTATCTGAAACACAAAAGAAAAGGTTCGGATAACAGTCATCTAAAGTTCATGACTCATAAATACTGTTAGTTCATTGCTATGGGTATTTGCAGGTAATTATATGGTTTGCCTGGTTTGGTCTGCATTTTGCAGCTGTGAAGGACCAGGCAAGAATATTTCATTAGAGGTGCTCTATTTAAAGTCTGCACTCACATGCCAAGTCTTTTAAACATTTAAAGCATAGTTATGGCCGGAGTACATTTATAAAACGAGCACCAATATCGCCTCAGATTCAAATTTTGAGGTTTTGGTGAGAATAAATTTGAAAAGTGTGTGTAAATTTAACGTTATCCTATGGAGACAGTCAATACATATTGCTTGGCAGAGACAGCAACTAACTAATCAAAATTTTTTGATGTGAATAGTTTGCCCGATTATATAACACCAATATTTGAAGCAAAATAAATTGAAAATTTAACATTCTTTTAAAAAAACCCTTCCACATAATATACTAATTTTGCAGAGTAGCTTGTCAGTCTGCATTAATAAGCCAAAATATCCGAATATAAAATTAGACCAATAAAGAAAGTTTCTCATACTTTTCAGTGACTTGAATGATGTCTTCCTTCGAGACGGTGAACAGCTGTTGTCTGTGTCCCTGTCTCATGTCATCATCGATGCCGTACAGGAACTGACGCACGCCCCTCGATCCTGGGGGTACTGGAGCGTCAACCTGAAACACAACATTTACATTAATTGTCATAATATTTTCTCAATCAATTACAGGACTTTCATTGTTTTCTCAACTGCTCAGAATGCAGAAAGTGTTACTCCCCACTTGTCTGTTGAATCACAAACCGGAACCAGTTAGTTTTGTGTTCCTATTGTGAAAATCATCCACCAGATGGGAGGCCACAAGTTATGGTTCTACAACAGCGCACCAAGAGGAGTCAAAGAAAATTTCCAATTGCCCAATGAAATACAATGAGCGAAATTGTGAAGTCGATAAATAGAGATGTCAAAATGTTCAGTGTCGATGTCGCTGTGTCACGAAATTCGACATTTTAATTTTCATTCATCGACTATATACCCAGGATTCAGTGGACACAATAAACTAAAGCCAAGGGCCAGTCATCAAGAGTGGCACATCCCTCCCTTTTTTGGAGCCCAGGTAGAAACACTACAATTACAATACCATGAGCGAAGTGAAGCACATTTTTGGAAACACTCAAAATACAATAAGTTACGACTTACCTGAGCAAAAATGGCCAGTTTGGCCTCGTCCAGATCCTGCTGAGTGAAGTCCCCACTGTTGGCCCATGAAACTGCATTGTCAAAGGCGTCAAGGGTTCTCATGGAATTCGGATCTCTGAAATTTGTGAACTCTGAATAAATTTGACAATTTGGAACAAGTAGATCTATTTAAACTTGAGTCTTAATGGAAATTTTGCACAACTGGCTTGTGATCGTTGAGGCGCACTCGTTATCTGTCAAAAAGAGAAAATTTGATGTTGTTTGAAAGTGTCTGACATTTTGCCCTAATTCTTTCATTGCCTGCAAATCAACATTATTTTAGCCGTGTCCTTTTCAAAGCAAAGTACATAAGAAGTTAAAGTACACTTTACCTGTAAGAATAAAAGCTAAACACTCCTGGTTCTCCTGATCGTGCGCCGCCTCCGTAAGCTCCGCCCTTCTCTCGGATTTCTCGATGCAAAAATTTGTTCGTCATTAACCGTCCGAGTATTCGTAAACTGCAATGAATAGGTGGAAGTTATGCTAATTATCCTAAAAAAAAAAAAATTTCTTTCTTAAACACGTTCGGGTTATACACACTGCTAGAAATTCCAGTTAATAAATACACATTAATAACAGTGTTCTTTCAGTGACAGAAATGCCATTAGCGATGCATACATGTGGAAAAATTTCTCGAGAAGATCCGAGATGCTTAAAATCAATTATGTCTGGCCTAATGGCTAGGAAAAGCACTGATTATTAATTAAGTATTTATATCAGATAAGAAACCTACCATGCAAAGTCTCTGTTTGTGTAAGGGACGGTCTTCACACTTCTGCTCATGTAGTGCACTTGGAAGGGAAGGGCAAAGTGAGTATCGGCACAGGCAAGGGGGTACTTTTCAGTGACCTGTAACAGAAAATTAAGAAGGCATTTAACAATCGATACTCTATCTTGGGCAGAAGGATATCTAGGTTTATGAAGCTAGACTGCAGAGCCAAAAAAAAATCAAAACAAGGAAGGCATTTTTCTACATTCAATCACAAGTAAAAACTGCTTTTACATAAATCTCAATAATTATGGGAAGCACAGCCCATTTTACTTCTTAAAGTCAGGCAGCCAGGTTAAAAAAATGCACATACCTTAGTGAACTTTGACTTCAGGGGTTTCCCATAATTGTTGAGTTTGTTGATGAACCTCTCCATTGAAGTGGTCGCCTTTTCCATGTATTTGGGAGTGGCGTTTATCGAGCACCTCAAGTTGTCTTTGACTAAGAGTCGTTTGCCAATCGTCTTCATGTTTTGGATGATTGGGGACAGGTCTGACATCTCAGCAATGTTTTTCATCAGAGAAACCTAAAAGAGAAAGTTATTATTCAACTTTGAAGGAAAATATCGCAGAAAGTCTTATTTTTCACCAGCAAGGAGCTTCTATCCATATCATATGACTTTAATACTGAACTGACAGAAGTCCTCCAAATATGTAGGCCTACTTTCAATTCTAAATTAACAGATTTAAGATTTCATTTACCTCAGAACAGCCAATTTTTTTTAAACTTACATTCATCATTCATGTATTCTGTTCAATACTACAATGTACACATCTTCAAAGCTAGGCTTACTATGTACATGTTTCTATCACAATGAAAAAGTTAACATTTAGAACTAAAAGGAGTTTCCAGACCTAAACTTTTAGCTTTGAAAATTGGATGTTCAATGAAATTTTATTCCAATCATTTAATCATTTTACAGAATGTAGATGGATGGATGATTGGGGATTTACGTCCTGTATTTATGCACATGGTAGGCTAATTAGGACAGGAGGAGGACACGGCAATGAGGTGAAGGATGATTGAAACAGCCGTCCAATATAGGCCCAGGTGACCCGGCAAGAGCTGGATTCAAACCGTGGACCCAGCGATTGGCAGCCCAGCATGCTACCACTAGACCAACCCTCCCCCCTTACAGAATGCAGAAGTTGTAAGTTGTTCAGAATCATCGATATGATGCATAAATCTAGCCTTTCAAAAAATGTTGGCCAAAAAAAATTTCCTGAACATTCAAAATACCTGTGCCATCCCCGACATCTCCTCCTTCAGTCGACTACTAGCTGTTAGTGAACTGGCAGAGTGAGTCATGGCGTAGGCATGGCCAGCGTCCACTATACTACTGGACAACTCTGCAGCACTCATCATGATAAGGGTCTTTAGACGGTCAGTATCTCCCAGGTTAACCCTGAAAACAAGAAATTTATTTTCAATTACAAACAAGAATCTGTGGATTCAAAGCCTGAGAGGATAAGATGCAAGTCATGAGAGCGAAGGGAACAACTTTTTTTTTTTAAGTTTCTGTGACTATCAATTAGTGATTGACGACTAACACAACATGCCATCCTGTGTTTCATACACTGCTTCTTCCTCATTATTGCAATAACATAATTATTAGTACATGTAGAAGAAAAATTATCCAAAAAAAATCGGAAATGCACTATTTTCATACAGCAAAATAGAAGTCACTGTTCAAGATAACATTTTGGAAGTTATGGTAAGGTTCCTTGAGTCAGACAGCTGGATTTGAAAATCTTTTGGTTGCGCCATCATGCTTGGACTATGTGTTACAGGGCCTCAAATCAAATGTTTCAAGTTTCACTAACCCAAATGGACAGCTCTCGCGTCCAAAGGGAAAACCTAGTAAGTCACATTTTGGGCCAAATTGAGTTAAGATCCAAATAGGACTTCTGAGACATGTTTCAATATATTTATTAGGTCTAGATTTTGCAGAAGTGGCCCGTCACCCCAGAATGACACTGGCAAATCCCAGTAAGTCAATCTCTTACAGCAAGGACTGGAATTTCAAAGTCAATTTTCTCAGAAACTCCAAAATGTGACTTACTAGGTTTTCCCTTTGGACGCTAGAGCTGATCCTATGCCCTTTACAATGTCCGACTTAAGAAAATGTCAGACTCGAGGAATCTTACCCTACCCTATTTGGATAAGTATATACACATCAATGTAAATTAATAGTGAACGAAAACATGCAGTATTAAAGAATCAACGGCAGGGTGTGAAAGGTCTTCGGATGACTGGTAGACTAATTATTGATTTTTTTTCAGAAGGGGTTTGGACCAGATGAGTTATAGGGCTTTACGTCCCATATTTTTATACTGGCTGGGCTCAATACAAAAGGCAGAGACCATTCAGGGTGTCTTGAGCATTTTTGAAACCAAATTCCAGGATTTTCCAGGTTTTCCAAACCAAATTTTCCCAAAATCGAGGCCAATCTTTGGGCGAACATACACAGTAACTTAATTCCAGGCTTTTCCAGGCCTTTTGTGCCAAATGCAGTTTTTTTCAAGGCTGTTTTACAAGGCCTGAAATTTAAGAAACCAAATTCCAGATTTTTCCAGGCATATTAAGGATTGGCAGTCACCCTGCCATGTAATGATACTAATCAGGCATCACCTGATGGAAAAAAAGAGTTAATTTGAGCCGCCGTTCACACCCTGAATTGCTGTGCAATAAAACTAGACAATCACTACACAAAATTCATTTTTATTTAAAATGTATTAATGAGCACTCAATTCAACTCTGCACTTAGAATAATATTTGATTAAGTCAGATTCACACTTTATTACAATGTAACACACAGAGCTATACATGTAAATTTATGTAAATTTAGCATCCTCCCCTGGAGGGGTCGGGATTAATCTCTGTGAATGAAAACCCGCAGACTTGTGGTAATTAATTTGTTTGGATTTGGTAAAAAGAACTGCTAAGAACCGGGAGGAGCATGCGCACTATGGATGTGTCATGTGAACACTTGGTGCCAAAAAATTTGGAGCAAAAAAGCGGAACCTCAGCTTGGACCGGACAAAAGAGGACTTTTGGCATTTTATTAATTACCACAAAGTCTGGAGATGAACAAAATAGAAGAACAGAGGTATAAATGTATGGAGTCAGAATGTATGGCAGTAAAAAGAAGACGAAATGTTGAAGAATGTTGATGTTGACAACTACTCATCTAGACATTTATACATTATAAGAACTCTGTTACAACGACAACATTTATTCAGAACAATAAATGATGAATTTTGCAACTTACGGATGCCTTCATTAAGTAACATAGAAATAAATACAGGAAAAATTTTCACCAACAATATAGCTTTAATGAGAAAATCATCTTTAAAAAATTTAATGTGACATATAAATGATCAATAGAATCTTTTATTAAAAAGTTAATAATATAATACCTACCCATTAAATATATCGCCCCATAAATTCATCATCTTATCGAGGTTGCGGTCCAGGCAGTATGATGATAAAACAATACCCTGAAAGGAAAAGTATTAAGGATTTAGGTCGAAGAAAATTAAATTTATTTTGATGATGCATTTTCCTGTTTCATGAATATGGGTATTGGAGAGAGCGAAATTTATCTTTCAATTGCCAGAAATGGTAAATTTTTAACCAGATTTGGTATTACAAGATTATCTATCTCCAAACAACCAAAATTATCAAAAATGCTTCTGCATGCCCAGGTAGCCATTCTCCAGTATTAAAAATCTGATTTTCGAAAACAAAATGAAATTTTTAACAACAAGATCAAAGGGCACTCTCAAACATCTAAACCAATTTCTCTGTTCACTAGTAGGATACAGATATGAATGCAAACCTGCATTTTTTAGACGCGATTCCCCCATTCTCATGATACGATACATCTTCAAATAACGAATCATGGTCACAATACGATTTAAGATACAACAAATGATTGTGTACATCATGGAGACAGCTTCTGATCAAACTTCTGACCAAAACAGAAAATAAGAGTGTACACATTGTACTAAGTACTACATACCTGTTCAAACATATTGCTGTCACTACTATGATCACAGATGTGCGGAGAAGCAGACATTCCTCCCGTGTGTAAGTCAATTTGCTGAGAAAGTTCCCGATAGTCCATCATGCCAGCGCCCATTCTGTGGGGAAGTAATTACAATTTAAAGAATTTTTCATCTTTAAGCCAAAAGCCATGCACTTACTTGTAAACCAATCAACATTTTCACTATTTTAACTATTATGTAATAAATTACTGACCCCTTCTCAATAGACCTATACTTAAATAGCGCCTCACAGCATTGAAATATAGAAAAATATTACACTGCACGTACACCTTCTATGAAAGGTACGGCTCAACTAACAAGTTTTCAGCAAAGAGCGGCACTAATCAGCGCTGGGTGTAATTCAATTCATGAATTGCATTAATTCAAATTAATTCAAAATTAACACCATTAATATGTGATGTATCTTTGTCCTGACATAACACAAATTTCATCATTCACATACTTTGTCACGACTGAAGTGAACAACGGCACATAAGGCTTCAATTCTTCGTCTAATCCTGCGATGTTTGATATTGCTCGGAAATAGACGACCCCATTGGTCGGCTGGGCCGATAACTGGATGGGAATATTACCTGAAAATAAAACAATTCTCAGATTCAGAGTGCAAAAATCCTTCCTAGATAAATTTGTTAAAGGTGCTCTGGCAAATATTTAATCCACCATCACAAAATTACATGGTTTCATGTGCAGTATGCCATGCAACAAACATGAAAATCTTCTTCCCTCTCTCGGACTTCTCCGATGCTATAGCTCACAGGTCACACGACCACCAACGCCCAAGGGTTATGGTCATGTGACACTAAGAGGAGCAGAAAGCTGAACACTACAGAAGAAGGACGAAAGCTATCATTTGTGCAAATAGGCCTAATACAGTAAATACACCTTTGATGTGCACAAGGAATACCATATAATAGGGTGAAGTTGGCTCTTCTGGGGAAAAGTTGGCCATCTAATTTACCCCACCGAATGGCAGACATGACAACTTTCCTAACTGACACAGGTGGCCAACTTTCCTGAAGCAACCTGTGTCAGTGAGGAAAGTAGGCAAACTAGGCATGTCTGTTATTCAGTGGGGTAAAATAGGAGGCCACTTTTCCCCTGACGGCCACTTTACCTCTTTCTACCATACTCTATACATTAATTATGGATTTCCAAGGCCAGGATCAGACCTACACAGATGGATGCATAAATCGGGCTTTTACGTCCTGTATTTCATTACTTGGTAGGCTAATAAGGCTGCATTTATTCTCCCTATATGCAAATCCATATGCTCCAAATACACTCCCTTGTGGAAAAGTAAATATATTTGTTTGCAGTACAATCAGAGTATCCCTGCCGGGTATAAGTCTAAAAACTCTCAGCCTTCCTGCCCACTCCTGACACAGTTGAAAACACCTTCCCCAGTTATCCCACTCACCCCAACTATGCACCTACCCTTATTATTCTCTCCTCTGCTTCTGATGCATAACTAAAATCGTCTCACTAATCTCTTATATACGCTTTTTTATCCATCTCCGATCCTCCGCTTGAGGTCCCACGCTCGATTCATTTCTCTTACAAAATTTACAAACACAGGTCGCGCTGACAGCCTGCCAAATCTCCCACCAGAGGGATACATTGTCCATCCCCCACCTATCGGCCGTTTTCTGTACTACCAACACCTGCTATTGCCAGTGATCTGTACGTACATAGACATCACTGATTCATTCATTCCACTTCACTTTCGCAATTGCTATCATCCCCAATCAAATTGGCCCACCAATATCTTTCCTAATTGCTATTCACTATCTCAAGTGCGATTTCTCTCTCTATTCAAATGCTCACCCCGCAATGCACTATCTGCACTTCTTTTTAAAGCAAACAATCTTTTATTTTATTCCTTTATCCATTTCCATACTAATACCAATGGTCTATCTATATCTGCTCATGCAAAAATGCACATTGCCTGTGAAAATGCAGTATATAATCAGATATACTTAAAGAAGACAGCAACAAATATTTCATCCCCTTTCAATGGGTAATGCTAGTATTTGATAATTTGAATAATTCAAGCACTTCAAATGCACTCTTTTTTCCTCTGGGTACCACTAGACCAACCCTCACCTGAGCTACACAGAACTTTATTGAATCATGAAACCATTAAAACCACAAACGTTGATGTAACTTACTAGTTTCAATAATTTCTGTATCGACAGGAGTGATAGAGGAGGGGATGTCCATGATTTTCAAAGTTGGAAGACAGGAGAGGTCCTCTTCTTTGTTCTGCACTTCGATCAGTTCTTGACCTGAAAATTTATTAACAGAAATAAATAATAAAATAAAATTGTGTACGGCTCTAAAATCATCAATGCAAACTTAATCAAACTCTGCAAATATGATAAAGGCTAATGACAAAGGGGATTCGCAGCCTTTTTTGTCTGTTTGACGTCATAGCCAAGCACAAGTAAAGATTATCAAAGGCTGTATTAGAAGACGAAGGGCTCTCTCAAGTCAATGTTTTTTAATAGGAAGTACCATTGCCACACATGAAAGAGGCCCTTGAACAAATGACTGAACAAGGTAAAATATGTGACACAACCATGTTCGCAACAGAATACTTTTTTTTCTAATGTAATTAATAAAAGAAAGTAAATCATATATATAGCCTATCAACCCACCTTGAGTGAAAACGTGTTCCTTGTCTTGGCTGGACAGATTTTCCACCATTCCTTGCAACATCTGCTTTTCTTGTTCTTGCCTCTTCGATTCAAATTGGTCGTCGGGCCCCATGACAAGTGTAAGCTTGTGATTGTTGTCCTGGAACAGAAAGACAAAGGTATAATTCAACTTCAATTCGGTTAAAATAGGACATATTCTTCCTTTTACATTGATAAATTTGAAAATATCAGAGGCACAGTTCTTCCATCCTGTAATTTTACAATACTCTTGCATGATTTAGAAACTAAGTACCATCATCATCTGAGCATGCTTTCCCTCTTGATTAACTGGTCTGGGTAAAAAGGATTTTAAATTGTCTCGCACAAACATTTGCACAAGGCAAAAATTAATTATGAACAGATTCATGTCAAATTAATTAAAGAATGGATGGATGGATGATTGGGGCTTTACGTCCTGTGTTTATGCACTTGGAGGCTAATTAGGACAGGAGGAAGAAACAGCAATGAGGCGAAGGATGATTGAAACAGCCGTCCAACATAAGCCAAGGTGATCCAGCAAGAGCTGGATTCAAACCCGGGACCAAGCAATTGGCAGTCCAGCACGCTACCACTAGACCAACCCTACCCCCCCTCCCCCCAGTTAAAATATGACAAATTCTTTCCTTTTACACTGATAAATTTGAAATTGCAAATATCAAAGGCACAGTTCTTCCATCTGGTAATTTTACAATACTCTTGCATACTTTAGAGGTTAAGTATCATCATCATCTGATCACGCTTTCTCTCTTCATTAAGTGGCATGGGTAAAAAAGACAGACTGCAGAAGAAAGCAAAGTTGGGTTTACAAGGATTTTAAATTGTCTCGCACAAACATTTGCACAAGGCAAAAATTAATTATGAACAGATTCATGTCAAATTAATTTAAGAAAATATCAGACACAACATACCTTGAAGTATTTCTTCACCATCTTTTGCAGGTATTGAGGGTCGGCCGCCAGATTCTTCTTGAATAAATCGACATATTTCGTGACCTGGATATTCTCTGTGACGTCGGCATCATGAATCCATGAACCAATTAATTGCTGAAAAAAAGAAACACATTTTGAGCAACTGAAGTCATGTGATGAGTCAAGTGACGTGTCTTATGACAACAGCAGCACATAGAAGTGAACGTGCAAAGGATCAGAGTTATCAAACTGTCACACAGCCTTGAAAATCAAAGAGTTTTCATGGAATTTTTTAAGAAGCTAATGTCATAACTAAACATTTTTTTGCGATTTTACACATTTTATTAGAAAGATTTTTTACATGAAAACACATATTTTGGAGACAGATGATTGGGGCTTAATGTTCTGTATTTATGCACTTGGAGGCTAATTAGGACAAGAGGAGGACAAGACAACGAGGTGAAGGATGCTTGAAACAGCAGTCCAACATAGGCTCAGGTGACCAAGCAAGAGCTGGATTTGAACCCTGGAACCAGTGATTGGCAGCCCAGCACACTACCACTGAGCTAACCCTCCCCCCTATCAAATTATAGATTTATCACAAAAAGGCTAGACACTTACCACCCCAAGATTGAGACCGAAGCGACTGGACTGGTGTTTCTGGTTCAATTCAATTTTGTGAAGCAAGGCTGCAATCCTGTCTTTTTCAAAGCCACTCCTGAAAAAAAAAAAGATATGTTAGAACAGTAAACCCGTGTGAGCCTATTATGAGTTTGAGAATACAAGAGCAGAATCAACATTGTTTGTCAACAGGGCCGAGTATAGGTGCACTGTTTGGTACTTTTCAAGAAAAGCAATATTATGGTATTCACTAAGCAGCAAAAATTACGGGCCTACAAAGAGTAGACCAAGAAATATTTCATTCAGTTACATGTCTTGAAGAAGAATGTCGACCCATGAAATGATGTCAAATTAATTTATAATAAATAGTCATCACGTGATGTGACCACTCAGTGACTCAAAAGTATACTGTTACATAGAATTGTATCAAGGAACTGAAATCTTACAAAAAGTTTTCAATAGCAAAAATATAGGCCTACTTACTCAATGACATCTTCAAATGTTTTTTCAATAATTTCTTTGACCTTTTCAATGTCGTTGTCATGGATACCTTGTAAGCCAACTGAAAACGAGGCTTCCTTGGTGTAACCATCATAACTGAAAACAAAAACCATTATTAGAACTGAAGTCAATTAATAAATCCATCTTTATTATAATTTGCATAGATATATTTTTTAGATATCCACACTTTTCAGTTACGCATCATGAAGGGGGGACCATTTGAGAAAGAAAATGAATTGCTAATTGTTTAGATCATGCTTATGATCCAACCATCAGCAGTCCTGTACAAACTAGCTTTGAAAAATAAGCAAAATTCCAAGGACTAATATCACATACCTTTTCAATCTAATATTAGCCATACATAAATTTAAAAGAATATAATAATATACTAAGAGCAACATACCCAATAACTGGCGAATAGTCGGATCCAATGTTTGATTCAATCAGAGCTCGATAAAACGGAGCCTTCTCTCCGTCGACCAATAGGGTGCTGATGAAGTTCAATATATAAGATTCATAGATGGAAGTCGTTCTGAAACAAACGCAAAGCAGGTTGAGATTAACTCATTTTGACACTGACAGTTTAAGTCAGATTAAAATACATTACTCCATAATGACCAATTCTAACTCCCTAATTCCTCACATTCTCACCAAGAAAACTATAACAGAAAGATGGTTGCAATTTGTCACAATTATTGCAATCACAATAAATTATCTTTCAATTTCTGCCAATCAGAATCTCAACATTTGTTTCTTCCAAGTAGTATTCAATAATTCTCAACACATCAAATGACTAATTGTATACCTTTTTCCCCGCAAACGATAATTAATCATACAAATGTGAAAAAAAATAGAAATACCCAATTACCCATGAAACTATGTAAAAATCTGCTGATTTTATTTTTATTTTATTTTTATTTTATCCACTTTGTATAAGAAGATATAAGAAGATGTATAAGAAGATACAACCAATTAAGCAAGGGAAAACATGAATTGCAGTTCAGAATTAAGGCACAAGTGCTGAGGACCTGCAAAATAGCTTCAAAGTACCAACTAAACTCAAAAATAACTAGTATAACTGATATTGCCGTACGGCAATATCGGATAATCCCCCGCGGCCCCCATAGCTCCCCGGCCCTGCTTACTCTCCCCTTCCAAATGATGTTTAGGCAACCAAATTTCATAATGATCCGTAAAGACTTTCTTATGTTTTAACATAAGACGCTTGAATGATGCAAAAAAAGTGACATGAAATTTTCAACGCTACACGCGATTCTACACCGTTCATCGTACACCATAATGCTATACACCATTGGAAAGCTGACAAACAGACCTTTCTTGTGATATGTAACACTTCATTGTAGCTTAAATAGGGACCGAGATAACGCCACTTGAAAATTGCGTTTTTGGACGTCCGTAGCGCCAAGACCGTTTGTGCGAGGGATCCGTAACTTTGTGAAGTTGGTACACTAGGGTAGGTCTGTAAGTGTACCTACTTTCAGCTTTCTACGAGCATTCCTTCCCTGTTTTTCAAAAAAAATTCAGTCAATTTTCGGGATGTCCAATTTTCAAAAAATCATATCTTGAAATGTATTCATGAAATCTCCACAGGACGCCTTTCTGCACTGGAGACTTAGTCAAGGTATCTTAGAAAAAATCAACAGGTCTCAGTTATGCTTAGGTTCTCAGAAACCTGCGTCGGAATTTTTTTTTAATTTTCCTCATAACTCAGAAGTGTCATGAAATTTGATCATGAAATTTCGTTCAAAGTAGCGCGCAACGGAGTTGCATATTACCCTTGACTTATGAAGCGGTTTCTTTAATAGTTTTGAAGTAATCACAGTTTTCCTGACTGCAATAATAATAATAAAAGGTAATCGAAGAATATCAATATAATCCCCCGCCGCTGCGCGAGCGGGGGATTATAATAAAATAATCTTTATACTTACGGTTCAAGTAAATAACTGACGGCTACGGTGGTTTGTTTGCTTGGGTCAGGAGCCATGGGGTCTGGAGCACAAGTAATTGCACTCTCTCTCTGCAATGAAAAACAACAAAATATTTTTAACAATTTGAGAAAGAAAGAACAATGTAGAATAGCAAATTAGGAGTTGGATCACAACTTTTTATAAATCATCACATTTAACTTACAGGAGATGTCCACCGTGGTTCATTTTTTACTTCAGTATCGGGTGAGATCTTGTCGAATCTATCCAACATTCCTTCGTTAATAAACTGTAGGTGCTCTTCAAGGGGGAAGTCGCCGTATGTGTAAAACCTGTAAAACACAGAAATAAACATTTGAATAGTTTGCTTGTCTGATATTTCCAATTCATTTTACACATTTCTTAGCTATTAAGTATTTTCTTTCCATATTCTTCTAAGGAATCATCTGTGGCCATGTCGACATAGACAATGGCAAAACTGAAAAGCTCCTGATAAATTATTTTTCTAAATCCTGTTTAAAAGAACAGCTATCGAAAAAAGAACAAATCGAAAACTTCACAAGACCGAGACTGTTAAGAAAAGCGGAATTTAAAAGCACCGCATAAAGATATACCTTGAGTTGCTAGGGTGATAATGGTATTTGTGGAAATCCCTTAACTGTTGCCATGACAACTGAGGAATGTTTGCAGGGTCGCCCCCGGATACCACCCCATAAGTGTGGCTAGGAAGTAACAGACTTTGGTTCCGCATTGCAAATACTTGTTGCGAGTTACTCTGAAGAAAGAATAAAGACAATTAAAGCATTATATTGATATTCAAATGGAAATATGATACAAAAAAACAAAACACAAATTCATTTTTGAAACTCGATATCATAGAATGGTAGCTTACTACTAAATCATATTTTTGCCAAAGTAAAGAGTTGTGTCACCTAACTTTATTTCGATTTGTCATTAATACTATCTATTTTTCAAACTTTAAATACTAAATTTCATGTTTCTTACTATATTTCATACTTCATTTTAAATTTTTTACGTATATATATCATATATATCTTTTGGCATCAAAGGCCCCAGCTAGATGAGCCTCGGCTTTTCCTGGAGCCTATTAATAAATTTACAAAACAAACAAACTCATAGCACCGGTGCCTCAAGTTTAACGTTTGTTTGAACCAATTAAACGGCAGGCTAACACCAGAAAAGCGTCTGTGAACGTAATAATACTTACAAATACACCTTTCATCTCATTATACACGACTCCTTTGAAAATAATCGGCGTTGATTTGTCATTGACGTCAGTGTGTTCTAAACGCCATCCTTCTTGCCTGCAATAACAATTGGGAGATTAGTCATTGTCAATTTTCAGTCATTTAATCAATGTTATCCAAACTTGAAAGAAATAAAGGAATCATACCGAAAATCTAGCTCGGATAGTTTTGGCACGAAAGCGGCGTCCAGATAGACACTCATGAGATTGCGGTAGTCCTGAGGATTCTGGGTAGAGAAGGGGTACATCGTCCAATCGCTTGCTGAAAAGACAAAAGAATTGAGAATCATCATTTGATGCTATATTCGCTTGCATACACCCAGATAATCTACCCTAGACGATTCCTTCAGAGAGCCTAAATTATCATAGATTTACGTCACGAGCGTCATAGCCAATCAGCGTGCAGGATTTCTCTCCACTTCACATCTTTAACGGTGATTTGCGTAAAAACTGCTTACTCCCCAGAAACGTAATACCTATCATTGTGAAGCTCTCGGAGACGGAGAGATCTCTCTAAATCCGTAAGAATTATAGCTGTACGATTAACGGAAGTGTTCGAACTGGCAAAATCGTTCTCATTTGCATAACTTGTGTGAAAGTCTGTCTATTGGCTGTCTTTGGGGGTGTGTCTGATTTATTCACTGAAGGCTTTGCTGAAGTGCTTGCATAGAAGAAGGAAAGTAAAGTCATGTTCAGATAAAGGTGTGTATATTGGATGGCTTTTGTAGATCAGCAGAGTAGAGCTCAGTATCCATCCAATCTTTTCTTGTGCAATGGCTGCGTCAATTAAGCAGCATGCTCTGGCGGCTTTAATAATGGCCGCAGCAACTTCTAACTTATACCAATGTTTCAGAAATTTAGTTTCCTACATTTTGAGCTGAGTTTGGGCTCTGTACGACAATTCTTTCTATGTGAAAAGTGCGTCCAAAACACTCGAGGTTGATGTCTGAAGTTTTGTTTACATGTTTGGTTTCCTGTATTTCTCCATATTAAAATCGACCAGATAAAAATATTTCAAGTATTCAACGGGTTTCCTAAAGTAGATGCTTCCATTTTTTTTTAGATTTTTCAAAGCCATAAATCACCCCAAGATCATGCCCGAAAGAATCAGTTATATCACCCAAGAAAAGATGGCGATGGCCCAGATCTGTGTGTTCCAGACCTAAGGCTTTGATGTAATCGAGGCCGGGACATCCCAGGATGGCGTCGAGGGCCAGGCCAGTCCCAAGGCCTCTGACACTGGCCCAAAGACACTCAAGACCAAGGCAGGGCCAATGATTTGGTAGCGGAGATCGAGCCAAGGCTGAGGCCATTAAAATATGGCCCCGAAGCCGGACTCAAGGACGAGGGTGACTACGAGACCTCCAAAACTCATTGGTTCCCAAAAAGATTGTCCTTTCTCCGGTCTTTGAAGGCTATTCAAGCAACAAGATGATCAAGGATAGCTGAATGACAACGTACCAGTGAAGGCATTCATGAAGGTGGACAGCGACCTATTTAGCATTTTGAAGAAGGGATCTCGGACGGGATACTTCTGCGACCCACAGAGGGCAGTGTGCTCCAAGATGTGGGGTACTCCAGTGCTGTCCCTGGGGGTCGTTCTGAATGCCACGCTGCATAAGACACAAAAAATTAATAATATTATTTAATATACATTCTGTGTCAATATTTGAGAAGAACTGAACCAACACTGTCTTTGAACAGTCTTTCATTAACAATTTTATTTTATTTTCAACAACAAGCAGTAATTGTGAAACTCAAAATTTAGAGACGTGTAACTCGTGTGATCAGGTACAAAATGAAATACACTCCACAGAAGGTGCAAATGAATAACAATTGACATTGTTTGCCTACTATGTTGTTATACATGTTTTATTTTAAAATGTTCTAATCCAGCCATTCCAGTGTCAACAAAACACTGCCAAATGTAACATTTTGCTCAGTTGAATTCAAACATTTGAACTTCTAATTTTGAAGCATTCTTCACCAAAAAGTTGCAGCAACACAGCAAGTAATTTAATCTCATTAAGTTTACAATTTTTATTTAAGCAAAATTACACAACACTAACCCGAAGACATTGTCCGAATCCTGCCTGTCGATGTGAAGGTGCTGCGCTCCTGTTTTGTCATGTGACAGATAGATGGCAGTCAAGTAAAACTCAGGTACAGGGACGATCTGAAAAATAAAAAACAGATTCTACAGGAAATCGAAACTGAGAGTAGTTACGAGATTTTAGACTTTCAAAAAATGTCAGTAATAGAATGTTCTATTTTGTTGTAATTTGTGTAAATTAATTTCTGTCCATCCTCATACTACAAAGCAACTATAATTTTAGGATTTGAAAAAAAAAATTTTCAGAAGTTAACTTTATATTGTGCGATATTATTATGCATTACAATTTGCAGAACAAACCTTTTCCACAGTATATCCATGTATCTTGCCTCCCACTTTCAAATCACTTTTTTGCTCGGTGGAAAAGTTACGACAACTTGCTGAAACACATCTCTGGATTTGGCCCAATTGACGAGGCCTGTGGACCAAAATTCAGAGAAACAGATGTTAGGTTTAATTATTAGCTGATTATAGAAACATTGTGACATTTTGCGAAAATCACCCATCTAAACTTGTCTGGGGATTCATTAACTGGTTCGGCAAGCCAGGCTAAAACATATTTATTTGTCAGGTGTTAGAATTTAGAATTGTTTGAAGACTACCAGAACATGTTGAACAGGGATTTTTGATCTGCGCAGACTCAGAATGGAGAGAAACCAAACTATGAGAATAGCTTGTCTTGCTAGGTCTTGTCCAGATCGCAGATTGTTAAGTCCAACAGAATTGGGAGAGGCACTGCACGAACTGCTGATGTGGAGATCCGGGTTGTGGGGGGGGGGGGCCATTAATTACCCCCCTCCCTCTCAAGATTAACACGGAAAAGATAGGAAATCCCCCAGGCCATTTCTAGGTACGCCCCTGGATCCAGGAGAGGATTAAACCTCCCCCCCCTTGGCCTTAAACTTAAAACTCCTTTAATTGGCACGTTTTCACTCAGCTGGTTATGCAAAGCTATATATATATATATATATTGTAAATGATCTGTAAAGTGATTTAGGTCTATTTTTAGCTAGCCTCGTTTTCATAACAGTGACGTAGCTCTGACGTCATTGCTTGTAATGACGTCATCGCTTGTCTACGTCATCGGTTCTATGTAGGAAGACGGGCCCGCAACATTTTCAGAACCTCAGGTTCACTTTGCTTGATTGTTTGGATGAATTGATGGAAATATCATGAAATAAACGATGAAACAATTGGAGAAGAGTTTGGTGGATCTGTAACACTGAAAATGAGGCCCTAACGGAAGGAAAATGAAGATGGACTGACCAGATGAAGAAATCGATTGGAGCAGACGACATTGTTGACATGATTCTTGTCAACTTTGTGGAGTCAGGATGGATTTCCCGGCTGCCGTAGGCTCCCAAATGGATGGAAAACTGTTCTTGCATGAACTTATGAGTATGTTTACTCCATGGGAATGTTCTGGCATGATTTTTGATTATCCGTAAACAAGTTGACAATGTGAGAAGTTTTGTGAAATCTTCTCTGAATGACTGTCTTCAGTATTTTTTGCCGATTTTTGTCCAGACGAAACACTATAACCTTTGGGCTGCCTCGTGTCGCCACCTGTGGGATTCGCGGCACTACGTCTACTAAAGTGCCTAACTTCTGCAGCCTACCAAGATGTCATTTCTGGATGAAGATTGAAGAAGATGGGAGCTGTCAATCGTTCGGGAGCTGTCAATCGTTCGTGAGCTGTCAATCGTCCGTGAGCTGTCAATCGTTCGTGAGCTGTCGAACTAATTCGTTTTGGACTGTGTTTGTGCTGTTTATTGACACTTATCGCGAAGAACATGACTCTGAAGTTGAAGCAACAGATTGAATCAGGGACTATGTGGATCATCAAGGCTTCAGGAATCAGAACTTTCTCAGTTACACTTACAGTGAGTGATTTACTGTCAGTGACAATGATTTGTGCTTGTGAATTTGGACACTCAAAAGACTTGAAAATTTACAAAATATGTCTCTATGTTTCATAGATGTTGACAATTGCTGTGTGTCTTACATTGTTTGTCACAATGAATTACCAGTTGTTCAATGATGATTTTGATGTGTTGCTTTGCAAATATGAGTGCAGTATCTATGTCTGTGTTGTGCGCTCTGAAATTTGTGTCTGTGCTTGTGCACTGGGATTTGTCAATCATTTGTGTCAATGACAATGTATTCAATGTGCCTTGAAATTGTCTTTGGATGATATTGCCTTTTTGGAATTTGATAATTCTTGGTGTTGACTGTAGATTTATTCATGCAAATTCTGTTTATTATACCAAATGATTTTACATACATGTTGTTTGCATCTGTCATTTTGCTGTTATGTCATGATGGAGACTTTAAAAATGCTACATGGGACATTTGAGATGTACACGATTTATGTACAGGACGTTCAAGTTGTAGCTACAATGTCATTTTACATGTTTTTATGTGCAGGACTTTCAAGTTGGACACGTTCTTGTGAATGATTTGAGTATGAGTATGGCTAGTTCTGGTAGATATTTAGTCAGGTCTCCTAGGCCGTCACACACTCTGACCTCCACCCCTCTGGTGGCACAGCGGTACTACCAACCCTATTCGTCGGATCAGGAGATTTGGTTCGCTCGTCAGAAGATGCAGGAACCTGCTGAATCCAGGAGACAAGATCGGCTTACTCAGTCATCACTGAAATTTATGAACAATGAAGTTACAGAAATGATTTCAAAACTTGAAAAAGAGATTATTTTTAATGAAAATACTCTCAGTGAACTTTGTGGAGACATTAAGAGACGAGAGACATTTAATAGTCAGTCAAGGACTAGAAATTCAGGTGTGCAAACTGGTTTGACTGCAAGTGATAAGTTTATGAAGAGACATCGCCAATCTACTCATCATGCCGTTGTTGGTGCAGATAGATTGCAAGAAGTTGACCAAGGATCTGTTCATCGTCGAATCCGAGGTCAAGCTACTCAAGAGCCGAGAAGTTCAGATAGGCCGAAGTTCAGTGGAGGTGAAACAGGCTCTTCTCGCATGACTAAAGACCGGCGTCGTGAGGAAGAAGATTACAGACATTGTGAGAGAAGTGGAAATGCCTGTCATTCTTGCTCTGGAAATGACTTTGTAGCTCTTCAACGAGCACTAATTGACAGTTTGACTATTCCGAAGGCCACACAGATGAAGTTTGATGGCGATCCAATGAAGTTTTCACAATTTAAGAGATCCTTCGAGAGTAATATTGGAAGATCATCTGTGGATTGTGCTACGAAGTTGAACAGATTGATGGACTGTTGTATTGGCAAGGCTGCTAAGGTGGTTGCCCCGTGTGTCTACATGGACCCCGTCTCTGGCTATGAGACTGCTTTGAGGCTGTTAGAAGAACGCTTTGGAAATAGGTACCAGATTTCCGAAGCTTGGATATCTTCAATAACAGATGGACCCCAACTCAAGGCCAATGACCCCAGGGCTCTCCAGGATTTTGTGGATGACCTGCGCAGCTGTGCTGAGACTCTCAAGGCCATGGATATGCTGAGCGAAATTGATTCGCGAATTAGGATGTCAACGATTGTCAAGAGACTACCATCGTGGCTGCAATCCAGGTGGAGGAAGCTGGTGTTTGATGAGCTTGACATTACGGGAGGATACCCGAACATCTTGCGTTTGGTGAAGTTTCTAGACAGGGTGGCAAGAGAGGTGAATGACCCCGTCTTTGGGCTTGAAGACAAGGAAACTACAGCTCCTTCGAAGGTTTCTGTCAAGACTACGCCTAGGACCACCAGCTTTGCCACGAATGAGAAACATCACCTGAGCGAGACCAAGACCTCAGAATCAGACGGTAACAGGACATCTGGTGAGACTTCTTCTGATAGTGCTTTGGTTGAGAAGAAATGTTGTCTGTGTGGAAGTGACCATAAACTTCCATCTTGTACCAAATTGATCAACATGACTCCGCAAGAGAGATTTCAAGTCATCCGTGATAGGAAATTATGCTTCAACTGTCTTGATGGTCATCATCATTCACGTTATTGTAACAAGACGTCTTCATGTGAATGTGGAAGGAAGCACGCCAAGTTGTTGCATGAAGCATTTGAAGACTATGAGAAAGATTCTCAGAAAACATCCACTGAAACAAGTTGCGCTGTGACTTCCAACGCAGGGACGGCCCTTCCCATTGTTTCAGTGACAGTCAGTGCCAATGGCAGGAGTGTAAGGACAAATGCACTTTTGGACACTGGTGGAACACGGACATTTTGCGACAGCAGTCTTATCCGGGAACTTTGTTTAGAATCCAGGAAACAAGTTTTGAAGCTTGACACACTTCATGGATCCCAAGAGGTCCACGGTCACGAGGTGTCGTTTGAGGTAAAAGGAAGGCAAAGGAAGTCCAAGTCTACCCCCCTCGATAGGGTGTTTGCCATGAAGATGTCATGTCTACATAACACTGTTGATGACGTTTCGCAGTGGGGACATCTTCACGGTCTGGCACTCCCTATGGATGAAGAGGTGAGGCTGTTGGTTGGACAAGACAATGGACATCTGATGCGACCTCTGGAGGTGAGATGTGGAGACGACCGTGCTCCTTATGCAGTCCGTACAGTCCTGGGATGGATGCTGAGTGGACCCCTCGGATCAGGGAAGCCAGGAGTTGCTGACAAGGCTGCTGTCAGTGCTTTGGTCTGTGACAACTATGACCCTCAGTTGTCAAGGCTTCTAGATGGACACTTAGGAATGGACGTCCTATTCAGGAACAGACCTCCTGATTTACACAATAACTTGGAACTTGCCAAGACAAGGCTACTCCAGTGGACGAAGCACTTGAAGAGAAATCCAGCTGATTTTCAGGAATTCAATGCTGAAATACGGAAACTTTTGACTGACAGCCATGCTGAGAAGGCGATTGATGACCCAACGTGTGCTTGGTATCTGCCGCATTGCTGTGTGAACAAGTCTGAGAAGAAGTTCCGTGTAGAGTTCAATTCTGCTGCAATGTTTGAACAGGAGTCACTCTATGAGATGTGTCTCCAAGGACCAGATCAACGTGGACGTCGGCAGAAGGATGAATGTCTAGAGTCTCCAGATGAACAGGGATGGCGGAAATGGATGGATGGACTCCCAGTTCTGATTGGTTTTGGGGCTATGAATACGGCTCGAATGGAATTACAGGATGCTGTGCAACTGCTGTCAAGTCGGCGAAGGTCACAGGGGCCGGTGATCTGGGGAGTTGGCAAACTGGAAGTTGACGACATGGACCTTGTGAAGGATGACAGCATGCCCTGGAGGGTGTGGAGGTTGAGTCTTGTGACGGAAACTATTGCCGGTCATTGATTTATTAGATCTGTGAATGTTCAGACTATTTCTGGTGTGTTGAAACAACCTATCAATAAGTTATGTCATTTAGTGAGGCGTAGACTAGGCTAAGTTCTACCGTTTTTAAATGTTAACTTATATGTCAAATTGTTAGTGATTTTAGGTAATTGTTTTTTACCTAGTGATTTATAGACTATAATTTACACATTGTTTTACTATCTAAATGTTATTTATGGTAAATTGTAAATGATCAAGGCTCCGATGTCCAGGTATGGCCGTTACATCATGGGAAAATATAAATAAATGCATTTCCCTGGAAATATGTTGCTCTCTGCTCTTATCTTTTTTTACAAATGGAATACATGCCTTTATGGGAGATAACTCCAAGGCAATAACTGCTCTTGTTAATTAATGTTTAGACAGGGCACTTGCAAAAGTGGTAAAAAGTTGGACATTTTTGTGGTGTCCATCTGGTGAGACAAAAATGATTTTACTATATATTAGACATTAGTAACTGAATTTCAATCATTTCAACTACAATTTGAAGGCATTTAACAGAAGTTTGTGTCAAATGTTTAAGAAGTTATAATTTGACCAAATTTGGTAAGATATAGGCCTATTTTCAGTGAGTACCATGATGTAACATTTGGTGTCCATCTTGTTACATCCATGACATGGCTCCTGACAGCTAAACTTAACCAAGCTAGTTCATTTTCTTTCTCTCAATGTTGAGTTGATCTATAATGGCTTTGGAAAATGGCTAAATATATTACAGGAGCCCCTATGGCACCACAGCATACTTAATCAAACATCATATGTCAGATGGTGTCCAAATGTTACGTCCCTAATCTCCCTCCTGTTTTGTTATTGGCCAAAGGATATTCTATTTTTAGACATTTCATGACATCTCCACATTCTTATGCATAATTTCTGACACCAAAACAGGTGCCATCACCACTTGAATTAGCATAAGAGGGGGATCCTGGTGTGCCATAGTGAGGCTGGTCTTCGTTACATCCACGATCAGCTGTGACATGCTGACAGAAAGTTGATAATATTGAATTAACAGTAGCAGAGATGTTGTTGAAACCATCTGTAGCAGACTCACAACTAATTTTGCAAAGGGTTTGGCCACATTTCTTTAATGTATACCATTCCTAGAAAGAGAAAAACCAGACCAAAGTCAGCTCCACTCTGTAACCAACGCTGTCCATGTTACATCCAAGTCATACACTCTTAATATTTTAGTACAGATGTTAGCCACTTGCACCGAAGACAGTCATCTTGACAAAATCAGTAATCAGGATCATTTCAAACATTTGAATGCTTAAAAATCCTGCAACTGGAACTCTTTTTGTCAGTTTGTTTTGAAAATACAACTGGATGTAACAGAGACACCAAATTCAACTTCATCCTATCGTGTGTCCATGTTACGTCATGATAAAAAGCTATAAAAGCAGGTTAAATTCTTTTAGTTTCTCAGAATGGAAGGTTATACATACTTGAATTTCAATAACTAGCCACGAGTTATACCAAAATGGTTCACAATATACATTTAACATTATAAGTAAGTGTAAAAAGCCAAATCTTGGCAATGACGTAACATGGACAGCATGTGAGGTGTCATAAGTTACATCATGGGCATAAATCAAATCAAAATTCCCCTATACGATAGAGTAAAATGTGACTTGTTCTATTACTTTACTTCATTTTCACAGTCCAGCATTCATGAATTCATGTTAAATACTTTTTGTGCGAGACAATCACAAGATATCTTATTAATTCCGAGGACATAATTTTTACAAGACTGGGATGTAACCGAGACACCAATTTGAAATCCTGATTACTTTTGGTCAAACTATTTATTTTGAGTGCATCATTTGTACCTGGCAGGTAAAATAAGGATACACAGGATAGGAAATTTACTTTCAATTGCATTTTTATTGGAAGAAATCCACAAAGCAATCCATGAACCTCAAATCAAACTCGACTTCTCTTGTATCTACATAAACTATTGTCTGTGGGGGGTTAAACACATGAAATATCAATTTCCCTACAGAAATAGATGTCTAATATCGTTGGACTGCACTGAAAGAATGCAGCCTTTAATGGATGTTTGATAAATTTTCATTTACTGTCACAGAAAAGCAAAAAGTGTGCTAATTTTTGCAAATCATAAAAAAATTAAAATTAGCCCTGTGTTTTAGCAGTAATTTCTTTGGGTAAAAATTAATGAAAATGCAAGAAAATGAAATTTTGAGGCATGGATAATAGTCTCACTGATCATTGGCGATAATTTATACAAAATGCATGAAATCTATTATTGCCAGGTGAGAAATTGTATCACCTGTGGAACATTGGTGTCCAATGTTACATCATAAATTTTTTGTTTCGTGAATATTCAGTTCAAAATCCTTCACAGCAATGCAATACTGGCGTCAATTTTTGCTTTGGTTAAAGTAATTTATAAAAAGTAAAAATTTTTTTATCCCCTTTCAGGTTATAACCTCTATAACATGATTTTAAACTTTAAAATGGTGTCCTGTTACGTCATGGAATATTATTACCATTTTATTCCTCAAAATTCACTGGGTTTCACAAGAGATTGAAAGTCATTGTTTATTTTTGAAGGATAAGTACATTTGTACTTTAATGTGGTAAACAGATGCTATTTGCTGTCTGATTTTTCACAATTTCAGTGTGCTGTCCATGTTACGTCCACAAATTTTCAAAAATCAAAAAATCAAATATCTCCCAAGATAATAAAGCAATTATCTTGCAATATTACATATAAATGGCAGATGGTACTGTCTACCTCCACTTATGATTTCAATGACATTGAAGGTAGTTTAAAAGCCGGATACCAAACTCTCCATGACGTAACGGCCATACCTGGACATCGGAGCCTTGATCAAATGCAAATGATTTGCATTTAAGGGGCCGGTGTAAATGATCTGTAAAGTGATTTAGGTCTATTTTTAGCTAGACTCGTTTTCATTACAGTGACGTAGCTCTGACGTCATTGCTTGTAATGACGTCATCGCTTGTCTACGTCATCGGTTCTATGTAGGAAGACGGGCCCGCAACATTTTCAGAAGCTCAGGTTCACTTTGCTTGATTGTTTGGATGAATTGATGGAAATATCATGAAATAAACGATGAAACAATTGGAGAAGAGCTTGGTGGATCTCTAACATATATATATATATATATGTGGAATATGTGGATTCGGATACTGGATTGTCATGTAAAATTTACATAACTGCAACTTAGCTGTATAATATTGTAGTTGCTGTTTTTGTTTTTTTTTACTAAAATAAGACAAAGACCTAGCTAAAGGCAATCTTTAAATCTAGACTGTGTCATAGCACAGCTTACCTAATGTCAAAATTTGACATTCAACTTTTCACTGTCATTGGCAATGATCAGAAAGGATTGCAGGAGAAAATTTCAGGTACAATCACCAGCAATTTTAGAGCAAAAACGAGCATAGCACGACTTCAAACGAGTTGCTTACCTCGGGAAGTATTTACTATTGTTTCATACATACCTGAAGTGCCTTGAAACCCCCTGGAAACGGGGTAAAATGTTCATTTCTGGATGTAAACACGCCGGCCTCTGCTTTCACGTGCGGTCAGACACAAACTGAAGTGCGCATGCGCGATTAGGGTATGCGTGAAAAGCAGATAGATGAAAAGAGCGGACCGACGGGATTGGTGTAAATTGCGTGTCAGTGTAAAATGCGGACCATGCGGACCAGTCCTGAAACCAACGTACGACGTTAGCTTTCCAGGGAAGAACCACTCTATCCCTTTATCAGAAAATTAGGGGGGGGGGGGGGGTAGCAGTGAGCCTCCCCACCGTCAGACGTCTAGAACTGAGTCTCCCTGGACTAAGAGGGGGAGTGCTTAGCCCCAGTGTTCCTCCGATGCTTGTTTGGCATCGGAGTCACAGTTCGTCACATTGGATTTACTTGTACCTCTAATGTTTTTCATTATTTTCTCAACATGAGACAGATATTTTGTGATATTTTGTGACAAAAATTACATACCATTAAACTCCATGTTCTTCACAACTAGAAGTAGGTAGCGGTCGGTCCAGACCCTCCTCAACTGTTGTGATACTTATTTATTTATTTATTTTTTTTAAATGCTTGTGTGTGATTATATTTGCGTAAATATGTTCCTATGATATGCATCATGTGTCAAAATGTAGTAGGTATTATTTGATATTAGTAATTATAATTTTAATCTTTATGTTTTACCTACGATACTTACATGGGGTAACTAAGGGGGAGGGGGTCCACCCACCTATTGGTTATAGCAGTATCTACATCTGCTCGGGTGGCCTCCAACGCAACATTTATTGAAATTGTTCTCAAATTGTAATTATGTTTATATCCTGTGTGTACATATGTTGCGAAAATAAATTTATCCTATCCTATCCTCCATGGCTCGACCACATTTTTAGCCAAATCCTTTGACTTCTAGCTGCCAAAAATGTACTCAAAATTAGCAAAGTATGTCTAAAAGTGTTTCTTTGCCATTACCAACATTTTCTGAAAGAGTGACGTCACCATCTACCCCTGATGACGTCATAGAGGTCTGCTTTATGACATCATTGCTTGTGACGTGATTTTTTGGGTTAAAATGACGTTTTGATATCTAAAATTGCCCACTGGATAGTAGTTTTGCTCATAATCATGATGCAGAGGGGATCTAGAGGAACAACTTTATGGTCGAGCCATGAAGAAAAGTAAGCAGAAGATCACTGTGCTGAGTTTGGGAGACAAATACATAAGGTATTTCCATAGTTTGCAAAATAAGTTGAGGTACAAGTATTTTCATTGTGGTGAACCGTGACCCAGTTGCTAGCTACGCCAGCAACATTTACAGCAACAGGGTCACCCGGGCTTAAGGGAGGGCTGAGCCCTGCTACAGCTCCCTCAATGGGTACATTCGTTTCGCTGCTCCAAAGTGCTCTTGGAGTGGAGTAATTTACTCCAAATCATTCGTTTTGCATTTCCGGGAGTAGATTAGAGCAGTTTGGAGTAGATAGGAAGTGCTCCAAGAAATTGGGATATCCCATGACGTATGATTGTTTACATAAATAAATGGCACATCAGAAGCTTTGATATGGTCGCTGTTTGCATTTTTTTTTATTTGCGATGCTGTAATTCAATTAACTCAATTACGGCAATCAATTAAAAATGCCACATGGCGTCTTGAATTGCCATTGGCAAGGGAATCCTCACACGAAGTGAAACCCCAAATAGTGACGTTCCTAAGTACTCCTTTTCATTCAATTTGGACCCATCTTGGAGTAGTTTACTCCAGGAGTAGAAACATCACTTCCTGGAGTAGATAAGTAACTTCCGGAGTAGTTGGAGTAGATCGAATCGAATGTACCCAATGATGAGTGGTGAAATTGAAATTATTATGCCACTTTTTCAGTCTTCCAGGAATTTTTTGCCAAAATACGCTTGACCCTTGGACAGAATTTTAATCACCCTTTTAAACATTGTGGAATGGCGCGTCGCGCCGCTGCCGTACCAGCCATGAGCTCCCCCTATCGGGAGTAAAATTTTCCATTTCCGGCGCTGCCTGAAATTTTAACATGTTATGGATATGCAGGGCAGTTGATATGGGCCTAATTAATGGTCAGGTTTTAACCTGATAAATTTGCCCTGATGGCAGGGTCTAAATCCCCTCCCCGGTCCCGTACATATATACAGAGGGGGGCAGAGAGATTTGCGGCGTTTGTCAGTCTGTCAGAAAATGCGTTGAAAAAAAAATATATATATATTTGGCTAAGAATTTGAAACTGCTACCATGGACATATAAATTTCGACTTCAGCTGACATATTCTTAGTTAATGCCATTTCATACATCCCATTTTTGCCTTATATTTCCCAAAATATGGATCTCAAAAAATTAATTTGTGACTTTACTTTTCCTAATTTTAAGTGTTCAAAAAGCGTAACAGAGTTGTCCACTTTCACCGTTTGACCGTCTGTATCTGGAAAACTATGGCAACCAGCAGCACAATTTTTTTTTTGCATGAAGAGTATCCACAGCTTAGTGACCTGGAAAAAATATTACCCACAATGCATCAGTGGATAATTTTTTACGGTTCGTCGATATAACAGGGTGTTACCGGACAATTTTGGCTGTTCAACCAGCTTTAGTTGGGGTCCGAGTTATGCCAGCACCAAACCGATGGTTTTATACATTTTTCCAAAATGGGAGGCAATTTTCTGAACCATTACATAGCTTCCATGACCTTTTTTTTATCTCTCAGGATACACGGAGATTTTAGTTGTCCACACAGTTGTCCGCAAAATGTTACATGAGGACTGTGAGGACAACTCAAGGGACAATGCGGACAACTAGAGGACAATGCAAAAAATTTCGAGGACAATGCGGACAATTTAGAGGACAATGCGGACAATTTAGAGGACAATGCGGACAATTTAGGGGACGATGCAGACTATTTAGAGGACAATGTAGAAAACTCAATGAGACATTGCAGAAAATTTTTAAAACAGATATTTCAAGGGGTAGGCTGACAGCCTAATCTGAGCTATCTCTTTGAACAAAAACCAAGGCTGATCAGTGATCATTTTCATTATATTTGAAATCATACAAGCCTTAGGGACCTACCTAAATAAAGTTATGAAGTAACAAGAATATTTCGGGAATAATTATGATAAATAAAAAATAGTACTTTGTAGCTGAAAGCCTCTCTGTCCACCAAGCCAACAATTGTCTTGTGGCATTTTGTGAAACTATTGTGTGATAACTGCGATTATTGACTCAGCAATGTTTGCCTGAGCTGACTGACTGGCGCTATACTCAGCCTATAGCATGAACGTAATCGAGCGGTTGCCGCTGTTCATGCTTGCCTGCTTTTGTAATAACCAAAATGATCATGAACAACTCCTTGAGACATTTTCTTGTGACATGGACATGACTTATATTTGAATGACATTGGACACTTGTATTTTGATATATTTGCATTTTTAATTCGATGAACTGGGACCATTATTGTAAACTACGTAAGATTTGACTTTCATTGTGTAAATTTCTTATAGATGTAGAATAGTTTTTGATTTCTTTTATTGTTGTATTTTTTCCTATTTTTAGCAGACACATGCATCTTCTTGATATTCAGATGTCTAATAAAACTTTATATATATATATTTATTAGATTCTAATTATTGAGATCTAGTACCATCCATATTGTATGGTGTGGCTACCCATGGCACCGTAGCCTGTAGGGCAGTGTAGGCAGCAGGGGGGTTCGAGTCGGGAAACATAGATACTCCCCAGTGTTCAAAATAAGGGGGGGTCAAAGGGGTTTTGACACCCCCCCCCCCCAATGCTCATGGGACCCCTCAAATACATTTTTCAAAAGAATCAAGCAGTGTTGGAGTCGAGGCCAGGACATCGGAGACCGAGACCGAGGCATGAGCATCCGAGACCGAGACCGAGGCATTGACCGTCCGAGACCGAGGCATCAGCTATCGAGACCGAGACCGAGGCCGGCTGAACATAAATTATGGTGACTGCCAAACTATTTTAGCTTGATATATTATCGACATATCACTTACAATAAGGCTATAACTTGTGAGGACAACTAGAGGACAATGCGAAAAATTTCGAGGACAATGCGGACAATTTAGAGGACAATGCGGACAATTTAGGGGACAATGCGGACAATTTAGAGGACAATGCGGACAATTTAGAGGACAATGCGGACAATTTAGGGGACGATGCAGACTATTTAGAGGACAACCAAATGGACATTTGTTAAACAGTATTGTAGGCCGGCTGAAATTATACTATCAATTCCAATTCATGTGCAGGACTCAATATAAAAAAAATTATCTAATGAATTATTCAAATTAAATAATACTGTGCTAAATATTTGGGTTTGGTCAATTTATTTGCATAATGGTTATATTATATGAAATTCAGCCAATGAACAGGCTTGTATTCTCAAACTTAGGATGACCCCATGCATCAAACTTCTAAGTAATGGCCTTTTCACTCTTCTGGAAGTCAAAGTTGTGAATTGCAATCAGATTGCCAACTCTAATTGCCATTATGAGAAATAAAAGCAGGGAACTTCTCATCTTCCTTAATTGCAATCCTATTGATTCTCCTGTAAATTAAACCTCAATTGCCATAGAGCTAAGGGCTTTAATTGGTTTCAAGCTGGCTTTTCATCTCGGCTGACTTGAAGCAAAGTCTGCTGCTAGACTGACCAACTTCAGCTCACTGCAGCTGAGAGCAAAATCAGCTCGCGGCGGCGCAAAACGTTGGCGGTTCCGAGCTCTACCAGTGTTTGAAATAAGGGGGGTCAAGGGGCTTTGACCCCCAAATGCTCATAGGACCCCCTCAAATACATTTTTCAAAAGAACCAAGCAGTGTTGGAGTCGAGGCCAGGACATCCGAGACCGAGGCACGAGCATCTGAGACCGAGACCGAGGCATTGACCCTCCGAGACCGAGACCGAGGCATCAGCTGTCGAGACCGAGACCGAGGCCGGCTAACCATAAATTATGGTTGACTGCTAAACTATTTTAGCTTGATATATTATCGACATATCACTTACAATAAGGCTATAACATTGCAATTGAAGATTCACTCAATCACTCAAGTAAAAACACTGACCTGAAGACAATAAGGGGGGCAATCATTGCATTTTTAAAGGACAGGGCGTGTAAATCATCTCGCTGGGAATAAATTTATTTCTTACGGAAAAAGTGACAGATTAAATTTGTTTTGAGTGTCTGAAAACCTTTATTACTTCTCAATCAAACATTGCAGACTGAGACTGAGATAGGCCATCCACCGGAAATTTATTTCAACACAGCTGGGAAAGAATATTTATACTAACCTTTCTTGGCTTGAATGGAACAACAAATGGCATCATTTTTTCTAAATACTGAATTGCTTGTCTGTTTCCTTACACTTTCTAGATAGATACATACTCTGAGCTTCTCTGTTCCCATCTATTAGGCAGTAGCATATTTGTGTTATATCAAAGATATTCTGAATATTTTTGAGGCATGGATGCATGTTAGGAGATTCTGTCAAAAATGTTGTCCCATTTCGTTTTGTCGAGTTATATGTCAAACACTCTGGTGTGTAAAGTTAAGGATAAGGTGTCTTGCATTAAACATGTTAAATGTAAACAAAAATGTTAAACCTGCACCAGATGAAATTTATGATATTTTTACATGCCAATTATATCGGCACGGCGTCACATTATGTTCGGCTATGAGTTCCGAAACGCAATAACCCAATAGACCCTTCGCCAGAATTTTCTGAATCCCCCCCCCCTGGTAATAATCTCTGGACATGGCCGGAGCAGGGTTTGAATGCCTTACCAAACAGGACAGACATGCCAACAACTGTAGGCCTATACTATGGACCATGTGTTTTAAGAGTTGTACCAATAAAACTTCAAACATTTCAAGGTAGTTTTGCTGAGGGTTACATTAGAATCTATCAAATGTTAATTATAATGACGGTGCCAAGCGTTTGAAATTCTTCATGATCATAATATATCCAAAGTTGTGCGATTGTGGGCTGACCAGATGATTCTTGGATGGGGACAGCGGATTAAAAATAAAATTGTTTGATATATGTATGACACCAAAAGTAGCTTGATCAGCACAGGAGAAAAACTTTTGTTTCCACATTTAGGGTGTTCATCTATCATACCATTAGGTTTAATGTCAAAATTGCATGCAATAAAAAGGTTTGTCGCTCCTTTGCATGTGAAAAATAGTTAGCGTTGCTTCTCCTGTCGAAAAGTTGTTCCCGAGGGTAAAATCCATAGCCCCCTCCTCCAAACTATCATCTTGCAGCAACTTCTCTTGAACCGAGTCCAATTTTCACTTTTTTTTCCTCAACGACAAGCCAGCAGGACAATTCGTACAGGCCATAATATTATGCCCAAAAAAAAGTGGTGTCCAAATGAGAGTTCATTACTGCAATATTGTCATATGTAGATTAATTAGTTTTGATGAAATATATACTTTAGAACATGCCAAAATATTACACAGCTTTTATTTTTCAAAAAAATATCTCACAGCTGTCCTATGAAAAAGAATAAGTGTGGACAACTGATCATCTGAGTTGTCCAACTTAAAAATTATTACTTGACATGAATGAAACATCATGAAGATGCGCACGTCAGGCAACAACATATTAAAATATTCATGAGATTTTAAAATTATACCTACAAATATTGAATTCTTGGAAATATAAATAGTCTTGTCCCAGAGGTGACCAGAGTCAGCATTTGTCTGAAGACTTCTAAAAGCTACATTGTCCATTATCCAAGGACAACATGATTTTGATTGTCCACAAAACATGTCTTAGGGTGCTCTATGTGGACAATTTTCGGACAACAAATTCAAAAATCCACTGCCATTTCCTTTCCTTTGACATTTCATTCACTTTCAGATGTTTTATTCAGTCTCAGAGGCTGCACCATTCACCCCAATTGACGGTTTGAGGATGCGTCCAACGGTTTTAGATTTATAGCTGTTTAAAAAATGTAACCATTGCGGACAACTCTCAAAATTAAAACACATTATCTGATCTGTAAAAAAAATACTGTATATTGGTCAAAAAAAGTATAGGAAAATGAAATAGATTGGCAAGCTGAAGTTAAAAAAAGAAAGAGCATCTGAAAATTCACATTCTTTCTTTCATTTTGAGGTCATTGAAAAACTGGTAATTTTGTCAAAATGTGTAACGCTTATGTAGGCCTCTTTGCGAAATGAATTTTTCAATAACTATCAGGGCTACAAAAAACAGCAAACAGATATAGAATATTCAGATGGTGCTCTTTCAAATGACACCAAGTTTTGGAGGTCCAAACCTATTACTTTTTCGCCAAGGAGCTCTGAAATCTTGCTGTACGGTGAAAGGTAGTTTGTCGCGCTAAAATAGGGGTGTTACACAGCGTTTAGCTCATCATTGCCAAATACTTTTTGTTCCATGACCCCTATGTAACAAGCTTCCTGATTGGCCAACAACCCACCTGCATAATGTGATGTTCACCTGTGTGCGGTGGTGTGTGACAGGCAGGTCAATAACAAATGTTATATTCACTGATCAGTGAATATAACATTTGTTATTGACCTCCCTGGAGAAAAAATTTCCAAAAAAAAAATTTTTCAAAAAAAAAAAAAAAATTTCCCAAAAAAAAAAAAATTTCCCAAAAAAAAAAATGTCGAAAAAAAAAAAAAAAATGTCGAAAAAAAAAAATTTTCCAAAAAAAAAAAAAAAATGTCGAAGAAAAAAAAATTTCCACAAAAAAATTTTTTTCCCCAAAAAAAAAAAAATTTTCCAAAAAAAAAAATTTTCCCCAAAAAAAAATTTTCCCCAAAAAAAATCATCATGGAACAAAACAATTGTGGACTTCAGTTTCGGTCAATATCAGGTTTTACGGACCTGACCTAGTGATATTCACCTCGGCCTTCGGCCTCGGTGAATATCACCGGTCAGGTCCGTAAAACCTGATATTGACCTCAACCGAAGTCCATAATTGTATAATATTGATAATGTCATTGTTCTTATTTGGCACAAAGGGGATTTTCTGCTTATTCCTCTGGTGTTTAAATCATAAAGATTGGCCAAATAGAAGTGTAGTTACACCTTGTCGTGTACCTAAAAGTCAGTAGAGTTGTCCGCGATAGCAGTTTCAAATTCTTAGCCATTTATACCATGATCGCTGATAAATCCTTCAATAATTACCATGATATATATCGCCGTATATCACGTATATTTAGTGGTCACATGACAAGTGGTGATGTCACAATGCACAAACACTGAATCAGCCAATCAGAAGCCAGCATTTGAATCATGACGTCATGACAGATGCCATTGAGCCTCACTCTGGAGTTTAAAAAGAGCTTTTGTAGCTTGAACCTAATTTAAGTTGCTGACACTAGAATATTGATTTAAAAAATAAGTTATTAATTTTGTTAAATAAAGATAAATTTTATGACCATTATGGTATCTCTGGTAATAAAATAGAGACATTTTTAGTAAATCGGTCTTCATCTCCAAAAACATGATAACAAAATAATCCTCTGAAACAGCGAATAATGGTATAAATCAGTTATACCAAAGGCATATTTGTGGTATACGGGATATATACAGCCTCGGTGGTAAATATAACCCTCGGGCTACGCCCTCGGGCTATATTAACCACCTCGGCTGTATATATCGCCGTATACCACATATGCCCATGGTATAACTACTATATATAAATGCACACCTTGAAAGTTGCACGCGCAGCTTCGCGGACATTTCCGCATTCAATATGGCTTGGTGCGTCAATGTGCGCATGCTTCATAGGGGCAGGAGGTAAAAATTTCAAATTTGGAGGGGCTGCCCAAACAATATTGCCCAAATTGCCCTGAAAACTTAATTTAAAAATATTACCCAAAACTGCACAAAAATTTATGTTCCAAAATTTGAGGGGGGACCCCTACTTTCTACACCAATGGCGTGTTTTATGACTATACTTTCTACGCCAATGGCGCGTTTTATGATAATTTTTCTTGTGTTAAAATTCCATACCCACCTAAGACATGTTGCTAAAAATTAATAATCCCCCCCTTTGAAATATATACGACTTAACGCTTTAATAAGTGGCCAGCAGCCAGGCAAGGCTTCAAAATGCCCCCTCAATTTTTGATTATTATATATATTTTTATATTATTTTTGTCTTACTCCTGGCCGGGCCAGCCCGGCCTCTAGGACGATCCAAGAACTTTATGTGTTTGAGAAAAAATTAATATTTTTTTTCATGGTCTGTCATCTTCATAGGCTGGGGAGAGGGCCTTTTAAAAACATTTTGGTAAAGCAATTTTCAAAGAGATTTGGGCATAAAATTTGATGAAATTTGTTTTTTGTAGAAATTTGGCCATTATTTTTTGGGCAGCCCCTCCCCTTCCCCATTGACCACCACGGACCGCCTTTGGTGAGAACTCACAATTCAGACTTCAGAAGCCATCCCAAAACATAGGCCAAAATCTGGTAAGTGCATCTGCCACTGCACTTGACTGCATGATCTGCATCACCAAAGTCTCAACCTTGGGTCAGTGACTGCAGGTTTTCTTTTAGCCTATAACTGAACATATTTTGGCTTGGAAAAGACGACTAAGGCGTAATATGGGTTTATAAAATTTAATAAGATTAAAATTTGATGAATGTCAAACTTTTTATAGTTGATTGTAATAAATATTTGCTATAATACTGTATCTCTATATATAAGTTATTTTTACTCAGCGATCATGCAGATCATGCTGCAGATTTTCTTTATGTTCCAGTTTAAATTCTGCCTAGGCTGAATAATATTCTTCATTATCGATTTTTTTTCTTCTATTCTTTGCAGTCTTTGAAAGGCTTACAAAAACCGTATGACTTTAATTTATTCTTTTAACACATTTCTTTTATTCCAGAAAAAAAACAGAACAAAAACGAAATCAAGATTTCAAAAGTTTATTGTCCTAACAAAATCACCTAATATTGGTTGAAGTCTCCGTGCTACACCAGGAGAGCAACTGGTTCCGCCGAGGGGTGGCTGAGGCAACACACATCTCCCAGGAGGAACCTGTCCTCAACCGAGACAGGGGGAGGCACACCCTCCCGGCAATATACCGAGGGATACTAGCGGCACAGGTCTGACACCACGTAATAGGCCGTGATAGTGGAACTCTCCTTTTTCCAGCTCTCCTGTGTTGACGAGCAGAATAAAACTATTTCCGGGAACAAGCTGCCATTTTGTACCATTGCTTAGTCAGTGGAGCTGGCATTCCAGGCCCCAGGGCACTTTTAATCCATTGAAAACATTACGGATTTGCATTGCCGAGTTTTAAATGGAATGTTTAGCATGGATTGCCACCATATTCCAGTACTGTCAGGCTGATTAGACTTTGTTACGGACCTTAGAATCCCCGGCTCCATTGTAAATTCCCAGGCTGATGTTTCCGGAAATAGTTTTATTCTGCTCGTCAACACAGGAGAGCTGGAAAAAGGAGAGTTCCACTAACGCCCGCTATTAACACCGTCAAGTGACCGCTCAACTTTCTAACACAAGAACTGAAGAAGGAGCTTGGATGAGCTCCGAAAGCTATTCATCTACCTATTTTCGTTGTGAGTATAGCGTTTAAATCTTCAAGATAAGTGTACAAACATGTTTGCACCAAAACACAGTTAGCTGCCACCATGCATAGTCATGATATGATGGGTCCGCATAGTCTGCAATTCAAACCGATCATAACATAACGGACATTTAAATTTCTTGTAATTCATGAAAGCTGCAATATAAGTATGTCGTTCTTTCTCATGACCGTAGACATATCCAGTGTTCTTGAATGTCAGGCCGCAGTAAAGGCATTGCTTCCAGCGCATTTTGTCCTCCTTCAAGTGAACCTGCCTTGTATGATTGTCTCGCTGGAAACACGTATTGAATTGTTTTGGACACATCGAGCAAATGAATCTGTCTTCAGCCCCATGCGATGCCATGTGGTCATCATATTCATGCTGGGAAGTGAACCCCTCCAAACAAATCACACACACTTGTGGAGTCACATGATCAGGGTTGCTACAAGTGTGCATCATAAGTCGCAATTTTGTGGTGTACGCCACTCCACAGTCCGGGCAAACATTGCTTTCCTCCTCAGCATAGAAGTGTTTTGCTGTCTCTATTTTGCTTTCCTGACAAGCTCCACCAGTCTTCAACTCCTCGTAAGCTGTAGCTGATCCCTGTTTTTGTTTTGACCTGCCGTTAGGAGCATCTGGTGTTTTGTTTCCCATTTTGTGTTGTGAAGCATCTGGTGTTTCGTTTCCCATTTTGTGTTGTGAAGCATCTGGTGTTTCGTTTCCCATTTTGTGTTGCGGAGCATGCATTTCCTTGATGTGTTTCACCATCTTCGCCTTATTTGAAAATCCTTCTCCACATTTTTCACAACTGTATGGCTTTGGTCCGGCGTGTTTCAACCAAATATGACGGTTTTTAAAAATTTCACACACAAAACTTAAGCCGCAAAAGTCACATTTTATTTCTTTAACTTTTTGGGGCAAATTGTGTTTTTTCTCATGTTTAGTGAGACGTCTTTTCTTCGTAAATGTTTGTTTACAAAACTTGCATTGGTACCCTTGCTTGGAACACGTTGAAGCGTCAGTTTCTGGATGTTTCTCCTTGGTGTGATTTGAAAGGTCGAGAACCGTTACAAATCCTTCTCCGCATTCTTCACACTTTCTGGGCATCGGGCCACCATGTCTTTTAGCCATATGAATGGCCATTTGTTCCTTTAACTTAAATTTAGCACCACAGTGCTCACATTCATGTCTCTCGTCGGCTGCCATCCTATGTTTTCTCATGTGTCTTACGAAGAATTTATAATTCTTAAACACCATACCGCAGTGCTCACATTTCTTCCACTTTCTTTCAGGGTGCTTTTGCTCCATATGTTTGTCCCGATAATAAACACCGCTGAAGAACTCCCCACACAAATCACAAGCAACGTTTCTTTCTCCTTCGTGCGTTGTAATATGGGCATCTCGTTTATTCCGGAACTTAAATTTCCTCGGACAAACTCGACAGGTGTATGGCTTTTCCTCAAAATGCCCTTTACATTTATGCTTGGCGAGAACCCTTTTGCTTGATAATGTTTTCCCACAGCTTGTGCAATAACAACCACTTTCAGTATCACTATGCTCATGATGCTTGCGACCCTTCTCTGCTCGGCTAACCATTTCCCCAGAACTTTTCCGATGTTTCTTGGCCAGGTGAGTTTGTAGTCTAAAATACTTAGTGTAGCACTTTCCACAAAAGCCACAAGGATAAAAATCATCCTTGAAATGCTGTCTCATATGAATTCTAAGTCCCAATTCATTCGCAAAGTTCAAAGGGCAAGTTTGGCAAGGATAGTGCGCTTTTTTTTTGTTATGCAAAACTTTGTGCCTTTTGTAATCCGCTGTTTTCTCAAACAGTTTGTTACAAACTTGACAAAAACGGTCAGCCTGCTGTCTGTTGTTTTCTGGGTTAGACCTGAGGAGGGAAATGTTCGCTTGGGTTTCTGGCTGCAGTTGTATCTCCTCATTGGGCCCGACTGAGCAAACGTCAATAATCTCTTCCTCTTCCGTTTCTTCACCACCGACTTCACAGATTTGTGGTTCTTCACCACCAATTCCACAGACTTCACCATGTTGACTGACTTGTGGTTTTATAACCATGATGACGTCAGAAGATTCGGGTTCAGCCAAAGGCCCAACTGTAATAGCAGGTGCAACTTTCCAGTCAACATATTCAGCAAGTTTCTCATCTTTATGAGAGTCAGTGATGGGCAGGACCAAGCCAAGTTCAACAGGTTCTTCCCCTGATTCTTCAACATGGGTTTCACTAACTTGTGGGTTTATATCAATAAAACCCTGTTGGCCACAACGTTCTGCATAATCTAATCCAACTTGTGGTATAATATTAATTACTGGAGCCTCAGTTGAATAAAGTTCTTGATTAACATCCACACCTTCATTTTTAATTTCCTTTCCAGCATATTCAGCTTTGAACTCTTCTGGTTGAATAACAATAGCATAGCTGTCATTTGGGTTGACATTTTCATCATACACCACAGAGCCAGTATCAGTGTGCATCACAAGTGGTATTCCAATAGAATTTGCTGCCATTGGCATTGTCAAATAGTATCCCAACTGAGATGAAGAAGAAGTGGGCCCAGTCTTCTCAAATGGAATTCATAGGTGTTGCTTTTTCTCCATTTGATAAATTTACATGCAATAAACAGTTAAACACCTGCTAAGCCAGCTACAAACCAAGCTGAGACTGACATTGTTTGTCAACATTAGCAATGGAAGACACCTGAATGAAGCTGACTGTCACATGGAATATGAGCAGCACACAATTTTGGGCACCATGCGAAATGTGCTGCCACCTGCTGTAGCTTCCAGGCACTAATATTACAATCATATTGCCCCCCCCCCCCCACCCCCGCCCATTGGCACCAAAGGGATTAGTCTGAATCTGGCAATGTTGCTGTATGTTTTCTTAAGATTTAGATTCAGGTTCTTTAAAATTATATGTGTGCAGTTTGGGAAATTTATTTGAATTATTAATTTCATTCAAAATTCGATCTAGACTCTTCCTCTGAACATAGTTTTTACAGCTGCTTGCAGCCTGTATTGCGAGAGGAGTTTCAGGAAAAAATATGACAACTCCCCTGGTCGTGCTGTTTCACCTATGTCATTAAAACTTGGCATGCAGTCTGAATAGAATATTATCTTGCTTCCATCAACTTTTGGTAAACTTCTGTGACAATAAATTTTTATTTTCTAAACTAAAATGTACAATTTTCCCGCGAATTTTAAATGTTCTGCTGCAGTGATGGCAGCAGCCAAGTGCCGGCCAGGGGGATTGTTAAAAACATAAAAATATATGGAAACACAAGGCATCTTTAACAACACCACAGAAGGAAGGGAAGGAAGGGAAGGAAGGGAAGGAAGGGAAGGAAGGGAAGGAAGGGAAGGAAGGGAAGGAAGGGAAGGAAGGGAAGGAAGGGAAGGAAGGGAAGGGATGGAGAGACGGGAGGAAGGAGGAAGGAAGGAATGAAGAGAGGAAGGAAGCAAGAAAGGAAGGAATAGAAAGATAGATAGATCGATAGATAGATAGAATTAAATAGCATATTAGTAGATACTTGTTAAGTTTGATTTCCTTTAAAATTTTGCCAGGATCTTTGGTTGGCCAGGCGGCAGGCATTGCCGGCTCAAGTCCAATATCCGGATAATAAGTAGTTCCAGTGAGACTCTTTACTCTTTAAAATCATCATGTCACAACCTTTGTCATGGCATCAGACGGGGGCTGCTGCCCCCACACCCCAGCTCATTGGCTGAAATGTTTGTTATGATGACATCACCAACCAAACAACACACTTATGCTACACCCTGCAACTATTTGGTCCTTATATATATATATATCGGACTTGGACCTGCATATTAAATTTTACACTGTTGGTATTTATGCAAGATATCATCACTTGGGAGATTTCAAATTGTAGCCCAGTAGCTTACTCCAGTTAGTTGTTGCCCTGGGGGGGGGTACTTACTATGTTCAAGTCTACACCTATGCTCGGCTCAGTAGGCCCCCTTTTTCAACTGAAAAATTCCTAGAGTTGGGTCTAAAAATCTGACATAATTCCTAGAGTTGGCCCCTAAATTTAAATAGGAACTTCTATCGAATCGCGATGTTATTTTTTGGTGAAATTACGGGTTAATACCAGGGAAAAACAGGCAAATATCATTGAGGCGACAAAAAAAATCCTAGAGTCGGGGTATTTTCGCGACGACCGACCGCCTAGCACCGGGTCAGGTCACTGAACTTCCAGCCTAGCATACGTTGATACGTATCAGAAAAAATTTCGAGTACCCCCCCCAGGGTTGTTGCCTTATCTTCCTGTGTCTGCATACACAGCTTGTGTTGGCATTTGCCGTCTCGCATTGAGATTTGAGAACGTGTTTAAGAAATTTAATTTGTACTTTTTTCAATTTGGGAGATTGCTGCACCAGGCCAAAAGGCGCTGTTATATTCAAGGATCGGAAGACCATAACTATCAAACACTTTCAGAGCAAGTGATGGGGATAATTATGTAACCTGGAGAACGAGGGTCTCATGTGCACATACAGTGTAAAAAGTGCCTTTTGGGCTTTCTTTGATTACAAATGGTATGTTCTAAGTATTTATGTAATTATTTCTTCTTCTTTTTTTACAAAACTTGTTTGACTTAAAATTAATAGGTCTAAGAAAATATGAAAATAGAAAGAAAAAAAAAATCTAGATTTTCAACATTTATTTTCTGAATGTGGGAGCAATAATTAAGCAGCATTCAGCCAAAAGTGATTTGATGAAAATAAAATAGTTTAGAAGTGAATTTATAAACGGCATGACAAAGCGACTCTCCGAGACTAATTTTCCTCTGATGGAAATTGACTGAGGTTGGCTCTGTTGATAGTGTGCTGGGCTTCCAATCGCTGGGTCCAAGGTTTGATTCCAACCCTTTGCTGGGTCACCTTGGCCTATGTTGGATGGCAGTTTCGATCATCCTTCTCCCCATTGCCTTGTCCTTCTCTTGTGCCACTTAGACTTGTCGGTTCATTGATTTATTCGTGACATATGAAGCCTCCTTCAGTCATTCACCATTTTTTGCTCAGAAACTTTTCTGAGCTGCTCACTCTTCTACCAGCCATGAACAATCTTCTCCCTTGCACCTCCAGTTTTCAACCTCTTCCCTCAGGAGCCATTGGCAATCTTCTTCCTTGGAGCTCTTAGCCCTCTGGAACGGTTCAAAGCAGGTGAAGAAATTATCACGAAATTCGTTCAACTTTCTCTTGACGATATTCCCATATTTACGCCAGTTGATGTCTGGCATCCAGATCGGACGGGACCTTGATTTCTTCTGGTCCGGAGGCACCTTGAAATTTGGTCTCAAGACACCAGCGAATTGGATCTGAGATCCACACATCAGGTTGTTGTCGCCAACAAGAAAAACCATGCACTTGGAATCCATCTTAAAGATGAAAAATCGTTGAGAAAGCACAAGAAGTGAAATCACACTGAAAAAGCCTGCTGTACGTTCGAGAACTATCTGCAAACTGGCCTAGCAACTGCAATTCATCAATCTAATTGTCCTCAGAAGGCGCCAAAATTTCCGTACTAGTGGCGCCGCCAATTCACCATGGTAACAGGTACGAGTAGCGCCGTGTAAGCCCCTGGTGAGCGTAAATAAAACTAACAAGTCCTCCGCACTGTTTCAACTCCAGCATTAATGTGAGCCTGTGGGCCTGATACTTTCTTGTGTAAAACATAATGGTCATTAGCAAAAGAAATGTTGAAATCTTGGGACGATAATTTAAAGTTTTATCAGAGTCAATAGACCTTCAGATAGCTCAAGACCTAGGCTAAAGTTCTGCGTAGTAACTTGATATATATTTTCTTACGTGTATAAAGTTAATGTAATAAACCATTAATTTGGGTATACTACTGGAAAATAGGGCCCAATTGTAGGCCTAACGACTACCCTATAGTTTGCCCATGATGTCATCAACTCGTAGTAAGTTATGAAATATCCATAATAATAAATATTTAAGCCACTGTACTGAATGTAGTTAAGCAAAAGACACAGAAATAGCCATCTTATTTAATTTATATCTTTTTTACTTTTCAAAGACAGAAAAAAAAAAGATTAACAGGAAATATGGGGACCCCAATCTGATCTGTACTTCAAGTTATTGGATTTTCTAAAATAAAAAAAAGAAAACAAAAGCAGGTTTAAACATAACGTGCACAAGGCACTTTAAAGCGTCTCTCGTGGCGTGCAGTGGAAATGTGCCATTATCCTACTATTAATTCATGGACTCGTCCGTCTTTCACAGCAAAAGTATAGGGTGCCCATCCACAAAAACTTGCATTCAACCTTTTTTCACCCACTACAAGGTTTTAGGCTGGGTGTTATGTTCAAAATTTATATTTAACTAGAATACCCGTTGGATAATTGGAGATGACATAATCAGATTTAAGTTGGGGAAAAGGTGAAAAAAAATTGTTCTTAGATTTGAGGCAAATGTAACTTAGTGATGTAAAGTTGCATTGCAAGGTAGTAGTGAAGTCAAAATTACAAACTATGGATGATCATAAAATGCAAGAAGGATTATAAGGGAAAAATGACCTTGCTGGAAAGTGTAAAGAAATGGTTGTGGCAGACAAATAAGTTTGCCTAAGAGTTTTGTGGGTGAAAGGCAATCATATCAGGTAATTTGATGATATTTAGGGCATTGCAGGATTGTCTCAGCAAGTGCAAGTTTTGTTTACTTCAGCTGTATTGTAAATTTGAAATGACTGAAAGGAGCCTATTAGTCGCATTGGAAATGTGAAATTAATAATTTTCTCCATACAGTGTGTGCGATCTTAAAATAAAAGATTGATCCCTTCAACTTGGCATACCTTCTTTTGTATGTTTGTTTTTGTTGCAAATTGTGTACCCCTGCCCACATCGTAGGACGTAGCAGTTATTCATCCTATGTATATGTGTGGATATAGAAAGGGGGGGGGGCATCGTGGTGCTGTATGTAAATCTATCTTTTATAAGGCCTATAATGGTTATATAATGATGTAGTTTCGTTATATACTGTAGGTTGGGAACTAAGTACAATTAGTACATACTACATATTGTATGTATAGGTAAATTCCCGTGAAAATGCTTGATCACAGTGCTCACAGGCCAGCTGTTGCTTTAGTTGCTGTGCCTCCCTCCGAAGTACCTTGGCTCACTGAGAAGAGCAGGGGGAGTTGGTGCAAGTAAAGAGAGTGTCACATTAATGGCGTCATAGAGGTGCATGAAGGAATTTGGTGCAAAGGGCTGCAGAAAAAGTGGATTTGCAAGAAATAAGGGAGGATTTCCAGGCATTTTATGAGCCACACAGAAAGGCAATGTCAGTACGGAAGCATATACCAAGTCTGGTGTGTGTAGCTACAACAGGGACTGAAAATTGGAGGTGACAACAAAGTTGAAGAGATGCGTCTTTTATTTTAAGATATTTTGCCCCTCCCCTACCCCCATTTCACGGGTATCATGCTAGTTTCGTAAATATGCTGATAATAGAGAGAAACTTTGTTGTCGGTTCCTCCTCCCGGCCCAAAATTAACAAAATGGAAAAGCCATATTCAACATAACACCCATTGGCAACATTACACCCATTGGCAACATCACACCCATAGGCAACATTACACCCATTGGCAACATTACACCCATTGGCAACATTACACCCATGGCAACATTACACCAATGGCAACATTACACCAATGGAAACATTACACCAATGGCAACATTACACCCATGGCAACATTACACCAATGGAAAAATTACACCCATTGTCAACATTACACCAATGGCAACATTACACCCATAGGCAACATTGCACCCATAGGCAACATTACACCCATTGACAACATTACACCCATTGGCAACATTACACCCATTGGCAACATTACACCCATAGGCAACATTACACCCATTGGCAACACTACACCCATTGGCAACATTACACCCTTGGCAACACTACACCCATTGGCAACATCACACCCATTGGCAACATTACATCATTGGCAACATTACACCCATTGGCAACATTACACCCATAGGTAACATTAATTACACCCATTGGCAACATTACACCCATTGGCAACATTACATCCATTGGCAACATTACACCCATTGGCAACATTACACTTTTGGCAACATTACACCCACTGGCAACATTACACCCACTGGCAACATTACACCCACTGGCAACATTACACCCATTGGCAACATTACACCCATTGGCAACATTACACCCATTGGCAACATTACACCCATTGGCAACATTACAACCATTGGCAACATTACACCCATTGGCAACATTACACCATTGGCAACATTACACCCATAGGCAACATTACACCCATTGGCTGATGCCACCTGCTGATGTCACCGGCTAACATCACCAACTCATGTCACTGACTGACATCACTGACTGACATTGATTGACATCATTGACCATGGGAGCTCATAAGCACAGGAGGAAATTCCAATAAGGAAAAGAAGAAGAAGAAAGTATAGTCACCTAGTGTAAATACACAGAACTACTGTTAGTTGCCATGGAGATGTTGGGGAACCCCTTGCTGGGGAAATCCCAATGATGTCATTCCTGGTTTGATCATTGGGGTAGAATGGATTTCCCTTGCTGGAGGCTTTATTATACAATTCACATGTACCAAAAGTTGAATGCTTAATGTGTAGGAGTATGACATGGTGTACTGTAAGTGGCATCAAGATTGAAGATGGTAGGCAACAGATAATTCGCCCACAAGATTTTCGACGTTGACTGTAACAATAGCTTCTCTCTTAGAGAGACGCTAAAAATTATAGATGTATGTGAGTGAATGTGTATGCCCCCGGCTGGAATAATAACAAGAACAAGCCAAGGGCATCATACAGGAAGGGTATCTTGGGGTCGAAATATTACAGGGGTAGAACCCTGTCTACAAGTGGACTGCTCTTGCATTGCCACAGATCAGAACATATGCTGTCTTGTATTGCCACCTAGTGATTAGTGTGCTATTCCGCGAGCTCCTGCGAGCGTCCACATCATTTCGATCAGAGGAACACACACAATTTTGTCTGGAAGAAACCGGGGCTGTTTCTGAGTGTGCTGATGGCCTTGTCTACTTCCTTAGAGAATGTGATTGCCGAGTTTGACTCTGGTATACATCAATGTTGAATAGAAATTTTGTGAATGTGCAATGAAATTGGAACTATTTCTTGGGACAGCAATGATGTAGCATACAAAATCAACTTTTGTGCCAGGTGGCAGCAGCATGCAGTTCTCATTTTCACCAGACTGGGTAGAACCAGAAAATGTTAGAAGGGAGTTACAAATGGCATTGTACTTGAAATATAGTGATTAAATTTTTTTTTTTTTTTTTCCATTAAAACTTACAGTCATAAGGGGGGGGGGGGAGGTTGAAACCCGCTACTGCTTTAAACTCCTCAATTCTCTTGGCCGCCTTGTATTTCAGTGTTAATGATTGGTCTGTTGAGCCATGGTCTGCATATTGACCCAAGTAACTTTTTGTGATGCAATTAATTATTCTTTATTTGCTTTCCACAAAGTAAATTCATGCACAGACATTAATTCCAAAAACACAACTCTGCAAATTTAATCCTGAAAAATGGCCAAGTTATGACACCCTAAAGTCAGATTAAAATACACAAAAAATACTCAAGATTGGTGTCTTTTGGCTGGACCAATCAGAGCAAGGGAGGGAATTCAATCAGCTTGTAGGATTCGAGTATTTAGCAACACTTTTCCCCTAGTGTTAACTGACAGAACCTTCTATAAAATTGGTCTATTGCTATCTAAACTCTTCTGGCTAGACTAATGCAGCTTCACAAAGTAGGCTATTGATGAAGGAAGATGATTTTGATAAGGCAACCTTAACTCCTTAATTGTCATAGCTGCCTTGTATCTTAGTGTCAAGGATTGATCATAATTCTCCATTAACTTCGATATTTTTTCATTGACAAATTCAGGATAAATGATCTCCTTTACATAATCCATAGCAGTTTTCTCGGCTGCATTGGTTGCGTGGATGTATATTCCATTTTCTAAAAGATAACTGATAATTCTCATCATCTCTTCATAGATTACTTCGATGTTATCATCTGGTTTGTTTTTGCAAAACCAATTAACAGCTATCCATGAAGTGATCACAATATGGAGCAAAGTGTTGCCATGGTAATCGGTAGAGTTAATGGCAAAGCCATCATTGAGGAACATCTTTAATAATTGGAGCTGTTGACTGAGGCAGCCAAAAGACAAACTGTAAATAAAGGGACTCTTGAAATCTGACTTGAAGAAATTCAGAGGAGTGAAAGTGACACCTCGTGAGAAATTCAGAGGACTGAAAGTGACACCTTGCGGTTTCATGGTTTCAGACATTAGTGGAAATCTTTGTCTAATTTCCTTGAATAACGACTTTGGAAGATTGTTCTCAAAATAGTGGACTGTATTATGGGAATTTCTCTTCAACGTGTGAAGAATCACCAGCCAAGGAATGCAAAATGCACGTTCCAGTTCACTTGCCAATTCTGTTTTGACGACGTCTCTCTCTTCTGCTTCTAACTTGTTTCTGATGACTTCGCAACAATCCAAAGAAATGCCGAACAAATCGACAAGAACATCAGTTTTGACTGCAATACCAAACTCTGCGATCAGCTTCAGACAAGTGTACTTGGACTGGAACGTTTCGTATATATCCAGAGAAGTGTAGTTGGACTGGAACGCTTCGTTGAAGTAAAGGAAGTTTCCATTTTGTCTGAACAGATGCAAGTGATGTTTGAATAAGGCGTTCAACAGCTTCATTGCCCCTTTAGGATTTTTCTCCATTTCATGTCGAAAAACTGGAAAAGATGAATGAAAGAACCTCTTAGAAACATTGAATGTAGATTATTGATCTCCGGATTCATTACAATTGATGAATTTACAAAGGACTCGAGTTGCCCCGGTGTACTCCTCGCTCCTGAAAAGTGACTCGACATCTCGGTCCCACAACACAAACACTGAGGAAGACGATGTGATATCGTTGAAAATTCTGCTAAGTATTGAATTATTTGCAACAATGATAATATGTGTCAGAAGAACATAAATAGAAATAATTAATAGGTGATACTTGAACCCATGGTTCAAATTGGTGAAATATTTGGTGATTTAGGAGAAGGGTAGCTGTGCGGTGAACAGTGAATCTGGGCACAGCGAATCACTATGTTCTCTGTATTAATGACCATAATGACTAATATCTTATTGATGAAGTACTGAGAATATAGCCTCAATTAATGATTACATCCATTACAATTTATGCCACATATACATTAAATGACTTCAAATTGTTATTACTTGTTGCAAAGGAGGTTATTTTTTACAGGTAATATTGTAGGAAATTGCAATTTTATAAGTGCTAGTTATATCCCGCGTTTGAGGGAATATGTGATATATACCGAGGCGTAAGCCGAGGTGTATATCACATATTCACGAAAACAAGGGATATAACTAACTTATACCCAAACACAATAAAACATAAACAAAGAGATTTAAAAAATAAAATAAAACAAGAAGGATTTGACTGAAATAGAAAACAGCTACAAACAATTTGCCAAGTGGGATTAATTAAATAACATGAAAGTATCAGTTGAAGAAAAAAGTGCAAAAGGCAACAGGTTGACATGTGAAATGAAATTCTTACTTATTCTGAGAATTTTCTGGGATATACAACTCCAATGCATGTGAAAGGTATTGTAAATTATCAATCAAATTTTTATGAAAAAGCTAAAGATTTCCCATACATATTTTTTAGAATCTGATTATTGAAGCAATTGTGATTTCAATACTTAGCATAGGCAATTATTAGGCATATAAGCGTCCCTCCCAATTACCCACTTCAATACATATATGCTCAGATAATATAATAAGGTTATAAGTAGCTAGTAGCAAAATTATTAGAAAAAATATTTGGAACAAAATTTTAAAAAGTGGAAAACGAATATTGAACAAACATTTGAGAAAAAAATTATCTGAAAAAAAAATTGAAAAACAAAATTTCTATGAGGGCAAAAAAATCTGGGGAAAAAAGTTTGTGAAAAAAATAATATTTGAAAAAAGAAATTTTGGGTGAAAAAAATTAATTAATTAATAGGGTAAAGAATTAGGGGGTGGAAAAAATATGATGGGAAAATAGGCAAAAGAAAAAAATGAGAAAAAAAAATAGTTTAAAAAATCAGGAGAATGTGCATATATGTGCATTTGGATTGTTAGGGGCGACCATCAGTATAAAGGGGGAGAGGGGCTTGGAGTTTTAAATGTATGGTAACAGTAAAAGACCTATTTATTTTGAGTGTGTTTTTATCAAACAAAACCATGTTATGAAATATCCCCACCACCAGTAATTATTTATTTTAACATTGCTCAAAAGTAATTTATTTATTTTACCAAAACTTGAAAATAATTTATTTAAAATAAACTGCAAGCCTTCTCCCCCTCCCAGATATCTTATTTGGTTGAACCCTTACTCTTAAGTAGTCATGATATTTGCATTAAAAATCCAGATTGGGCTGAAATTGAAGGATTAATTTATGGATTTGTCAAAAGCTTTAGGTTTTATAATACTTTTGTTTATTTTTGTTTTGTTGTTGGAAATTCTCTGTTTGGTGCAGTTTTGCTGTTTGTGTTGTGAGATTTGTTAAACAGTGAGGCTTTATATACTCCCATGGGCGTATAAGTGAACAACAAAGAATATAGGATATTATATACCAGCCTAATACAGGCTTCTGATTGGCTGATGGGTCATAGGTATGGTATAAATTTCAATGTTTGAAAGTCCAGTTTAAATCATGTATATAATATTTATATTTCTAAAAGGAAATGACTCTGATTCACAGCATCATGAGCACTGATTCACTGTTTCCAGTGCACACCCTAATATATACCAGCCTAATACAGGCTTCTGATTGGCTGATGGGTCATAGGTATGGTATAAATTTCAATGTTTGAAAGTCCAGTTTAAATCATGTATATAATATTTATATTTCTAAAAGGAAATGACTCTGATTCACAGCATCATGAGCACTGATTCACTGTTTCCAGTTCAGGTACACAGTGCATATTTTGCGGCATATATCTTGGAAATCATCAATAGTGCCATTAGTTTCTTGGCGTACATATATATAGTAGACTCTATTACCTCTCTCTAAAGACATAAAAAAGAAAATACCTAACTTTTTGAGATCTAACGAAAATAAACTGATCCGATTCACTGTGTCCCGGTTCCCCCCACAGGAGAGTGAGACAGAAAACATCAAAATAAGATTCAGGAATGTGTGTGGATGTATCACGTAAGAAAATTAAGTAAAAATTTACAATTATCATGGATTCCCATGGGGAGGGGGGGGTGGCAAGGAAGGCTACAGGGGCCAATTACCTTCTTTGACCCCCCCCCCCCCCTGGCTTTGATACTGATTACCCAGTATGAGCATTAATGAAGTATTATGTGACTTTATATTTATTTTGGTATTTGATTAGGAATTTAAAATAATCATTGAGATTTATATTACCTCTCTTTGTAACATGATTGATACCAGTGACAACATATCTTCCTTGCAATATCCTCTCTTTTGCTAAAATCGCTTGCAAAGCTAACCAGTGGTGGTCATGTCTGTGATGGCGAAGGTCTTCTAAGCTGCGCCACTCTTCCGTGAATTTGTAACACTCCTGTGGTGCCTGGATAGTCTTGGGTATTTTGTGCTTGACTCGCAATTGTGTGGCGTTTAGCATGGTTGCATATGGATGTGAGCTTCGGTGTGGCTTTACAGATGCAACAAGCTCATATGCATTAATCACTTCCTGAATGGCAAAGTCACATGTTTTGATAAGGAACTTTGTCATGTCATAATCTTGACAGGCTGCTAACTCCAAAGCAGTGAAGCCATCATTATCTTTCACATGTACGTCAGCTCCATTTTTAACAAGGAGTTTGACAACTTTCTCGTTTCTAGATTGGCAAGCATAGTGCAATGGAGTTCGACCGTTGTTGTCCCTCAAATTGACATCTGCTCCGTGTTGTATTAGGATTTCGTGCACCTTCCAATGAACACGTCCACCAATAGGAAGAAGCCTTGTACTAAAAGGAAAAAATTGCAAGGAGTCGGCATCGGCCATCGATGCAACATGTAGAGCAGACTGTCCGATAGCATTTGTCTGATTCACGTCTGCCCCTGCAAATATGAGTTGTTGAACAAGGGGTACATTAAGTCGCCTTGCGGCAAAAAACAGCGGAAAGATGTCAGCACATGCACCGTATCCTCCTAATCCCTTATCTACAGCTGTTATCATTGGGCTTCCCACAACATTGGAGTGCGCCATATTGAATATGTGGCCCGTAGCACAAACTTGACCTCCATGCTTCAGTATCACACTCAGATCTTCATGATACCCTGCAAAATATGCATTATTATAAATCAATTGATACTTTGTACAATGTGTAGATAGCCGATGAAGTGCCTACTTTCAACATGGGAAACATAGAGGCTGTTTGATTAGTCACGATCAAGAGAAAGCCATTTAACTTCTCATAAAGTATTTTAGAGTGATAATCAGATGCATAATCCTTTCGTTTGGCTATCACCAAGTGGGATATGTCTTCTTCAATCAAATTAATATTGAAAGTATTGGGTTTGATCATGACAAATCATCAGCAAGATGACATACAAAGTGCCATTTTCACAGTGCCACAGTCCACTCTAATTCTATATCAAAGTGCTTGGCTGCAATATATATGCCGGCCCAGATCAACAGATATTACATCAAAATGCAAGAGGAAGAGAATGAAAAAGAAAAATATTAAAGTTGAATCCCACAGAGCACAGCTTCTCCACCTATTGTACTCCATGTAACTAAACTGTTCAACAAAAATCCTCCAGCTGGTGGTTCCCCCGCATGGTCAAATTGTTCATATGCATTGGAAAAGCCACTGATTTTTGAAAACATGGGTAGGCTCACTCGAAGGCTGCTAGGTCAACCAGGAATAATGGCACTAAACTATAAATACACACATTTTGGGTCGATATACAGGCCTATAATTCAATTCAACTTTCATAAAAATCAGAGAAGGAATCTTTGAGATATTCAAGTTTATTATACGAGGGACGGTGATGGAAATGGAAAATTTTCGTCGGGGGAGCTCTCGGCTCGTGCCGCAGCGGCTCACCATTCTATATTTTTAAAATGAAAAGATTTCTTCCACCAGAGCATAATTATGCGGCAAATTTACCATGAGGACTAAAAAAGTAACATGATAATTGTAATTTCACCACAGATGATTGGGGGAGCTGTAGCAGGGTACAGCTCTCCCTGTTTTTTGGTCAAGGGAGCTCAGCTCCCCCGAGCTCCCCCCCATTTCCATCACTGACGAGGGACTTATTTTTGTTGAACTGTTTTTCATAATTTTATCATATTGTACACCATGTAACTCTCAAAAAACATCGGTAACTCCCCTTCAAAAACTTGTTTTTCTATAAAGTATATTTTCAGCTATATTCCTTTAATTTTTCATAAAAATCTCATGGATATTGTTTGAGTGACGCTCCTTATCATTATAAATGCCACACTTGTTTAGTATTTTGCTGTATCTTGATATAGTGACATAAGATTTTGAATAGATCATAGTTCAAAAATTATGTTGGATAGCACGTCAATTTTTTTTAATGTTGGAAAGCTTTGGTTTTGAAGAACTTTTTGGCAAAGTTTCATGAATATCTCATGGATTTTAGATTTCTTGCCAAGTGTGGGATTCAACTTTAAATATCATGACATCAGTATGACGGACACCAGAGCTCAATAAGTGGGATGAATAAGTTTTATTAAAGCTTTGATCCCATTTTAATTATCAATATCCACTTTCTAATAAATTTTTACCTGACAATGAAATAATATTTACCTGAATAGCCTGCTTCTATGAGGGGTGTTATTTCTCCATTGGCCCATTGTGTTTGTGCTTTAATATTTGCCAAATGAGGATGGGTTTTAAGAATCCCATCAACGTCATGACAACGATGTCCTATGCAATAAAACAACTTCCAAGTTTCATCATCAGCATCTTGATTAGCCATTGTATATCGTATATAATGATCCGTATTGTGTCTCCAAGGAAAGATTGAAGAGTTCCAAAAGTAATGCTAGGTGCTGCTATTCCAGCACAAGTTCAAAACTGATAAATACTGCAAGGCTAATGTACAGGTCACGTTATCTTATCACTGATTTAATCTACATAATATGTATGTATCCGAATATGTTACACTGTATGGTGCAACCTTGCCTGGAAAAGTAGGGAGTTAAGCATGTCATTGTCTGGAATTTTCCAATTCTCATGGGAAATTTCTGAAGAATGGTCTAAATTTTTTACTTGTAAACAGGGGATGGATTCGTAACCAATAGCAACCCTTTTGTGGGAAATTTTGTCGTAATTATGAAATTGCATGGAAATCCACATTTTTCCAAGCCCTGGGTGCACCACTTCAGGTTATACACAGAACCAGTCTGGTGAAAATGAGAACTGCATGCTGCTGCTACCTGGCACTAAAGTTGATTTCGTATGCCACAGCATTGCTGCCCCAAGAAATAGTTCCAATTTCATTGCACATTAACAAAATTTCTATTCAACATTGATGTATACCAGAGTCAGACTCGACAATCACATTCTCTAAGGAAGTAGACAAGGCCATCAGCACAATCAGAAACAGCCACGGTTTCTTCCTGACAAAATTGTGTGTGTTCCTCAGACTGAAATGATGTGGACCGCTTGCCGGAGCTCGCGGAATAGCACACTTGTCACTAGATGGCAACACATGACAGCATATGTTCTCATCTGCCAATGCTGGAAAAAGAAGTGGCAATGTAACAGCGGTCCACTTGTAGACAGACACAGAGCAAAAAAGAAGAGACGTCCTATTTTCAACAAATTGTGATGTTCACAATGCATATATGTCAGTCAATAACACTAGGGGGGAGAGTTGGTCTAGTGGTAGCGTGTAGGACTGCCGATCGCTGGGTGCAGGGTTCGAATCCAGCTCTTGCTGGGTCACCTGGGCCTATGTTGGACAGCTGTTTCAATCATAATAACACCAAAAATACAATTCGTTCTTGCTGTTTTTAGACCTCACCTTTCAAGACGTTCGTTCAGACTAATGCAGCTTCACAAAATTGACTAGTGACGGAGGGAGGTGATATTGATAAGGCAACGTTAACTCCTTAATTGTCATAGCTTAAAACTAATTATCATTAATTAGGACACTTAGAGGAAAGGAATTTGGATGAAAATGGGGCAGTGGCTCCCTATGAGTATGAGGAAGACATGGGGAAAGTTAGAAGGCCAGGCATTAAGTAGGAACTGAGATAAATCCAGGACACTGTTATTTTAATATTAGTATGATGATGATTGGCAGTGTGTAATGCAACAGGTAAGTCCATCGACCAGATTAATGTAATTTCACAAACTTAACCAGTAATACGGGAAGGCGTCCTTTGTAGGGCAACTTTAACTCCTTAATTTTCATTGCTGTCATGTATTTAAGTGTCAATGATTGGTCATAATTCCGCATCAACTTTAAAATATTTTCCTTCACAAACTCGGGATATGCGATCTCCTTAACCAAATCCATAGCAGTTTTCTCTGCTGAGTTGGTTGCGTGGATGTAGGTTCCATTTTCTAAAAGATAACTGATAATTCTCTTCATCTCTTCATAGATTACTTCGATGTTATCATCTGGTTTGTTTTTGCAAAACCAATTAACAGCTATCCATGAAGTGATCACAACATGGAGCAAAGTGTTGCCATGGTAATCTGTGAAGTTAATGGCAAAGCCATCATTGAGGAACATCTTTAATAATTGGAGCTGTTGACTGATGCAATCAAAAGACAAACCGTAAATAAAGGAACTCTTGAAATCTGACTTGAAGAAATTCAGAGGACTGAATGTGACACCTGGTGGTTTCTTGGGATTACATGTTATTGGAAACCTTTTCCTAATTTCCTTGAATAACAACTTTGGAAGATTATTCTCAAAATGTTTGACTGTATTGTGAGAATTTCTCTTCAACATGTGAAGAATCACAAGCCAAGGAATGCAAAATGCACGTTCCAGTTCACTTGCCAATTCTGTTTGGACGACTTCCCTCTCTTCTGCTTCTAACTTGTTTCTGATGACTTCGCAACAATCCAAAGAAATGCCGAACAAATCGACAAGAACATCAGTTTTGACTGCAATACCAAACTCTGCGATCAGCTTCAGACAAGTGTACTTGGACTGGAACGTTTCGTATATATCCAGAGAAGTGTAGTTGGACTGGAACGCTTCGTTGAAGTAAAGGAAGTTTCCATTTTGTCTGAACAGATGCAAGTGATGTTTGAATAAGGCGTTCAACAGCTTCATTGCTCCTTGAGGATTTTTCTCCATTTCATGTCGAAAAACTGGAAAAGATGAATGAAAGAACCTCTTAGAAACATTGAATGTAGATTATTGATCTCCGGATTCATTACAATTGATGAATTTACAAAGGACTCGAGTTGCCCCGGTGTACTCCTCGCTCCTGAAAAGTGACTCGACATCTCGGTCCCACAACACAAACACTGAGGAAGACGATGTGATATCGTTGAAAATTCTGCTAAGTATTGAATTATTTGCAACAATGATAATATGTGTCAGAAGAACATAAATAGAAATAATTAATAGGTGATACTTGAACCCATGGTTCAAATTGGTGAAATATTTGGTGATTTAGGAGAAGGGTAGCTGTGCGGTGAACAGTGAATCGGGGCACAGCGAATCACTATGTTCTCTGTATTAATGACCATAATGACTAATATCTTATTGATGAAGTACTGAGAATATAGCCTCAATTAATGATTACATCCATTACAATTTATGCCACATATACATTAAATGACTTCAAATTGTTATTCCTTGTTGCAAAGGTGGTATTTTTTACAGGAAATGTTCTAGGAAATTTCAATGTTTGAAAGTCAAGTTTAAATAAGTATATTATTTTTATTTCTAAAAGGAAATGACTCTGATTCACAGCATCATGAGCACTGATTCACTGTTTCCAGTTCAGGTACACAGTGAATATTTTGCGGCATATATCTTGGAAATCATCAATAGTGCCACTAGTTTCTTGGCGTACATATATGGTAGACACTACCTCTCTCTAAAGACAATCAAAAAGAAAATACCTTTGTAACTTTTTTGAGATCTAGCGAAAATAAACGGTTTCGATTCACTGTGTCCTGGTTCCCCCCACAGGAGAGTGAGACAGAAAACATCAAAATAAGATTCAGGAATGTGTGTGGATGTGTCACGTCCGAAAATGAAGTAAGAATTGCCAAATATCGTCAATTCCCGGGGGGGAGGGGGCGGGGGTTGGCAAGAAGGGCGCAATGAAGGCTACATGGGGCAATTACACCCTTTGACTCCCCCCCCTGGCTTTGATACTGATTACCCAGTATGAGCATTAATGAAGTATTATGTGACTTTATATTTATTTTGGTATTTGATTAGGAATTTAAAATAATCATTGAGATTTATATTACCTCTCTTTGTAACATGATTGATACCAGTGACAACATATCTTCCTTGCAATATCCTCTCTTTTGCTAAAATCGCTTGCAAAGCTAACCAGTGGTGGTCATGTCTGTGTTGGCGAAGGTCTTCTAAGTTGCTCCACTCTTCCGTGAAATTGTAACACTCTTTTGGTTTCTGGATAGTCTTGGGTATTTTGTGCTTGACTCGCAATTGTGTGGCGTTTAGCATGGTTGCATATGGATGTGAGCTTCGGTGTGGCTTTACAGATGCAACAAGCTCATATGCATTAATCACTTCCTGAATGGCAAAGTCACATGTTTTGATAAGGAACTTTGTCATGTCATAATCTTGACAGGCTGCTAACTCCAAAGCAGTGAAGCCATCATTATCTTTCACATGTACGTCAGCTCTATTTTTAACAAGGAGTTTGACAACTTTCTCGTTTCCAGATTGGCAAGCATAGTGCAATGGAGTTCGACCGTTGTTGTCCCTCAAATTGACATCTGCTCCGTGTTGTATTAGGATTTCGTGCACCTTCCAATGAACACGTCCACCAATAGGAAGAAGCCTTGTACTAAAAGGAAAAAATTGCATGTTGTCGGCATCGGCCATCGATGCAACATGTAGAGCAGACTGTCCGATAGCATTTGTCTGATTCACGTCTGCCCCTGCAAATACGAGTTGTCGGACAAGGGATACATTAAGTCGCCTCGCTGCAAAAAACAGCGCAAAGATGTCCGCACATGCACCGTATCCTCCTAATCCCTTATCTACAGCTGTTATCATTGGGCTTCCCACAACATTGGAGTGCGCCATATTGAATATGTGGCCCGTAGCACAAACTTGACCTCCATGCTTCAGTATCACACTCAGATCTTCATGATACCCTGCAAAATATGCATTATTATAAATCAATTGATACTTTGTACAACGTACATGTGATAGATGCCGGCCCAGATCAACAGATATTACATCAAAATTCAAGAGGAAGAGAATGAAAAAGAAAATATTAAATACCATGACATCGGTATGACAAAGACCAGAGCTCTTGAAATAAGTGGGATGATTAAGTTTTATTAAAGCTTTGATCCCGTACTTACTGGATTATTCTCAATTATCAATATCCACTTTCTAATAAATTTTTACCTGAATAGCCTGCTTCTATGAGGGGTGTTATTTCTCCATTGGCCCATTGTGTTTGTGCTTTAATATTTGCCAAATGAGGATGGGTTTTAAGAATCCCATCAACGTCATGACAACGATGTCCTATGCAATAAAACAACTTCCAAGTTTCATCATCAGCATCTTGATTAGCCATTGTATATCGTATATAATGATCCGTATTGTGTCTCCAAGGAAAGATTGAAGAGTTCCAAAAGTAATGCTAGGTGCTGCTATTCCAGCACAAGTTCAAAACTGATAAATACTGCAAGGCTAATGTACAGGTCACGTTATCTTATCACTGATTTAATCTACATAATATGTATGTATCCGAATATGTTACACTGTATGGTGCAACCTTGCCTGGAAAAGTAGGGAGTTAAGCATGTCATTGTCTGGAATTTTCCAATTCTCATGGGAAATTTCTGAAGAATGGTCTAAATTTTTTACAGCCGCTGGATTCGTAACCAATAGCAACCCTTTTGTGGGAAATTTTGTCGTAATTATGAAATTGCATGGAAATCCACATTTTTCCAAGCCCTGGGTGCACCACTTCAGGTTATACACAGAACCAGTCTGGTGAAAATGAGAACTGCATGCTGCTGCTACCTGGCACTAAAGTTGATTTTGTATGCTAGAGCATTGCTGCCCCAAGAAATAGTTCCAATTTCATTGCACATTCACAAAATTTCTATTCAACATTGATGTATACCAGAGTCAGACTCGACAATCACATTCTCTAAGGAAGTAGACAAGGCCATCAGTACACTCAGAAACAGCCCCGGTTTCTTCCTGACAAAATTGTGTGAGTTCCTCAGACTGAAATGATGTTGACCGCTCGCAGGAGCTCGTGGAATAGCACACTTGTCACTAGATGGCAACACATGACAGCATACGTTCTCATCTGCCAATGCAGGAAAAAGAAGTGGCAATGTAACAGCGGTCCACTTGTAGACAGACAAAGAGCAAAAAAGAAGAGACGTCCTATTTTCAACAAATTGTGAAGTTCACAATGCATATATGTCAGTCAATAACACTAGGGGGGAGAGTTGGTCTAGTGGTAGCGTGTAGGACTGCCGATCGCTGGGTGCAGGGTTCGAATCCAGCTCTTGCTGGGTCACCTGGGCCTATGTTGGACAGCTGTTTCAATCATCCTTCGCCTCATTGCCATGTCCTCCTCCTGTCATAATTAGCCTACCAGGTGTATAAATACAGGACGTAAAGCCCCAGTCATCCATCCATCCATCCATCAGTCAATAACACTAAAAATACAATTAGTTCTTGCTGTTTTTAGACCTCACCTTTCAAGACGTTCGTTCAGACTAATGCAGCTTCACAAAATTGACTAGTGACGAAGGGAGGTGATATTGATAAGGCAACGTTAACTCCTTAATTGTCATTGCTGCCATGTATTTAAGTGTCAATGACTGGTCGAAATTCCCCATCAACTTTAAAATATTTTCCTTCACAAACTCGGGATATGCGATCTCCTTAACCAAATCCATAGCAGTTTTCTCTGCTGAGTTGGTTGCGTGGATGTAGGTTCCATTTTCTAAAAGATAACTGATAATTCTCTTCATCTCTTCACAGATTACTTCAATGTTATCATCTGGTTTGTTTTTGCAAAACCAATTAACAGCTATCCATGAAGTGATCACAATATGGAGCAAAGTGTTGCCATGGTAATCGGTAGAGTTAATGGCAAAGCCATCATTGAGGAACATCTTTAATAATTGGAGCTGTTGACTGAGGCAGCCAAAAGACAAACTGTAAATAAAGGGACTCTTGAAATCTGACTTGAAGAAATTCAGAGGACTGAAAGTGACACCAATTGGTTTCATGGTTTCAGACATTAGTGGAAACCTTTTCCTAATTTCCTTGAATAACAACTTTGGAAGATTATTCTCAAAACATTGAACTGTATTGTGAGAATTTCTCTTCAACATGTGAAGAATCACCAGCCAAGGAATGCAAAATGCACGTTCCAGTTCACTTTCCAATTCTGTTTGGACGACTTCTCTCTCTTCAGCTTCTAACTTGTTTCTGATGACTTCACAACAATCCAAAGAAATGCTGAACAAATCAACAAGAACATCAGTTTTGACTGCAATACCAAACTCCACAATCATATTCAAACAAGTGTAGTTGGACTGGAATGCTTCGTTGAAGTAAAGGAAGTCTCCATTTTGTCTGAATAGATCCAAATGATGTTTGAATAAGGCGTTCAACAGACTCATTGCTCCTTGAGGATTTCTTCCCATTTGACATCGAAAAACTGGAAAAGATAGAACAAAAAATACTCGCAGAATTGATTCAAGGATTTCTCAAAGAAAAGAAATACTTTCAAGCCTGGGCAGTGGACATAGATTGCTAATCAAAATTTTCATAGGGAATTAATATTTAAAATCTGGAAGGCTAAGCTGAGTGAGATTACTCCCCAGCGAAAAAAGGAGTACATTTGAAGCGCTCGAATTATTCATATTACACTGGATTTATACTTCCTATATGCAAATCCATACACTCCCCTGTAGAAAAGCATTTGAATTTCTGTAGTACAATCGGAGTACATTTGGTAAAAACAATTCGAGCGCTTCAAATGTGCTCTTTTTTGCTCTGGGGATCACTTTACTGTAACATATGGGCTTGGTGGAGATCCAGAATAGTCTTGTATACTTGTACGCCACCTATTTATAAAATAAAGCACTAAGTCTTCCTAATAGCTTGAAACAACATGGTTCAAGTTTATCTTGACATTCTTAAACAAATTCATCCAAAATTACCATCTTTTGTGACTTCATCTATATAAGTGACAACAGGTCTTCCTTGCAATATCCTCTCCTTTGCCAGAATTGCTTGTAAAGCCAGCCACTGATGCCAATATGGAGTTGTGTCGTGTTGAAAATCTTCGAAGCTCTTCCACTCTTCCGTGAAATAGTAACATTCTTTTGGTGCCTGGATACTCTTGGGAATGTTGTGTTGGATTCGCAATTTTGTGGCCTCCTGCATAACTGCTTTTGGTTTTGAACGTCGGTGACACCTTACTGATGCCAGAAGTTCATATGCACTGGTCACATTCTCAATGGCAAAGTCACATGTTTTGATTAGATACTTTGTTGTATCATAATCTTGACAAGCTGCTAACTCCAAAGCAGTGAAGCCATCATTATCTTTCAAATGTACGTCTGCTCTATTTTTGATGAGGAGTTCAACAAACTTCTTGCTTCCAGATTGGCAAGCATAGTGCAAAGGAGTTCGGCCATTGCTGTCTTTCAAATTGACATCTGCTCCACGTTGTATGAGAATTTGATGCACTATGGGATTACGGCCCCCTCTGACCGAATGAACCTCTTTACTGAAAGGGAGATATCGTTCATAATAAGGACAACCCTGAGTGTAGTTCAAATCAGCAGCCATAGATGCTACGTGTAGAGCAGACTGTCCGATAGCATTTGTCTGGTTCACGTCTGCCCCTGCAAATACGAGTTGTCGGACAAGGGATACATTAAGTCGCCTCGCTGCAAAAAACAGCGCAAAGATGTCCGCACATGCACCGTATCCTCCTAATCCCTTATCTACAGCTGTTATCATTGGGCTTCCCACAACATTGGAGTGCACCATTTTGAATACGTGGCCCGTAGCACAAACTTGACCTCCATGCTTCAGTATCACACTCAGATCCTGACGATTACCTGCAAAACAATTAAAGCACAGAATTGTATGGTCACAAATCATTACAGTTACTTTTGAAATTATGTACACCCTCAGCAGGGCCGGATTAAAGTTACATGAGGCCCTAGGATGAACCTCTATGTGAGGCCCCTTGCGCTACCTGACCTGAGCCGTCAATCACCAAGAAATTTCCCGGTGATTCCCAGAGTTCTCTATGTGAACTTGCCAAAGTCACCAAACCAAACATTTTGGTATTTTTAAATTGTCATGAAAGGCAAACAAATTATGTCAAGATGCCCTTGACACATACATCGAACAGGGACAAGGGATGCATCTCCCCATCAGATGTGATTATTTATAAATTATTTAAAGCTAGTAAGTCCGCCAATATTCTATGTTAAAGGTAGTATGTCCGCATATTTAATTGACTGTCTATGGATAGAATTTTAGTCATATTTAACAAATTCCAGTTGAAGAATTTACCTAATTGCTATTTTAATGACAGTATATTTCCTTAAAAAATGTATCCAAATAGTTTTTCATGCCGTGAAAAATCCCTGCATTATTTACAAATCCAGCAATGCAGGGCTCTCCTTAAGTAATTTAAGGATTTACAATCAATTAAACTCACTTAATTATGGAAAACACGCAACTCTGTTGATTGGAAGTGCATACTATACTTAAAATCTATCAGTTTATGATCTATAAATGCAAGTTAAATTTTACATAGATTAGGCGGACTTACTACCTTTAAACTTCAGTTGTAGATCATAAATTAATATATTTGAAGTATATTATACATCCACTTCCTAAACTTAAAATTTCTTTTTAATGCCTTTATTTGGCTTAAATGCAAACAAAACAAGGATATTTGGCGACATGAAAAACCAGGTTTACATTTTTAAAGGAATGTCTCTTCATATATATTTCACTTAACTTGGCAATTTAGTTCATTGAAATATGTTAGATATGACTGAAATCTGTTATTGATGGCTATGCATTTCTGGATCTGTCCTGATGCCCCTGAACTCCTTGAAAATATGAAGCCTGTCTATGCCTAAAATACAATAACATAATATTTACCTGAATAGCTTGCTTCTATAAGAGGTGTTATTTCTCCATTGCCCCATTGTGTTTCAGCTCTACCATTCACAATGTCAGGATTTTCCTCAAGAATTCTTCTGAAATCGAAGATCCCTGAGTAGTGATGTCCAATGTATGAAAATAACCTCCGAATTAAGTAATCACGCTTTTTATCCGTCATTGTGTAAAATAATTATAGTGTCCTCTTAAAACTTAAAAAATCATAAGGCTTGCACAAGTGGTATTGTCGCTATTCCATAATTGAGATGGATATATTTCCACAGTATTTGTGCTGTTTCAATGCGTGTATTATCATTGGGTCACTCTCTGAGTCCATATTACATCATATTGTGCAACACTGCAGGTTAGAATATAGTACAACGAAACAGTGATAGGACAACTGAACAGTACATGCTTATCTGTACAGCTTTGTAGTATCTATGTAGGCCAAATCAGATTACAACTTGTTTGAGAAATAGCAACACTAAGTCTTGGCCATTACATTTTCAACTATACTATACCTCTCAGGAGACATGTGAGACAATGGCAAATCACCAGGCTGATTATGAAATAAAGAAGTTGTTTTCATACATAAGACAACATTTTTGTTATGATGTTGATTGGATTCTTAAAACAAATCCTCACTTGGTAAACATCAAAGCACAAACACAATGGGGCAATGGAGAAATAACACCCCTCACAGAAGCAAGCTATTCAGGTAAACGTTATTGTCATTGTCAGTAACTATTTGTATTATAGAAATTGTATATGGATATTTAAATGAAGAGATTCTGGAGGTAATATGTTGAGATCTGTTGTTTTTTTTGTTTGTTTTTTTTCACAATTTTCATTATTCTTTGTACAAATACCACCCTTGCACCTCATAGGCCTTTTGTTGACTTATAAGCCTCAAAGGCTGGGTGACTGTATTAACACTGTTTTAAAATATGTATCACTTTACTATGTCAATAAAGAATTTCGATCTATCTATCTAAAATGCCTTTCAGTCGTTCGAGCAAGTATGGGATCAAAGTTAATAAAACTTTAAAATCATCCCACCTATGGACCTCCAGTGTACCCCGCATACAGTTAAAACAGCTGACGCAATGTCCACAGTCTGTCACTTTGATATAGAAAAATTGAGGACCAGTTCACTGCGAAAAATGCACTTCTTGACTCATGATAGCCGATGAAGTGTTATCTTCTCTACCTTCAACATGGGAAACATAGAGGCTGTTTGATTAGTCATGATCAAGAGAATGCCGTTTGACTTTCATTTGGCTGTCACCAACAAGCGGGATAAGTCTCCTTAAATAAAATTAACTTTGAAAGTATCGGGTATGATCATGACAAATCATCAGTATGATGAGTTGATGACACACGAAGTGCCATTTTCAAAGTGCAACAGTCAGGCCTTTTATGATATCAAAGTGACAGACTGTTATAAAACAAATTATTTTCTTTCTCTTTCTATCACTATTTCTGACAGAGCATTTTTTTAAGGATTTTCGACTGGGAGACCAGCGGAACTTTGTAGCGCCGTGAAACATGACATCTTTCAACCAGCTGAAGATCCAGAAGATCTATTTATGACATGAAATGCATGCAAAAGAGCTTTTGAACTGATCAGCTGACTGTTAATTTCAGATTTTGTACAAATTCCATCAAAACACATTAGACGGAATTAAAATTTATGAAAATTGGAGATCAGAAAGATGGCATTAGCTGAAGTATAATTGTAACGATAATGAAGAATATTTTTGATATGGATTGAAGAAGCCTTGCTTCCAAATGCACCCAAGAACTACAAAATTCTATGACAATCCAAATGTGAAATATTAAAATTAAAAAGAGTTTCTGGGAAAATTGGTCTCCCAGTGACATCAATTAGCCTGTGACTGGGAGACCAAATCTGTCCACTGGGAGACCATTTGGTCTCCCAGTTACTATGTTAAAAAATGCTCTGCAAGTTCAACTTCTTATAATGTACGTACGTTTATCTCTGATGGCTTAATATGTTCATATAATATTTCTCAGTCAAATCCAATGATTATATGAAAAATATACACCCTTGGGCCCATCTGTATTTATACTCCTGCAAAATAATCAACTTACGTAATTTCATCAGATGCAGTTTAGTATTTCATTTTTGTAATATCTGTAGATCTGCATCAATTGATTTATAATGTCGCATATTTTGCAGGAAACCACAAGGATTTGAGTGCGATATTGAAGAATGGAGGTCAAGTTTGTGCCACAGGTCACGTATTCAACATGGTGCAATCCAACGTTGTGGGAAAACCAATGATAACTGCTGTTGATAAGAGATTGGGAGGATACGGTGCATGTGCTGACATCTATCCGCTGTTTTTTGCAGCAAGGCGACTTAACGTCTCCTTAGTACAACAACTCATAGTTGCAGGGGCAGACGTGGACCAGACAAATGCTATCGGACAGTCTGCTCTACATGTTGCATCGATGGCTGCCGACTTCTCTCAGACAAAAGTACGATATTTTCCTTTCAGTACAAAGGTCCATTCCGTCAGAGGAGGTGTGAATCCGATGGTGCATCAAATTCTAATGCAACTTAGAGCAAATGTCAATTCAACGGACATCAATGGCCGAACTCCATTGCACTATGCTTGCCAATCCGGAAACAAGAAGTTAGTTGAGGTCCTTATTAAAAATGGAGCAGACGTACATGTGAAAGATAATGAAGGCTTCACTGCTTTGGAGTTAGCAGCCTGTCAAGAATATAACACAACAAAGTATCTAATCAAAACATGTGACTTTGCCATTGTCGATGTCATCAGTGCATATGAACTTCTGGCATCAATAAGGTGCGACCGACGTTCAAAACCAAAAGCAATTTTGCTAGAGGCAACAAAATTGCGAATCAAACGCAACATGCCCAAGATTACCCTGGCACCAAGAGAATGTTACAATTTCACGGAAGAGTGGAAGAGCTTGGAAGATTTTCAACACGACAAAACTCCATATTGGCATCAGATGCTGGCTTTGCAAGCAATTCTGGCAAAGGAGAGGATATTGCAAGGAAGACATGTTGTCACTTATATAGATGAAGTCACAAAAGATGGTAATTATGCATGAGTTTGTGTAGATAGATAGATAGATAGTTTTTTATTGATGCATTATGTACTACAATTTTCATAAGATCCTCACAGAATAATAACTAGGTAATTAACAACACAATTTAAGACAAAAATAGCATCAAAGGTAAACAGCTGAGTTACAGTGTAAGATGAACTGGAACCAAGCCACTAGGATGATTAAAGTGCCTTATTTTATCAATAGGTGGCGTACAAGTATACAAGACTGTTGTAGATCTCCACCAAGCTGCAATGTTATAGTAATTGACCCAGAGCAAAAAAAAAACACATTTGAAGTGCTGAAATTATTTAAATTCCCAAATGTACTCCGAATGTACTGCAAAAATTAATATACTTTTCTACAAGAGAGTGTATGGATTTGCAGATATAGGAAGTATAAATGAAGAATAATTTAAATAATTTGAGCCTTCAAATGTACTCCCTTTTTTTGCTGCAGTAATCTCACTCAGCTCACCCTTTAAAATTTTAGATATTAATTCACAATGAAAATATTGACTAGGAATCTATGTCCACAGTCGAGGCTTGAAAGTATTTCTGTTCTTTACAAAATCCTCGAATCAATTCTGCGAGTATTTTTTGTTCTATTTTTTCCAGTTTTTCGTTGTCAAATGGGAAGAAATCCTCAAGGAGCAATGAGTCTATTGAACGCCTTATTCAAACATCACTTGGATCTATTCAGACAAAATGGAAACTTCCTTTACTTCAACGAAGCGTTCCAGTCCTACCACACTTCTCTGGATATATACGAAGATTTCCAGTACAACTACACTTGTTTGAATATGATCGTGGAGTTTGGTATTGCCGTCAAAACTGATGTTCTTGTGGATTTGTTCAGCATTTCTTTGGATTGTTGTGAGGTCATCAGAAACAAGTTAGAAGCAGAAGAGAGAGAAGTCGTCAAAACAGAATTGGCGAGTGAACTGGAACGTGCATTTTGCATTCCTTGGCTGGTGATTCTTCACATGTTGAAGAGAAATTCTCACAATACAGTCCATTATTTTGAGAACAATCTTCCAAAGTTGTTGTTCAAGGAAATTAGGCAAAGATTCCCACTAATGTCTGAAACCATGAAACCGACAGATGTCACTTTCAGTCCTCTGAATTTCTCACGAGGTGTCACTTTCAGTCCTCTGAATTTCTTCAAGTCAGATTTCAAGAGTCCCTTTATTTACAGTTTGTCTTTTGATTGCATCAGTCAACAGCTCCAATTATTAAAGATGTTCCTCAATGATGGCTTTGCCATTAACTCTACCGATTACCATGGCAACACTTTGCTCCATATTGTGATCACTTCATGGATAGCTGTTAATTGGTTTTGCAAAAACAAACCAGATGATAACATCGAAGTAATCTATGAACAATTTATACGAATTATCAGGTATCTGTTAGAAAATGGAGTCTATATCCACGCAACCAACTCAGCAGAGAAAACTGCTATGGATTTGGTTAAGGAGATTGAATATCCTGAGTTCGTGAAGGAAAACATTTTAAAGTTGATGCGGAATTATGACCAATCATTGACACTTAAATACATGACAGCAATGAAAATTAAGGAGTTAAAGTTGCCCTACAAAGGACGCCTTCCTCTATTACTGGTCAAGTTTGTGAAATTACATTAATCTGGTCGATGGACTTACCTGTTGCATTACACACTGCCAATCATTGACATTTAAATAAATGCAAAGGTAACTTTACTTTTACATTCAGGTAAAGGTGTTATTATTTAATGTATACAGCCAATGAAAGCCCCCCCCCCCCACTCATTTCCCTCACTGATGGCTGAACTTTTTTCGCCGACAATGCAAAGCTGTCCCTCCATCCCATGTTCATTTGCTCAGCCTTGAATATTTCTACGCAATTTGTACTCTGTAAAATATTTGTGATGAATAAAAATATAAATCCAAATCTCAATGTCACTATTCTGTTCTGAGAAAAGGTCTGACAAAGGAGGCCGTTTGATTTGTCATAATTGACAAATTGAAGAGTTATAATAAATTTACGAGGATCATTGCATATGGGATAAATGAATAGACTTTTTTTTTACATTATTAGAATCATTGACAAAAAGAAAGAACTCACAGTCTGCAGAAGCACGGTTACGTTTGACAAAAAATAGCAATCATCCAACAAAGACAGTCAAAATATATTATGAACAATTAGGGACCGTTCAGAATTTATGACTGGGGGGGGTGGGAGTTTTGCCCGAGGGGGTACTAACTTTTCACACGTGTTTCAAGGGGGGGGTCGTATTAATTTTTAACAACACTCCCAAGGGGGGGTAAGAAATTTTAACAAAGAAATAATGTTATAAAACACGCATAAAGTCACTTTTTCTAGAATTTTTTACCCCCAAAAGTCTGCGAAATGAAACGAATCTGTATGCTTGACATTGTATAACAGTATATATAATATTATGTGTGTATTGCTTTGTGTCGAGGGGGGTACTAAAAATACACATGAAACCTAGGGGTGGGGTACTAAAAATCCGCATGAATCTCAAGGGGGGGTATCAATTTTTGACGGGAAGTTTCAGCAAAACTCCCACCCCCCCTCCCAGTCATAAATTCTGAACGGTCCCTTATAACTTTTTTCTTACCAGTTCCATGGAAACGTAAGTCAAGGTTTCTAAGAAAGTACAAAGAGTTGAACTATGTTATGGCAGGGAAAACTTTCCTGAATCATGTTCATAATTCTTAACTCTTTTAGTGTATTTTCTTGTAAAACACCAATTAAAATTCAAAGTGGGCAGTTTGAAAATGAGGTTGTATGCATGGATAGGTCTTCAAAAGCAATATTGTCTGAGATCATAACATTTTCATGAATCTCTATTAATTTTACTAGTTGGTGTTATGCCTATTATACACACTAACTTCTTTGTTTGTATGGTTCTTGTATTATATGAAGCTTCTGTTATATTTTAAAGTTAGAATAATGTGAGAGGAATATTAACTAGATCTGATTAAAAAAATAAGGTCTGTCTAAATAGCATCTACTCTGATCCAAGACAGTTAGCAAATCTCTAGCATTGGACAACGCAATGATGTTGCTTTCAGATTGAACCTGTTACCTGTGACACTCTAGATGTAGATGTTTGACTGAAAAATGATGGCTGGATGAGTTGTGGGGGCACTTATGCCATTTAGGGACAGGATACAGACCAGGATGGTCCAATATTGTGTGCAATAAAAAACCAAATCTCCTTAAATCCTCAATTTTGAAACTCAAAATGGATGATCACTATTACAGTAGACGAAAAACGAGTGCTTACAGAATTGGACTGAAATGTTTCTTGCAGTGTCGTAGCCCTATCCATGCCATCTTAACTCTATGAGGTGTATAGCAGCCAGTGAGTCATAGCCTTTATCCTCAGTCCAGTGTGAATCCTTGATTCTGATTGGCTGAGAGCCGCGGTGTATGACACCGTACACCCTGTCTGTCGTCACCAGACAGGGTGTATGAGATAAACAATGATGTCACAATTGCAACCATAGGATTGTTATGACGTCATCCTTGTAGCAACAATAGTCATGACGTCACAATGCCATTGTTTGAGCCATTGTGACATCATCCAGGTGACAGCACTAGTGATGACGTCACAATGCTGTTGCTTTGTTACTGAAAGACATTTCAGACTCAGTTTGAAAGATAATCTATGGGCATCAATAAAAGAAGTCTGAGGATAAAACCGTTACACCCTGCTCGTTTTTCGAGGGTACGGGAATATACACCACTCAGGCCTCCATGCACCACTCAGCCTTCGGCTTCGTGGTGTATGGAGTCCTTCGTGGTGTATATTCCCGTACCCTCGAAACGAGCAGGGTGTAACTGATAATACTTCCTATTTTATTTATCAGAGTCATTGACCAAGTCATACCACTCATCAATGAGGTCACACGTTGCCTTATGACAAATTAGCACCTCATATCAATGTATTTGATAGGAGCTTTAGTGAGGTCACTGATTGCCACTAGCAGCTCAATGTAAGTACTCGTCATTCGTCTACTGTAAGACAAAGGCGTGCAGAATGTCAGTCAAATCAATTGAATTGATATTTATAATAATATAGAGGTTGCACTAAGCCTTCGAAATTTATAATGTAATTCCCCATTCACACTGAAATATCGGCTGATTTTCCAAAACTTTCTCTGAAGTGAATATTTTTTGTCCTGACCTGCTACAAAATTTAGCAAGTCAAAAAGAATATAAGGCCTGCATTGGGCACCCAAATTTTACTCTAAAAAAATGCCTTTCAGTCGTTCGAGCAAAAAATTTGATGAGAATATATGGCCATTATTGTAAGTTTTGTAAATGGCGTTGATCTTACAGTTCACCAATGGGCATTCTCTAGTTATATTTCAATACGCCTTGTGCAACCTATATATATTACAGTCTGTCACTTTGATATAGAAAAACAATGGACTGTTGCACTGTGAAAATGGCACTTCGTGTCATCACGATGATTTGTCATGATCATACCCAATACTTTCAATGTTAATTTGATTTAAGGAGACTTATCCCGCTTGTTGGTAACAGCCAAACGAAAGGATTATGCATCTGATTTTCACTCTAAAATCAGTTATGACAAATCAAATGGCCTTCTCTTGATCATGACTAATCAAAAAGCCTCCATGTTTCCCATGTTGAATGTAGAGAAGACGACTCTTCATCGGCTACCATGAGCAGGGCCGTATTAGCGCATTTCCGGGCCCGGGGCAAACTGTTTCCAATGGGCCCCCTCACGCCCCAAAAACGCTCTGAAATTCTGAAAATTACGTTCTCGCGCCAGTTACCCGACGCACTTTCTTTACTGTCGCAACTCTTTTCAGCTTTCTCATGGGCCCCCCTGAGGTCATGGGCCCGGGGCAAGTGCCCCGTTTGCCCATAGGTTAATACAGCCCTGACCATGAGTCACAAAGTACATTTTTCACAGTGAGCGGTACTCATTTTTTCAATATCAAAGTGACAGAATGTTATCGATTTGGCTGAAATTTGGATACAACAACTTGTATTTAAATTTATATGAGATCAGAAATGGGGGAAACTTAGAAGAAAGTTTTCAGGACCAACATCAAAGTGACCAGCAGGTCTGAGCAGGAATTGAACCTGGGAAACATTGATGGAATATGCTCATCGGAAGAAGAAGAAGAAGTTTATGAGAAGGCCAATAAGCATAATGATATAGACTTGCACAAGGCAGGTAATAAGTAGTAATTAATAGCTGTCTGCAGATTCGCAGTCCAAACAGTTTCAAATTAACTTTCAACTCGGTCAAGTTATTTCACAGGCTTAAAAATGTTTTGTTTGTGTCAGTTATGGTTTAGCAGTTGATTCAGTGCTTATCATATATGGCGACATAGGTGACAATAAACAAGCTAATTAAATGACTTGAGGTTTGTTGTAGCAAAGCCAGTTTGCAAATTGAAAATGTATTTTTTCAGTGGACCGCCAATCTGTGAAGACCTCTAAGGGGTCAACCATCAGATTCTGGGGATTGAGGAGGGGGTTTGGAGTATCTTCAAAATAAATAACTTCTCCAGGCTTGCACAATTAGGCCTACTAAAGTCAATCATGAAAGAAATAATCTCTACCATAGATATAGGAGGCAAATCAGTAATAAGCAATTTTTCGGGGGTTTTGATAAGAAAATTTTGTCAAATCAAGATACTTATTACTTATGTGATATTTTTTGGCCAGCCCCCCAAAATTTATTGACCTCCTACGCCTAGCGGAGACTGGGATGAGTTGTGCCATAGGGTAAGTTTTGCCACCGACTGTTGGGGTGAAATGATGAGACTTGGTAAAGAAGGCGATACCAACCATGCATACACACTTGGTCAACATTACTATGCACCAAGATAAAAACTGCGAAATATAATGCTATGAAAAGCTACACTCATAAATTCAATTTTGTTGAGAATTTCAAGTGATGAGGACTGACGTTCTTGTTTCTTGGTCATTTGGTATTTGTAATAAGATGGTGTCTTTCTGGTAGGATGGACAAGTTTGGGAGGTGTATTTAGACTTTGTGCTGTTAGATTTAATCCTGCATTTTGGGTATATTTTGACAACTAGTTTTCTCCAGAAAATCAATTTGGGGTAAGTTGTAAATAATGCCATTGAAGAGATGATGAACAAATGTAACTTAGAAAGCACATCAACATATCGATGGTGAAAGTGCAAAACCTCGTATGTCAAAAAAAGCTGTTTTTCAGAAATTGAAAAAAACTGTCAAGTGTCTTTTTTTATGGTATTGTTTATTAATAAGTGAGTTATGGCCAACTAGGTACATAGAAAGTGACACCCTGTTGTAGAAAATTTTTTGTCAGAGGTCGTTTACCCCTTGCATTGATGTTACCATCAGATGTGATTGAAAATGTCGACTTACAAGGTTTTGCACTTTCACTTTCTACTCGTGCAAAACCTTGTAACTCGATCATTTATCACACTTTAAAGCAACTTGCAGCATTGAATATACTTTCAATCTATGTATATACAGTGAAAATTATAATTTGCCTATGACAGATTGCAATAACAAATTTTATTGAGTGGCTACAATGGCAAGAATGAGGAAAATGACAATTTTTTCAAATTTTCGTGCACTCTCTTTTTCAAGAGCCTACATCACCAAAACAAATATAGGGAGGTAAATTTTTTTTAATCAGGAAACTTGCTGGGAGTCATAAAAAAGTAACACAGTAATTGTTATTCAAAAAAAGTTGAAATATCCCACAATATGTGCTTTAAAGTTCTGATTTGAGTTACAAGGTTTTGCACTTTCACTTTTTGAAACATATCGACATACAAGGTTTGGTGAAATCATTTTGTTACCAGTGTGTTACAGCTTCCAAAAATAGCAAACTGGCAAGATAATCAACTGACAACGTGTATTGGTTATTAAAATAGTCATTCCACCAAAAATCTAAAAATAGCAAAATTTTGACATACGAGGTTTTGCACTTTCACCATCGATATATTGTAGGTGACCTAAATGTGAATTTTATGATGGATAACCATTCATTGTCTGATGTCTGTGACACTTTCGATCTTAAACAAATTATTAAAGGGCCAACCTGCTATAAAAGCACAATAAACCCAACACTAATAGATGTTGTACTATCAAACAACTCAAAGTCAGTTGCCAAGTCCCTAAATATCACCCTAGGAATCAGTGATTTTCATAACTATATCAGCGCCGCTATAAAAATACAGCGCCCGGCAGAGACTCAAAGAACCATTAACTATAGATCATTTAAAAACTTTGACAGCAACAAATTCACAGATGATTTACAATCAACTCCGTTTCATGTTTGTCAAATTTTTGAAGATGTAGACGATCAATTATGGTTTCATAACAAACTTCTCTTAGATGTCGTCAACCAAAATGCACCCCAAAAACAAAGACAAATTAAAGGTTATCAACTCCCATATATGAATGACATGCTTAGAAAAGCAATCAATGTTAAAGCTGGCTTCTATCGTAAATATCTTAAAATGAAAACTCAACAGTCATGGCTGAAATATAAAAATCAAAGAAACTTAGTCAATAAAATTAAAAAGTCTTCACTTAAAAAATATTTTGATAATAAATGTAACTTTACAGACTCTAGAGAAGGAAAACATTTTTGGGAAGTAGTCAAACCTTTCATAACTGACAAATCTAAATCAAGTGATCAAAACATAGTGCTGTATGATGAGGGTACACTCGTAAGCAACACTCACGATGTCGCAAACAATTTTAACAAATATTTTACTAATGTTACCCAAGATGCATGTGAACCGGAACACATTAGCAAGATGAATGTACAGAATCTAATAGAACATTATAAAGACCATCCCAGCATAAATTCAATTAAGGAGCATGTTACAAACACCTCGGATGATAATAATATAACCCCAAGGTTTGATTTTACAACTGTAAGCCCGAATCAGGTTCTCAAGAAACTCATCAATCTTCAATCTAAAAAGGCTAGTGGTTTTGATAACATTTCTCCTAAGTTTCTCAAATTAGGAGCCGAACAAATTAGTATATCAATGACTCCCATTATAAATAACAGCATCGCAAAAATACAGTACCCGGAATATACCAAGAAAGCTGAAGTTTCTCCCCTTTTTAAGAAATCTGATCAATTAGACAAAGCCAATTACAGACCACTAAGCATCCTAACGTCAACCTCAAAAATTTTTGAAACTTTAATTTGTGAACAACTATTAGAACACATTAATAAATTTCTCAGCACAAACTTAGCGGCGTACCGTAAAAATTATAGTTGTAATAATGTTCTAATGAAATGTGTTGAAGATTGGCGCAAGGCTATAGACAATAATGAACATGTTGGTTGTATCTTAATCGATTTATCTAAAGCCTTTGATTGCTTACCACATGGTTTACTTATAGCAAAATTACACCCATATGGTTTCTCTGAAAACTCTTGCTCCTACATTCACAGTTACCTGACCGACAGAAAGCAAAGTGTTAAAATAGGATCAACTAAAAGTGACTGGCTCTCTCTTAAAACAGGTGTCCCACAAGGCTCAGTAACCGGCTCACTCCTGTTCAACATTTTCATAAATGATTTCATTTTGAAACTTCAAGATCTTTGTAATGTATATAACTACGCAGATGACAACACTCTTTCTTTGTCGCATGCTAATCCTGAAATCATAAAAAACACGCTTGAATCTGCCTCACATGTAGCTACCACATGGTTCACTAATAACTTCATGTAAGCCAATCCCTCTAAATTCCAAGCAATTTGCTTCAGTAAAGAGGACCTTTCAATAAAATACGAGATCGACGGTAAAACAGTTCAATCAGAAAAGGTAGTTAAAAGCTTTTAGATGTCCATCTTGATAACAAACTTACGTTTAACCATCATGTATCAACAATATGTAAAAAAGCAGCCCGACAAATTAATGTTCTATTTCGTTTGAACAAACATTTAAACTACCAATGTAAGTTAAAAATTTATGACTCATTCATTATGTCAAATTTTGTTTACTGTTCTGTGGTATACGATGCCTTTACAATGAGAAATGATAAGAAAATAGAAAAGCTGAATAAAAGGGCACTCCGACTGGTCTGCAATGACTACACGTCTAATTACAGTGAACTCCTAAAAACTACAAACAAGCAGATGCTTTATGTTTACAGGAAATTTTATTTAGTAGAACAGGTCTATAAAATTCTTAATAACCTAGCTCTGCCTGTAGAGCCTGATTTTTATGAAAGACAAAGTGTCCCATATTCCTTTCGTGATGATTTTAAATTGGTGCTACCAAAGTTCAATTCTATCACATACGGACTGAAGTCAATAGCTTATCAGGGTGTTGTTTTATGGAATGATATCCCATGTCATATGAAACATTGTGAATCTTTCAAATTGTTTAAGCAGTTTGTTTGTATGAATTTAAACCTGATGAATTGTCAATGTGGATCCTGTATAATATGTCTGAAAGATAACCTATAAGTTTAAAATCAAAATTAATGTGATAAGCAAAACGTCATCTTTCATCTGTACATAATCATCATTTAATTGTTTTATCGCTGTCGGCTAAAAGCCCTGTTGGCTTATGTTATTGTTTTATATTGTCACCTCCGACTTTAAATAAAATTTTACTTACTTACTTACTTACTTACTTGTACCGTTTTAACGGGGAGTGAGTTGTGCCTATAGATGGTATAGCATAAGGTTTAATTTGTATTCATCTATTTCGGTCTGATTTGCATGCAAAGCCTAAAAAAGGTGTGAAATAACTAACACTGAGAAGAACATAAAAGTGTTATAAGTACTATACCACCCTCTAAACAATAAATAATTTTAGTTTTTGCAGCATTTTCAATTTTCATGTTTAGAGGTTGATAAATGTTTGATTAGTTTCATGTAACGTATCAGCCATGCACTAAACACATGATACAAATGATCTATCTTAATACACAGGTGAAATTAAAGTTCATTTTGAAATAAATGAAGCGAAGAAACTTGCCCTGTCATGCGGCACAACTACGCCGGCATCAGGTCAAGTTGTGTCACTTGACCTACTTTTTTCAAATGCCTACCTTGAACGTCCCAATGGTTCGATTGCCCTGAAACTTGGCTCGATTCTAGCCAAAGTATTATATTTTGATATCTGATTTTCAGATTACATGATTAAGCTTTGGTTTTTTGGAAAATCACACAGAAGCAAAAATGTCACAACTTACCCCGGTCTCCCCTATCTATGGTGTTGATTTCATAACATTGTATTTTTTAATGAGAAACAAGTATATTTTGACTCAAAATGAACAATTTGGCCATGGATTTCTGTTAAATAAAAAATGTTCCATCAAAGGAAACTCGGAGTGCTTTCCACCTTAATACAGTCTGGTGAAACTGAGAACTGCATGCTGCTGCCACCTGGCACAAAAGTTGATTTCCTATGCTGCAGCATTGCTGTCCCAAGAAATAGTTCCAAATTCATTGCACATTCACAAAATTTCTATCCAACATTGATGCACTGTAAATTTTGAATTTTCAGTTAGCTCAATTGATTGAGTGAGATGGTTGCACAATTCCTTTGAGCCAAGATAGCTTGTTGTTTGCAAGTTATAACAACATAAAGATTATCATAACTCAAAACAGCAAGATATCATGGCTCAAACAAATTGTGCAACCATCTCACTCAATCATTTGAGCTAACTCAGAATTTCAGAATTTACAGTGTGTATACCAGAGTCAGACTCGGCAATCACATTCTCTAAGGAAGTAGACAAGGCCATCAGCACACTCAGAAACAGCCCCGGTGTCTTCCAGACAAAATTGCGTGTGTTCGTCTGGTTGAAAGTATGTGGACGCTCGCTGGAGCTCGCTGAATAGCACACTAGTCACTAGGTGGCAACACAAGACAGCATATGTTCTGATCTGTGGCAATGCAAGAGCAGTCCACTTGTAGACAGACCTTAATTTATATATATAATGGTCCTGGAAATTGAAGCAAATTAAATGAATAAAGTTTAAAAATCAACTTCAATGTCTCAAGAATTTAATTATTGGTAATTCAATAAATTCATGACTTTCTTGAAATTTCATCATGACAATATTGTGGCTTGAAAAAGTATACTGTCTGTCCTCTAGACTCAAGCATGCATGTCAATTGATTCATTAATATCACACAAAATATGTTACAAATTCTATACATATAATCAAACTCTCAGTCTTGCCTGTCAACTGCAGCCTTCAAAGAGTACGGTATTGAGTTATCAAGTAGAATTTAACCAATTAATAAAATGTTGCATTGTTGTGCCTATGCTTATTTTCATTCTTATCCTTTTTTTTTAGTCAATATTTCTGTTTTCATATAAAATTGGACTGATCAGCCTTGCGAAAATCCTTGAATAAAGTCGATCAACCACAAGAGATCTGAGAATATGCAACAACTTTATGAATTCCGAAACACTGTGTAGTGTGTATCGTTTGCTCCATCCTCCCCACGCAAGCCCTGCTAAAATGGACAGGGCTTTCTGCTATTTCCAACCTCTTCTAAGATTGGCTGCTGATTTAGGTCATAAGCATTTTGCAGGCAGATTTAGTCCGATTATGGACACTTAGAGGATTACTGGCAACTAAGAAAAACAGTGTAAAACAAGCAAACTTTCAAAAAGTTTCATTTCAGAACTGTGAAAATACATAATTCAATGAGATTTTCGGAACTGTGATAGCACCTTTCAACAATACACAATTTCTCCATTTGTAACTGCGTGAAACAGAAGCAACAATTTCAAACTGTGATGTAGCAGTCCCTGATTGGCTGGGCCAAAACTGGGTCAGTTAATTAAGTATTCATGAATTAGCAAAGGTTATGGGCCATTTTGTCTTGGTATGACTTGGGATGATGCGTTTGCTCTAGATGCGAAGCAGCCTAGTTAATAATAAAATCTGAAATTTTGGACTAAAATCCTATTTTATAAGTTACAATATAGCATAGGAGTATGCTGTATTTACCTATGCATTGGACATCCTGATGTGAAATTACAAGCATTAAATATTTGGCATTCAAAATATATGGCAATTCTTGTAAAAAATGCATTAAAATTTACTAATATCAATTGGCTAATCTCCCAGATAAGAAAACTTAACTCATTGGTTCCAAATTTTTTTTATGTATTACATTCATATACTTTAACACAGCATATTGGCTAGATGACAAAGTTTGTTGTTTGCCATATATATCAGAATTAGCTAAATGTAAACAGAAAAATCCTTTATCAGGCCACTTGGTGAGTACATAGTGAAATCTAAGCACCACACCAATTTTGGTCTGGAGACATTCATTTACTGCGTAGAAGTGTGTTCCGCAGTTTCCGTAAGATGGTAGTCTTGTCGCATTGGAGAAAAATTGATTATTATTGACTGGTTGTCATACGGGGTGGAGTGCCCATACTTGTTAGCCCTTAACCCCCCCCCCCCTGGTTTTTAATCTGAGCCATCCACTATGCCTCTCGCCAATTTTGGAAAAGTTGTGATAATGAAATAAAATGCTCGCATCAGTACAGAGCTGTCGAAATATGCATGGCGACTCCTCATGGCGTATACCCTTTGAACGTCGTCTCAAGGAAAAATGACTCCCACAGACTGATTATTGTCCGGCACCACCTTAACAGTTTTTGGCCTCTCTAAAATATACCAAGGATGATGTAAGTACCGTGAAAAGTCAAATTCAAAGTGGTGACCACACTGCAACTTCTTAATTTAAAGATGGTTTCCTACATGTACCTATGAGGCCTGAACCGAAAACTTTGCTGGGCTTCCAGTGGAGGCCTCATGACAGGATACCCCCCTGGTCTCGTACTATCAGCTACACTAGGAAATGTTCACAGGGTGTAAATCACCTGAAATCCAGGTGATTTTCACCTGGCAGAGAACCAGGTGAAAGTAGGCAAAAAGAGCCCATGTGATAACCATGTGGGGCACTGAACAGGTGAATTTCACCCGTTTTTCAGGTGGAAATCACCTGGGAACTTTCTTGTGGAAATAACATGGGAACTTTCTTGTGGAAACCACATGGGAGCCTTTTTCTGAGATTCAGGCTCATGCTGGCTATATTTAGCCTCTCATTTCAGTTGATTTGTCAATTCAGAACTTATCTCTTATTTATAACACTCCCTTACCATGGGGAGTGCAATGTAATCCTACCATAAAAAGCACCACACAGGCTGTATTGTAATATCTGTTTATTTCATTTAATGTTAAGATACAACAAAATTCAAGTTATCATGCAAGGTTTCGGTGAATTTCCTCCTTGTTTCTTTCTGTTGAGCACGTCTGCTTCCTCCACCCTGGAATTGGTCAATTAACGATCAGCCTGTTTGATCCGCACCATATGCTTTCTGAAATTAGAAATGTAAAGGTCAAATGATACGAAACATGATAAGCACAAATCAGTGACTAAAATCAAACAACGCAAACTGCCACCACAAGAACTTAGGCCCAGGGCCTAGAGGCCTAAATTGCTACTTGGGATAACATTACATTAATAAAAATAGTGACAATATATCTTGACATTCACAGTTTGTCACTGCATGTGGAGCAGGGATAGTGCTAATTTTTAAAAATTCAACAGCCGCTGGAGTCTCAGGATATTCCTGTTACTATCGCAATTCATTAATTTTGCCAGAAACTCATTTTACTGAAAATCTGGATTTCAAAAATAATATTTTTCCTGGCAAAACGAGATCAAGATTGCTCAAGACAGGAATCAAATCAACATTTTAAACATGCCCTCAGCTTTTTTGTTGCGTTACTGTGAATCTGCAGTCTTCAGGTAAAATTTGTACTATACATGGCCAATTGTTCACAGGGTGAAAACCATGTGGCTGCTCTTTCTGGTGATTTTCACCCGTTTTCCAGGTGGGAATCACCTGGTTCAAAACAAGGTGGATTTCATGCGTTTTCCAGACAGGTGAATTTCACCCTGCAGCTTCCAGGTGGAAACCACATGGTAATGAGGAACATGGAATTTGTGTGATTTATAGGTGAAAACCACAAGGTAAAGAAAAATATGGAATTCAGGTGATTTAAAGGTGAAAACCACATGTATGGTCACGATTTGTTAAGAGCAGCCCATGGAATTGATATTGATGATTAAAAGACACATGGAATTTAGAGTGTATGACCAACATAGCAGCCACTCAGCGAATAAGATGTATTCTCATCACCCTCCAGATGATTATTTCCAAATATTTACAACTGGGATAGGGCCTGAGTGTCTCCAATTTTCCAACAAGATCTACTAATCTAGGTAAACCCTAAGTTTGTGGTAGCCACTCCACTTCGAGGGATTTGTCTGATATAATTTTGGCCATATGAAAAAGTTCCAAATACGGTTATAAACAGCTCCAAAATGCGCATAAGAAAAACACTAAAAGACATTTTCAATTCATTCATTTTTAATGGGTTAATTTATAACAAGCAGCATTACATGCAGTGTAAACATCTAGGCAAACATTGCATAACATGTTTACATCATTTAGACACACAAATTTGCAATGGAACAGTCATACAGGTTACAGAGCTATACTGGTACAATAACATTATAGGCTAAGACCTTTTTATAGACCAGAACTGCGGTCAAATGCCGATTGTGGCAAACTAGGGTATAAACTGTGTGCAGTGCCATCACTGCAGTGCCAAGGGGGGGGGGGCGCCCCTCGGGGGGGGGCGCCCCTCTGAAATTCAGTTGGCCCCCTGCCCCCCTGTGACCCCCCTTTTTAAAATAATTTTTTTTTTTATCCTGGAACTAGTTTTTTTTTCCTTGGAGAAAAAAAAACCCATTTCCTATTATGAAAAAAAAAGATTAGCGAAATGGAAAACATTTTGGGAAAAAAACTTTTTGCCTGCATGGCTTTTTGCCTGCAATTGCTGCAAATGTTCTCAGACACTCAGAAATTGTCAGGAAAATTCGGTAGAATTTACTTGATGACAAAGATGCGCATGAAGTAACAAACTAACCAGACAAAATTTTAGAAATTCATCACACAATGGGAGTCACCAAGCAAATTAAATTGAATTTAGAGCAACCATTTTCCATATTTCACAATTTATTTTACTAATATAATTCATCTCCTTATTTTAATCAGCTACAGGTGTCATATGGCCCTTAACAGACTTACAGAAAATATATAATATTTTGAGGAATTTGAAAGCTCTGATTCAATTTTTTGTTCTCATGCTGGACTGCTGTTGCAGTAGACCAGCAAAATCTAAAGACAATGGCAATGTTCATTTTTTACCTCAATAAAGTGACGGACATATTCCCAAAGGTCACACAAGGTAACCACGACCTTGATAATTTGTGGTCCGCTCGTTTGTTGCTCACGTAGAGATGTTATGTATGGTAGAAATGATGTGCCAAAACACAATGTTAAGATTTTTTTTACGAAGTTGCCAAAATGTCGCATGCTCATGTCATATATTTGACATTGCTTTACAATGTTGTGAAAACATTGCACAACATTGAGTGCTAAAGTCAAATCTTTGATTTTATTCACAACATTGTGACAACATCATTTCTACCATAGCCTACAATTCTACATAATTTTCACCAACATGGCGAGGTTGTCATAACATAGATGTGCCCTTGGGGTTGGACTCTCGATTAAAAGAAACAATTATGTATTTATTTAAAACTGCCAGGTGATCTAGCTTATCCAGACTGGTATGAATGTTACACAATGCAGTACCAAAATAAACAGAATTTTTATGTCACAATTTTTTTATGGCAAAGATGGAGCCAGGGGGGGTGGTGCCTGTTCCAACACCACTGCTCAGTGCAAATACGGCACAATTACGAAATATTAAAAAAAAGTTTCGGCACACGTTTCAGAAAAAGAAAATTGAGACATGCTGATACCTTGAAAAAGTCTTCAGAGCAGAAAGGACAAATGAGACTACTAGTTTAGTGTTATAAAAATTGAATGTTTCAAGAGAATTTGAGATGGTCATGAAGTGGCGTTAGACATCGACAAGACTGATGTGCAAGGGCTGCAAGAGATCGCTTGTGAAACTCCTTATAATATTCATAATTTCATTCAGCGGATTTTCTGGTTGTTGAAAAATTGGTAACAGATCTTCTGCACTTGTGTCGGCCAATCTGAAAAAAAGGAGAGCAGATGTGAGAATATAAATAAAAATGCACAATTGACTTGTCATGGAAAAAATTTATAGGTTTTGACTGTGAAGCATCCAGATTCCAGAATCATAATTATCATCATATGCCTATTCTACATTTTTTAAGCATGAAATTGGACAACAGTGATTATAATGCTTCACATAATGATCAACAGTGACAGTGAGTCATTGAGAAATTTGATTCCCTTCAAAAGTTTCATTAGTAAATTCTAGTGTTGATGAATGTCTAGGCCAGGACATCTGAGACCTAAACCGAGGAATAAACCTCCAAGTCTACGACCGCATGAATCAGTGCTTTTCCTAGCCATTAGCCACATTCGCGGTGGCTATCACATCATCCATGTGGCTTATGAAAATTGCATATTTTGGCCGCAAATTAGCCACAAATATATACATGTATTTTACCACATTTCACTCAAAATCGGCCGTTTTGGCTAATAGAAATTCGGTCAGGACTAGGAAAAGCACTTCATGAATCTCCGAGACATTAGACATTGACCCTCCGAGTCTTAGACCAAGGCATCAGGTATCAGTGGCGCATATAGGGGGGGGGCCTAGGGGGCCCGGCCTCCCCCCCTAGACCACTGAGATAAAAGTATCATTTATAGGAAAATATGCCGCGACGCGGGCCCTCGAATGCCGAAAAACGCCCGGGCCTCCCCTAGACCCAGTCTGGATCCGCCACTGGCTATCAATATTGAGACTCGGGCTGGCATAACAAAAATGATGGTTCAACAACCTGAATTATCCAGTAGTGCCTCTACCTTCTTATTGAGCATCCTATCCAGGCGCAGTCGCGTTATATCGGGCTATGGGTTCCATGACGCTATAACCCATTTGACCCCCACCAGAATTTTCTGCATCCTCCCCTGGTCTCACGCCCTGGATCAAGGGCAGCAGACAGGCATATACCGGGCAGGGCGTTTGCAGAAGTTTTTAAACAAAATTCCAGGCTATTCCAGGCAGAAAGCACTGTAATTTTTTTTCTGAATATCTAGGCCTACTATAAATGTTTCTACAGTACCGGTTGACTTTCGCAAGAAATCGCCAAATATTTAGCTGTTAATTGTTTTATTAACAGCACAGAGGAATAATAGGAATCAAGGCTTTTCAACGATTGGCATACACCCTGTCGAGGACGTTCTGAAGTTTAATAATTACCAATGGCGACTTTTAGATTCGACACGTCAGTTGAATTCGACCTGTACACTGGAGGGCTTTCAAGTGCAATTTGACAAGTGCTTCACCTGCAGTATAATTCTCTGTGGTGTCTGCAAAAATGTCAACAACTTGCTGGACTGATTGAATTACTTGGCAGGCAGGTTGGTGAGTGTCAAATTCAACTGTCATGTCTCGAAATCTGGTGTCGTTAAGCTATAATAAGATGATAGCTTGGGGGGTCCTATGGCTTTTTTTTTTTTGGCTCGCGAAGCATCGATGAAAAATTTTTTTGCATGTGAGCAGGCGACAAACTTTTTTATCGCAATTTTAACATTACGGTACCCCAGCTACAGGTGGAAGCACACTTTTTTTTTCATGTGCTCAACAAAATTTTTTTTTTCAATGTCGAAAGGGAAACAAACTTTTTTTTCACCAAAAACGCCATAGCCCCCCCCCCCCCCAAAGATCATCTGGTCTGCCCCTAATGGTACTGCCGGTACTATCGCCTAAATTTTACAATCACACTCGCATGAACTGCCAGAGCCAGCATGACCATGACGACATGCCAAAGCAGAGCCTGCCAGAGGCCAATCTTTAAACATTGTCAAATAAAATCTTCATTTGTTTACTTCTTTCCCTGAACTTTTCAAAGATGAAACTGAAATACACGCAAGTCACAACTCACCTTTAAAACTCTGAACTGGCCTACTAACTTTCGAGTAAAGTTTTTCTCCTGCTTTGACTGACATTGAGAGCTGTCTTCTGCTTTCTCTTTGTTTTTGTTGTTTTCTGCTGCTTCTGTAATTTCCAGCAGGTGGTGTGACGTCATCTCCAAGGTGATTGGTGATGACATCACAGTGGGCAGGTGCTTGTTACATCATTCCATTGTTCATTCATTCTACTGTTGATCTTCACAGAGCTGACAGCAGAGAAGTTTTTCGAAGACAATCTTTACAAAAGACATGAAAAATGATACGCAGGTTTTATTGGATACACAAAAGGTTAGTGCTTGGTAATCTGTGTGAGAGTGTGGGGAAGTGGCTTCAAGTTTATCAGCACAGCCTGCAGCATGTCTAGAAGAATTGGTCTAAGATGTTTATTGTTTCTGATATTTTTCAATTTGTTTACAACTTTGAATTTTTCATCTTGAGCTTTCACACACTTTCAGTTGAAATTTTTGCTATCTAAAATCTCCTGGCCTGTATTCTAGGGGCGACCATTAGACAGTGTTAGACATTCAGATGATCTTTGGGGGGGGGGGGGGGCAGGGGCGGACTTGGAGAGAAAATCGGCCCTGGAAAATTCAGTGGACAGCGGTCCAGTCAGGCAATGGCGGATCCAGATCGGGTCGGGGGGAAGGGGAACATTTTTTGGCATTCGCAGGCCTGGGTCCCGACATATTGTCTTTAAAATGCCACCTTTATCTATAGGAGGGGGATCTGCAACTGTTAGGCGCTGCAGAGATGTTAATTAGGGGCACTGATGTTAATTAGGGACCATAATTAATAGGAGGGCAGGTGACTATGGACTTCACTCTCAACAACAAAAAACTTTTTTTTTAATTTAATGTGCTGAATATTAAACTTTGGAGGCCCCATGTTTACATTGGACACATCTGCATAAAGGGGCTACTTAGTAGGCTTATAGTAAGTTTAGTAACTTGAGTACACAGGTCCTGTAAAAATTTTTGGTGAAAAGTTTTTTTCTTCCACTTGACATTAAAAATGTTATTATCGTTTTCATAGCTATGTGTTTTTCAAATTTTTACTTTGCTTTATCTCAGAACCGTGATGTCACAGATTTAGTTCCATAACTTTGTATATTACAAGTACATATTTCAAGAAAGTGACTGAATGCATTGACACATGGATTATGTATGTAATAGATAACGCCCTCGTTTGTGACAATATGCAATATATCCGAGGGCTTTAGCCCGAGGATTATTGCATATTGTCACAAACAAGGGTGTTATCTAACTTATACCACTAAGTACAAAACAAATTAATTTAAATCCCTTTGTTTGCCTTCAATCCTTCTTGTTTGACAACATTTCATTGTATTTGTTGCACATTCATGTTCCTCAGTTCATTTGAAGGTTGGCAGCCCTGAAGGCAACAGGTCAGAATTCTTTGTTCTCAGGAAATAATACAATACATACATTTTGTAGATAGAAAGATAGATAGAAAGATCGATAGATAGATAGAAATAACACAAAACATTAATATCATAGATTAATTTTAGAGATGGATTTATAGATAGATAGACAGATAGATAGATAGATAGGTAGGTCGATAGTGCAGCCCTCTCAGCCAAGGTCTCTTTCATATGGCTGATTATTACAGTCACTGAGTAAATTATATTTTGAAGTTCCGAAATACAGTTGAAAAATAATAGAAAGCAAGGAGCAGGGGTTCGGGGGCGGCAGCCCCCGTAATAAGAAGAAGCAGGGGTTCGGGGGCGGCAGCCCCCGAATTAAGAAGAAAAAATAATTCTTTGAGCTTGCCAAATGGGACCAAAATTGTTGGTCTGCTGCTCCGCTATATTTTTTGCAGCTTGCCTATCCAAAATGAACTATTTTATCAAGTGACCTTAAATTTGATCATTATGATATTGGTATAAAACAGAGTGAATACAGCCTTTTTATTGAGACCAATCACACTTGATTCAATCTTCCTCCTTGTTTACTGTCTGTGTTGTTCAGTTTTAATCCATTGTTGGTCAGTTTTGTTTCAGTGTTTCCTTCAATTTTGACAACTTGTAGTCAGCCAAGCATGCAATATCATGGTCAGGTGTATGAGCTGTGATATGCATTATATCAGAGCGAAATCCTGCCCTCTGATTGGCCAGAAAAAGCAAACAGTGGTATAAGTTTAGCTTGTTTGGCTTTTATACCAGCACCAGTTGGTTGATAGATGCTTCAATCAACCATAACTGAATCAAACAGACTACTTATCCTCAAGGACAGTTAGGGACCATTCAGAATTTATGATGGGAGGGGGGTGGGAGTTTTGCCAGAACCTCCAGTCAAAATTTGATACCCCCCTTGAAATTCATGCGGACCCTTAGTGCCCCACCCTAAGGTTTCATGCATATTTTTACTATCCCCCCCCTCAACATACAAAGCAATACACACATATATACTGTTATACTTGTGGGGGGGGGGCTTGGTCTCGTGGTAGCGTGCTAGGCTGCCAATCAGGGTTCGAATCCAGCTCTTGCTGGGTCACCTGGGCCTATGTCGGATGGCTGTTTTAATCGTCCTTCGTCTTATTGTCCTGTCCTCCCACTGTCCTAATTAGCCTACCAAGTGCATAAATACAGGATGTAAAACCCCAATCATCCATCCATCCATTCATCTGTTATAGTGCATTTGGACCCCCCTTGAAACATGTCTGAAAAGTTGGTGCCCCCATCAGGCAACTCCCAGCTCCTCTAGCCATAAATTCTGAATGGTCCCTTACCATGACTGACAACAAATTTCTGGAAGCTATTTGAAATTGTGATAACTAGTGTCTTGTAAAATACAAAAACACACTTTGTTTTCAAAACATTCAGACTCTTCTGGCGAGGTGCAACACTCGCCTTAGACAGAAGTTGTTTGTTGTGGTTGTACACAAAAAAATAACAGTGCCTGGCAGTTTTAGATTCCTTTGTCAGGAACTGTGATGTCAAACTCTAAACTGATATGTCACAGGTTGAAGATTAGACCAATCATATTCACTGATACCCTCTGATGTCACGGTTTAACTGCAAAACGAAGTTTTCAGAAAAACACACAGCTATGAAAACGATAATAAGCACATGAAAAAAAAATTGTTACCACCTGTAGCAAGGGTACAGTAATCTTAAAATTGCGATAAAAATGTTTGTCGCTCTTCCGCATGCGAAAAAAAAAGTTTGTGGAACTTCAACTGGACGCTTAATTAGGGGAAAAAAAGCTCATCCCTGGGGCCTGTGGTCAAATCCGTACCCCCCTCCCCAACCCCAGCTGTCGTCTGGTCGGCCCCTTATAGTTTTCCTCAATCATCGAGTTGATGGGAAATTATTTATTTAATTTGTTTTAACAGCGACTGTAATGATTTGAGCCTATGATGTACAGGTATATTTGTTTATAAAATAAAACAACTTCATGTTAAGAAAATGCCTTTTAGGGGGCGACCATTTAATAATCAGGGGGGCTTGGATTTTTCCCCGGGGATTTTTCCTAAGCGTAAAACTATTTATTTCATGAAAACAGCCGCAGTAATTATTTATTTAAAGCACACAAAGTCCCCAAATATTCATTCTCAAATCATCAATCTTAATTTGACTTAAATACTGATGGCCGTTTGCAAAATTGTTGATTTTTTAGCTTTTTTTTTTCAGTTTGATAAATGCAGTTTTTAATGTAACATGTGGGGCAGGAATTATCCAAATAATATAAATATTGCTTTGGTAAGGGGTAGACACTGGAAGGATGATATCTGGGAGAGCTGAGGCCGATGTTCTTTGTTTTTCGAGTTCCTTGTTTCATATTTTTTATTGATATATTTATTTTCATTGTTTCATTAAATTGTTAATTTAATGTGTTTACTGTTAAATTTCAGATGAGCAAATATCTGTTTGTAACTGACGCTATAGAAAAGTTTTTTTTATTATTAAATTAGGGGAGACCGGGGCTGGTTGTCACAGGGGCAGGTTGTCACAGTGTGTAAAACTTAAACATGCTACTATTTCTATATACAGCATGCAGGAGCACTGCCATTCTATGGCAAAAGGGGAGTCACTTAAACATATCTGGTGAATATATACCTATATCAATCGAACTCTTGATGTCCTATTGGACATTTTTTAAAATTCAGAATTAGGGGCAGGTTGTCACATTTTCGGGGCAGGTTGTCACACTCTCGGGGCAGGTTGTCACACTTTTGGTTGTGAGCTCGAATGCAGGAAGTGGAACTCTGTAGGGCAGATCTTCACCAAGAAAAGTTATTTTGGACATATAAGGAATCATTCACTTGCCCAGTGAAGACCTTAACAAACATGCTACCGTGTACAAGGGTGCTACAAATGAAGGCTTACTAATCAGCAGGAAAGCATTCGATCTGGAGTAGGATTTTTACGATTTTTTTGCAAATTTTACATATAAATTTGAAATTGATTTATTTAAACACAATGCAATATCTGCATGCATCTTCAGTCATCAATAGCATGTATGAAGCATAAATTTATATTTGTGTTGGTTTTTTGGTTAAAAAGCCTGGTCCTAATTGGTAACAACCAGCTCCAAAAAGTGTGACAACCTGCCCCGCCTTTTTGTGACAACCTGCCCCGATTGATGAAAATTCCAAAAACGGGTGACCAAGGCCGTTGTTATCAAAATTTTCACTATTTGTTCTAATGATGATTTAAAGAAATATTTATATGGTAAGTGTAACAACTGTACCTTTTTCAACAACTATTTGATAAAGACTAGCACTGCATGCAAGTTGAAGGTAAAAAATTAGTTTTTGTGACAGGAAATTTTTAACAGACCGTGCACCTACCAGACTCCCTTCCAGGGGTCAAGATTTTTCAAAAAGACTCCAGGGGGTTATAAAAGCAATAAACAATGATTAGGGTTGGGACGATAACCGGTATTCATACCATACCGCGGTATTTTTCGGGCCAACAGTACTTCCGGTATTACCGGTTTTGCTTCATACCGTTATTTACCGGCACAAATAAGAAGAAATTGCAAGAAATCAACTTGAATTCACATTGTTTTTCGTCCCTCGGGCGCCATGACACTTAGTTCTCGGGCTGTGCAAGATTCTTGCGAGAGCAGCGCAGAGCGTCTGCTTACAAAATGGCGGACGAGGGTAGCGCAAAATTAAGAATTTCTGATTTTTCGCTGATTTGAGACGTTTTATAGTATTAAATGGCTGATTAACGATATATCGTGTTACCGCGGTATCACAGTCAATCGATATCGTGATATCAAAATACCCATATCGTCCCAACCCTAACAATGATTGGTTGAGCTGTGTGACTCCATAGTTTAGTGCAATAAAAAGTGTGACAACCTGCCCCTGTGACAACCAGTCTCCCCTATGTTATGAAATTGAATAGAGATATTTATATATAGCCTAAGTAGCACCTACAATAATTTTTTTTTGTATTCAATAATTGTTCTTTTGCATTTCAGAGCATCCACATGATTACAAACTTGTGCCATAAATTTACACTGGTCATTTATTCTTAAGGAGATTGAAACCAGTCTGCAAAACAGTGGCGAAATATCTAGTGGAGGTGAGCTATAATAGATGCCTATTTATAAAGTTCATGTATTAAATGCTGTATTTGATTTTTGTTTTCTGTAAAAACATTCCATTACAAATAGTGCATGCCGAGTAGGCCTACCGTTAGCTTAATATCGACACAATATAATTATGTATGTGTCATGATAAATACTTTACAATACATGATTATATTATCAAATTATCATCATATAGATTTACTGGAATTTTCACTGGGAATCCAACAATAATTGTCAATTTATCACATTTTTTGGCGGTCTTCTTGTGTTTTGCAACATAATATTACAAATTGACTAGGCTTGTGTTAAATTCAATCATAATGTGAATCTTGTAAAATTCATGTTGCATTTTGAAGTTACGTTTGATAACTACATTGTTCCTATTTTTTCACTTTAATTTTTTTTTTCTCAAGTTTGTTGTCCATTTTATAATTTTAATTTAATTTTGTTTTGTAAAGGATCAAGACTTATTCTAACATACGGATACTTTTAAATAACTTTACTATAATTTTCACCTTTTGAATTTGGATATTCTAAATTTCAGGGCTACCATATTTGTCAGATTTCTTGCTTATTAAGGAATTGACATACTGTTTCCACTCATGAGGACAAGGCATTTTGGAGGAAAATGATGATTATCTCAGAAGAACTGCCAAATGCACAGCGGAAAATATACATCAAAGAAGGTACCTATCTACTCTATATCTGAGATGTCTTGGACTCTCAGTTTTGCAATTGGAATTACATTCAAGTTCAGTTAGAATATTTCTTTACACACTGAAAAGATGCACAATTTTCATTTAGAAGAACCGTTTTCTTTCTATTTGTATTTGCAGTGTTTCCCTTTTGCTAATTTCTCTCAGTTTTGTTTCAATTACCTTGTGGATAAATATGTAATAAAACGTCTTTAATTTCATTGATTTTCTTTGGCTGCCTTGAAAGTTTTGTACTGTGCTGAAACCTCAACTTTATCATTGATATTTTGGATACATATTAACTTTAACATATAAAATTTATTATCATCCATTGGAACAAGTTTAGCCTATACATAAATTATGAAAAATTAGGAAGGGACAATTGGACATAGCTCTCGCTATTATGTAGAAACTATTGCAATAACTTAAATAGATATTCAAAACTAAATGATGAAATGCTGAGCAATATAGAATCCATCCAATAATTATATTGCTTCGGCTAGTGCTCTATACCGTTTCAGTTAGCCATGCAGGTACAGTCAGGTTGGTTATTGGACCGGTTTTGAAGACACAAAGTTTCGGTTGGATCCGATATAGCATGAGCTGGGTTATTTTCATTAAAAACCCCCATTTTATTGCTGAAAACATCCATCAAAATTAATGTTGACTTTCAGTCATCTGCGAGGACTAATTTTCAAGCAAAAATATGGATTTTTCGGAGTCTGAGTTTTAGTGAAATTCGTATCGTCCCAAATTTGCGGACTGACAGTACAATGTGTACATGTATATTGTATAACAATAAGCGTACCGATGATGCGTATCCTATCAAATCTTACCACCGCATTTTGTCGATTTTGAATTAATTTAAAATTATTTATTATATTTTTTGTTAGCTCCACTGTTGGCAGTGTCGCTGTTTAATAGTTCATTAAAAAAGTTTTCTTAAGTTCAATGTTTAATTTTAATCTATTTTCGGTTACATTTATTTAAAAGCCCAAGCCAAACAGATAAACTAAATACTTATAAATCACTTTATTATGATTTCACCGTTTGATATTTTGTATTTCAGGGCAATCATATGAAATTGGGTTGGACTTCTCATTAGGAATTGCCATATACATCAAAGGTACCTGTTAAATCAATATCTGAAATGTCTCCAGGAGGCTCAGTTTCTCACCAGAATTAATTTCTTGTTTCGTTAAAGTTCTCTTAAGAGTTAAAACATTTCTTTAGATTTTAAAAAGATGTTAAAACATTTCTTTAGATTTTAAAAAGATGGCAAATTTTCATTTAGAAGAAATGTTTTCGGTTTATTTGTGTTTCTAATTTTGCTAGTGTCTCGCATTTGAGTTTCAAGTTGTCTCACCTGGTGGATAAATAGGTATACAAATGTAAAATAACTGCTTTTGTACCATGCTTATATCATGTCAATTCTTCAGCCTCAACTCTAACTCTGGACATGAATTCAGGGGTGCCGGAACAGGGGGACACGGGGGACAATTGCCCCCCTGCCCTAGTCCAAGGGGGGTGTAGGGCATAGTTAGTGTGCCCTTTTGATCTTAGTAAAAAACAAGAATCCGAGGATTCAAACCCTGGGTTCTGTTGGGAATTAGCAATTAAGCATTAGATCCGTGGATACAAGATCAAAGTAGCACTGCATTGCGAAGTGCAATCAGCTTTGACACCTGTCAGATTGACTTCAAGTGCTGTTTCCCAATGGCAATTTGGTAAACTGAGGGTGAAAAAAAGCTTTAGAACTTGCAGAATTGCAATTAGCATTGTTAGACTGCTTCTGAGAATATATGCACTGCAAAAAGCAATTGCCAAATGCATTATAGGCCTTCCTTGAATCGCATGGACGACCATCACATGGGCGACATTATAATGCAAAGTCAGCTTGAAAACAGCCCCTCAAGACTCAAACGATCTATTACACAACAAACAACTAAAAAAAAAAAAAATTAAAAAAAAACATTTTTTTTTTTTCAAACTAATAAAAAAAAATTAAAAAAAAAAAAAACCACAACAAACCATCCCCAATTCCACAACGCATTTTAGTTCACCTCTATATGAACACAAAATGGCCCACTTGACCACATCCACACCTGTATTAAGGCTGGGAAAACTTTTTTCCAAAAATCTCTCAGACTGGTTTTTAGATAAAATTACCCTGGGGGAACCCAGGGTAAAAAGCGTAATTGTGCCTTATTAATTAGTAATTTTAGGCACATTATTCAACCTTATTTTAGTATTCATATATATATATATTCAAAAATATTATTGACTCTCTATTTGAATTTTGTCACACGAAACTGGTGCGAATATGATATGCCCTTTTTAGTCCAACCGCCCTGCTGTAGACCTGCATTTCCTTCTGGCACCCCTGCATGAATTGTTCGTTCATTGATAATTTTTGATGAAAAGATCATATAATATATAAGTTGATATAACTATTGCCATATCATATTATCTTGCAGGATGATTCAGAAAAGTTATTGAGAGATGTTGGACTATACATGTACGAGACTGAGGAAGAAGTTCCTGAAACAAAAATCATAACCTCTTCATGTTACTCTTGGTAAGAAACTTTAATAAATCTCTATCTGAGCTACTACACTAGGAAATGTTCACAGGGTGTAAATCACCTGAAATCCAGGTGATTTTCACCTGGCAGAGAACCAGGTGAAAGTAGGCAAAAAGAGCCCATGTGATAACCATGTGGGGCACTGAACAGGTGAATTTCACCCGTTTTTCAGGTGGAAATCACCTGGGAACTTTCTTGTGGAAATAACATGGGAACTTTCTTGTGGAAACCACATGGGAGCCTTTTTCTGAGATTCAGGCTCATGCTGGCTATATTTAGCCTCTCATTTCAGTTGATTTGTCAATTCAGAACTTATCTCTTATTTATAACACTCCCTTACCATGGGGAGTGCAATGTAATCCTACCATAAAAAGCACCACACAGTCTGTATTGTAATATCTGTTTATTTTATTTAATGTTAAGATACAACAAAATTCAGGTAATCATGCAAGGCTTCAGTGAATCTCCTCCTTGTTTCTTTCTGTTGAGCACGTCTGCTTCCTCCACCCTGGAATTGGTCAATCAACGATCAGCCTGTTTGATCCGCACCATATGCTTTCTGAAATTAGAAATGTAAAGGTCAAATGATACGAAACATGATAAGCACAAATCAGTGACTAAAATCAAACAACGCAAACTGCCACCACAAGAACTTAGGCCCAGGGCCTAGAGGCCTAAATTGCTACTTGGGATAACATTACATTAATAAAAATAGTGACAATATATCTTGACATTCACAGTTTGTCACTGCATGTGGAGCAGGGATAGTGCTAATTTTTAAAAATTCAACAGCCTCTGGAGTCTCAGGATATTCCTGTTACTATCGCAATTCATTAATTTTGCCAGAAACTCATTTTACTGAAAATCTGGATTTCAAAAATAATATTTTTCCTGGCAAAACGAGATCAAGATTGCTCAAGACAGGAATCAAATCAACATTTTAAACATGCCCTCAGCTTTTTTGTTGCGTTACTGTGAATCTGCAGTCTTCAGGTAAAATTTGTACTACAGTAGCTCAGATAGAGATTTATTAAAGTTTCTTACCAAGAGTAACATGAAGAGGTTATGATTTTTGTTTCAGGAACTTCTTCCTCAGTCTCGTACATGTATAGTCCAACATCTCTCAATAACTTTTCTGAATCATCCTGCAAGATAATATGATATGGCAATAGTTATATCAACTTATATATTATATGATCTTTTCATCAAAAATTATCAATGAACGAACAATTCATGCAGGGGTGCCAGAAGGAAATGCAGGTCTACAGCAGGGGCGGTTGGACTAAAAAGGGCATATCATATTCGCACCAGTTTCGTGTGACAAAATTCAAATAGAGAGTCAATAATATTTTTGAATATATATATATAAATACTAAAATAAGGTTGAATAATGTGCCTAAAATTACTAATTAATAAGGCACAATTACGCTTTTTACCCTGGGTTCCCCCAGGGTAATTTTATCTAAAAACCAGTCTGAGAGATTTTTGGAAAAAAGTTTTCCCAGCCTTAATACAGGTGTGGATGTGGTCAAGTGGGCCATTTTGTGTTCATATAGAGGTGAACTAAAATGCGTTGTGGAATTGGGGATGGTTTGTTGTGGTTTTTTTTTTTTTTTAATTTTTTTTTATTAGTTTGAAAAAAAAAAAATGTTTTTTTTTAATTTTTTTTTTTTTTAGTTGTTTGTTGTGTAATAGATCGTTTGAGTCTTGAGGGGCTGTTTTCAAGCTGACTTTGCATTATAATGTCGCCCATGTGACGGTCGTCCATGCGATTCAAGGAAGGCCTATAATGCATTTGGCAATTGCTTTTTGCAGTGCATATATTCTCAGAAGCAGTCTAACAATGCTAATTGCAATTCTGCAAGTTCTAAAGCTTTTTTTCACCCTCAGTTTACCAAATTGCCATTGGGAAACAGCACTTGAAGTCAATCTGACAGGTGTCAAAGCTGATTGCACTTCGCAATGCAGTGCTACTTTGATCTTGTATCCACGGATCTAATGCTTAATTGCTAATTCCCAACAGAACCCAGGGTTTGAATCCTCGGATTCTTGTTTTTTACTAAGATCAAAAGGGCACACTAACTATGCCCTACACCCCCCTTGGACTAGGGCAGGGGGGCAATTGTCCCCCGTGTCCCCCTGTTCCGGCACCCCTGAATTCATGTCCAGAGTTAGAGTTGAGGCTGAAGAATTGACATGATATAAGCATGGTACAAAAGCAGCAAAAATTAATCTTTGTTATTTTACATTTGTATACCTATTTATCCACCAGGTGAGACAACTTGAAACTCAAATGCGAGAAACTAGCAAAAATAGAAACACAAATAAACCGAAAACATTTCTTCTAAATAAAAATTTGCCATCTTTTTAAAATCTAAAGAAATGTTTTAACATCTTTTTAAAATCTAAAGAAATGTTTTAACTCTTAATGAGAAGTCCAACCCAATTTCATATGATTGCCCTGAAATACAAAATATCAAACGGTGAAATCATAATAAAGTGATTTATAAGTATTTAGTTTATCTGTTTGGCTTGGGCTTTTAAATAAATGTAACCGAAAATAGATTAAAATTAAACATTGAACTTAAGAAAACTTTTTTAATGAACTATTAAACAGCGACACTGCCAACAGTGGAGCTAACAAAAAATATAATAAATAATTTTAAATTAATTCAAAATCGACAAAATGCGGTGGTAAGATTTGATAGGATACGCATCATCGGTACGCTTATTGTTATACAATATACATGTACACATTGTACTGTCAGTCCGCAAATTTGGGACGATACGAATTTCACTAAAACTCAGACTCCGAAAAATCCATATTTTTGCTTGAAAATTAGTCCTCGCAGATGACTGAAAGTCAACATTAATTTTGATGGATGTTTTCAGCAATAAAATGGGGGTTTTTAATGAAAATAACCCAGCTCATGCTATATCGGATCCAACCGAAACTTTGTGTCTTCAAAACCGGTCCAATAACCAACCTGACTGTACCTGCATGGCTAACTGAAACGGTATAGAGCACTAGCCGAAGCAATATAATTATTGGATGGATTCTATATTGCTCAGCATTTCATCATTTAGTTTTGAATATCTATTTAAGTTATTGCAATAGTTTCTACATAATAGCGAGAGCTATGTCCAATTGTCCCTTCCTAATTTTTCATAATTTATGTATAGGCTAAACTTGTTCCAATGGATGATAATAAATTTTATATGTTAAAGTTGATATGTATCCAAAATATCAATGATAAAGTTGAGGTTTCAGCACAGTACAAAACTTTCAAGGCAGCCAAAGAAAATCAATGAAATTAAAGACGTTTTATTACATATTTATCCACAAGGTAATTGAAACAAAACTGAGAGAAATTAGCAAAAGGGAAACACTGCAAATACAAATAGAAAGAAAACGGTTCTTCTAAATGAAAATTGTGCATCTTTTCAGTGTGTAAAGAAATATTCTAACTGAACTTGAATGTAATTCCAATTGCAAAACTGAGAGTCCAAGACATCTCAGATATAGAGTAGATAGGTACCTTCTTTGATGTATATTTTCCGCTGTGCATTTGGCAGTTCTTCTGAGATAATCATCATTTTCCTCCAAAATGCCTTGTCCTCATGAGTGGAAACAGTATGTCAATTCCTTAATAAGCAAGAAATCTGACAAATATGGTAGCCCTGAAATTTAGAATATCCAAATTCAAAAGGTGAAAATTATAGTAAAGTTATTTAAAAGTATCCGTATGTTAGAATAAGTCTTGATCCTTTACAAAACAAAATTAAATTAAAATTATAAAATGGACAACAAACTTGAGAAAAAAAATTAAAGTGAAAAAATAGGAACAATGTAGTTATCAAACGTAACTTCAAAATGCAACATGAATTTTACAAGATTCACATTATGATTGAATTTAACACAAGCCTAGTCAATTTGTAATATTATGTTGCAAAACACAAGAAGACCGCCAAAAAATGTGATAAATTGACAATTATTGTTGGATTCCCAGTGAAAATTCCAGTAAATCTATATGATGATAATTTGATAATATAATCATGTATTGTAAAGTATTTATCATGACACATACATAATTATATTGTGTCGATATTAAGCTAACGGTAGGCCTACTCGGCATGCACTATTTGTAATGGAATGTTTTTACAGAAAACAAAAATCAAATACAGCATTTAATACATGAACTTTATAAATAGGCATCTATTATAGCTCACCTCCACTAGATATTTCGCCACTGTTTTGCAGACTGGTTTCAATCTCCTTAAGAATAAATGACCAGTGTAAATTTATGGCACAAGTTTGTAATCATGTGGATGCTCTGAAATGCAAAAGAACAATTATTGAATACAAAAAAAAATTATTGTAGGTGCTACTTAGGCTATATATAAATATCTCTATTCAATTTCATAACATAGGGGAGACTGGTTGTCACAGGGGCAGGTTGTCACACTTTTTATTGCACTAAACTATGGAGTCACACAGCTCAACCAATCATTGTTAGGGTTGGGACGATATGGGTATTTTGATATCACGATATCGATTGACTGTGATACCGCGGTAACACGATATATCGTTAATCAGCCATTTAATACTATAAAACGTCTCAAATCAGCGAAAAATCAGAAATTCTTAATTTTGCGCTACCCTCGTCCGCCATTTTGTAAGCAGACGCTCTGCGCTGCTCTCGCAAGAATCTTGCACAGCCCGAGAACTAAGTGTCATGGCGCCCGAGGGACGAAAAACAATGTGAATTCGAGTTGATTTCTTGCAATTTCTTCTTATTTGTGCCGGTTAATAACGGTATGAAGCAAAACCGGTAATACCGGAAGTACTGTTGGCCCGAAAAATACCGCGGTATGGTATGAATACCGGTTATCGTCCCAACCCTAATCATTGTTTATTGCTTTTATAACCCCCTGGAGTCTTTTTGAAAAATCTTGACCCCTGGAAGGGAGTCTGGTAGGTGCACGGTCTGTTAAAAATTTCCTGTCACAAAAACTAATTTTTTACCTTCAACTTGCATGCAGTGCTAGTCTTTATCAAATAGTTGTTGAAAAAGGTACAGTTGTTACACTTACCATATAAATATTTCTTTAAATCATCATTAGAACAAATAGTGAAAATTTTGATAACAACGGCCTTGGTCACCCGTTTTTGGAATTTTCATCAATCGGGGCAGGTTGTCACAAAAAGGCGGGGCAGGTTGTCACACTTTTTGGAGCTGGTTGTTACCAATTAGGACCAGGCTTTTTAACCAAAAAACCAACACAAATATAAATTTATGCTTCATACATGCTATTGATGACTGAAGATGCATGCAGATATTGCATTGTGTTTAAATAAATCAATTTCAAATTTATATGTAAAATTTGCAAAAAAATCGTAAAAATCCTACTCCAGATCGAATGCTTTCCTGCTGATTAGTAAGCCTTCATTTGTAGCACCCTTGTACACGGTAGCATGTTTGTTAAGGTCTTCACTGGGCAAGTGAATGATTCCTTATATGTCCAAAATAACTTTTCTTGGTGAAGATCTGCCCTACAGAGTTCCACTTCCTGCATTCGAGCTCACAACCAAAAGTGTGACAACCTGCCCCGAGAGTGTGACAACCTGCCCCGAAAATGTGACAACCTGCCCCTAATTCTGAATTTTAAAAAATGTCCAATAGGACATCAAGAGTTCGATTGATATAGGTATATATTCACCAGATATGTTTAAGTGACTCCCCTTTTGCCATAGAATGGCAGTGCTCCTGCATGCTGTATATAGAAATAGTAGCATGTTTAAGTTTTACACACTGTGACAACCTGCCCCTGTGACAACCAGCCCCGGTCTCCCCTAATTTAATAATAAAAAAAACTTTTCTATAGCGTCAGTTACAAACAGATATTTGCTCATCTGAAATTTAACAGTAAACACATTAAATTAACAATTTAATGAAACAATGAAAATAAATATATCAATAAAAAATATGAAACAAGGAACTCGAAAAACAAAGAACATCGGCCTCAGCTCTCCCAGATATCATCCTTCCAGTGTCTACCCCTTACCAAAGCAATATTTATATTATTTGGATAATTCCTGCCCCACATGTTACATTAAAAACTGCATTTATCAAACTGAAAAAAAAAGCTAAAAAATCAACAATTTTGCAAACGGCCATCAGTATTTAAGTCAAATTAAGATTGATGATTTGAGAATGAATATTTGGGGACTTTGTGTGCTTTAAATAAATAATTACTGCGGCTGTTTTCATGAAATAAATAGTTTTACGCTTAGGAAAAATCCCCGGGGAAAAATCCAAGCCCCCTGATTATTAAATGGTCGCCCCCTAAAAGGCATTTTCTTAACATGAAGTTGTTTTATTTTATAAACAAATATACCTGTACATCATAGGCTCAAATCATTACAGTCGCTGTTAAAACAAATTAAATAAATAATTTCCCATCAACTCGATGATTGAGGAAAACTATAAGGGGCCGACCAGACGACAGCTGGGGTTGGGGAGGGGGGTACGGATTTGACCACAGGCCCAGGGATGAGCTTTTTTTCCCCTAATTAAGCGTCCAGTTGAAGTTCCACAAACTTTTTTTTTCGCATGCGGAAGAGCGACAAACATTTTTATCGCAATTTTAAGATTACTGTACCCTTGCTACAGGTGGAAACAATTTTTTTTTCATGTGCTTATTATCGTTTTCATAGCTGTGTGTTTTTCTGAAAACTTCGTTTTGCAGTTAAACCGTGACATCAGAGGGTATCAGTGAATATGATTGGTCTAATCTTCAACCTGTGACATATCAGTTTAGAGTTTGACATCACAGTTCCTGACAAAGGAATCTAAAACTGCCAGGCACTGTTATTTTTTTGTGTACAACCACAACAAACAACTTCTGTCTAAGGCGAGTGTTGCACCTCGCCAGAAGAGTCTGAATGTTTTGAAAACAAAGTGTGTTTTTGTATTTTACAAGACACTAGTTATCACAATTTCAAATAACTTCCAGAAATTTGTTGTCAGTCATGGTAAGGGACCATTCAGAATTTATGGCTAGGGGAGCTGGGAGTTTTGCCTGATGGGGGCACCAACTTTTCAGACATGTTTCAAGGGGGGTCCAAATGCACTATAACAGATGAATGGATGGATGGATGATTGGGGTTTTACATCCTGTATTTATGCACTTGGTAGGCTAATTAGGACAGTGGGAGGACAGGACAATAAGACGAAGGACGATTAAAACAGCCATCCGACATAGGCCCAGGTGACCCAGAAAGAGCTGGATTCGAACCCTGATTGGCAGCCTAGCACGCTACCACGAGACCAAGCCCCCCCCCCCACAATTATAACAGTATATATGTGTGTATTGCTTTGTATGTTGAGGGGGGGGATAGTAAAAATATGCATGAAACCTTAGGGTGGGGCACTAAGGGTCCGCATGAATTTCAAGGGGGGTATCAAATTTTGACTGGAGGTTCTGGCAAAACTCCCACCCCCCTCCCATCATAAATTCTGAATGGTCCCTAACTGTCCTTGAGGATAAGTCGTCTGTTTGATTCAGTTATGGTTTATTGAAGCATCTATCAACCAACTGGAGCTGGTATAAAAGCCAAACAAGCTAAACTTATACCACTGTTTGCTTTTTCTGGCCAATCAGAGGGCAGGATTTCGCTCTGATATAATGCATATCACAGCTCATACACCTGACCATGATATTGCATGCTTGGCTGACTACAAGTTGTCAAAATTGAAGGAAACACTGAAACAAAACTGACCAACAAAGGATTAAAACTGAACAACACAGACAGTAAACAAGGAGGAAGATTGAATCAAGTGTGATTGGTCTCAATAAAAAGGCTGTATTCACTCTGTTTTATACCAATATCATAATGATCAAATTTAAGGTCACTTGATAAAATAGTTCATTTTGGATAGGCAAGCTGCAAAAAATATAGCGGAGCAGCAGACCAACAATTTTGGTCCCATTTGGCAAGCTCAAAGAATTATTTTTTCTTCTTAATTCGGGGGCTGCCGCCGCCGAACCCTGCTTCTTCTTATTTCGGGGGCTGCCGCCCCCGAACCCCTGCTCCTTGCTTTCTATTATTTTTCAACTGTATTTCATAACTTCAAAATATAATTTACTCAGTGACTGTAATAATCAGCCATATGAAAGAGACCTTGGCTGAGAGGGCTGCACTATCGACCTACCTATCTATCTATCTATCTGTCTATCTATCTATAAATCCATCTCTAAAATTAATCTATGATATTAATGTTTTGTGTTATTTCTATCTATCTATCGATCTTTCTATCTATCTTTCTATCTACAAAATTTATGTATTGTATTATTTCCTGAGAACAAAGAATTCTGACCTGTTGCCTTCAGGGCTGCCAACCTTCAAATGAACTGAGGAACATGAATGTGCAACAAATACAATGAAATGTTGTCAAACAAGAAGGATTGAAGGCAAACAAAGGGATTTAAATTAATTTGTTTTGTACTTAGTGGTATAAGTTAGATAACACCCTTGTTTGTGACAATATGCAATAATCCTCGGGCTAAAGCCCTCGGATATATTGCATATTGTCACAAACGAGGGCGTTATCTATTACATACATAATCCATGTGTCAATGCATTTAGTCACTTTCTTGAAATATGTGCTTGTAATATACAAAGTTATGCAACTAAATCTGTGACATCACGGTTCTGAGATAAAGCAAAGCACAAATTTGAAAAACACATAGCTATGAAAACGATAATAACATTTTTAATGTCAAGTGGAAGAAAAAAACTTTTCACCAAAAATTTTTACAGGACCTGTGTACTCAAGTTACTAAACTTACTATAAGCCTACTAAGTAGCCCCTTTATGCAGATGTGTCCAATGTAAACATGGGGCCTCCAAAGTTTAATATTCAGCACATTAAATTTAAAAAAAAGTTTTTTGTTGTTGAGAGTGAAGTCCATAGTCACCTGCCCTCCTATTAATTATGGTCCCTAATTAACATCAGTGCCCCTAATTAACATCTCTGCAGCGCCTAACAGTTGCAGATCCAAGGGGCCTGGGCCCTTGGGGCTCAGCTAGTCCTCCCCCTCCTATAGATAAAGGTGGCATTTTAAAGACAATATGTCGGGACCCAGGCCTGCGAATGCCAAAAAATGTTCCCCTACCCCGCGACCCGATCTGGATCCGCCATTGCCTGACTGGACCGCTGTCCACTGAATTTTCCAGGGCCGATTTTCTCTCCAAGTCCGCCCCTGCCCCCCCCCCCCCCCAAAGATCATCTGAATGTCTAACACTGTCTAATGGTCGCCCCTAGAATACAGGCCAGGAGATTTTAGATAGCAAAAATTTCAACTGAAAGTGTGTGAAAGCTCAAGATGAAAAATTCAAAGTTGTAAACAAATTGAAAAATATCAGAAACAATAAACATCTTAGACCAATTCTTCTAGACATGCTGCAGGCTGTGCTGATAAACTTGAAGCCACTTCCCCACACTCTCACACAGATTACCAAGCACTAACCTTTTGTGTATCCAATAAAACCTGCGTATCATTTTTCATGTCTTTTGTAAAGATTGTCTTCGAAAAACTTCTCTGCTGTCAGCTCTGTGAAGATCAACAGTAGAATGAATGAACAATGGAATGATGTAACAAGCACCTGCCCACTGTGATGTCATCACCAATCACCTTGGAGATGACGTCACACCACCTGCTGGAAATTACAGAAGCAGCAGAAAACAACAAAAACAAAGAGAAAGCAGAAGACAGCTCTCAATGTCAGTCAAAGCAGGAGAAAAACTTTACTCGAAAGTTAGTAGGCCAGTTCAGAGTTTTAAAGGTGAGTTGTGACTTGCGTGTATTTCAGTTTCATCTTTGAAAAGTTCAGGGAAAGAAGTAAACAAATGAAGATTTTATTTGACAATGTTTAAAGATTGGCCTCTGCTTTGGCATGTCGTCATGGTCATGCTGGCTCTGGCAGTTCATGCGAGTGTGATTGTAAAATTTAGGCGATAGTACCGGCATTACCATTAGGGGCAGACCAGATGATCTTTGGGGGGGGGGGGGGCTATGGCGTTTTTTGTGAAAAAAAAGTTTGTTTCCCTTTCGACATTGAAAAAAAAAATTTTGTTGAGCACATGAAAAAAAAAGTGTGCTTCCACCTGTAGCTGGGGTACCGTAATATTAAAATTGCGATAAAAAAGTTTGTCGCCCGCTCACATGCAAAAAAATTTTTCATCGATGCTTCGCGAGCCAAAAAAAAAAAAGCCATAGGACCCCCCAAGCTATCATCTTATTATAGCTTAACGACACCAGATTTCGAGACATGACAGTTGAATTTGACACTCACCAACCTGCCTGCCAAGTAATTCAATCAGTCCAGCAAGTTGTTGACATTTTTGCAGACACCACAGAGAATTATACTGCAGGTGAAGCACTTGTCAAATTGCACTTGAAAGCCCTCCAGTGTACAGGTCGAATTCAACTGACGTGTCGAATCTAAAAGTCGCCATTGGTAATTATTAAACTTCAGAACGTCCTCGACAGGGTGTATGCCAATCGTTGAAAAGCCTTGATTCCTATTATTCCTCTGTGCTGTTAATAAAACAATTAACAGCTAAATATTTGGCGATTTCTTGCGAAAGTCAACCGGTACTGTAGAAACATTTATAGTAGGCCTAGATATTCAGAAAAAAAATTACAGTGCTTTCTGCCTGGAATAGCCTGGAATTTTGTTTAAAAACTTCTGCAAACGCCCTGCCGGTATATGCCTGTCTGCTGCCCTTGATCCAGGGCGTGAGATCAGGGGAGGATGCAGAAAATTCTGGTGGGGGTCAAATTGGTTATTGCGTCATGGAACCCATAGCCCGATATAACGCGACTGCGCCTGGATAGGATGCTCAATAAGAAGGTAGAGGCACTACTGGATAATTCAGGTTGTTGAACCATCATTTTTGTTATGCCAGCCCGAGTCTCAATATTGATAGCCAGTGGCGGATCCAGACTGGGTCTAGGGGAGGCCCGGGCGTTTTTCGGCATTCGAGGGCCCGCGTCGCGGCATATTTTCCTATAAATGATACTTTTATCTCAGTGGTCTAGGGGGGGGAGGCCGGGCCCCCTAGGCCCCCTCCCCCTATATGCGCCACTGATACCTGATGCCTTGGTCTAAGACTCGGAGGGTCAATGTCTAATGTCTCGGAGATTCATGAAGTGCTTTTCCTAGTCCTGACCGAATTTCTATTAGCCAAAACGGCCGATTTTGAGTGAAATGTGGTAAAATACATGTATATATTTGTGGCTAATTTGCGGCCAAAATATGCAATTTTCATAAGCCACATGGATGATGTGATAGCCACCGCGAATGTGGCTAATGGCTAGGAAAAGCACTGATTCATGCGGTCGTAGACTTGGAGGTTTATTCCTCGGTTTAGGTCTCAGATGTCCTGGCCTAGACATTCATCAACACTAGAATTTACTAATGAAACTTTTGAAGGGAATCAAATTTCTCAATGACTCACTGTCACTGTTGATCATTATGTGAAGCATTATAATCACTGTTGTCCAATTTCATGCTTAAAAAATGTAGAATAGGCATATGATGATAATTATGATTCTGGAATCTGGATGCTTCACAGTCAAAACCTATAAATTTTTTCCATGACAAGTCAATTGTGCATTTTTATTTATATTCTCACATCTGCTCTCCTTTTTTTCAGATTGGCCGACACAAGTGCAGAAGATCTGTTACCAATTTTTCAACAACCAGAAAATCCGCTGAATGAAATTATGAATATTATAAGGAGTTTCACAAGCGATCTCTTGCAGCCCTTGCACATCAGTCTTGTCGATGTCTAACGCCACTTCATGACCATCTCAAATTCTCTTGAAACATTCAATTTTTATAACACTAAACTAGTAGTCTCATTTGTCCTTTCTGCTCTGAAGACTTTTTCAAGGTATCAGCATGTCTCAATTTTCTTTTTCTGAAACGTGTGCCGAAACTTTTTTTTAATATTTCGTAATTGTGCCGTATTTGCACTGAGCAGTGGTGTTGGAACAGGCACCACCCCCCCTGGCTCCATCTTTGCCATAAAAAAATTGTGACATAAAAATTCTGTTTATTTTGGTACTGCATTGTGTAACATTCATACCAGTCTGGATAAGCTAGATCACCTGGCAGTTTTAAATAAATACATAATTGTTTCTTTTAATCGAGAGTCCAACCCCAAGGGCACATCTATGTTATGACAACCTCGCCATGTTGGTGAAAATTATGTAGAATTGTAGGCTATGGTAGAAATGATGTTGTCACAATGTTGTGAATAAAATCAAAGATTTGACTTTAGCACTCAATGTTGTGCAATGTTTTCACAACATTGTAAAGCAATGTCAAATATATGACATGAGCATGCGACATTTTGGCAACTTCGTAAAAAAAATCTTAACATTGTGTTTTGGCACATCATTTCTACCATACATAACATCTCTACGTGAGCAACAAACGAGCGGACCACAAATTATCAAGGTCGTGGTTACCTTGTGTGACCTTTGGGAATATGTCCGTCACTTTATTGAGGTAAAAAATGAACATTGCCATTGTCTTTAGATTTTGCTGGTCTACTGCAACAGCAGTCCAGCATGAGAACAAAAAATTGAATCAGAGCTTTCAAATTCCTCAAAATATTATATATTTTCTGTAAGTCTGTTAAGGGCCATATGACACCTGTAGCTGATTAAAATAAGGAGATGAATTATATTAGTAAAATAAATTGTGAAATATGGAAAATGGTTGCTCTAAATTCAATTTAATTTGCTTGGTGACTCCCATTGTGTGATGAATTTCTAAAATTTTGTCTGGTTAGTTTGTTACTTCATGCGCATCTTTGTCATCAAGTAAATTCTACCGAATTTTCCTGACAATTTCTGAGTGTCTGAGAACATTTGCAGCAATTGCAGGCAAAAAGCCATGCAGGCAAAAAGTTTTTTTCCCAAAATGTTTTCCATTTTGCTAATCTTTTTTTTTTCATAATAGGAAATCGGTTTTTTTTCTCCAAGGAAAAAAAAAAACTAGTTCCAGGATAAAAAAAAAAATTATTTAAAAAAAGGGGGTCACAGGGGGGCAGGGGGCCAACTGAATTTCAGAGGGGCGCCCCCCCCCAGGGGCGCCCCCCCCCCCCCTTGGCACTGCAGTGATGGCACTGCACACAGTTTATACCCTAGTTTGCCACAATCGGCATTTGACCGCAGTTCTGGTCTATAAAAAGGTCTTAGCCTATAATATTATTGTACCAGTATAGCTCTGTAACCTGTATGACTGTTCCATTGCAAATTTGTGTGTCTAAATGATGTAAACATGTTATGCAATGTTTGCCTAGATGTTTACACTGCATGTAATGCTGCTTGTTATAAATTAACCCATTAAAAATGAATGAATTGAAAATGTCTTTTAGTGTTTTTCTTATGCGCATTTTGGAGCTGTTTATAACCGTATTTGGAACTTTTTCATATGGCCAAAATTATATCAGACAAATCCCTCGAAGTGGAGTGGCTACCACAAACTTAGGGTTTACCTAGATTAGTAGATCTTGTTGGAAAATTGGAGACACTCAGGCCCTATCCCAGTTGTAAATATTTGGAAATAATCATCTGGAGGGTGATGAGAATACATCTTATTCGCTGAGTGGCTGCTATGTTGGTCATACACTCTAAATTCCATGTGTCTTTTAATCATCAATATCAATTCCATGGGCTGCTCTTAACAAATCGTGACCATACATGTGGTTTTCACCTTTAAATCACCTGAATTCCATATTTTTCTTTACCTTGTGGTTTTCACCTATAAATCACACAAATTCCATGTTCCTCATTACCATGTGGTTTCCACCTGGAAGCTGCAGGGTGAAATTCACCTGTCTGGAAAACGCATGAAATCCACCTTGTTTTGAACCAGGTGATTCCCACCTGGAAAACGGGTGAAAATCACCAGAAAGAGCAGCCACATGGTTTTCACCCTGTGAACAATTGGCCATGTACCCTCCATTTTGCCCCCGCTTACCCCCACTTGCCCCCCGCTTACCCCCCGCTTACCCCCACTTCCCCCCGCTTGCCTCCCGCTAGCCCCCGCTTACCCCACTTGTCTCCTGCTAGCCCCCACCTGCCCCCACCTGCCCCCACCTGCCCCACCTGCCCCCACCTGCCCCCCACTTTTCCCCCACTTTTCCCCCACTTTTCCCCCACTTTTCCCCCACTTTTCCCCCACTTTTCCCCCACTTTTCCCCCACTTTTCCCCCACTTTCCCCCTCTTACCCCCTCTTACCCCCTCTTACCCCCTCTTACCCCCTCTTGCCCCCTCTTGCCCCCATCTTCCCCCCACTTCCCACACATACCGGTTCCTTTCCTCCAATTGCCCTACCTTTCCCCCAATAACATTTTCTTATGTTAGTCTTACCCTCTAGGGTGGGGGTGTATCCTGTCATGAGGCCTCAGTGGCATATACTAGATTTCCTTTCCAGGGTCTTGCGTTGGAGAAGATGGAAGGTTTGACGTCCTTAAAAGCCTTAACATCCATGAGTCTCGCTCCGCCTTACACCTGACTTTTATTTGGTTTGTTTTGGCTCACTTCCTCTGCCCTTTTGTCAGTTCAAATTTTGGGATCTCAACACTTTGTAATGCACCAGACAATTTGTTTTCTTTTCTCTTGTAATTTTATATTAATAGAGCCAATTTACCAGTGGGCTGTCCTACCTTATGGAATTTGTCTGAGTCCTTATTATTTTGCCAAAACTGGTGAAACTTCCTGTGACTTTCTTACGCCAACAAAACATTTGTATTTATGTGTTCGCAAATGACCTTATTGTGTCGGCTCAGCTCTCTGCTTTTTCACAATGTCATGCTTCAGGACCTTGGATTGATTATCAACTGGGACACATAAATGATCTGTATCCAGGGCCCAAGAAGACATATCCTGGTCATGTTGTAATTCCCGGGGCACCAGGCTTCCCTGGGATATCCATAACTTATCAGCACATTCACAAACCCAGCAAAGCATGATCCTAAAAATTAACGAGAGATGATGGCCTTCCGTCCTCACATCCACCTCAGATCGATTCAGATATGTACAGACATTAGCAGATTTGGGGTAGCAGGGCGCAATGGGGAAAAGCGGGGCAAGTGGTGGGGGGGGGGGGGTGGGGGCAAGTGGGGGGGAGTGGGGGCAAGTGGGGGGAGTGGGGGCAAGTGGGGGGGGGGGGTCCCGGAGGGAGTGGGGGCAAGTGGGGGCAAGTGGGTGTAAGGGGGTGAACAAGTTTGGGGAATAGAGGGAAGTGAGGGAAGTTGGAGGGAAGAGGGGAGTAGAAGGGGAAAATCGGAGGGATAACCTTATTGCGAGAATAAGAACAGGGAGCAGGGAAACGCCTGTTAATTTGTCTCTGAATTTGTTAATCCTCGATCATTATCAGTCAGACACCAATTCAGCACGTCAGCTTAATTTTCAAACTGTTCTTTTTACCATTCCCCCCATCAAGGCAAACCTGAGATAATTTTTGTCACATACACTCATTATCATTAATTCTTCATTAATTACTGAAGTAACCTCGGATATTTTAGGCTTATTAAATTTTGATAAAACGCTGGATAAAAAAAGGCGCAGTTGCCAATATGTGATGTATATATTAAATAACGCCTTTCTTCTTATGAAAATTTGAATAATTTACAGTCCGTGAACAACATGAATTAAAGTTGATTTCGTAACCTTCTGGATCTTTCTTGTTTCTATAGATATGTCCTTAAAATTTGCCACCATTAAGAGTGCTATTACTGTTAGTGTTAGAACACTTTACAATAATAACCATTCATTATTAAAGCAACCAAAAAAATAAGAATCATGTTAAAAAGTTTAAAAAAATATTTGAGAAAGTGCAAAAAGAGAACCAAAGTTTAAAAGACCAACAGAAAATTAACTGAAAAATCCAATAGGCCAGACACAATTGACCTCTAGCTTCTCGGATCTTTTCGAGGCACAAAAGGAAGATGAATGGATGATTGAGGCTTTACGTCCTGTGTTTTATGTACTCGGTAGGCTTATTAGGTCAGGAGGAGGACACACAATTAGGCAAAGGATGATTGAAACAGTCATCCAACACATGAAGAAAATCTGGTTGGTCGTTCGATACAAGAAGCTAAAAATCTAAATTATCTAGCCTTAAAAGGCCAACACCAAATTAAGCTTAAAAGTCCATTATCTAACTTAAAAAGTTAGAGGACGTATATGTTTGATGCTACAGTAGGTTTCTATGGACGGTAATTACTCAAGGCTGAACCATTGCTGTATAAAAAGGCAGCATGTAGTGCTTGTCCACAGACATTGGTGAAGGTATAGCAGAAATGGGCAGGTGAGTGTATTTGTTATATTTTCATATTTTTCAGTTGCAAATGTACATGTCTCATCACATATTGTATATTATTGGAATTATATTTCTATCAGAGTCTACGCTCTTGTAAAATATAATTCAAAATAGAATTCAACTACATGAGCATTAACAAGGCCATTTCCCAGTCATTTTCCAGTCATTCCTGTATTTATCTATCTGTCTAATACATCTTGTAAAAGAGAGTACACTCTAAACAAAGAAGTTTTATATGGAACCTTTAAAGGTTCTATAAGCTGCTACAGATAAGGAACCCTAAAAGGTTCATTACTCAACTTTAAAAAAGGTTCCAACAGCAAACGAAAACAACATTTAGATAATCCAGCTGCACTGAACTCCCACAATGGAACCCCTTTCTCTCAAGTTGGGAGCATAGGGTCATACCATAGGGTCTTCCCACCAACTAATGAACCTTTTAAATTCAATTGAACCCTAAAAAATTTAGAACCTTTTTTGGCTGTGGGTTCTTTATATATATGCCATCAAGAACCTTTTGCGTTAAGAATTTAGGTTAAAGACCGACCGACGGCCACCATTATGGAGAGTAGCCCCACTTCACTCGCTTTCAGTGACAAGTTGTTGGGATACATGAAGCTTCAGACCAGTACTGTCAATGCAATTACAATCATGACAATAAATGTAATCAACTTTGCCACCTCTCCTGACCTTTGTCTCACATTGTTTACTAGCACAAATTCGCTTAAATCTTTGTTTAACCACAATAAACCATAATAAAATTATTATTTTTTGCCACAACTTCACTGTCAAACATGTTTACTTCCAAATGAAACATAATCAAATATAGCCATTTTGCCACAACTTCCATCAATCTTTGTTTACTTCAAACAGAACACAATCACAGCAGGCCTACAAAGTCTTTTTGCCACAACTTCACTGTCAAACATGTTTACTTCCAAATGAAACATAATCAAATATAGCCATTTTGCCACAACTTCCATCAATCTTTGTTTACTTCCAACAGAACACAATCACAGCAGGCCTACTAAGTCTTTCATGAATTTTTGTTAACTTCTAATAAAACTTAAAAGATAATCATACTTAGTTTTTTTTGCCCCAACTCTACTACTGTAAAACATATTTACTTTCCATGAACCATAATCATACTAAGTCTTTTGCCACAACTACACTTGAATTTTGTTTAGGGACAGTTCAGAATTTATGACTGGGGTGGGGGACTGGGGATGGGAGTTTTGCCAGAACTTCCCGTCAAAAATTGATACCCCTCCCCCTTGAGTTGCATGCGGATTTTTAGTACCCCACCCCTAGGTTTCATGCGTATTTTTAGTACCCCCCCCTCGACATAAAGCAATACACACATATATATATACTGTTATACATGTGGCCTTGGACAGTCATGCGTACAAATTTGCGGACTTTTCTACATAAACTGAGTGTATGCGTGTTTTATGACATCTTTGTTTTGTTAAAATTTCTTACCCCCCTTGGACATGTTGTCAAGAATTAATACCCCCCTTGAGATACATGTGAAAAGTTAGTACCCCCTCGGGCAAAACTCCCATCCCCCCAGTCATAAATTCTGAACGGTCCCTTACTTCCAATAAAAATAAAACATAATCCTACCATTGATCATACCAAGTCTTTTTGCCAAAACTTCACTACAAAACCTGTTACTTCCAATGATATATAATCAAATTAAGTAATTTGGCCACAAATCATGCAATATTAGATACCAAATTCTTTAGTCTTTTACCACAACTCGGTATTTATGCATCGATTATTATTATTCAACTCACATACATAGATCAAGGGCCCTGTGACCACCTCGCTAACAATTTTTAGCTCTAAAAAGGCATACTTTATTGGCTTAGATGCATATCTGGAGTTTGAAGTGCTTCAGCAAAAAAAAACAACTTAAATTAAAATTAAAATTAATTCTAAAAAGTTCATTTTTTTAAAAATTGGCAGAACTATCCTCTTCCCGATACTTTTAGTGCAGAGGTGACCTTTATTATCATTTTTAACTTTAGGAAGTGGTGGCACTTGTCAAACACTTATCTATTTTTCTCACAAGCTGGAGAAACCCTATGCTGTTTTTTCGTACAGCCGTTTAATTAATTATGGGAAAAGGGATGACTGTTTCAAAGTGCAATTTTCTCTTCAGAGAACTGACGATGCGGCCATGATGCGCCATGATCATACTTTTAACAAGGAAACCCAGGACACTGTTTGATAAATAATAATTCAGAGGAGGCCCTTTCGATGATTTCAGAAAAAAAGTGGCAAATAAAAATGAGGTTCCAAAAATGATGTTGTTGAACAATTCTTCGAGTGCACGTAACAACCTCTTCAGAGGTAATATGGTAATTTTAAACAGAACAATTAGTATCGAGGTGAATAAGAGAAAATCTGACCATTTTACGACCATATGATCATCATTGCCACAGTTACGGCAAAAAAGATGAAAATGATAACTTTATTTTCATGACGCAATTTATTTGTCGCATTAACCTATCTTTAGGCCTAGTATTAAGACATGTAGTACCAGTATAGCTATTGCTTATAGAAACTAGTATTTCAATTCAGTTATATATATATATTTCTTTTTTTATGTGAAAATAATATTTCTGAGCCATTTCATGCTATGACATATTAAATGCATGGCATACCATAGCACAAACATATACTATACATTTGACAGGTACTATGCATTGGCACCACTTATTTTATATTACATATTATTTTTATTTCTTAACATACTTTCCCATTCTGCGAGTGGAAAGCAGCACTTTGGCCCGCTTCACATCAAGGTGAATCACTCGACTAAAAAAAAATTGTTCCAAGAAAAATTTATTTGGCTTAAAAAGATTTCTGGACAAAAAAGCCTTTAAAAATTAAGTGGCATTCTATAGGAGCTGCGAACAACCTTTGATAGGCTATCCCTTTTTTATGTCGCTGCCCATTTAATTGCAGACCTGTGATATATTACTGTTTTGCTATGAATTCACTACTTTGAATGAATGTGAAATACATGGAACTTTACGTAAACATAAGTTACGTATAAATAGGTTGCGCAGCAGCACACCCTCTCATATGCATTTGTAACATCTTCTCCACTAAGGTCGGTTTCTTTAAATTTCTATGATGGAAAGATCGTATAATTAATTAGATTATTTCATGTTTTTCTTAATGTGATCAATAAATACTATTCTATTCTATTCTATTCTATTCTATACATGTATATGCATCATTTACAAATGACACATCCATGAAATTCATGCAGCAGTTATCTTAGAAAGATAGATAGATTGGTATCAAAGGGCACATCTACAGTTGCAGCAACGTTATGACAACATCGCAATGTTGGAGAAAAATTACAAAGAATTGTATGGTAGAAATCACATTTCATTGTCTTCTCAGCCTATCAGATTTCAGAAAGCTGTACTCCTTGCTTGTCTGTTGAACCACAGACTGGAACCAGTTAGCCCCTTTTAAAACGCGTCATATCATGTGACTGAACAGAAGTGCCGCTGCAGAATATTGTTGTGATGTCACAGCAATTTGGGCTCTCATTGTGAAAAAAAGTACACGTAATGAATCTCCCTGCATTTTCCTGCCAACGGGCCAATGCGCTCTAAAGAGTGATACAACCTTGTTAACCTGAGTTTGATGAGAAGAAAAACTAATAGCTAATTAAATACATACATACGTAAAGCTAGAATTTCCAGACATGCAGAGCTGCACCGATATTCGTAGCTTTTTCCATGATTCTTAATATTTAATTTTTGTCGGGGACGCAGCGGCAGGAGGGGTGGGTAGGACGAAAAGGAATTCCACTCATCCCCCCCCCCCAAATATGCTGTTGCTCACACCATTTTGTGTTTTCATTTTTCGGAGCTTTTCCTCTCCTCAATTATTGTAAAGGATGAAAAGGTTAACTTAAAGTCACATTGCAAAAAATCTATACATGTCAAGGTCAAGGTTGATACAAAATTATTTCATTTTTTGCTGTGACAGTATTTTTATTTTGATAGATGACTATTTGAATAACTTTTTCAATTTTTTAAACCTCCTTTCCTTCTTGAAATGATGGGATTTTAATAAGGGTTTGGAAGGTTCACACGAACTTAGGTATTGCAATAAAATTACCCCTTCATTATGTTTATCAGATCCTAATGTAAGCTGCCATGCACTAAAATGGTTATTATGACTTGTAAACATATTTTGACACTACTTTTTGCATGAAGGTCTCTTTCCTTGTAACTGACAAAAAGTGTTTTCCTCAGAAAATTAATTATCCATGATGACAGAAGAGTGTTTGACAACAAATATTATAGAAATTCTTTGAATCCCATAATAGTTGTGACTAGTCCTTTCATGGTAACTCTGCCTTTTCTTAGAATGAATGGGACTAGTCGACTTACCCTACTTCTTGTTATGTGAAAAAGGGAGTTTTTTTTGGGGAGGGTGCAAATGATAACTTCTCTGCTTACTGAGAAGTATAGCCCTGTTCGCCTGTTTAATATGTGAATTAGAGAGCTTTGCAGGACTGATTTTTCACAACAAACTTAATTATAGGCGGAGGACTTGTCGGTCACATAAATATGTATATATTGGAAATTATTTTGCAACAGCAAAACACACATAGAACAATGGGGTGGGAGTTTCAATGCTAACTGAGTTCCATTTGCTTGGCCACTTTTGGGTATGTCTAACACCAGATGGCTCCCTGACAGTACCTAAATTTAGCTTTCAAGTACTGCCATGCAGCAGAATCGAACCCTGGACCTCAAAATTACAAGGCCAGCATGCAATGCACTCAGCCACTGAGGTACACGATTTTACTGTGTGAAAAAAAATCATCACACCAAGGGGGATCATAACATTATGGAATCTTTAATCAAGATTTAAGAGCAGGGCAGGGAATGGACACACATAGAGTAACTTGATTATGCACATTTGAGAACAGCTGAAGAAGGTGGAATTTTCTCTAGAGGTGTCCGTTTCCTGCTCTGCCTGATATCAGTCATTTGACAAAGTGGCCAATCAGAGACTTTCATGGTTACAAGTAAAATGTGGATTCCCAGATGCAGGCCAGCATAGAAATCCCACAGAACGTTGTCCTGCTACCCAAATTCGTTTTTTTTATCTACTACTATCCAGAAGGTGGCGCACAAGGCTAGCTCCAAAAAATCATTTTTTCCACCAGGGACCTGATTTTTTTGCACCATTGCTTGTTTCTAAGTGAAACATGACGTTGAGATTTTTTCACAACAATGTGAAACGTTGCCACAACGTCAAATGCAAATGTCTTATCTTTGATATAATAATTATTGCTACACAACATTGTCACAACATAATTTTCTACCAAAAACCATAATTTTCAAAATATTGCAATGTTGTCATAACATTTGCTGCGAAGTATATGTGCCCATTGGGTTTTTCTCCCATCCAAACCCACAGCTCACACATTTGAAGTTATTCATTTTCCATTGACAACATAATGACATGTGTTAATTACTTGACATCTTCTGTCTTTAATGAAAAATTGATGACAGAAAGACTTACAGCCTCTTGAAATCAGACTCCATGAGTCCCTATTTTTCCGATGACACGAAGTGTCAGAGGGACTCCAGATATTGGATTGTCCAAAAATGTTTAGGGGAGACCGGGGCTGGTTGTCACAGGGGCAGGTTGTCACTCTGTGTAGAATTTAAACAGCTCTATTTCTATTTAAAGCAAGTAAGGGCACAGCCATCGTATATGAAAGTCAGTACAGGAGTAACTTAAATCTATCTGGTGAATATATACATATGTCATTCGAAATCTTGATGTCATATTGGACATTTTAAAAAAATTCAGCACTCGAGGCAGGTTGTCACACTTTCGGGGCAGGTTGTCACACTTTTGGTTAAGAGTTTGAATGCAGGAAGTGAGACTCTGTAAGTCAAATCCTGAATGAGACAAGTTATTTTGGACATGTCAGGAATCCCCTACTTGCCCCGTGCAGACCTTAACAATCATGTGTCTCTGTACAAGGGTGCTACAAATTTTGACTTATCAAGGCAACAGAAATGCATTTTGATAAGGAAGAGGATGATATGCTGACTGCAGAATTTTTCTGCAAATTCCTTTTGAAAATTCGAAATAGATCTATTTAGATGGTATGCCTTTTCTGCTTACATCATCAATCATCAGTAGAATGTACTAAGGATATGACAATTTAATATCCATGAGAGCGTGATAACCTGCCCCGAAAGTGTGACAACCTGCCCCAAAAGTGTGACAACCTGCCCCTGTGACAACCAGCCCCGGTTACATAACATTTAATTGTTACTGGTTATTTTCCAAATATCTTAACTGACTGGTTACATACTTTTCATAAACAGTAGTTATTGTTTTGGGTTTTATGTCCTAAAACACCTTGTGTAATTAATTACAAATACTTGTTACGTCACTTTGTTTGGTTTCTCCTATTGTCACATTACAACTTGCAGTTGGGACTGACAACTTAAAATTATAAACAATTACATTGTTATACAATAATTTAAAAATTCCCACACTTTAAAGAAAACAATTTTGTTTGAAGTTCATTCTGCCATATCATACTCATTTGCATGCTGCTTGTGCTCATTTGCATGGCCAATATCCGGAGACTGCAGTGCAATGCTTGAACTGCCTAACACATAAAGCAGTCTCATGGAGACTGTCTTGAAATTATGCTTGTGTAAGCACTGCAAAAAAAAGATTACTTCGATTCCAACAACTTTATGAATGTCAACAACTTTTTACAGTTTCTGACCTAGTTTTAGTATATATATATTTCTTTGAAATCAACTTTGTTATGATTTACGATGATGCGTTTTTGTGACTTTATAGTTTTTAAAATATTTCAATCCTGATGTCAATGAATAAAATAATCATGTCTGAATTATGATATAAAAATAGTATCATCATCACGTGACTGTGGTGGAAATGGGGATGAGAAGCTTGGGGGAGTTTAGCTCCCTTGAAAAAAAACTAACTTGGAGAGCTCTACCTTCTTGTAGCTCCCCTCCCCCCCAAAAAAAAAAAAATAAGTGGCGAAAATAAAGTTATCCTGCTCACTTTTTCAATCCTAAATTGAAAAGGTTCCATACTCGTGGGAAGGCCCTATGATGGAACCCCATGCTCCCAACTTGAGAGAAAGGGGTTATCTAAATGTTTTTTTTGGTTTTTTTTTGCTGTTGGAACCTTTATAAAAGTTTAATAATGAACATTTTGGGTTCCTTATCTATACCAGCTTATAGAGCCCTGAAGGGTACCTTATCGATGGTGAAAGTGCAAAACCTCGTATGTCAAAATTTTGCTAATTTTAGATTTTTGGTGGAATGACTATTTTAATATCCAATACATGTTGTCAGTTGATTACCTTGCCAGTTTGCTATTTTTGGAAGCTGTAACACACTGGTAACAGAATGATTTCACCAAACCTTGTATGTCGATATGTTTCAAAAAGTGAAAGTGCAAAACCTTGTAACTCAAATCAGAACTTTGAAGCACATATTGTGGGATATTTCAACTTTTTTTGAAAAACAATTACTGTGTTACTTTTTTATGACTCCCAGCAAGTTTCCTGATGAAAAAAAAATTACCTCCCTATATTTGTTTTGGTGATGTAGGCTATTGAAAAAGAGAGTGCACGAAAATTTGAAAAAATTGTCATTTTCCTCATTCTTGCCATTGTAGCCACTCAATAAAATTTGTTATTGCAATCTGTCATAGGCAAATTATAATTTTCACTGTATATACATAGATTGAAAGTATATTCAATGCTGCAAGTTGCTTTAAAGTGTGATAAATGATCGAGTTACAAGGTTTTGCACGGGTAGAAAGTGAAAGTGCAAAACCTCGTAAGTCGACATTTTTAATCACATCTGATGGTAACATCAATGCAAGGGGTAAATGACCTCTGACAAAAAATTTGCTACAACAGGGTGTCACTTTCTATGTATCTAGTTGGCCATAACTCACTTATTAATCAACATCACCTTAAAAAAAGACATTTGACAGTTTTTTTCAATTTCTGAAAAACAGCTTTATTGACTTACGAGGTTTTGCACTCTCACCATCGTTATAAAACCTTTTTGTTTAGAGCGTGGGTTACTGATAAACAAATATATAGGTGGGCCACTTTGGGTGACTTATAAACTAATGGGTGGGCCTGCCTTTTGTCAACAATTAATGATTTAATTAGCTTCTAGGATTCCAGATCTTACGATTGTTTACATTTCCTCGAGGAAAAAAGTCAATTTGTCGAGGGTGTTTTCATCACATTTAATTGACCAAGTTTTAAATATCAAGCATTTCCTTATAAATCAGGTCCAGCGTAGGCCTATAATTTTGAGGTGAGCTCTGATATCAGGAATCTCCTTCTAAAGATAAATAAATACATATACTCCCACTGAAATGTAACACATTCTGGATATGTTATGCAATTAGAATGAAAGTGTGTTGCCTGGAAGTGAGAAAAAAACAGGCACAAAAAATCACCTCTGTTTCACAAAAAAGGGAATCATGGAAAAAGCCCATTGCCCCCTAGATGCTTTTACATGCTGGTTATGTTATGCAAACACAATGAAGTCTGTTACTTGGGAAAAAAACACAGAGACAAAAACTATATCTGGACTTAAGTAAGCCTTTTCAAGAAAGTGATATAGAAAAAAGCTCATTGCCTCCTACAAGCATTTACTTCTAATGTTATTGGCTGTTACTTTTTTCATTATTGCCAATATAACATGAGCCATCACGAGCACCATATCTTATTTCAAATACACTTCGAAACCCAATGGAATAAGACTTACGGTGCAATTTTATCGGACATGTTTAGAATACATCTATAAATGTATGAGTAACATGTGTGTAAATTTATAATATTTATTATACTGATTTTTATAAACATGTATGTCCAACCATGCTTCATATTCTTTGATACATATAATATTTTTTATATTCATTCACTGAAGTGTAAGAATTTAAATTCTAAATAACTTTTTCTTGCATCTTTTCAGGATGGCTACCCTCGGCCTTTTTGCAGCACTGGGTATGTTTTTATGATAAATATCTAATAACGTTTCCATATAAATGGTCTTTTAAGGTGATGTTAATATTAAATGTCCTAAATTGAGGTTCCATTATATTTATGATTTTATCATCCAATAACTAATATTAGTAATGCATGTAATTCTATTGAAAGAAATAGATATTTCTTCAAACCTTAAAACTGATGATCATCAAGTTTTCTTATATTTGGACATCACATAAACTAACCATACAATATGATTTTAAAAAAATATCATCAAATCTGAGGTCTCGTGGTGATATTGAAGCAAATTGCAAACCTATGATTAAAAAAAAATTATCATAATTTTTTTAATATTTCGAGTATTTCCATTTTAACACAGTAGGCCTGTATGTCATTAACTTTCTAATTATAAATAATTTTTTTTAGAAGAAATGTTATCATTTGTGAATCTTTCGCTTTAAAATGACATTATTTTTTGTTGTTGCAGTTTTATCCTCCATAGCTGCACTGAACGCCCAGTCTTGTGAGTAAAAAACTTTAATTATTGTTTCAAAAACGTTCTTTAAACTACCTTGAGTATTTTGAGTATAGTTTCATGCATTCCTATAATTATGTGATGCATGTATGTAATTCACCCCAGTATTTAAGATATCACTTTACATAATTCCATTCTCCCAAGTGCAGATTTTAGACATTAATAATTTGGTGATGCATATTTGAAGTTCAGGCAATAATTTTGTAACACTGATGTTTGGTGAAGATTATACATTTCGTGGGTGTCTATGGAGGAGCCATTTGACCAATTCCTGCTTACAGCTAAACACTTTGATAATATATTATAGAATTAAAGTGGACTGTGAAAATGGCACTTTGTGTGTCATCATGTTGATGATTTGTCATGATCAAACCCAATACTTTCAATGTTAATTTGATTGAATGAGACTCGTCCCACTTGTTGGTGACAGCCAAATGAAAGGATTATGCATCTGATTTTCACTCTGAAATGAAATCAAATCAAATCAAATGACTGACTCTTGATCATGACTCTGTCTACAAGTGGACTGCTCTTGCATTGCCACAGATCAGAACATATGCTGTCTTGTGTTGCCACCTAGTGACTAGTGTGCTATTTCGCGAGCTCCTGCGAGCGGTCCACCAACTTTCAACCACAGGAAGACACACAATTTTGTCTGGAAGACACCGGGCTGTTTCTGAGTGTGTTGATGGCCTTGTCTACTTCCTTAGAGAATGTGATTGCCGAGTCTGACTCTGGTATACATCGATGTTGAATAGAAATTTTGTGAATATGCAATGAAATTGGAACTATTTCTTGGGACAGCAATGCTGTAGCATAGGAAATCAACTTTTGTGCCAGGTGGCAGCAGCATGCAGTTCTCAGTTTCACCAGACTGATCATGACTAATAAAACAGCCTCCATGTTTATTCCTTATGAAGTTCATCAGGATGGTAAAGTCCAATGATTTAAATGCACAGCTCCAGTAATCAGTCATTGCTGAGGAAGGTGACAGATTGGTCACCGAAACTGTCCAGGATGGAAATATTTTGGATGTGTAATATAAACATTTATATCTTTAGCCTCTATGTTTCCCATGTTGAAAGTAGAGAAGATGACACTTCATCGGATATCATGAGTCACGAATTGCCATTTTCACAGTGCCGGAGTCCACTTTAATTCTATATCAAAGCGTGTCGCTGTAATGAAAATATTGGCTACGTTTCAGAAAAAGTCAAGTCATGCAAATCAAATTGCTGTCAAATATGGAAAATCACTAAGAACTGTGTGTGTAATCACTGTGAACCAATGCAAAGCGTTACCTTGAAACATCTTTGATAATTTTAAAATTAACTGCCAGTAGGCCTACAGTTTCCATGTGACCTTGCAATTTTTCTGTGTTCACATGGTCAAAGGAGAACTTGTATACTCTCACCTTTTAATTTTTCGTAAATAGGATGTCTCAATTGGTATTCCATTCAAGAGATATCCAATGCGATGCATGTGCAGTTTATATATTTTCATGTGGATAAATGAACGCTGAAATGCACTGATAAATAAATCTTGAGCAAATAGTCACTGGCTCCGACACATTTTTCTTATGTTCTGACAGGTTTTAAAGGGCCCTGTTTACAAAATAGCACGCTGGATTATCTTGTAGGCACTGTTTGACATTGACTGTTTGTTTTAATCACCTGTCACAGTCCTCAGGTCACTGAGGTAAGCACCAATTTAAATTTGATTAGCTTGATATTCTCAGGCCAATGGTTGTGGGACCACCTCATAGATACTATAACACTATCCCCTTAAAGGTCCGCTATGAAACCAGTTGAGCTAAAGGGCCAGCCCCCAAGCCAAGTGCTTAAAGCAACCTATTATACCCAACCCATTATACTATATCCCCCAACTTCCCTGAGATTTTGACACACTCCAGTCAACAATCTCACTTGAATGCCACCTGCCACCACGAGTTAGATTCGAACCGGTTACCTCCGAGTCAGCCTTAGGCCGATCCACTATATAACACATTCCCCTTAGAGGTCCGCTGTCTAACCAGTTGAGCTAAAGGGCCGGTCCCCAAGCCAAGTGCTTAGGAGCAACCTATTATACTCAACCCACTATACTATAGTACAAGGTTTTGTGTTCAGACCATGTTTCGGGCAAGGAGGAAACAACAAGCAGATCCTCAATGAATCACCGCTTCACTCCACCCAGGTGTAAATAGAGAGGTTGGCTACAGATGGAGAAGGTACTAGATCGATCAGTGACAATAAGGTCTGACGTTTGCATTATTGTAATAGTCATCAGCTGACTTGATCATAATCAACACACTCAAGTCACTAGACCTGAAGTCAGGCAGAGTGTCAACTCTGACTTGATTGGCAACAACTTCAGCTAACTAGTCAGCTAAGTTGTTAAACTCTGACTTCACTTGACTTCAACCAACCTCGACTAACTAATTAATGCTATTTCATAGGGTCCTTCCGTCAAAAATTTTCTTGAGTACATTATAACTGTAGAAATTTCAGAGATTTTGCACTTGGAAAACAGTGCAGTATGCCTATGTTGTGTTATTCATTCTGTTGAGAATGATACCAAAACCATTTCTGTGAGTTGAAAATTGGTAAAGTTATGCAACAGTGACTTGACTTTAGCCGTCTCAACTCTGCCTTGACTTCGACTGAACATCAACTTGCTGCTTGGAAAGCTAACTATGACTTCACTAGTCGACTTTATGTAGTCGACTTTGGCTTCTACAAGCTACCAACATTGCTGGAAAGCCCTTAAATGCCACTCACTCATAAAATAATTTCATAACTTTGCTTCCATAACCCATGAATCACACTTTTTGTCATGAGCGATTTGTCTGCAAGTTCAAGGATAGGTATTAAACTCCTAAAGACATATTTCAAAGTGTAAAAAGGTCTGAATATTGTTAAAGGATATGCAAAGTAAGCACTGGCAAAACAAGTTATCTTTATTAGGTTGAGCATGACAAGTAAAAAGTATGATTTGAATGAAATATGACCTTCAAATTTTTTTTTCTGTTTTGCAAATGAAAATTTTGCTGGCTACCAATGACTTCAAGGCTAAATGATAAGATGGAAAAAATAGCAGATTAAAACACTTCCAAGATTACCAAGAGGACATTATTTAATTATACTTTTCATGTAAAGCTTTATTTTTATTGATGCCATCTGTCAAGCATGACAAGTAAATAGTGTGATCTCCATAGAATATGACCTTCGAAATTTCACACTTAATATTATTACTTTGTTGAAACTGTACAATTTGCCAAAGAGATCAAGGTAACATGTATACGAAGTAGAAGTGAAATAATCCACTTGAAGTCTAACTATTTTAAAGATTGCCACAAGCCTTGACAAGGGAAATGCATGTGAACACAAAGTGTATGTATCCAATAACCAGATTTCAGAAAAGTTTGACTTTAAATATTCTGTGCGGCTCTACTTTTTTTGGCAAACAGAAGACATAAAATCCTACTACCTAATTTTATGATTTCCAAGATTTGCATTTAGTTTGTTCAGTAGGATAAATGAAAGAAGCATTTCAAAATGTCATCATTATCATTTTGTTTATCCATGCAGCTTGTAAAAGAAAAAGCACAACTTAAAAAACAGTGGCAGATACAGGGGAGCCTGGACCACCAAGATTAACAGTAGCATTTTGCAGAAAAAGTGCGATAACGTGGGCCAGCGAATGCCGAAACACGTTAGGCCCCCCCCTCTAGACTATCGTGTGTGGATCTGCCACTGTAAAAAAAGAAAATTCACGACCTCCAATTCAATCTAAACTAGAGAAAATATTTAGCCGGCAACATTTAGCCTTAAAATTAGAAATATTATCATTATAATTGAGAGTATATGTATATAATATGCAAATTATGCAGTCCAAATGTTTTGAGCATGTAAAGTGTGAAAAGAATGATCTCGATAAAAGATCACCTTGAATTTTTTTTTTGCTTTAGCAGCTTTACTTCTGTAAGATATGGAAATTACGCATGGTAGAGTACACAACATAAGTTGTAGCACATCATAACATATTTCTAAACTAGTATTTAACTGAAAAATGTTTAACCGTAAAATAAATTGCACTTCAGTTCCACACTATTAATATTGAATGGTTGTATTTTCCAGTTAAGGTCATTTTCACTTAAAATGCAAATCCAATATTTTCCACGTACATTTTCATTGACAGTTTTGAATTTTTTCTTTATAGTACTTTTTCAAAAAGGTACATGGGAATCAAGATGGCACTTTTGACAGTTCGATTTGTAGCCTAGTAATAAGTCATTAAACTCAACCACAATAATTTGATAGAAAGTAATGTCTTGATAAATTGAATGAGCACTTCGAGCAGTTGTTCTGTCTGCATATACAGTACAACTCAAAATAAAGTAAGAAAATTTTCTGTCAGAAGTCCTATGTTTACCTATTTTGCCCTCCTTTCTCCTTTCCACTCCAAATCTCCTTACAACTACACCTGTTCCCTTATTAAGAACTCTATTAAAATAGCTGTCAATGGGATTGCAATTAGCAAAGGGGCACAATATAAAAGAAATCAAAGACAATGGAGTTGATGGAGTTTGACTTGGTTTTGGCTACACATGAATTAAATTAAATTTTAAAAGGTAATTTTAAGTAGGAAAATGTAGAAAGGGATTTGGAGGGAGCCAAAAGGAGTGAAAGGGTAAAGGAATGGCTGAATCTTCCTTCCTGCTAGGGTAATCGTACTTTATTTTGGTTTGTACTGTATATGCAAATAAACCGAAGGTGCTACCAACGAAAACATAACATTGCTAAGTTTAGGCACGTGAAGGAGTGACAAACTTTTTGATCGCAGTTTTAACATTGTGTAAGGCCTACTCAGCTGCCATGAAAAGTAAGTCTCAACTTCATAATTACTTCTGAAATTGTCAATGACCCTTTCAAATACTGATTAGTGAAGATAACTGTACATTTATAATGGCCTTTGCTGGTATGCTAACCCTCAATTAAAAAGATATATATCAAGGCAGCCATGCACCCTGACAATGTATTGTGTATATGCATGTATTAAGGGAAAAGAGGAAAACTTAAAAGAAGAAGTTGCAAAAAAAAACAAAAAAAAACTTAAAGAGCAAACTTTGTGGTAGGGCCAATGTATGTCACCGTCACAGCTCGAAATTTCTAAGTCATTAAAATTCTGAATCAGTATAGCACAAGGTGTGTCTCGCTAGATTTCAAAATAAAGTAGACTCTTTTTAATTTCAAAGTGAGTGGATCTTATTTGTGAAACACCCAAAGTGTAACTGCACTCTGAAAAAATAAAAACGAATGAATATTTTGTACTGTTATTCTAATAATCACCATGTAATTTATTATGTTTATTCGCCTTTTTCTAAGAAGTTTCTTAATAGCGTATTTTTTGCAATTCTATTTTTAGTTGTACAGTGCAGTTTTACTTGAAGCATATGATATTGTGAACTTAGTCCTGCTGAGGTTGATGAAGTCAATCTTGTGTGTCTGTAAGTCTGTCTGTCCAGCCGTTTGTCAAGATGTTCGCGAGCAAGCATCCGCAAATCTAACAGGACCTTTAAAGAATAACTCTGGTTGGACCTTTTTGTTCACCCAAATGTAGATCAGATTTGATTTCGCTGAAGATATGTTACAGTCTGTAAATTTGATATGCAAGAAAGAATGGACCGTCGCACTGTGAAAATGGCACTTCGTGAGCCATACTGGTGATTTGTCATGATACTTTCAATGTTATATGGGGACTAATCCCACTTGTTGGTGACAGGCAACTCTTCTTGACTGACTGGTTATATATATATTTATATATAGTTGAGTGAGTGAGAGACTGAATCATTGACCAATTGACTAGTGTGGAGTAAATGACTGATTGACTGATTGATTATTGATTAAATGATTAATTTATTTTCAGCCACAAACTGTGGGGATACAGACATCGTTTTCGTGGTCGATTCCTCAGGAAGCATCAATGATGATGATCCTGGAAATTGGGAATTGGTCAAAAGATTCCTGAGAAATGCCGCTCAACAACTGTCGAGTACTGGAGTCAGATTTGGTCTGGTGATATTCAGGTAATTTGTGTTTCCTGAATTAATTGTAAGCATAACGCGCACTTTTAAACATAGCAAGGTGAAAACCCAATGGTATCCCAGCAGAGATTTTCTAGCATCATAAGCACACTGTAAATTTTGAATTTCGAGTTAGCTAAATTGATTGAGTGAGATGGTTGCACAATTCCTTTGAGCCAAGATAGCTTGTTGTTTGCAAGTTATAAAAACATAAAGATTATCATAACTCAAAACAGCAAGCTATCATGGCTCAAACAAATTGTGCAACCATCTCACTCAATCATTTGAGCTAACTCAAAATTTCATAATTTACAGTGCACGAGCCTCTGCATTTTTATGAAAAGCTTCTTTTGCTGCAGTACCATTACTGTGCCAATGTCAATTTTAAAGACTAAATTCAATTTTAGACACAGTTGACTGAAATTAACAGAGAAAATTCTTTGGATGAAGATGAGAAGTTGAAACTTTCAACTAGCATAGAGTAGGTGTTACTGCATTCAATAAAAAATAATTATGCTTCTAGCTGCATAAGATCTAATTTAAATAGCAAATTACTGGCTGCCATGATGTCAAAAAAAGAGAGCAGAAAATGGTAACGTCACAACTGTTGGCAACCAGGCTGCTCAGAAGTATGTGCAGTGTACCACGCTTGAGTCACTTTAAGAACCTTGTTTGTCAGTTAGATGCCTGTTTTTTAAATGGTAAAAGAATCATGATAAGGTCTAATTTTCAAGTCATAATTCAGTGCAATGCTAGAATATTTCCCGATTATTTCAGTGACAGTGGCATAACCGTCTTGAGACTGAATGAGTACCGGACCATAGCTGATATTACGTCAAGGGTCGATAACCTCCTCTATGTCGGCGGCTTCACAAATATGGCCGAAGGTCTGGAATTGGCACGAACACAGGTAAGGGGAAGACCATGTAATGTTGGGGATGGGGGGAGGCTTGGATTTTTTTTAAAATATTAATAATTTCTATGGTTATCACAAATGGTTTAAGTTTACACCTTGCATTGGCCTATCTAAAAAAAAATCAGCAAATAAGTCGAGATATAGCCCAAAAACTAATTTAACACATATGAAATCCGTACAAACATTTACGAATGTCTAACGTACTTACATTTTTGTACAAATTTCATACGTGAAAACAACCAATTTACGTACGAAATTCACAAGAAAGAGCAACGTACGTTTTATGAACGCTGCACAATTGGCCAGTAAGTGAACTGATATAGACTCTCCACCCCTTTTGGCCTTCCATAGGAGTATCAGCAGGGGTGGCAGGAGGGCGGTCAGCCGGTCGCACCCCCAAAAGTTTGGGAAACAGTGAGATTTGGGCAAAGAGGCTAAAAAATTTGGGCAGATAGTTAAATAAAAAATATTGAAAATCAATGATTTCCAGGCAATTTCATTTGAAATGGTATTAAATCTAGATCTTGAAATTTGGGCAGATGTCGCTCGCCCCCCCCTAAAAAAAAATCAGGCATGCCGTACGCCTAGGTGGCCGTCTGAAAAGCGACTCTATTACTGCTTCCACAAGTAGGCCTACTTTAGTTGCAGATGTTCAGTATTGCACAATGGTAAAACATCACCTGGTTCACTTACTTACAGGCTGTGCTCTATAGGCAATATTTTACGATAACATTTTATGTACCTTGAATAAAAACTGTTTTTTTCCTGCAGGCATTTATTGGCGCTAGACCAGGCGCCCTGAAGCTTGCAATCGTCATCAGCGATGGTGTACCAAATCTACGGGGTCCGGACACTCTTCCTCAAGCCTCACTTCTGAAGGGGGACGGTGTCCGTGTTATGACGATCGGCGTAACGAATGCCGTCGATTTTGATCTACTTCGAGATGTGGCGTCGAACCCAAATGATTTGATCACTACCCCCGATTTCAATTCGCTGACTTCCCAAGTTGCTAACATTGCGGGCGTGGCTTGCGGAGCCCCAGTTGCACCAGGTACGCACAGGCTTAAGTTTAAGTTTAAATATGCTGCTAGCATATTTGCCATTACTAGAATTAGGCAATTTTCATATGCTTGATAAACTCCCCAGCAAAAGAAATGCAACACGTGATTTTAGCTCATATTTTTTTTGCAGAGAACTTCTTAAATTGCAGAGAATCTGTCTCATTCCGGAAATTACCTGCAAGTGGCGCCTCAATATTAATTAATAAGCCATTGTGGCCATACTGAAGGTTGATTAATTTGGACTGTTGTTGAGCACCTTCTGTAGGATATTTCTGGAAAGAGACTTGAATTCTGAAATAAAAAATGTGCATCTAAATAACGACCTAGAATTTTTTTTAGTAGAATATCAGTTCAGATCATGTCAGGGCAGAGATAACTGAAAATCTAGCAATAAAATAAGTTCAGTTTTTGGATTTCAATGTTTGATTGTAGTGATTGTCAGTTTCACTGGGTTAGAATAATCAATTAAAGATAACCACCAGATACTACTTAGCCATGCCAATTTTATCATATACCAAAGGCAAAGAGAATACAAACATTTTTTCACTTTAGCGAAAGTTCTGGAAAATTGACCAATTTTATTTGTTTTACTCACTTGGTCATCCATTTTTACTTTTTATAAATTTGAAACCGAACACACGATCAACTTTCCTAGGAGACCAACCTACCAGGTTTCCCTTAATCATCATTTCATTGCTTCTTTTTTAAACAATTTTCTTTCTTTTATTCTTGCCCTGTGTTTAGGTGTGTGTGGCTCTGCTGATGTGGTTTTCATAGTCGATTCCTCAGGCAGTATTCAAGCAGGCAACACCAACGACTGGAGCGTTGCCTTAAGTTTCGTCGAGAACACCGTCAGAGGCTTGTTTAGGATCAGTGATGACATCAGAGTTGGCCTTGTGACATTCAGTAAGGAAGCAGAAATCGTTTTTAGACTCAATCGCTACTTCAGATCCAACGACATCATCAACGCAGTGAGAAATACTCCATATCTCGGAGATACGACTAATATTGCGGATGGTTTCGATAAAGCTTGGGAGGTAAAATATCCCTTTCACATACTCCATAAGGCGCACATAGAGAAATATAATTCGCGGGAAATGAATTATCACCAGGGGTGGCATATTTGTACGGGAACTTATCAGTTTAGTTTCTGAACAGGCTGAGCCACGAGTGGATTCACCAGTAGACATGGTACATATACATGTAGAAGAGTGTGAAACTAGGAATGTAAACAAAAGGCCATGGGGGGATTGAACACTATATTTAACAGTGGTTTAACTAATTTTTCCACAATACCTGCAGTGTTTCATGATCCCTGCAGTCACCCCTCGCCATCTAGCACACTGGTTGGAGCTGACACATCAGTTGTTCCATAAAACCCATGAATTTGTACAGATAGTTGCATTATGTATAGCAATGGGCCTCACTCATGTGTCACTGGTTTGCAACTGGGGGTAAATCCTTAGACTGGTAATTTGACCATCAAGTTAAGATTACCAAAGAGGGCAGCAGTACTTTCCAGTTCATTGGTACTCTCAATTGCATGAGTTCAGTGATTTTCTTGTCAGGCAATTGACAGGTGCTGCCCTCTCTGGTACTTTTAACTTAATGGTCAAATTACCAGTCTAAGGATTTGAAAACGTTACAATGCTACACAGGCCGAAGCCTGATGTCTAGTCTTAATGGTCGCTATTAAATTCAAAGGTGCCAAGCTCTGACTGCATGCTATCCTCAGCTGGCCAGAAAATTGGTCGCTCTTAAAATCAACCAATCAGAAAATAGGTCACTTTTAAAATCAACCAATCAGAGAGGTTCTAACAAATCTAACTTTTCCAAGAACTTATTTGTTTGGCTGATTCCAAAAGTGACCTACAATAATATAGTATGTTTGTTGTCCAGCAGAAGCAAGCAGGCCCAGTAAGAGCATGGTCCTTTGAATTTACTGGTGACGAATACATGTAAAGACAAGACTCTATTTAGGCCTATTTTCATCTAACTTTTAAAATTACATTAAATTCACATTAATCCAACACCAATTCAAACTCCCATCTCCTCTGTTGTGTTTGACTTAATAGGTAAACAGAGGAACTCTGACATATTTTTCTTACTTAATTTTGTGTTGTATTGTATTAATTTTATTTTACAGATATTTCGAGATGCTCGCAACGGTGTCGCAAGGTTGGCGATTCTAATCACAGATGGCGCTGCAAACGAACGTGAAAGAGACACGATTCCATCGGCAAGACGAGTCAGAGATCTGGGAGTACGAGTCATATCAATCGGAGTCACCTCGCAGGTCAATCAACGTCAACTGCAAGACGTGGCATCGAGACCAGATGACGTCATTTTGACTCCCGATTTTCGCTCATTAGCCGGCAGAGTCGGTGAGATTGTAACCTTCGCTTGCAGCCGACCTTCGGCCCCAGCTCCTACCCCTCGTCCTACGTTTGCACCAAGACCTACGTTTGCACCAAGACCTACGTTTGCACCAAGACCTACGTTTGCACCAAGACCTACGTTTGCACCAAGACCTACGTTTGCACCAAGACCTACGTTTGCACCAAGACCCTTTCCACCCCCTGGTCCTGCTCCTGGTCCCAGTGAGTATCACATATTCAACTTTCTAATTCGCCCATTTCAAAATCTGAAAAGGGAACAAATACTCATTCACATTCACACACATCGAACGATGAGGTGGGAGTTTCAATGCTAACTTGAGTTCCATTTGCTTGGCCATTTTGCAGCATGTCTACCACCAGATGGTTCCCTGTCAGTATCTAAATTTAGCAGTCAAGTATTGCCATGAAGTAGAATCGAACCATGGACCTCAAAATTACAAAACCAGCATGCAATCCACTTAGCCACCAAGGTACATGGCTTTGCAGTGAAAAAAAAAATCTTCACATCAATGGGAACATAACATGGAATCAAGATTTAAGAGCAGGGTAGGGAATGGACACATAATTATAGAGTAATTTGATTATATGCATTTTAGAATAGCAGAAGAAGATGGAATGTTTTCCTGAGGCATCCATTTCCTCACCTGCCTGATAGCAATCTTTCAACAAAGTGGCCAATCAGAGACTTGCATGATTACAAGTAAAATGTGGATTCCCAGTAGCAGGCCAGCATAGAAATCCCACATAACACTGTCCTGCTACCCAAATTTGTCTTTTTATCCAGAAGATGGCACACAAGACCAGCTCCAATTTTTTTTTTTTTGCTGCAGGGCAGTTCTCTGTGTGTCACAACCTTCTGAATAAAATAAAAAGCCATGACGTTTGAAAGGCAAATGCACCACTTTACATCTACAAGCCAGATCTTCCACCAAATGATGATGTACTCTTTCTTTTTGCAGACGATTGCGGCACAGCAGATATCATGTTTCTGGTGGATGTATCAGGCAGCATTAAGGAGATAGATGCAAGAGACTGGGACAGAGTTCTTCAGTTCTTAAAAGACTCAATCCTCGGCTTGGCTGGTCTCAGTGACGACATGCGCTTCAGCATCACCATATTCAGCCATGAATCCTATGTCTACTTCAACCTCGACCGCTATTCTGATTTGAATGAAGTCCTAAGCGCGGTTGATCAGACCCCTTACGTCGGACACACCACCGATATGACGTCTGGTTTCCAAGCGATCAGTAATGAGGTCCTTCCCAACGCAAGGCCGGGAGTTGCCAAGATTTTGATCTTGATGACCGATGGCAAACCCAATGAACAGGTATGTTTATAGTAGTGTTGCGGACTGGACCACCCCTCTCCGGTCCAGAACCACCTGGTCCAGGGGTGAGGTGGTCCGGTCCAGGGGGGAGGCGGTCCGGTATACCGGTACGTACCGGTTTCTGATTTACACCCAATTTTTACCAAAACTTATGGAAAAGGTTAGAAAACTAAGGTGTGAAAAATAAAAAACTACGTTTTTTCTTCCTCTTTACGTGTTTTAAACAATTTTCACTATGCCGGTATGTACCGGTATGGGCAACCTCTGGACCGGTTTTTTGGAACTGAGGGTGGTCTGGTACTGAATAGGTGGTGGTACCTGGACCGTACCGGTACAAAGTGGTCCTGTCCGCATCCCTAGTTTATAGAAGGATGGTTGAATGGGTTTTATGTTCTGTATTTATAGGCCTAAGAGTATGTTCAAGACTCCCAGTCTTATCATCTCTCATACTTCAAACATGTACGTATATGGCGATCCAGGGTTTTGTTTGTTTGTTTGTGTTTTACGCCTCTGCAGCACCTTAGTGGGCTATATCAAGGCAGGCGATCGCCGTATGATGATGAGATGAGAAGACTGGGAATCTGGCACATACCCTATTAATTCAGGGATGCCCATGGTCTTTCAGTTGCCCCAGCATAGAACACTGGATACAACCCGCCTCCATTTAATGTCCCATGGGCTCGGACTAAAGTGAGTTCCCGGGGTGAGATTTGAACCCACGCCCTCAAAGCCAGTTGACAAACGCACTTACCAATTAGGCCACGGGGGAACTCTAGCGATCCAGGGTATCGCAGCATGAACAGAAGAAGAAGAAGAAGAAGGGACAGAAGCAGGGTGGAGATGGGGGGGGGGGGGAATCCCCTATGCAGTTGGCGACGCAATAACCCGATAGAACCCGCACCAGAATTTGCTGGATCCCCCTGATTGGCCCCATTCAAACACCCAAACAGGAGCTTGTATCAGGGGCATCAGGTAGTTATCTCTCTGTATACCTTTGTATATCATTGACTAATTTTGTCTGTCTTTTACATTGCAGGTCGCAGAGACAGAGTCAGAAGCCGACAACGTGAAGGCAACAGGAACAAGAATTGTGGCCATAGGAGTCACGAGGTCAATTGACGAAGCTCAGCTGAGGAGGATAACATCGTCGCCAAGTGATGTCATTACTGCTCCCAGTTTTGCTTCCCTGGCTGGAAAGGTGAGTTTCACACTGTGTACCAACTAAGTGACCCAATTAGGGATTTTCTTTGTTTACATTTTGCTGGTTTTCATATATAGAGCAAGCAACAAATTTTGCCATGTAGCCAGTATGCTGTCTTATAGTATACACATAAAAAATTTGGAATCAATCAGTTAAGTTTTCTGGGAGATTAGGCAGTTTTAGTGAATTTTAGTGCATTTTTTACTAGAATCACCAAATCTTTTGATTGCTAAATATTTAAAGCTTGAAATTTCACGTCAAGATTTCTGATACATAAATACAGCACACTGGCTATGTTATAATGTAATTACATTGGTTTCTGGTCTAAAATTGAAGATTTTATAAATAACTAGGCAGGGCTGTTAACAAGTACTTGAGTACTTAAGTACTTCTGTACTTAAGTACAATTTCTTGAGTACTTGGAATGTACTGGGTACTGGAAGTACTGAACCCAAAAGTACTGTACTGGTACCCAGTACTTTGCAAAAAGTACTTGAAATTTTAAATACTTTTTAAGTACATTTAAGTACTTTCAGTGAAAAAAAGCCAACATGACAGCTTTCAAGACATGTTGAGTGAAGTGTCAATATTTTCTAAGACAATTTGTGAATAAATAACATTTCATAAAATCATAAATTTCATATAGTCTGTTATAAATGTTACTTTATAAAAATAATACTTTTCAATAATTGAATTTATATAATAAATAATTAAAAAATAATTATTAATTTTGGCTCTTAGAAGAGATATATATGGAATACAGTTTCATTGGATAATGCAGAAATATGGCAATTGGATTGTGCAGACCTATAGCAATTAGTCAATTTCAATTTATGCTATTGAAGAACTCATACTTAAACCAGTCAAAGAAAATTAGAAATGTGATTGCAATTAGACAGGACATGACAGAGTCACTATCTGAGTAATCCAACTTGCTGAACTAGCATCTCAGTTCTGCAGTAAATATGTAAACAACATTTATATAAATTTAATTTAATATAGGTAAAATTACTTTGATTATCAAGAAATAATTTATCCATAATGTATTAATTCTGTTTCACTCACTGAATTTGTTTGGTTAACCTTTCAAAAGTTATGAAAATGAATATGGTTATGATAATTATTTGAGAAATAACTTTTATTTCATGATGCATCATGTTGAAAGTATGCTGCATACATGAATAAATTCAGTAATTATTCAATCAATTTCAATGCCATCTTTTGGAGGGGTTTTCCATGTTCATTGAGGCATGTATGTGTGAATGCATTGGCCTATTGTCTTTAGCAAAGAAATTGGGTCACTGCATGTACCTGACCTTGTACACAGGTGTGAGAATTACCCTCTTTACAATTGGACAGGGAACTTCACAATAGAATGTCAATTTGATCAATAGTAATAAATATTTTATTCATTAATACCCAATAACCCACTAATTTTCTGGGTGTCTAATAAAGACCCAGTGATTAAAATCTGAATATCTTATTCTGACTAGTTCCTTAATTTGACAAGCATTCAAAATATCACAGTCTGTGGCAGATCCAAGTTGCCAATTTTGTTTGCAATATTATTAATGAAGTTCCTACTTTCTATCTATCTATCTGTCTATCTATCTATCTATCTATCTATCTATCTATCTATCTATCTATCTATCTATCTATCTATCTATCTATATCTTTTTATCTATCTATCTATATAACTTTCCATCTATATATCTATCTATCTATCTATCTATCTATCTATCTATCTATCTATCTATCTATCTATCCAATCTACCTATCTATCTGTCCTTAGCCTCATTACTGTGTCCTCCTCCTGTCCCAATTAGCCTACCAAGTGCATAAATACAGGACATAAAGCCCAAATCATCCATCCATCCATCCATCCGTCTGTCCATCTATCAATTTATCCATCTATCTATCTATCTATCTATCTATCTGTCCAATGAAACTGTATTCCATGAATATCCCCATTTGCTTGAAAAAGAAACACAAGTTTTTGTCGGTTTATTTAATCTATAATTTATCTTGCAAGATTTTTCATACAGGATGAGTATAATTGCTTGTACACAATATTGATTAAGTGTATGATCAGATGATGGTGTTATTTTTCACTATATTTCGAAAAAGATTGCAATTTTGTTTGCTACAATTGTGATACAATGTGTGAGACATCAAAAAGTACTGGGTACTGGACTTAAGTACTTTCAAAAGTACTGGGTACTGGAATTAAGTACAGTGATTAAAAAAGTACTGGGTACTGTACTGGGTACTGGGAACAATTGAAAAGTACTGTACTGGACTTAAGTACTTCGAAAAGTACTGATTAACAGCCCTGTAACTAGGTCGCTTCCCATAGAGCAAACGGTACACAGTGTTCAGTACTACCCAAAATGAAGTGTGAATTAAAAGTAAATTTAAAAGGTACTTTAAAGTAAGAAAATGTAGGAAGGGATTCGGGGGGAGTCAAAGGTGTGAAAGGGTAAAGTAGTGGCTGATTATTCTTCCTGCTAGGGTAGTCATACAATTAAGCCTTTATTTTTGGGTGCAGAGCAGGTAGGGGCAAGAAACCCAGGTTAGGTGAGAGTTCCCCCCAGGCTTATATCTAAACTTACGTCTTTGGTGCATTTTCTTATTGATAGGATTGAAGCTAGAGGCTTTTTAGGTGATGTCAAACAGCACCAAACCATAGTAAAAATTAAAGAAACAAAAAAATGTTCATGGTTTTTGTAACTTGAGCAATTCTTTGAAAGTGGTTGTCAGAAATAACTTTGGAAATATTTAAAATTATAATGGATATCTGCATTGCTTCACTTTATGGTCATCATATAAATATGATTTTGATCATGTTTTTTAATTTAGTTCAAAATATAGAGGTCAAATGAAAATATGTGTGTTTGGGGCGAAAGGCCCCACAATGGTATGGGGCACGAGCCCCCTTCACTGGGGCCTCGAAGATGCTTCAGGAACCACTTAACAATGTCTACTTTACCTTCAATCTTGATAGAATAGCTAATTAAAGTAGAAAAAATGTTGCCGAAATTGAAAAACAGGTAAAAATATTAAAAAATAAAAGTATGAACAGAAAAATTCTGAAATTCTGAAAAAGTAAATAGAATGCCTCAAAAATGATAGAAGAACTGCAATAAATAACTTTCTAGCAGAATGCGCCTGCAAAAAAAAATTGCCATAGGATTATAATAGGGGGGCTTCTTGCCTGACGGGTGGGGTAAGAAGGCCATTTTAATTTTTTAACAAAAATGGCCGAAACTCCTTTATCAACATTGGTAGACATTTGTTTCACTAGTTATATGTAGAGTCAAGTCATCCCTTCCTGACAGCATAAGCATTCAAATAATCAACCATAAAAAGTAGGTCAAAGTTAAGGGGGGCTGCATGCCCCACGCTACTCTACTGTAACTTTAGGCCAGACATAGTTGATCTTTAGCTTCTCGGATCTTCACTTCTAGTGAATGTACCCATGCGGACCCGCAAATTGTGGAACCAACTTTAGAACGATTTTCATAATCTACTAGTCACATAATAGCCTCAGCTGATGTTTAGTGTTAACCGTGATTTAAATAAACATTTCTTGTTGTTGATATTGCAATTGCCTCTAAACCCAGTTGGATTTGAGTTATTACAGTGATGATAATGATTTAACTTATACGTATCTCAGGTGAATGACATTGTTGGGGTAGCCTGCAACCAGCAACCAAGGCCGACACTAAGACCAACGCCAAGACCAACGCCAAGACCGACCTTCAGACCATTTACGCCAAGACCAACACCAAGACCTGTGCCAACTTTCAGACCAAGACCAACTCCAAGACCAACTCCAAGGCCAACGCAAAGACCAGTTCGGCCACCTTCTGGTAAGACCTATACCATGTGACATCGGTTTTCAGAGTCTTGCCACCGCTGAGATAGACCCCAGGCCCTCCAGAGGCATTCAGAAATTTCTTCGAAGTAAAAAAAAATAAAAATCTTGCCAAGAAATGACCTTGGATTTTTGACATAAGGCGAGACGTTCAGTGGCGTCCCTGTGGGGGGCACGGGGGGGGCACATGCCCCCCATATTGGACCTGTGCCCCCCCAGGTGCCCCCCATATGAAGTTGCAACTCTAAAATGCACAATTAGTAAAGTGGGTGCCCCCCTGAGAATCACGTGCCCCCCCCCCCCAGGTGCCCCACCGCTCGGGACCCCCCAGTTACGCCACTGCAGACGTTAAAATCATGGGTTTGGTGAGCTTCTTGTTTTTTATTGGAAAAAAATGTGTTGGGTCGTAGATCTTTAGGCTAAAAAATAAATTTATTTCAATTCTGGCTTTTTTGCTCCAAAGCAGATGGACTGGAAGTATGACAGCTGTCACAGCCGAAAGATCTACATGCCCGATTTGCAAATCGGGCTGCTTTTTGCATGCCAGACACTAAAATAGGTCTTTGTAACAATATCTACTCCTCTCACCATGCTTTGCCAATATCCCTAATGAAATATTCAAAAAGTGCAACCAAGCCACATTTTCTACTGAACTTTTCCAAAAGTTCTAATGTGCTATGTTAGAAACTTTGTCATAGTATATTGACAGCCATCTCTTCTACATCAAATAGTGACCAAATAGTGTCTCATGGTTAGAAACTATTTGGACACTATTTGTTAGAACTTTGGGCTGTCATGCACTGCCATCTCTTCTACAGCAAAAGGGGGCACTTCAATTGGCAGCTGCCAAAGCTCCATACGGTCTGCCAAAGCTCCATACGGTCAGCCAAAGCTTAAGATGGAATACTCATCTGATGAAATAGGGTCTGATGAAATATCCAAATAGCGTCTTGGGGGATATTTGAACTTTTCAAATATCCTCATAGTGCTATTTGGAATATCCAAAGTCTTTTGAAAAGCACAATGGCAGTAGAGACATTGTCACAAGCAACAGCAGCACCCAATGAATTGTTGTGCACAAAAGAGTTTAGGGGGGGGGGCACCATTTAATCGCAAGGGGGGGGGGGGGTTGAGCTTTTTCCGAATAAATAATTTCCTAATTAAATTAAATCTTTCTGGGAAATCTTGAAATAGATAATTTCTGATGGGGGTATTTCTTGACTAATTACTGTTTCTGTTACCATGTAACGAATAATTTCACACCAAGAAAAACTTCAAGCATCTCCTTGATTATTAATCTTAATGGTCACTCCAAAATGACCTGATATTGTTTCTTTAATTTGCAGGCTCTTGCAGCAAGGCTGATATCGTTTTCATCGTCGATTCTTCTGGCAGCATAAAGGCGACCGACGAAAGGAATTGGGATTTGGTTATGCAGTTCCTGAAGGATGCCATCATGGGGATATCAGGCAATAATAACGACGTTCGATTCGGCATTGTTACGTTCAGCTACGAGGCTCGCATAGTATACAGACTGAACAGGTTTAGGAGTTCTCAGGATGCAGCCGATACCGTCAGCAGCATACCTTACATCAACAGCATCACGAATATTGCACATAGTTTCGAGCTGACCACCGACGAAATTTTGAGAGACCGTAGGCCCGACGCTACTCCGATCGTAATTCTAATCACCGATGGAAACCCGAACAAACGAGAACGAGACACGATGCCCCAAGCAAACCGCCTCAAAGCCACTGGAACTCGACTCATCAACATCGGAGTCACTGATCAAATCAACGAAGTCCTGTTACGAGAAATGGCTACTACTCCAAATGACGTCATCACGACTCCCAGTTACGCCATCCTCGCTAGTCAAGTAGGCAGTTTCATCGATCTTGCTTGTGGACGCCCTGCCTCGGACATCACTCGCCCCGAAGACACTAATCCAGTTGTCGATCCTCCTTTAAGTAAGTATACCTTCCTATATGTTAACCTATCCTCCTGTATACACATGGGGTGTTTTCGGAAAGGTCGCACTAGTAACACGGGTAGCTCGGGTGACTCTGGAGTGACTGGTGTTTGTTTCCAAACATGCACGAGCGTAGCCCGGAACCAGAAGAGAAGAGCTTCAACCGAGCAGGAACTAGTTTGTCATGTGGTACAAACTCTCGAGACCCCAGTACTCTCCCGATATCGGGGAGTAGCCGGAAACACTTCACTCGTGGATCGACGTTGGCACCTCCCGGAAACACAGTCTATCCTCCTAAAAGTAAATCAACAGTATTTCCCTCAAAACACACAGTATTTCCCTCAAAATAAATAGTATATTTCACAACTGGGTCACTGTTAATATTTAATGTATTACTTTTGTTTTATAATTTTATGTTTCTTTTTTAAGTTTATTTTCCGTAAATACGTGAACTCTCTGGCTCAAATAAAGGTGTTAATTATAATTTATTTTAAATCATTATTACGAAACCTTATTTAGCATCTCAGTCTATAATTATGCCCAATGTCATAATTACACACTGTATAGTGCAGTATAATCCAAAATAAAGTAAAACTACCCAAACAGGAAGGAATACACTAGCAATTGTGCAGCGTACGAATTACGTACATAAATCCTATGTACGAAACTCACAAAAAAGAGCCAATCAGTACACTGTAAATTTTGAATTTTGAGTTAGCTTAATTGATTGAGTGAGATGGTTGCACAATTCCTTTGAGCCAAGATAGCTTGTTGTTTGCAAGTTATAACAACATAAAGATTATCATAACTCAAAACGGCAAGCTATCATGGCTCAAACAAATTATGCAACCATCTCACTCAATCATTTGAGCTAACTGAAAATTTCAAATTTTACAGTGTAGTATGTACGTACATTGTCGTACTAATTTCATACGAATTCACACAAATTTCACACCAGTACTTTTTAGTTACTTTGACCATTTTAGTGCTGTACAGTTATCACAAATAGTTTAAGTTCAGACTTTGCATTGGCCTATCTAAAAAAAAATCGGCAAATAAGTCGAGATACAGCCCAAAAACAAACTTAACACGTATGAAATCCATACGAAATTTACGTATTTTTTACGTACGTAAATTTTCGAACGTATTGCATATGTGAAGACAACCAATTTACATACGAAATTCTCAGGAAAGAGCTATACGTACGCTGCACAATTGGCCATGTAATCAGCTACTACTTTATCTTTTGGCTCACCCCAAATCACTTTTTACATTAAGCCAAATCAATCTAAACTCCATCATCTTTCAATGTCACGATGTGCATGCAATTCTCATTCTGTATTCTGCTTCCCTTTCAGATGGTGACTGTGGGACAGCTGATATCACTTTCATCGTCGATTCATCTGAGAGTATCAAACAAGCCAGCCAGGCCGACTGGGATCTTGTGCTGGATTTCGTCAAACGGACAATCCGAGAGTTATCCCGGACAAGCGGGGACGTGAGGTTCGGTCTCATCACTTTCAGTCACAAAGCTGAACTCGTATACGACCTGAGTACGTATACAGATATGGATGGAGCCTTGCTAGGCGTCGAAGCTATGCCGTATATCGGCTTCACTACCAACCTAGCTGACGGATGCCAGCTCTACATGGATTCTGTAAGTAGTTTTCCAGAAGTACACTCTGAAAAAATAAAGCTTGTTCTTCTTATCTTTCCAATTTCGGTTTTTGCAGTAGGTTTTTGGGAAAAACCAAACTTTTGTATTTTTAAAAAGTTTTACTTGAATAGATTCAGATTCAGATTCAGATTCAGATTCAGATACAATTTATTTCCAATATTTTTCTCATCAATGCATACAGTTATTGTCAGTTTTAATAATTGGTGGAGACCCCAATGAAGGCCTAATGGACCGCTATGTAGGGGCCACCAAAAGTAGGTAAGGTGCATGAGAGGAGAGGTGCGAGGCAGCACAGGCACAAGTAGGAATAAAATACTATAGGAGGGCTTAGTAAGTGAGTAACAAACAGATTTTTGGAGAAGATTCGCCACAGCGGGGTGCGAATATGACAATTTTTGGCAAGTGTAAACAATTGCTCTCCAGTGGTTAATAGGACCTGACATAGGGACTCTCCTTTTTCTAGCTCTCCGACATCCCCGAGCCAAAACAAATTATTTCTGGGAAATACCGGCCGCCATTCATGGCCAATTGTGCAGCATACGTAAAACGTACGTAGCTCTTTCTTGTGAATTTCGTACGTAAATCAGTTGTTTTCACGTATGAAATGCGTACGAAAATTTACGTACGTAAAACATACGTAAATTTTCGTATGGATTTCATACGTGTTAAGTTGGTTTTTGGGCTTTATCTTGACTTATTTGCTGATTTTTTTTTTAGATAGGCCAATGCAAGGTCTAAACTTAAACCATTTGTGATAACCATATTGCACTAAAATGGCCAAAGTAACTGAAAAGTACCTGTGTGAAATTTGTATGAATTCATACGAAATTCATACGAAAATGTACGTACGTATTACGGATCGGCTCTTTTTTGTGAGTTTCTTGTGTAGAATTTACGTACGTAATTCGTACGCTGCACAATTGCTAGTGTTAGGCATGTATGTTGTCAATGGGACCGGATTTTCCGAGGTCCATAACATAGTATAATCAGCCTGACCAAAGTGACCGTGCTTGATAAGCCCAACCCAATCAAATTCTGGACCTAATCCTTGGATCCCGCTAGTTTTACGAGACATACAGATGTGGTTTATAGGTGTTCTGGAGCCCCCGAATGCCAGCTCCATTGACTCAGCAATGGTGCAAAATGGCGGGCGTTAGTGGAACTCTCCTTTTTCCAGCTCTCCTGTGTTGACGAGCAGAATAAAACTATTTCCGGAAACATCAGCCTGGGAATTTACAATGGAGCTGGGGTTTCTAAGGTCCGTAACAAAGTCTAATCAGCCTGACAGTACTGGAATATGGTGGCAATCCATGCTAAACATTCCATTTAAGACTCGGCAAAATAAATCCGTAATGTTTACAATGGATTAAAAGTGCCCTGGGGCCTGGAATGCCAGCTCTACTGACTCAGCAATGGTACAAAATGGCAGCTTGTTCCCGGAAATAGTTTTATTCTGCTCGTCAACACAGGAGAGCTGGAAAAAGGAGAGTTCAACTGTCACGGCCTATGGCGGTTGTTTGTTTTGTGCGAGGGGACATCGGAGAGTTGTAAAAAGGAGAGTTCCATTATACGGACCTATTTGTAGGCTGCCACCCATAAACCCCCAGCCAGTCATAATTTTAAAAGAAATTCAATCAAAACGTGGCAATATGGCCTTACCTTAGTTCAGGGGGGATGTATCCCCCCCTAGGGGATGCATCCCCCTGAACTAAGGGGGGGATGATCATACGATTATTGCCCCCTAGAATTTAAATATAACTAATTGGTGTTGGTTACATTTAGTTGATTTTTCCATCATAACAGTTGGATGTTATATGGAAAAATACTAGCTACTACAGACCTGTGTCTCAGAACTTCCCTGCCCTGCGACTTTCGGCCCATTGGGCCTTGCACATTGTTTGCATTAGCCAAAATTATTCCCCCCTGCAAAAATGAAAAATCTACGCCCCTGCCTTAGTTAGAAGAGCAAATGTCAGTTAGAACCATAGAAATACATAGAACGGACAGGAGGCTCTGGTAGATGAAGCAACCTAATCCACCATCTTGGAACTGCCCTGTATCCTGGCACAATGTAACCGTGACGTCACCAATAACAGTGATGTCACTTATAACAATGGCATGACATCACATCATGATTAGTCTATTGTGACGTCATGTCTCAGGGCAGTTCCACTATGGCGGATTTGGTGACCTCATCTTGAGGTGGCATCATACAGCCTCATGTCCGTTCTATGTATTTCTATGGTTAGAACACTTTCAGCACATAAGTTCTATCCTGTTTTCAGGTCCATCACACCGGGCGATCAAGGGCTACCAAGATTGTCATCCTTCTTACAGATGGACAGCCGAACATCAGGGTCCCCGAAACTGAGCCTGAATGCAGGAAGATCAAGGACAGCCGAGTCAAAATAGTTGCTGTAGGAGTCACTGAGTAAGTTTTCAATAGAATTATATTTAATAGTAGCAAAAATAATTGTTACCATGAAAGTTACAGAGAAACTTCTCTTTACATTCTGGAAATTTGACTTGCAAAAGAGCGGCCTGCTGCACTGTGACAAATGGCACTTCGTGTGTCATCATGCTGATGATTTATCTTGATCATACCCAATCTTTCAATGTCAATTTGATTTAAGGACTGATCCCACTTGTTGGTGACAAGCAAACGAAAGGATTATGCATCTGAATTTTACACCAAAATCAGTTATGACAACAAATCAAATGGCCTTCTCTTGATCATGACTAATCAAACAGCCTCTATGTTTCCCATGTTGAATGAAGAGAAAATAACACTTCATCGGCTATCATTATGATAAGAAAATTGGAAAAGAATATTACATATTTTAAATTGCAGACGATTAAAAAATAAGCAAGTCTGACGTATCTCCAGCAGATCGGAGCCTTGGCACTGTAGGCTCTACCAGATGGGGCAAATTTGCGACAGCGGGTTGACATTCTTGTGTAATGAGCTCAGATTTGTTTTTTTAACCACCTGCAATTCAAAATATATAATAATAAATTATTCTTTTCCAATTTTCTTATCATAATTAATTGATTATCATTAATCAAACTTAATTTTTTCCAGCCGTGCTGATAGGAATACACTGAGAATGATGGCCTCATCTCCCCAAGATGTTCTGGAGATTCCACGTTTCGCTGATTTGAGATCCCGAGTAGCTGGCGTTGTCAATCGGGCATGTGCGAGACGACAGAACTAATAACTTATTACCATTTATCATGCAAAATGATGCAATTTATACTAGGGTGCTTCAGGAGCTCCAAATATGTTTCGATCCAGCACTAGACCTCATTTTGGTACTGCAGTATACAGAGTACTAGTGACACACATTCACATTGCACATTTTCAGCTCGTTCTAGATATATTTACCTTTACAAAAATGCCCTTGAAGTTTATAATATAATTCCTCGTTGGCAAACCTGCAATCCTCAAGATATTCCAAAAATCAATGAAAAAATCAAATTCAATCACAAATTCAATCACAAATTCAATCGATATGTGTGAAATGACAGAATTTTAGGAAATTCAACACTCTCTGGATCATAAGGAAGACCTGTCGGAGCATGGCTAATATCAGATTTGAATCTCCCTGCCAAAACTTACTCAGAAACTCTGATTTGACAAAAAAAAAATTGATTCCTTCCTTGATTTTTAGAATATCTTTTAAAAAGGGTTTGCAAATTTGCTAATGGAGAGTTTTTAAAAATTGTAAACTACTATATTGTGGCAAAGCTAAAGGTAAATATAAATTTATAGAATGAGCTGAAATTTTGCATGTGACTTCTATTATGTAACTGCAATATAAAAACAAGGTCAAGCATCTGAAACACTCTAATATATACTGTTGATATGGCCATTCCTGTGGTATTATGCGAATAACGATGACATTAATTATAAACATTGAACAGTACGCAAAAAGCTCAGTTTTTCGAGCTTGTTTGGTCAGAAAAATGACTTTATGAATCGCATAACATAGTTTATTATATTTAGGTGTTGTACATGCATAGTGAAGCTATTGTCTACTGTCATTGAATACTTTGTATTATTTTTGATTGATTATTATAATCCTTTGACCATTCAGGATTTGTATGCAGAAACAAAAATCTGCCAAAAACCTTGATCTATAACTGATTGATTGATTTAAAAGTGTAACAAATATGGAAAATTAAAATCAAAGGGGCCAAAAGCTCAAATGTAATTTCTATATTGACTGGTGACCTTAAAACACAAGTTATCCTAAAGTGGTTAACTCCTATGACTATCTGTTAATTAAATGTTACTCATGTTCAGCATTGGCACAATATCAGTAAAATGACTTAACCACTACAGGATAAGGCTTCCGATAAGCTGTGTTTTAAAAATGATCATACAATCTGATACTGTTAAACATTTTGGTGCTCCTTTTTTGTGTAATGGATATTGAATTTATACTGAAACTTGAAAAAAAATAAAATATTCAAAATTTTTATTCACAATTTAAGTGCAACATAGACTTATATAATGCACGTGTATACCGTATATCGTTTTTATCATGTTTTTACATAAATTTACTAAGACATAGTAAAATCAATCTCTTATGTATTATTTTTACATCAATTGTGCAATTTAAATTTGTAAATAAAGTTTATGTATATTTTTGTTAATCTGTGCTTTATTACGTGTGTCACTGAAAACCACTTCAGCTGCAAATGTGCAAGTCACAAATCGAACAGACAGTATGATAAGTAAACCAATTCTTAAATTTTGTCCAGGATTGCGGGCGTAAGTGGAACTCTCCTTTTTCCAGCTCTCCTTTGTTGACGAGCAGAATAAAACTATTTCCGGAAACATCAGCCTGGGAATTTACAATGGAGCCGGGGTTTCTAAGGTCCGTAACAAAATCTAATCAGCCTGACAGTACTGGAATATGGTGGCAATCCATGCTAAACATTCCATTTAAGACTCGGCAATGCAAATCCGTAATGTTTTCAATGGATAAAAAGTGCCCTGGGGCCTGAAATGCCAGCTTCACTGACTCAGCAATAGTACAAAATGGCAGCTTGTTCCCGGAAATAGTTTTATTCTGCTCGTCAACACAGGAGAGCTGGAAAAAGGAGAGTTCCACTAGACCGAGGTCACAGTCTTCACGTTGCTGTAGGCAACGTAGACTGAGGACATTCCTATTGCTGAGCACTCTTCAATTCATAACAAGAAATAGGTGATGATACCAAACAATCAAATAAGATTACAAACAGAAAACAACAAACTGCATACATAAAACAACAAACTGCAAACTGAAAGCAATTAAACCTGAGGTGTTTTAAAATCAATGGGCAACCAAGATTTTAGAAAGTTGGGGGAGAACCTTATAACTGATGGGTGACACTAAAATTAATCTGACGTTGGGGTAGTTATCAGCACTAGTAAAATGAATATACAGAAATTTAAAAAATACCTTTGGTGTGGTTATCACAATCTACCTATCTAAACCTATCTACCTTATCTACCTACCTTATCTACCTACCTTTCTACCTACCTAACTACCTACCTTATCTACCTACCTACCTACCTACTAACCTGTCTATCTATCTATCTGTCTATCTATCTGTCTATCTGTCTGTCTAGCTATCTATCTATCTATCTATCTCTCTATCTATCTATCTATCTATCTATCTATCTATCTATCTATCTATCTATCTATCTATCTATATATCTATCTATCTATCTATCTATCTATCTATCTATCTATCTATCTATATTTATCTATCTATACGATTTAACAAAACTAATTCCCCAAATGTATGTAATTGTGGCTAAGTGGCATTATTCCTGACTGAGCCATCAGCCTTCGAGTGAGCCTACCCTTGATATCAAAAATGTGTGACTTTTTCAATGGATATGACCAATTTCACCATGAGGGGGAGCCACCTCCTGGGACATACTCCATCAGGTCTGGAGAAATTTTGTTTCTCAATCCATAAATCCTTTTGTTTCATTGTCATCGTTTAGGTTCATTGGATGACAATCATGACATTAGAAATTATTTGAGTGGAGTTTGAGCACCTTTTGGCAAATTTATATTTTTTTGGACAAGCCAAAACTTAAATTATTTTAAAAGAGTGTGTACATGCACTCACGGTTTTCTGGATAGATAGATAGATAGATAGATAGATAGATAGATAGATAGATAGATAGATAGATAGATAGATAGATAGATAGATAGATAGATAGATAGATAGATAGATAGATAGATAGATAGATAGATAGTTAAAAAATGTGGTTTCAATCAATCACTATTCTTTGGAGATATTGCATGAATGCCCACCAATGAGCTCTTGTTGTGTGTGAGCAATAGGGATTATAAAAACGACTTGCACAAGACGTGTGAAGTACAAAACTTCACAGTTTCAGATGAGGTTTGCAAATGTATTACACATGAACAACAAACAAATCAACAGTTATCAAATTATGCAAATATCAAACACAGAATGTGTGTCATTTTAGCTGGTAAATCGGTGAAAATTGGCCGATTTTGATGCTTTAAAGTACAGGAATGCTTTGAAATTTTGACACCATATGTTTTAAAGCATCAGCTATCTGGTCATACCTTTATTTAGGCTTAAAACAGTCCCAAAACAGCAGCGACACGGTTCTGTGTCGCAACTGTAGGGCTCAGCCTATGTTTTGTCTCCCATCCTTGACAACTGCATTGTCAAGGTGGGTCTTCCTATCTAGAGTTCCACTATCACGGCCTATTGCAACCCAACTTGGGAATAGCAATTACTTTTATTATTATCATCAACATAATAACAGTCCTGATCGAAACAATCCATGTAATGATAAATTTTAAACACAGTGGCATCGCATTTGACCATAACGGCAAAAGGTCAGTTGCTCCTTGTTTTTCATTTTTCTTAGTCTTTTTCATTTTTCTAAGTCTATTTACAATTTTACAAGCAATGCTGCTGTATGGTGAAGAACTTCAGCAAGTCAGTCATCAATTATTTCGCATTGTTACTGGATATGCCATTATCTCATGTCACTTGATAATTTTGATTTATTTTAATCACTCCTTTTCATGCAAAATACACAATGAATTTTCTCTCTAAAAACATTGGATTTGAAGGCAACAGATTGGAAAACTTACTGTGTGTCATAAGACTAAGGATTTGAAGCATATAACTCCTAGCCAGGAAACATAACGTGCTTTTAAGAATTTTGAAAAGCATGGTAATATCAGTCTACCTACATTTAAATACAGATGGGAATATGATTCTTCAAATCATCTCAAGATGCATTGTAAAACAAAGTTAACATTCTAATAATTTATCAGAACTACAGTCACTTCCAACTTCCCTGTATCATTTGGAGTTACATGTATACTAAGGTGACATTGTCAATTTGATTGAAATAAATCACTATCCAACCTATGGGTTTTCAACAATGACGTAAATTGCATTTGTTGTTACACATTCCCTGCCAGCACCAAATGACAATTTTTGGAAACTGAACTTGCTAACATGATTTAAGTAAATCACTCCAAAGAAATTAAAGAAAGTACATCAAGAATCACACACATCTCCAAGGCAAGAAACATAACATGCTATTAAGAATCAAGAAAAGTATAAGTGTGGCAATATGAGACTACCTATATTTAAATATATTCTGAATCGAAATTGCTGAGCCAATCAAATGCCATGAAATCAATCATAACGATATTGGTGTGTAGAGTGTATTATTGGCTTGAGGAGATTGTTTTTGGCATGTTTTTGGCATGGCTGTCTCCAGTATGTCCATGCACTTAATTGTCAATGGAAGGGGTAAGCTTGGGGTAGGATGAAATGTCTATCATTTTATGAATATCCCCATTTTTCATAAAGGGGGATAATTAAGTAGATTACATATGAAACAGTAATTTATAGAGAGTTATTACTAACATGTATAGGTCTGAAATATTTGGTGCAGAATATAACAAATATTCAGAATTTGTAATAAGGTCATTGTAGACTATGTATAAAATTTTCCGAAGACATTTTTCGGAAAGGATAATAATAAATAAATAATAAATAATAATACCGAAAACAAGAAACTTCACCTATGTGTAGGTGAAGTTTAATAAAAAATATTTACGAAAACAAGAAACTTCACCTATTCTCCTGTAAGTCGAATCATAATTATTTTGCAGCATAATCTCTGTTACTAGGGCCAAGAGAAAACATTTTATCCTCAAGGGGCCGGATTTGCCCCGGGGCCTGAATTACCCCATGTTACCCTATTAGGCCTACATAAGAAAACATAATTCTTAAAGTCATAACAGCACAATGCACTTATCATACTATCATCCTGTCCTATTTGTCTAAAGAGTGTAAAAAACAAACAATGCAGGACATAAATCATGTAGCATCCCTACTAGATTCCCTAGTAGCAGCTGAGCACATACATTTTCATTGTGATGTTACATTATTTCTTCTGCAACATTGTCTAATTAATCATGGTTGACCACTGCCATGCGAATTAGAGCTAAATATAGTTTTTTAAAAATATTTTACTGGATTTTTATAACTGTTGTTTTTTTTTCACTCGGTTTAGAAAAATGAGACATTCTTACCTGGTATTTCATTGTTATCAATAAGGTTTTACAGCTAAGTTAGTTCCATCATGATTATTTTTTACCCATTCACTGAAGATGCAATAATGGGACCTTCCTAGTCCAAATAAGATTTTACTGGATTGCATTATGTTTTCTCAGTTTTCTTTAGTTGTTGGTCACAAGTATGATATAATGCTTATTCAAAACTTGCCAATAAGGGATTAGAATGCAACTTGTCAAAAAACAAAGGGATTGTCTAACTTAGACTTATATTAACAGTTTGTTGCTAGCTGTTTTGTCTATAAAATAAGCAAACATAATATTCTTGTAATGCTCCTTCGAGTTCACAAATTATAGTGGAAATGATACCAAGGGCTGTTTCAATGGAATTTTCATTCATTATAAGGTATGTAATATTATAATTCAATTTATATAACATTCTTGATATTGACTCTGGCAAATTCAAATCAATTTGGTAATTTATATGATATGAAAATAGATAGAGGAAAAAAACTAGCAAAACAAAATAATCAACAAATGCTGATTAACCTGGAATATCACCTTGAGTCATATATATATTTTAATCCACAGTATCCTATTCAGTTCAACCATATGACAGATAACGGAAGTATTTGGCAATGGTTGGGGGATGCTACATGATTTATGTCCTGCATTGTTTGTTTTTTTATACTCTGTAGACAAATAGACAGGATGATAGTATGATAATTGTATTGTGCTGTTATGATTTTTAGAATTATGTTTTCTTTAGTATGACAAATAACGGAAGCATTTGGTAATGGTTGGGGGGGGGGGGGGGGGGCTTCATTTGAGATTACCTCACAAAATTGAAAGTCCAGTCATCACTCAATTCCAATATTTTTTTTGGTGTAAGTTTCGGTTTTTAATCAAACTTTGAATAACAGACTGTATAAAATTTATAAATGTGCATATGAAGGGAGCTTTGCATGACAGTTACTAAGTTTAGCTTTTAAAACAGTAGATTTGCAATTGGCCACAACATGAAATGGTAAAATGCACGCTGTTTTTCATTTTTACTCCAATGGGACACACAGCCACTTAATCTGTGAGAACTGTCTGGCACCTACACTGTCAGTTACAGCTTGTTCTTAAACCAACTTTTCTGTCTGTCAGAAACATAGAAGTTTCATTTACTCTTTTTGAAGTGATTTATTTCAATCACTGTGGGTGAGTTCTCAATGTCCAGGTCTGATTTATCTATCGGACAGGTGAAGAAATAGTCTGAACATAAAAATGAGTACTCTTGTCCTACAGCGGAACATTTAACTGTTGCAGTTGTGGTGGTGTTTTATTGGCTTTCCTTCGTACAAAAAGAAATCATTGTGAGATAAGTGCCATTTTCAATGTTCTTGATCAGATAGTGAAATTTTTGTCCTTGCTGGAAACTAATTAGTTTATTGTCAGTGAAGGAAATGAGACTTGATCTTTCTCAGTTTCTAGCGATTTAATAAATCAAAATCACTAAATCACATTGGTATATTATGTCTTGATTGTACAGTATTATTGATTTTGTTTTAAGATTGCCTTGAGATTATTTTAAGATCGGTATTTTCTAGCATGTTAGGCATTGATGGTCTGAAATGGCCAAACTCACACTTTTTCACAATTTTTAGTAGTATGTATTTTTCCCCAATGTGATTTGCTTACAGTCAATAATCATATGATAATTGACCAGTTTTCCAAATGGTTCAAAATGCGATTCAACTGTATTCTGGATTTCTTCATCAGGACATTTGAACACAAATTTTTCTGCACTAAATAGTGATGTCCAGGTTAAGTGTCCCACTGCAATGGCTAAAATAATATCACTGATATTGTATACATCATTGATATGAGACATGGGATGATCATTTTCTTGGCATGCCCCTGATCCCCGTGAAGTCTGCTCATGTATACTGTTCAGTGATTCATAGTTCTTTAACTCTTTATTTACTTTCTTTGGACCGATTTATTTAAATCACTGTTAGTCATTTCACTTTGTCCAATACTCTGGTCGAGGTTAAAAAATAAAAAGACAAAATGAAAAGCAAGGGGCACTTGACTGGTTTGCCAAATGGTCAAATGCAATGCCACTGTGTTTTTTATATCGGTGACACTACTGACTGTTGCTGGTGATATTTCAATTATTGTTTAAATAGCTCTCAAAAAAAAGACAAAAAATCAAATATCAATTTTTTTTGTTTAGAAAATATTTTATATGGTTGACACTTCAGTTAAAAGTTAAAACTTTTTTCAAGCGAGAGTTTATTTTCAAAACTGTATGCACAGACGAGAAAAAGTTGACAAAACTTCACCATTTTGAAAATTACAATATACTGTAAATAACAGTTATCATGAGAGTCAATGATCATTACGAGGGACGTCCCAAAAGTTCTGACCAATTTTTTTTGGCACACCTTTCTATTTGAATTAGCTAAATGAAATTTTCACAGAATTAATTTCAGCTGTCCTACTATCTATTTTGAAAAAATCAAAACTGTTAGAAGTGTTTAAGTTACTTTTCTGCTACCATGGATACGGAAAGTCAGTGCACCCAGCGCAGCTCAATTTAAATAACAAAATTCAACAAATCAGCTTTGCTTATAGTCAGAGAATTCACAGTAATAAAACAAATTATTACAAGAAAATATATTTCTTGATAGGCTAGCAGTGTTTCAAGATATCCTCCATTACATTATTAACATTTATTTATATTTCAACCTGATCAGCTGAGGCAACTGCCAAAGACTTTCTCCATCAGTTGCTCAGCAGCTCTTGAAATGGTTCGGCCGAAACATTCTACTGCCAAGAAGTGCTCAGAAACATCGGGATCCAAACCCAACCTCTACTGCTTTATTTACCAGATGTGGCCTTCTGTGACTTTTGGTGATACCAAAATATATATACATGTATAGCAGTTCACAAATTAAATAGATCATACTCATAATCAGAAATGAAGCTGTAGCCAAGTATACTGAAATTCCACATTTTAGGAACAGCTCAGTTTCGAGGACCTTGGAGATTGCTTCGTCACAGGGGTTAAACTGATTCATAGTGACTTTAAATGTCAGAGAACAACTTTGAGATACTGTCAAGCTGCCAATTACTATTTTTCATGATCATCAATTGCATATTTACAATAAATGCTATGATTATCTACACACCTAGACACTTGGATTTGGGCTAAAAAATTGTGCTGCGCTGGGTGCACTGACCTTTTGTTTCCATGGCAACAGAAAAGTAATTTAAATTCTTCTAACAAGTACCAAATGTTCAAAATAGGTAGTGATATACCTGAAATTAATTCTATGAAAATTTCATACAGATGCTTTAAATAGACAGGTCAGAACTTTTGGGACGCCCCTCGTAAATGATCTGATTTCAGTGTTTGTTCACTTTTGCTGTGCTTCAGGTATTAGCTGTTTGTAGAGTTGATCAAATCTTGCTTTGACAAAATGATATATTTCATAATCATATCTCAACCTCCTCATCAAAATCTCTCTTGTGCTGTTGGTTGGTATGTTTGTGTACACCTTCTCTTTTCTGGATTTGACGCTGTTGACTTTAACCAGTTTGCGCTCTGCAAAAGTGAATGTATGATAAAAATTAAGGTGTCAGTTCTACACTGTGTACCGTTTGCTCTATGCAAAGTAACCCAGTTAATCATAAAATCTTAAATTTCAGACTTGAAACCAATGTAATTACAATATAACATAGCCAGTATGCTGTATTTATGTATCAGAAATCTTGATGTGAAATTTCAAGCTTTAAATATTTAGCAATCAAAAGATTTGTTGATTCTAGTAAAAAATGCACTAAAATTTACTAAAACTGCCTAATCTCCCAGAAAACTTAACTGATTGATTCCAATTTTTTTATGTGTATTGTGTGGACTATAAGACAGAATAATGGCTATATGACAAAGTTTGTTGCTTGCTCTATATATGAAAACTAGCAAATGTAAACAAATTAAAATTATTTAATTGGGTCACTTGGTTAGTACACAGTGTCTATGCAAATATTCAGTGTTGGAGGTCTCGAGGCCTGCCTCATCCTCAAGGCTGGCCTCGGAGCCATATTTAAATGGTCTTGGCCTTGGCTCAGTCTCGGATTCCAATTCCTTGGCCTTGCCTCGGTCTCAGGTGTCGTTGGGTCAGTGTTCGGGTCCTCGGGACCGGCCTGGTCCTCGAGGCCAGCCTCGGAGCCCTATTTTGATGGCCTTGGTTTTGGCTCGGTCTCGGATTCCAATTCCTTGGCCTTGCCTCGGTCTCAGGTGTCGTTGGGTCAGTGTTCGGGTCCTCGGGACCGGCCTGGTCCTCGAGGCCAGCCTCGGAGCCCTATTTTGATGGCCTTGGTTTTGGCTCGGTCTCAGATGCCAAATACTTGGCCTTGCCTCGGTCTCAGGTTTCTTGGCCTCGACTGCATAATTGCAAATATTAACTATATCTTGTGGACAATAAAATCTCCCCCGAAGGCATGTAAGTTAAAAATATTTTGGGAGGCCCCCCTTTACTGCGTGTGTAACAGTTAAACTAATCTAATTATAGGTATAACATAACTTACCTTGAGCTAGAAATTTGGTTTTTGCATCGCGGAAGATATCCGGGTAAATAGTTCCTATCACTTCAAGAAACTGAATGTAATTCTCAGTGTATCCAACAACAGCGAAATACTTGTGTATATTTCTTTTGGCCAAATTCAACAATGGTTCTCTGCAATCAAAATTCAAGAGTGCTTTTTTTTTACCAGGTAATGTTTACAGCATTACATTGTCAGTGGCGTATTTAGGTTGGGGGGGGGGGGGTGGTGTTGGGTCATAGGGACCATTACATGTAGTGAATATGGGGTGCTAATTAATGTCACTGAGGGGTGATCCCCTCAGTGACATTTTCTTTAATTTCAAGATCTAGATTTAACAACCGACAGGTTTCGTTCCCAACCATCTACATCTACATCAACATTTCTGATGAAATTGCTTGGAAACCATTGATTTTCAATAATGTTTGTTTAATTAAAAATCTACCTAAATTGTTTAGTCTTTTAGTCAGAATCTAGTGTTTTGCAAACTTTGGGCAGAGGGTGGGACTTGCCCCCGTCCTTCCCCCCTCTGCATGCACTCTAAAAAAGTTCAGACAAAATTGTTTTTTTAGATTCAAAATGGTTTTTTGAAAAATCAAATTTCAATGCAAAAAACCAACATGGATTTTGAAACCATTTTGAATCTAAAAAACCAATTTTGAATCTAAAAAACCAATTTTGTCCCGACATTTTTTAGAGTGTGGTATGCCTTTGGATAGAGTTGTAAGGAAAAAATAAAAAAATCTGATGTACCCGCACAATGCTTCTTGACCCGATTCTCTTTCGGCGAAATAAGGGGTGATGCTGTTGGTAAGAGTGAGGACGTCACCAGTGTATGGGCAGTAAGATCCACAAATGGTGTTGTTGCTATGAACACAGTCATTAACATCCTGCAGTGCATTCATATCAAATATTGTAAACATCACATTTTTAAAAGAATAAATTCATAGAAACAAATTGGCCTATCTTACGGGATCTTAATGGTGGCCATTTTTTAAACAATGTTAAAGTTAGAATTTGCCCGAATTATGAATACATTCTCTTAGTAGGGTTCTTGTGGGTTGAAAGTGTTTTTTTTTTGTTAAATAATCCATATGAAATATTCAACACGCCTCTACAATGTCTAGCAAAATTTTATTTTTTGCATATTTTTGCCAAAAATTACTATTTTTTAATGCTGAATAGCCCCTCAGGGCAAAAATTTGTGTGGTGACCCCACCTGTTTATTTCATTAATCGATCCAGCTTATGCAAACATCATCATATTTTTAGAGCTGTTTGTTCAAAAGCTTACTTATTCAAGGTTTTTTTTATCACCATGTCCCCACAAAAACTCTTCATGGATATTTTGTCATTATACTGAGTCGTGGAGGAGGCCGTGCTCGACACCTTCATCACTAGTCAAAGCCAAAAGTTGGGCATCCCAGACCTGGGCAGTTTTTCAGTATCTGCACTCAAAGTGTCTCATGGGGGGTCAAAATAAAGGTTTGTAAATGAGAATTTCCTTCATGCTATCATGAAATGAACATATTAAAGATTCGTAAATCAACAAGAACACATGTGATTTGTTGGTTTATCACCAAATTGCCACTCCATAAAGTAGGCAAGGTCTGAATTTTTGAAAAAAATGTTTATTAGAAAAAATGTCCATGTGAATACTAATTTAACCATTTTTGCAATGGAAATCCAGCCATCTTGTTGTCTAGAACCCCCAAAAGCAATACAAAACTTAAATTTCGATGAAATATGGCAGAACTTTTTTCCCAACGATTTTTATGACGAAATTATAGAAATTAAATATTCCTTACTCTCAAAGTTTATGCTTTAGAGTGTTTAGTAAGGTTTTAGTCTCAATGGACACATGATTTCCAAGATAAATAATGCTTAGGCATCCTAATAACTCAAAGTCAAGTTTTGTTGCTGTATGATTTGAACTCATAGTGTTTCCTTTGTGTGAAAGACCATGTTCTAGAGAGAAAAATCACCGAAAATGACCGAAAATTGAGGCTCAGAAAAAAAATCAGCTTCAATTGCTCCATAAACAAGATATTTACACATTATCTTGTTTAGTCACTCTGTTATTTGCGAAAAATTGCAGTTATAATGATATATTACATAAAATAAGTGCCTTTTACTCTCAAGTTGGATTTTCTCATAATAGTGCAATTTAATAATCTAAAAACATATATCTTTATTTTCTATATTTATAAATACCCTTTTTAGGCATCCTGGTTAAATTATTTATTTTAGCCATGTTCTATTCTTTAACGAATCCAGTGTTAAAAGACTTGAATCAGAGCGAAACTTATGATGTACTGGAGAGGACATTTTGTGAAATAATGAATTTTAATTTCTAAGAAAATGTATGTGCATTGCCTGGATATCTTTTCAACTTGCATTTGTCACATTGATGTAGAGGCACACAATCGAGAAAAGAAAACACAAATAGCTTGTTTTTTCCTTCCGAATCCTGAGTGTTTTTTCCTCGTACTGGAGAGGACACATTTTTTTGACATCATATTCAAGCCTCAAATTCCGAAAACAAGGTATAGATTCTAGAATGAATCTTTTTGATTTACCTTGAGACATCTCTCCAGCTACAAAATTGACACAAACGGTAGACACACTCTTTGATACTGATTCATAACATCATGTGCGGTAATAAATGGTCCATCGAAGACAAACTTTTTGACACATGCCATTTTCTACATTGTGGGAGACAGCTCCTTTGGTATATAACTTATTCACATGAAACCTGTTGTATTTTATGCCCAAGACATAGGTCCAGACAGGCATTATTAACATGAATCACAGCTGCCTCCATTTGCTTTTCTGTGTTGCCATAAAAATATGCGAAACTGCCTGTGAGACACAAAAAGGGCAAAAATTGGTCATAAATCGCCTGCTGTATCAAAACTAAGTAGCGTAGCAAGGTAAAATTTGGTACACATATACTTCAATGTAGTACAAGACTGCCACCAAGACAAATTTTTGTGCACTTGTTAACTTTTCTTAGAGTAATTGCTTAAAGACGAAAAATCGGCCGAGTGCAAATACTGTAAAACTGCCTACCTACAGTTTGTCACATCAAGCATTGGGACAGAAATTTAGCATTGTTTGTACACAATGATATAGGAGGATCAGAAAATACCAAATTGACAAGAACTAAGTCTGAGGTGGTACTACAGTGCACTTTTGTGACGTCGCTGCCCATTGTGTGTCAGATTGGCAGCATCACAAATGTCAACATTCTGCGAAATTGGAATGCCTTTTCCATAAATTGGCAAATATCGGAAAAAAATTGCACCAAAACATCACAAAAATGTGATATTCATATTACGACAGAGCTAAGCTATACGTAGGTATTTGTATTTCTCCTGTGTGGCTAGCGGTTGATGAGATATCTATAGCCAAACGTCTGTCCTCTGCTTGACGGGACAAACTGTAGGGAGGCCATCAAAATATGGCCGGCCTCGAGGACGAGACCGACCTTGAGACATTAAACACTGATTTTTTATATTAAATTTTCAAAATAGAGAAAATTCAAATCCGTATAATTAATTCGGTGTTGTCTGATGGAGAGGGAGTGCTGACCAAATCTTTAGGGATCCTCCTTTGACTTCCGACCGCTTGCATATAGTTGTACATGGAGACAAATCTGCTGAACGGCTCTCGAATCACATTGATGTACACTGGATTTTCTAAGCCATCCCTGAAAAGCAAAGCATGGATAGATTGATAGATAGACAGATAAGCCTAGATAGATAGATAGCAGAGGCGGATCCAGAAAATGTCGGACGGGGGGGGGTGGGTTTAAAAATAAAAATGTACTAAAAATAACTGAATTTAAAGAAATTTTTACATTAAAATATACAGGCCAAAGGGGGGGGGGGTTGAACCCCCTAAATCCCCCCCCCCATGGATCCGCTACTAGATAAATAGATCTACATATAGATAGACTAGATAGATAGATAGATAGATAGATAGATAGATAGATAGATAGATAGATTAGATAGATAGATAGATAGATAGATAGATAGATGAGAGGGAGAGCAGGAGCCTTCACCATGTTACACATTTAACGCATCTGAGGGATCTTTTATTTTACTTGCCAAGCATAAACATTGATTCAAAGCGCTGCCAATTTAATCATTTTAATTTCTCATCTGAAGGACCTCAAGCTGGGATTTAGCTCATTTAAAGGGCCACATTCATGCACTTTTTTTATTTGATCTTTAAATCAAACCTTACTTTTTATATGCATTGACACAGTCACTCATACATTTATGCAAACAAAAGTCCAATAAAGCAAATAGTAATTCTCGATTTTTGGCCTGAGATATGGCACAATTAAAAGCGACCCCTTGTGAACTATTGGCAAGGTGCCACGTCAGGCTGGGCAAAAAGTAAACAAAAGGGCAATTAATAAATGCAAGAGATGGCAGCAGCTTACAGTGGATGACCAGGAGAGACCATTGCCAGTGGTCACTCTTGACTGACTGGCCTTGAGGGAGGGAGGGGGGCCACCCTGCCTTACCTCATGCATATTAAAAGAGCCATCGACCGACAGTCCACAGAGAAGCTCCAAAACCACTATTTCACAGGTCCTTTACAAAATGCACACTTAGCAAAAAAATTTTTTAACTATCTCTGTATGCTTATAAGACTCAATTTTAGTGATGGAAGGTGTTTTTATTGAAAGTCGGGATTTGATGAGTGTTTGCCTTTAAGTGCTGGCCCCAATTTCTGGGACTAAAGAATTCATAATTTTTTGATAAAATTTAAATTCATAAACTGACATAAAGTGTCATTGACAAACTGATGTCAGTTGCGGGAGTTGTAAGTGAGGTGCAATCAAAGTAAACGCCTGACTCTAAATGACATACCTTGTGAAATTGACGAAGGGAAAATGAATTATCAGTGCCGAAGGTTTTTCTGTTTGGAAGTACTTCGTGGTCATTTCACGCTGAAAAGAATTTGTATGCTGTCTGTATAGGCCAGTCTGTAGAAATATACCAAGAACTAAATTTCCAGCCTTTTTACCTTCAGCGAACGAAGTTCGAAGAAGGTATTGTTATCACTTTGGTCAAAAGTTGTCCGTCCGCTGGGCGGGCGGTCGGGCGTCCGGGCGGCGGCGGATGGATAGTTTCCGGGCCAGTATTCAGCCCCTATCGAATGTACATGGATGAAATTTGGTACACATGTAGCCTGTATGGTCTAGTTGTGCCTTTTGATGGTCTGATTGATGGAACTTTTGTAATTTTTGAAATATTGAGAAAAATATTTAAAAAAATTTTTTTTTCGTTTCCGGGCTAGGACTCAGCCCCTGTTACATTTACATGGATCAAATTTTTTACACATGTAGTCTATATTGTCTAGTTGTGCCTTTTCATGGTCTGATTGATTGATATTCTATACTTTTTGAAATATTGAGAAAAATGTATTAATTTTTTTTTTAGTTTCGGGCCAAAACTTGGTCACAATTGCAGGTACATGGATGAAATTTGTTACACATGTCAGCTATAGATATGATAAATTTGTGTCTTTTGTGGGTGTGATTAATGGATATTCTATACAGCTTGAAATATTGACAAAAAATATTAAAATTATTATTTTTTGTTTCCAGGCCAAAACTTGGCCATCATTGTATGTCCATAGATGAAAGTTTATATACATTCCCTATATAATATTTTAGTGCCCATTGTTGGTCAGCTTCATAGTTACTCTTAATGCTTTTTGAAATATTCTGACCCATACCTCACAACTTATTCCTTGTTTATGCATGAAACTGGTCCATAATATGAGGTTATACCATGGGTAGGTGCAGTACATCCCCGGTATACTCCCCGAGACCTCAGTATATTCCCGAGACCCGATATTGAGTCGACGAATATTGAGTTTTATTGGCCTTCGCAGGTAATATATTGGTCTCGGCCTACGGCCTCGACCAATATTACTGCTTCGGCCAATAAAACTCAAAATTGGTCTCCTCACCATTCACTATCTATATATTATGTTATTCATGCATGTGGTAATAAGGGCCTGGTTAGATGATCTTTGGGGGGGGGGGTAAAGACTTTTGCTAAAAAAAAAAGGTTTGTTTCCCACTTGACACTGAAAAAAAAAGTTTGTTCAGCACATGAAAAAAAAAAGAAGTTTGTTTCTGCCAATGGCTGGGGTACTGTAATGTTAAAATAGTGATAAGAAAGTCTATTTACGCGTTTGCATTCTAAAAAAATTTGTCGTCGACGCTTCATGAGCAAAAAAAAAAGTTCGTCCGTGGGGTAAAGTCTGTAGCAGGGTGCCCACCGAACATTGCACAAAATATTATAGGAATATAGGAATTTTTTACCGTAAAATATAGGAAAATATAGGAGGTTTTCGCCTATTTTAATAAGACAATATAGGAAAAATTTGACAACAAAGCCATCGGCAAATCGTTGGATCGCTTCCACAAAAAGCCGAAAACTTTGTGTCGCGTACAAAAACGCGTTAAAAAATTCATACATTTAGGGGAAAAAGACCCTTAAACTATATAACGCAGACAAAAATGTGCATATACGTGCGAAATATCTTGAAAACTTGAAAAATATAGGAATTTATCAAAAATATAGGAAATTATAGGAGGCCTTAAAAAATATAGGAATTATAGGAAATACAGGTGGAGTGGGCACCCTACTGTAGCCGCCAGCCCCCCCCCATCTCCAACCCAACTATCATTTAGGCCACACATAATTGATTCTTAGCTTCGTGGACCCGCCGACACAATATATTTCCTGCCGATGGAAAAAAAAGAATAATAAATTTTTTTTGACATTGTAAAAAAAATTTTTTTTTTAACCTTTTTTTTTTTGTCCTACCGACCGACCCTAGAAAAAGTGCCTTGAGAGGATCCGAGAAGCTAAAGATCAATTATGTGTGGCCTAATGTCTTACTGCATGATACTCATGTGATCCCCCACGAGGTTCCTTGAAGACAGTCAAGTTGGAAAACTGCTTAAAGAGTACAGAGGTACTTTTGCTGGCGCACTTGCCGACCCTGTTATATAAGAAATGCTTCCTCCCTCTGAAAGACAGTGCTTGTTTTTTAATCTCGTCTGGTGAAAAGTCTGAAATTATACAACAATACATGAGCTGTAAAACCATCTGTGTCTCTTACACTTACGAATCATAAAATTATCTTTTTTTTTTCGCTCATGAAGTGTAGGCAACACTTCATCAGCTTTTATGAGTCACAAAGTGTCATTTTCTCAGTGCAACAGTCCTCTTTTTTTTGCATATCAAATTTCCTGGTTGTACCAGTTCTGACTTGTTTTGTTATTGTATTAGATACAGTTCTCTCTGCATTATAAGACCGCTCCTTCTGTGATCATGAAGAGGTCTCTCCTGGGGGTACTATCAGTTACACCCTGCTCGTTTCGAGGGTACGGGAATATACACCACGAAGGACTCCATACACCACGAAGCCGAAGGCTGAGTGGTGTATGGAGGCCTGAGTGGTGTATATTCCCGTACCCTCGAAACGAGCAGGGTGTAACTGATATTATCCTCAGTCCAGTCTGAATCCTCGATTCTGATTGGTTGATTGCTGAGGTGTATTATCAGTTACACCCTGCTCGTTTCGAGGGTACGGGAATATACACCACGAAGGACTCCATACACCACGAAGCCGAAGGCTGAGTGGTGTATGGAGGCCTGAGTGGTGTATATTCCCGTACCCTCGAAAAACGAGCAGGGTGTAACGGTTTTATCCTCAGGCTTCTTGTTTTATTGACACCCATAGATTATCTCGCAAACTGAGTCTGAAATGTCTTTCAGTAACAAAGCAACAGCATTGTGACGTCATCACCAGAGCTGTCACCTTGATGATGTCACAATGGCTCAAACAATGGCATTGTGACGTCATGACTATTGTTGCTACAAGGATGACGTCATAACAATCCTATGGTTGCCATTGTGACATCATTGTTTATCTCATACACCCTGTCTGGTGACGACAGACAGGGTGTACGGTGTCATACACCGCGGCTCTCAGCCAATCAGAATCGAGGATTCACACTGGACTGAGGATAAGAGACCGTACACCCCTTCTGTGCTCACCAGACAGGGTGTACAGGAAAAACAATGATGTCACAATGGTTGCTAGGGCCTTGTGACGTCATTCCAGTTGATAACGTCACGAAATGTCATGCACTTACTCTAGAGAGTTGCTCCAGAATATGTTCTGACACTGTGTTGCATTTTACCTAACAGCTCCGTCAATAATTGTCAGATTCACAAAATTCAAGTTGCAGCATGTTGATCAGCTTTATGGCTATTCATCTGGGTGGTCTGAAAATGTCCGGCACTCATTCCTTTGCAACAATGCCGTTTTTATGGACAATTGTTCCGCTCGCGACTTTCTGGCCATTGACAACAAAATTCCTATCGTTGATTAAGGGGGGTTGACAGAGGATAAAACCGTTACACCCTGCTCGTTTTTCGAGGGTACGGGAATATACACCACTCAGGCCTCCATACACCACTCAGCCTTCGGCTTCGTGGTGTATGGAGTCCTTCGTGGTGTATATTCCCGTACCCTCGAAACGAGCAGGGTGTAACTGATAATACATCGCGGCTCTCAGCCAATCAGAATCGAGGATTCACACTGGACTGAGGATAAATAGTAATACAGGGTGGGGTAAATGCACTAAAAATACTACTTAGTGTGGAAGGAAGGTGGTCACACAAGGCAAGTGAATACAACAAGAGGTCTTATTATTAAAACATAGGACCATAAAAGGTTTACACCAAATAAAACAAAGCTTCATCTACAAAACTACACCAATTAAAAAGCGGTTTTCAGCATAAAGGGAATTTCCAGAGTGCTTTAAGGTCAGAAGATTGAAAAGTTGAGCAATCCAGTACAAAAAATTCATGCATAAATTGTCCGGTGATTAAACACAGAAAAAGTCACATATTCACCTCTAGAAACTCAAATAAGGTAGCCTCATACCTGGTAAGCCTAAATCTAAAATCTGTTTCAGAAAGAACCTTCCTAAGGTATTTCCACAGAGAGAAATGAGATATTATCACCAGGTTGGCTGTGAATATCAATGTTTACAGTCAAAATGTCAGGGCCAATGATATTGTAAAAAATACCACCCTTCAAGGGTGATATTTTTAAATTTTTTAACAATGGTTATGACATCACTGGCATTTCAGATGCCTGATGACATCACAAACCAAGCAATGGCCAAAACAATAGGATTGTGACATCACCTCCATTGTTGCTCCATGGTGACCTCACATTTTTGTAATGGCAGAAAATAGTCCCTCTTTATAATTGAAAATCTGAGGTAAAACCTGTTGATAAAAACAAAACAACCACGCGTCAGGGCACTTCGTACAATATCACTCGCTGTTGTGTGAATTATTAATATCACTCTCGCCCTGCGGGCTCGAGTGATATTAATTCACACAACAGCTCGTGATATTGTTACTCAGTGACCCTGATTTGGGTTGTTTTGTTATAGTATTCATTTTTAACAAGAAAATCTTTTTGAAAAAAAGATATGCTGGCTGTAGTGATTATGATTTCAAAATTTAACATAAGAGTAGGTTTGAGAAAAGAATTTTAAAAAATGGTATAAGAGAAATTACAGATGAACCCATGATATGGTATAAGAAGCTATAAGAGGAATTATAGATGAACCCATGATATATCTATCTATCTATCTGTCTATCTGTCACCCTCTCTATCTCTTCATCCCAAGGGGGGCATGCGATACTCAAGAGACACTACTCTTTCTATATAATTATACATGCAGTTTAGCTGGAGTTGGCAAGTTCATATGGGGGAGCACACATCCAATATGACTCACTATTAGTAAGTCACTATATATAACTGTTAATCCCTAACTTTTAATCATATCATCCTTTAGTTCATCAGTAAGTCACCACCTGTTAGTCATTAAGTCAGTTGTTTTTGGTAGTTACTGACCATTAGTTAGTCACTAAATATGTTATTTAGTCACAAACTGTTAGTCAGACACCAGATATGTTATTAAGTCACAAACTGTTATTAAGTCAAAAACTGTTAGCTAGTCAAAAACTGTTAGTTAGTAAAAAAAACTGTTAGTTAGTCAAAACCGTTAGTCACAAACTGTTATTTAGTCAAAAACTGTTAGTAAGTCAAAAACTGTTAATGAGTCAAAACTGTTAGTTAGTCAAAAACAAAAACTGTTAGTAGTCAAAAACTGTTAGTCACAAACTGTTAGTTAGTCACAAACTGTTAGCAGTCAAAAACTGTTAGTCACCAACTGTTAGTTAGTCAAAAACTGTTAGTTAGTCAAAAACTGTTAGTAAGTAACAAACTGTTATTAAGTCACAAACTGTTAGTTAGTCAAAAACTGTTAGTTAGTCACAAACTGTTAGTTAAAACTGCTAGTTAGTCAAAAAGCATAAGTCACAAACTGTTAGTCACAAACTGTTAGTTAGTCAAAAACTGTTAGTTAGTCAAAAACTGTTAGTTAGTCAAAAACTGTTAGTTAGTCGAAAACTGTTAGTTAGTCAAAAACTGTTAGTTAGTCAAAAACTGTTAGTAAAAAAATGTTAGTCACAAACTGTTAGCCACAAGCTGTTAGTTAGTCACAAACTGTTAGTTAGTCACAAACTGTTAGTTAGTCACTAACTGTAAGTTAGTCACTAACTGTTAATCAGTCACCAACTGTTAATCAGTCACCAACTGTTAGTCACCAATCACTAACTGTTAGTTGGTCACTAACTGTTAGTTGGTCACTAACTGTTAGTTGGTCACTAACTGTTAGTTGGTCACTAACTGTTAGTTGGTCACTAACTGTTGGTCAGTCACTAACTGTTAGTCAGTCACTTACTGTTAGTCAGTCACTAACTGCTAGTCATGCAAATCAGGTAGTCCTTAACTGTTAGGAAGTAACTGTTAGTAAGTTACTAACTTTTATAGCCCTTTCACACTGACGTAATGACCTTGCAAGAGTCAGCAGGCCAGTGCACTTTTAAATCCGCAGGTCAGTACGCAAATTAACTGATATTGATTTGATTGTGACTGGTAGATGACCACTGGTGTATTTACCACGTTCTGAATGGCGTATAGGCTCGTACAGGCTCGTACAATGTCGTATAGACCTCGTTTTGTGTCGTCCACAGCTCCTACAATCTCGTGCCATTGCGTGCATTTCATGTTAATTTAGCAGGGTTATTGTACAACCTCGTATAGATTAACCGCCAGCATCCGCAAGAAAAAATTAAGCATGTTCAATTTTTTTGAAAAATCTGACGTACTGTTGCTGATGACTGCTGATGGTTGCTGATTCATTACCTATCATTTCGTATGCCACCTCGTAGGGTTGCTGGTTAAATAATTGACCTATACGAGCCTGTACGAACTTGGTGTGAAAGGGGTATTAGTCCCTGACTGTTAGTCAGTTTGTCCCTAACTGTTGTTCATCAGTTAGTCACTACCAATTAGTAAGTCATTTAGTCACGTACTGTAAGTCACTGTTGTCAGTCACTTACTGTCAGTAAGCACTCACTGTTGTTGAGTCACTAACTGCTAGTTAGTCTTTAACTGCCAGTTAGTCACTAAATGTAAGTCACTAACAGTCAATTAACCACCCCAAGGATGTGCAACCAAAAAATTGGACCTATAAATAGAACAGACTGCTCTCATTACTATTCACCCCCAATGGTTACAACTCACCCCAAATTGTTTCAGGTCCTGCAACAATTGTATCTGCATCAATTGGTCAATTAATGAGTGGCAGGTGTACTTTTACATCAATGCAACAATATTAAGTATTAGTGAACATAAGATATTTTGAAATGCTCTAGCTGATATTACTAAATGGTGGGGACCAAACCGGCTGACACTTTTCCGTATGGGGCAACCAGTATAGTATGCTGGCTGCAGAGCCAATACTGTACTATAACAAATCTTGTCCTAAAGTTCAAGAAGCCAGCATAAAAAAGACTGCTTGGGGCCAAGGTGCCTGTATATTGTATAACATTCATTATCTAAAAGAAAAGCAAGCAATATTACTGTACCTTGGTGGATACGTCACCAATGACCATCTGATGACGTCTGAGAAGTTATAGCAAAATTGGTATAATTGGAAAGAATCTGCGAGTACACTTCTAACCCCTATCACTGGTCGAAATATTGCTCTCAAAACTGATGAGAGGCCTATCTCAGGTTAAGTTTAATAAAATTGTGCAAACTTTTCAAAAATATTTGAAACACATGTCTTATATTGACAAGACCTATAGTTAACCCTTTAATTCTTTCATCAGACAGGAAAAAAGTAGCATTTGGCAGTTTTTTTGTCGGGTAGAACTTTTTGTCAAAATAAGTTGAACACCTCTTGTATAGAGCACAACGAAATGGTCCAAACCTTCTTTTATAATATAGGATATGGTCAGAATGCAAGTTTCAAATTAGATATATTAGGGACCGTTCAGAATTTATGACCGGGGGGGGGGTGGGAGTTTTGCTGGAACTTCCCATCAAAAATTGATACCCCCCTTGAGTTTCATGCGGATTTTTAGTACCCCACCCCTAGGTTTCACGTGTATTTTTTCAGCACCCCCCTCCCCTCGATATAAAAAGCAATTCACACTATATACTGTTATACACAGCCACACGTACAGATTCGCGTCATTTCGCACGTAAAAAAGTCCAAATCAAATGAGTTTATGCGTGTTTTTTAACATTTTTTCTCTGTTAAAATTTCTTACCCCCCCCCTTGGAAGTGTTTTCGAAAATTAACACGTGTGAAAAGTTAGTACCCCCTCGGCCAAAACTCCCACCCCCCCGTCATAAGTTCTGAACGGTCCCTAAATTGTTAGGAAAGTTGAACCTCCCTAATTTATCACTTACCTGTATTGAGCTCTTGAGGAGGTGCACCTCGCTGCCAAAGAGGTTGTATTTGAGAAAAATCAAATCGCGAAAAATCCTGTTTAGAAATATCTAGCACCAAAAACATCATAAACATGAAGACGATGAGCATTACCATGACAACCAGCTGCCGCAACATTGGCGGGGTCTTGTTGCAGTATCTTGTTAACATCGTCATGATGGTCTCAGCTGTGGACACGGATAAGTTTTGTTTTACCGACACCATATCAACTGAACTAAACCCCCCTCGCTTGAGAGACAATAAATCAAATCAAATATGGAATGCATGGTCATGAGTGATATAGTCACACATGTTTGCTTTGCCCTTTTTAAACATACCCTGAAATCCATAACAAAACATGATATTTAGGCCAGAGATAATTGATCATTAGCTTCTCGGATCTTCTCAAGGCACTTTTTCTAGGGTAGGTCGGTAGAACAAAAAAAAAAAAAGTTGAAATCTCAATTTTTTATAATGACAATTTGATAAAAATTCTTGCTATGCTCAATTTTTTTATCCCTAGGCAGAAAATCTGTTGGGTCGGTCAATCCGAGAAGCTAAAAATTAAAAAAGTCTGGCCTTATTGGTTGCCGTACATAGATGATAGATAAGCTGAAATTCATCCGATATTCATAAAATATCAGATTAAAAATGCGTACATGCCTGTGTCCACTATTTAGAATAACATCAGATAAGTAAAAATGTAAGACAAATAATTAAATCACGACTTCAATAACTTTACATCAAGGAGGATAACAAAATTCAAAAAATATCTGGCGATGTCATGTCATTATTTTTGAAACTTTGATAAGAAATGAAAACTCACTTATATCAAATTCAACATGATGTTTATGACTTGGATGTGACAAAACAAATCAGTGCAATTTGCGAACATAACACATTTATGTATTTATTTATTGATATGAGAATGCAAAAAGCATAGATAATTTAGCAGTGGACATTATTTTAACAAAAAATCCTTACCTAAACCATGAATTTGCGTGTGATTATAAAAATCGTCAGCCTAAAGCAAAATTGGCCTGAGACAGACTTCGGCCATTTTTCCTATTTGGTGCCACAGGAAGGCCCTTATGATAATACATATGTTGAAAAAAGTTCGGACTCCTAAATTAATAACAAGCACCCCAAACCGCTATTTAATTTCCGTGCAAACGGCCGAAATCCTTTGGACTTGTTATCACTGATTCTAGCAGATATCACCAGCATTTTTGTAATTGTAAGCATTGATTTAATTATGGATGTTACCTCACGTTTCATTCTATAATTTTATGGAAATATGCTTTTTAAAATAACACAGCTAGACCACAAAACAATTTTGGCCAAAGTCATTTTGGTTGTAAAAACCAAATGAGCCTAAGTCAGTTTTTTGGCTGTTTGCCAACAATTGTCAAAAATGACTTAGGCCAATTTTTCTTTAGGCTGACGAAATGCAAAACAATGGTCAAGGATGATTGGATTTGTAAGTTGATGTGCAATTTTTAACCATCATTATCCCATGACTAGTCGCATTTCTTCCCTGATACTGATCAATTTGAAATAAACCAAACTTTTTAAGTGTTAATACTTTAAGGGACCATTGAGCGGATGGCTGGGGCAATTTCCTCCCCGCCCCCCTTGGAGCTGTGGCACTGCTAATTATATGGCATTCAAAATAGCAAATATAATTCTTGGTTTTTTTAAGAATTTCTTATCTGTATCTCCCTTTTATGCCAATACTTTCCCATATTTTGTCAGTATCTCCCCAATATTTTCTAGCCTTATAGAATATCACCCTTGGCAATTAGTCAGTTGGGTTTTCTCTGTTACTGAATTCCATAATCCTCACAGTTTATCACAGACATTTGCTTGACAAAATAGCAGCATATTTTGTTTCTCAAATTTAGATGGCTCACCCAACCCATGATACTGATTGATTTACGCAATAAAAAAATCAATCAGTTCACAGATAGGGATAGGTGGGCCACCCAGACACGAGTCATGACACCCATCTTTCAAGTCAGCTGACTGAAAACTATTGAAGAACAACAGAATTGGACTGAAATTCATTGTTCGTAAATAAAAAAGCGATTGTGAAAGTGCAAACCTTGTATACATGTCCAAAAAAGCTGTTTTTCAGAAATTGAAAGAAAACTACCACCTATCTTTTTTTATGGTAATGTTTATTAATATGTGAGTTATGTCAACTTGATCTGTAGAAAATGACACCCTGTTTTAGCATATTTTTAAGTCAGATGTCATTGACCCCTTGCTGTATACGAGGTTTTGCACTTTCACTTACATACAAGTCAGTGAAAGTGCAAAACCTTGTAACTCGACCATTTATCACATTTTAAAGCAACTTGCAGCATTGAATGAATGTACTTCCAATCTATGTGTATGTAGTAAAAATTACAATTTGACCATGACAGATTACAAAAGCTATAAGCTAATTTTAATAAGTGGCCACAATAGCAAGAATGCGGAAAATTACCATTTTTTCAGATTTTCATGATCGCTATTTTTCAAAGTCCTCCATCACCAAAATTAAAATAGGATGTACATTGTTCATTCTTTTTGTAAAGAAATTTGTCGATCCTTTTTTTCAATACATTACATCTATATCTATATCTGCATCCCTCACTAAAATTGCTTCTATCCAATCTTTTGTCACGCAGGATCTCAGCTATGCCTGGTCTCTCATGCACAATTTTTTGTCTCACCTTCCCTGTATGCCTACTCTGTGTTTTAAAAGTCTCAAAACTATTGTCAATGCCACAATTTCGATTTATCATGAAGTCAAAGTTTCCTATCTTTTAGCAATGGCCACTAAACCTCACTGGTCTGCATCATAGCAGCAGCAACAGCAGCAGCAGCCAGCCACAGGCACTGTTATACACGTTCATAAAAAAAAAACACTTTGATTAACAAAACAAAATATAGAAGTTGAATAATTAACAAAATACAATATAATAGAAGGGGGACAACAGGGATGGACAGAACATAGATGGATGATTGAACCTGCATTTATATTCACTACAGTCTGCAAGGCTCACTTGACCCAGGAGAAATACACCCAAATGACGCATGGTACCATCAAAACTACAGGTCTATGTCACATGAATGGGGGGGTGGGCTTTTCTCGAGTAAAATTTCTTTTTAAATTCACCATAAACAATTATTACACAAGTGATTTAGGAATTAGGGAGGGAATGCCTAGCTTAGATAGATAGATACAGTGGCATCCCTATGGGGGGCACAGGGGGGCACAGCCCCCCATTATTGGACCTGTGCCCCCCAGGTACCCTCCCCCCATATGAACCAACTCTGGCTAAAATATATAATTAGTATAGAGGGTGCCCCCCAGAGAATCGCATGCCCCCCCCCAGGTGCCCCCCCCCCTGCTCGAGACTCCCCAGTTACGCCACTGGATAGATGGATAGATGGATAGATCGACAGACGGATAGATAGATAGATAGATAGATAGATAGATAGATAGATAGATAGATAGATCTAGACTGGGCCGGAGGCATTCGAACCACGGAAAACCACAAAGAATTTGAAATTTTTATATGTTCAACAAAATCTCTATGAGCAGATCAACAGTTACATGAGGAACGCTTTGCGGCAACAATTGCAGGCTGGGTTAAGAGGGGCAACACCTTGAGAAAGAATATGGGCCGATTACAGGGTCGTAGGGAGGCCAGTGACTGGTCCGGAGGCATGAGAACCGCGGCAAACCACAGAGAATTTGAAATTTTTATATGTTCAACAAAATTTCTGTCAAATTCCAGGGAGGGGCCAGCTGCCGCCCCCCCCCCCCTGCAGGCTACTGCCCTGGATTACTTTGAAGACCACGAAAAAAAAAAACCTGATTACAAAGCTGAACAAAATATAAGACTATGGGAGGACAACAGGAATGGCGAGCAGATGGATGGATCATTGGGCCTTTGCATTGTGCATTTATACACTAAATATGTTAATCATGACACAAGGATTACACCCCGATGAGGCAAAGCACAATTGAAACTGCTGTCCAAAAAAGGCCCAGGTCCACGTAAAGGGGGTTGGGGGGTTCAGAAGTACTAATTTTGTTTCAATTCACAATGCACAAGTATTACAGACATAATGTTGCATATACACACTGCTCCTAATTGCTTCAATAAGCGATACATGTCATTTCATCCTCTACCCGTCTTTAGACGGGTACACTGCTAGTATATATATATATATATATATAATTCACCTCTCAATATTCCTTTGTCACGGGTTTTCTCAGTTATGGCTTACCCGATTGCCACAATATTTTACCAAAGTGTCTTGCTATGTCTGAACTGTGTTTGTATCACTTCAACTTTATCAAAACTTCCGAATATTTGCTAAAATTTCAAGTTTTCAAGGATTATGGCTGTCCTGCTGCAGTCAAAGCAGGAGCAACAGCAGCAGCCAGTCACAGTTTTTCTAGATGGACAGGTAGATTGCTGTATATGTATATAGACAGATAGATATAATAGTCTAAAAATATGTTTACAAGACGTGTTGAACATCAGGAAGAATACAGGAAACAATTGTAGGATGGGTCAAGAAGGACAACACTATGGCAAAGGAGAGGATATAATTGCTTTCAAGACCCCAAACAAAACCATGGTTACAAAGACAAGCAAAAATAGGACTATGGGAGGAATGGAGATAAATTGCATGGTTGATTGGGCCTTTGCATCATGCATTTCTATTTTTGAGATTGCTGTCCAACATAAAGAAAGTCAGTAAGATTTGCCACTGACGACAAACTAACAACCACCTTTTACTTTGAAAAGCAAGAAGAAAAAAAGAGAAAAAAAAGAAAAAAAAGAAAAAAAGGAAAAAAAAAACACCAAAAAAAACATTAATATCCTATACTGCAACATAAATGGCATCAGAGGAAAAAGAGATAGCCTTGAACAAACAGCCATCATAGAGAAGGCAGAAATACTGCTATTAACAGAAACAAAAGGAATACCTCCAAAGATGACAGGATACAAATGGTTCCACAAACAACGACAGACAGGCAAAGGGGGAGGAATTGCAATTGGAGTGGCTGAAAATATAGCTAAATACACGCATGCAATCACACCAAATGAAAACCCTGACCAGGAGATAGTATGGATATGCATTGAAATACCGCATAAAAAGAAAATATTCATAGGATGCTTTTACGGCCCTCAAGAATCGGCGAGAATAGAGACAGTGAGATCTGAATACGAACAGCTCACATCACAGCTTGACCTCCTGAACCCCAAAGGAATGGTAGTCCTCGCAGGGGACTTCAATGCAAAATTGGAAGACAGGACGGTCAACCCACCCCAGGAAATATCTAGGAATGGGATAATAATGCATGAAATGATAGAAGACACATTCATGACAGAGATAAACAACAAATCACGCACGGGAAAGTGGACGAGGGAGAACAGACACAACCCAACAGAGAAATCTATCATTGACTACATACTAATCCACAAACACCACAGTGATGCGGCCTCGGAAGTGGAAATTGACGAAAGCGGCTCAAAAAGGCTCAAAAATAAAGGAAAAGAGAGTGACCATAACACAATCACCATGAAAATTGCTATGAGCCAGGAAAAGGAAGAAAGAAAGATAAGAAAATGGGACATCAGTGAGAAAACAAGATGGGACGATGTAAACAAACACATCGAGACAACCCTAGAAAAGAATAAAGAGAAAGGATACGCAAAGATTGAGGAGGCAATCAAAACAGCACTCAAAGACAAAGTAGGAGAAAAAATAATAACAATAAGAGGCACACAGAGCTCTAGGGAAGGAAAGTGCGGAAGTAAGAGAATTATGGAAAGAAAAGAAGCTAAAAAAGAAAAACTTCGAAAAAGCAATCAGCTCGACAAAAGGAGAAAAACTAAAAGAATACTATGAAGCACAAATCAAACTGAGAAAAGCCGTGGAAGAAATGGAAAGAAAGAGAATAAAGGACACCCTGGACACAATTGCAGCAAGCAAAGATAAGAATGAGATATGGAAGGTGAGAAAAAGACTACCAGGAAAGAACAATGATGAATATGACACCATCACCGAAGACGACCGGATACTAGAAGGCGGAGATGAGGCAAAAAACTATATAGCCCAGTACTATGAAAACCTACATCAAGCAAGAGAAGAAGAAGAGGAGGGAAAAGAGTGGACAAAAACAATACTGGAAGAAAACAAAAGAACGGAACAGAAAGCAAAAATTACTAAAATAACCGACATAACAACGACAGAGATGAAAAAGGCACAAAAAAGACTGAAAAGGAGAAAAAGCTGTGGCCCAGACAGGATCCCGAATGAAGTTCTGATAACCGTCAGTAGCAAAGTCACAAATCACATCAAAAACTGCTTCAATGACATCACCAGACAACAGAACATCCCAGAAGCCTGGAGAAAAGGAAGAATTGTGAGACTATACAAGGGCAAAGGCACGAAAGGAAAATGTTCAAGTGAAAGAGGAATAACAGTGAGTAGCAATGTGGGGAAACTATATGAGAGGATAATAAACGAGAGAGCCAAGGAAAAGTTGAGGATAAGCAACATGCAAGGGGGAGGAAAGAAAGGCTCCAACACAGTAGACCATCTACTCCTACTCCATGAAATAATAAGAGAAGGCAACGAAATATATGTCGCATTCCTTGATGTCACCAAAGCGTACGACAAAGCATGGGCTGAAGGAATTATGTATGTGATGGCAAAACAAGGAGTACAAGACAACATATGGAACATAATCAAAAAACTTAATGAAAATCTCACGGCAACAGCAGAGACAAAACACGGAAATACAAGAGAAATAATTATGAAAGACAACATAAGACAGGGGGAGTACTGTCGGTAGTCATGTATGCGGTCCTAATGGATGAAATAGCAAAAGAAATCAGAAACAGACAACTAGGAATCGAAGTGGGAAATGGAGAGAAAATAGGCTGTCTACTCTGGATGGATGATGTAGCACTGATATCCAAAAACCATGAAGAACTCCAAGAAATGCTGAACATAACCAATGAAATTGGAACCAAATACAGAATTAAATTTGGTGAAGAAAAAAGTAAAATAATGAAAATGGGAAAGAAAGCCCAAAAGTCAACACATACCTTCAGTCTTGAAGATATGAACCTCGAACAATGCAGGAAATACAAATATCTAGGAATGATAATCTCAGAAAAAAGAAACATGGAAGAACACCTCAATGAAACAAGAAGGAAGACTGAAGCGGCATTCAATACAATAATGGCGATAGCCGGGAGCACTGACATGAGAAGAATTGAATGAAAACGATCTGGACTACACTCTCAGCATGTGTCACCCTAATCATAACCTATGGTATGGCAGCAACAAACCTGTCAAAAAAAGAAAAATCAGCATTAAAACTCTCAATGGATAACCTTCTAAAAAGGGTATTAATGACACCAAGATCCACCCCATGGGAACCCCTATACCTGGAGTCGGGAATGCTGGACATAGAGAGCATTATACTCGGAAACAAAATAAACTATAAAGAAAAGATACAACAAGGAAAAAATGAGACTATGAAAGCAGTCGCAGAGAACCTAAACAAAGATAGCTGGGGAGAGAAACTCCGAAAAGAAAAGGAAGAAGCAATCGAAGGACCATGGAATCCCCCAACAAAGGAAGAAGGAAGAAGAAATTATGTAAGATGTGCAATAAGGAAAAGCCTACTGGAAAAAATCATGAAATGTGGTGCGCAGAAGACAAAGACCAAGTTTTACCTAGACAACAAAGAGAAAGTGAAAGTGGGACAAAGAGCACCATATATGGACCAGTTAACAAGAAGAGAGACCAGCACTATATTCACAGCCCGGACAAGGATGCTCGACATAAAATCAAACTACAAAAACAAATACATAAACTTAAAATGTAGGATATGTGACCAAAATGAGGAAACGCAGGAACACATCCTGGAGGAATGCAACAAAATTGATCGCAGTGAAATTGGAAAAATCACAATAAGGGAAATATTCACGGAGGACGTAAAACAACTACGGAATACAGCAAAAAGGATCGAAAAAATAAAAGACATTCTAAAAAGTGCTGCTCCCTGATATAATATATATAGGGTGAGCAACCCGGATAACCCGGACAAGCACACAGAGAAAGAAAGAAAATAGGTCAGGTCCACACAAAGAGGGAGGGAGTTCAGAAGTAGCAATTTATTTCAATTCACTGTAAACAAGTATTCTTACAGACATCCTCTTCACACAATTACACAACCCCTCATTGGGTAAATACACAATAAAATGTCAATGCAATTTCTACCCGTCTTTAGACGGGTACACTTCTAGTGATATATAAATTTTCTTAACACTGAGGTGAAAAAATTAAACTTTAATAAAAACATAATATCACAATCAATAAAGGCAATTTTTGTAGTCAATGTATAATCATTATAAATCAGCATAATACAAATTTTTAACAAATTTCTATAATTTTCAATCGATTGACATAAAGTTCTTAGGATGTCAGACCTATACCTATGCCAGTGTGTGGATATTTTTCAATAAACATAGGCCTAAGCAAGTTATAATTATATATAAATACACATTTTTTAAAATTTTAGTCTTTGTTCAGTTTTGCTGTGTTTCATTTATTAGCTGGTTGTAGAGTTGATCAAATCTTGCTTTGACAAAATAGTACAGTTCATAATCATATCTCAGCCTCTTCATCAAAATATCCCTTGTGCAATTCGTGGGCATGTTGATATAAGTCGTCTCATTTCTCGATTCGACACTGTTGACCTTGATCAGTTTTCTCTCTGAAAATTAAACATAGATCTGTAATTATTATGATAATTTGTTTTTCATAGCAACGAATTCAATGGCTCTATTTCCAACAATTATTTTAATTAAAGGTAGTAAGTCTGCCGATTCTATGTAAAATTTAACTTGCTGTTATAGATCATAAATTGATAGATTTAAAGTATAGTATACATTTCCAATCAACAGAAATGCGTGTTCTATAATTGAGTTTCATTGCTTGTAAAGCCTTAAATACTGAAGGAGAGTCCTGTATTGCTTGAAATGTAAACAAAGCAGGGCTTTTTCACGGCATGAAAAACTATTTGTTTACATTTTTCAAGGAAATAAACTTCTTATATTGTCAATAGAATAGCAATTAGGTACATTTTTCAACTGGAATGTTTTAAATATGACTGAAATAAATCCACAAACAGTCTATTAAAAATGCGGACTTACTACCTTTAAATCTTTTTTTAAAATTTTTTTAAAAAATTTTTTATCAATTCTTTTTTACAAATATTGTTTTTTATTTCACAAACTTTTGTTCCATATTCTCGGGGTGGTGTTTTCCACTTTTTTTTAAATTCAAACTATTTCTTTTTAAATTCTCTATCCAGATATTTTTCCTAATAATTTTTTAGCTAATTATATTATTTGAGTATATTGTATACTAAAGTGGATAATTGGGAGACTTTTGCCTATGACAAGTATTGAAATAACAATTGTTTCTATAACCAAATTCTAAAAATATGCCTGAAATCTCTTTAGCATTTTTAGTATTTGATAGATTATTTGCAATACCTTTCAGACAGACTACAGTAGCCCTGTTCAGTTGCGAGCGTGAACGAGCGGGTTACAACATTTCCCTAGAGGTGCTGTATTTCACCTCCTCGCTTACATGCATTCTTGAGCTATCTGGCTCAGTCTTGCTGAGTTCTGCTGAGTGCGGACCTGACAGGCACCATAACTTTAATTGAGTGTTAAGCCTTAAATTACTTAAGTAGAGCCCTGCATTGCTCAAAATGTAAACAAAGCAGAGCTTTTTCAAGGCATGACAATCTGTTTGTATATATACATATGTATATGTTTATATATACATTTTTCAAGGAAATAAACTTCATACGTTGCCATTAGAGTACACTGTAAATTTTGAATTTTGAGTTAGCTTAATTGATTGAGTGAGATGGTTGCACAATTCCTTTGAGACAAGTTAGCTTGTTGTTTGCAAGTTATAACAACATAAAGATTATCATAATTCAAAACAGCAAGCTATCATGGCTCAAACAAATTGTGCAACCGTCTCACTCAATCATTTGAGCTAACTCAGAATTTCAGAATTTACAGTGTAGGAATTAGGCAATCTTTCAACTGGGATACGTTAACTATGACTGAATTCTAATCTGTACACAGTCTATTAAATGTGCGGACTTACTAACCTTAATAAGTCCTACTTACTTTGAGCGAGAAATTTGCTTTTCACTCCTCCGAAGATATCTGGATAAATGGCTTCCATCACTTGAAGGAATTGAAGGTAATTTTCTGTGTACCCAACAACTGCGAAATATTCGTGAATATTTCTTTTAGCCAAATTCAACATTTCATCTCTGAAACACAAAGCGATTTCAAATCGTTCATTGCAGGTCTGTCATATATACACTATTATAAAGCCCAAACATCTAGGACAAATCGGTTTTTTGAAATACCAAATGGTTTTTCAGATTGAAGTTTTTGTTTTCCATCAAACCTACAACATCCATGGCAATATATAGCTATGTGGTATTTCCACTGACCCAAATTGGAAAGAAATGGCAAACAAGCCAAAAAACCAATCAGAGTTTTTGCATGAGATCTATCATATATATTTGCCAGTGTTGGGCCAACTAATAAATTAATAATTGTTACGTCTATAGGTTGAATAAGTATTGAAAACGTTTTACAGCTTAGTTTTACTAAGGGTGATTGAGTGACCAAACCGTGGCCACCGTGCACCTTCTAGTTTCTGTCTCAGCTTCAGTTCACGTGTTCGTCACGTTTCCCTCCTTTCCTGTTTCTCACAGTTTGGTAGTCACGCTCCTCTAATCCACACCCTATAAATACTCAGGGCGCGAGTACTCAGCGTCACATTTTTAAACTTTGAAAGTTTGAAATTATTCGAAATGAATTTGTCTAATTTTCCTGGCAAGCGATATAGCCCAATTGGATTCAAAAGGTTTCAGTTGGCCAGTTGAGTCTTGGATACACATATTATTACAGTCAACACAGAAATTATTTGCACACTTTGACTTTTCATCATATTTCACAGAAAAATGGCAGTATGATGAAATAAACTGTCCTATGTTTTAGAGTAGTGTTAGTAGGTTAGGATCACATGCATTTCATTTTTTACCAAAATTCGTTTTCTTGGAAAATGTGAAAAAACTGAAATGGGATGACAAAAAAATATTTGCACACTTCGGCCAATTATCACATATTATGAAACTAAAGTTTTCCTGAGGAAATATTGTTGTTTATGGTATCGACATCACAATGCACGCTGGAAATTGAGAAACTTGTGGCATTGTCAGTAATAAATATCTTATTCATGCTTTTCTTAAAAATATATGCTAAAGTCAAGACATTTTATTTTGGCAGTAAGTTTTTAGCCAATAAAAGAATACATGATTAAGTCTGAGGTTTAATTTTTGGTTTATCAGGGTGAGTACACCATGACCAAGCATGATTTGGACTAAAATTATGTCCTCTGACCCCCCAGCTCCATCATGCAGGCACTTACAATGCTAAATTACTGCTGCTCTTCAGCACATTTAGAGCTATTTTTAGCCTTCTGTTGTGACATCATCAGCATTGTTGGCTCTATGACATCACTGACACAATGGTGACGTCACAAAAGCAGCAATAGAAGCAGTAGAAGAAAATGGCTTCTTGAGCTGTTTTGACAGCAATGTTATTCTAATGGGACTACCTCAAAACCAGGACTACAACATGCCAATACTTCCAAATGTTTATGAAACTGTTTGGTCAAGGTGTCAGGAACAGGATGAGACAAGTATTTTTGTCAAGAGTAAGGTATGTTTTTAATTATCAGCCAAAAACTTACTGCCAAAATAAAATGTCTTGACTTTAGTAGCATAGAATATGATACTTACCCACAAAGCTCTACTCTTTGGGATTCATTTGTCTCAAAACGAATAAGAGTGTGAGTAAAATAAGTAAGTGCGCTATCAACTTCAATCAAAATTTCGCCAGTGTTTGGGCAGAAAGACCCACAGATTGTATTGTTGTTTTGAACGCAGTCATTAAGATTCTGCAAATAAAAGAAAACAAAATGATTCTCCTTCAGGTCGAATCATAATAAATAAGAGGCAGAACTCACTTTAACTGATCTTAGTAACTTTGTAAATTACAAAAATTATGAGGTAAAAAAATGACTTAAATCAAAGGTGACAACTTTATAAAAAATGAGATATGAAATGTTTTGAATAAAATTTCGCTCCACATTTTCAGGTAAAATCTGTCATCAACATAAATTTTTTTGTGGTGTGGTAATATGATTTTTGCTTTATGCATGGAAGGTGAAGACAAGGCAAGGTGGGATGATGGGCAGCATGGTCCATTGCCTATGGTGTCACACTAGGTGGCGCAAAATTGACAATTACTGGTCTTTGAGGTGCTTTGCTGCATGCATCAGAGCAAACTGATTGTAATTGGTTTATTTCCTACAGGGAAAAAACTCACCAAGTCCTTGGGAATGTTCTGTGGCTGATAGGCTTGAACGAAGTTGTACCAGGATACAAATCTGCTGTAAGGCTCTCTCAACATATTGATGTAGACTGGATTCACCAGACCATCTCTGCAAGTCAAAGAGGCAAGGTACAATGTACTTCTGAGCTAATTCTGTGGCAATACCCGGTTCAGTAACGGACCACCCTCACTTCCAAAATACCGGTCAGGAGATTGCCCATACAGTTATGGACCAGTACACTGTACAGTGAAAATTGGTAAAAACGGAAAAAAGTTCTTCATTTTTCACAGCTTTGTTTTCTGAACTTTTCTGATGACTTGCAATAATTTAACATAAATCGGAAACAAGTAGGGATTGGTATACCGGACCACCTCCCACTGGACCTGGCAGTTCTTGAACGGAGGCGGCGGTCTGGTCCGGTCTGCAAGACTGCTACAGTAGATATCATATGTTACATCATGTAATTTTTAGATAATTTTAAAATCAATTTAATTCCTTGATGATACTTATTTTGGCATCTTAGCCGACAATTGGGAAAATTAACAATAGACATCAAAGTAAGTTTGATGCGATCAATAATCATAATAATTGAGCCACTGAATACCACACTAAAAAGAAGGCTTGAGGAAACAGACAAAACAAATGTTAGCTGGTGTCCTTCCGACATTGTGTGCATATCAGACAAGATCTGTCTGCAAATCAGCCGAGCAAACTGTCAATTCTGATCATCTTTGTGATTTGATCAACAATTTTCAAAAATACACAGAGCTTTTCTCTGAGTTTAAACAAAATTTTAGATGGCCACCAGCTATTGTTCCTTTTGTCAGTTTCACTCAAAACTTTTTTCAGTGCGAGTAGGTACCTTGTGAAATTGACTACAGGAGAATGAATTATAAGCATGGAAGGTGTTTCTGTTTGGAAGTACTTGGTGGTCATTTCATGCTGAAAAAAGAAAAATAGGTGAAGTAAGCATTAGATTTCTAGGAGGGGAGTTGGAGCGTTTTGCTTTTTTTCATCATGGTATTGTTTGGTTTGGTATCAAATATTTTAGCATGTCGTGTGCCTCCAATATCTAACAAATGCCCCCTAAATCAGTAGGTGGCACCCTCAGCCTTCACACACTGTGGGTCAGGTTTGATCCAGTGTGGAAATAAAATGGCAGACCTTAGATGAAATAACAAGGATAACAAAGTTTTCTGATATACAGAGGGTTTCTAGAGTATATCATATTGAGGGATCATTTAGAATTTATTACTTTTGTCGAGGCCGTAGGAGAGGGGTGGGACTTTTGCTTGAGGGGTGACTAATTAGTCACACATGTATAAAGGCGGGTACTCATATTTCACAACATGTTTAAAGGGGTAGGAAATTTTAAGAAAAAGGCAAACTTCACTGAGAGGGGTACTAAACATCTGCACAGAAAGTCCCCACCCTCCCCTGCGCTAGTCATTAATTCTGAATGGTCCCTAAAACGGGTCTACTACAATAAACTCTTTTTCATAAGGTGTTCCAAAATAGAATTTCTTACTGCATTATCAATGTACGAGTAATTTGCTCCTTTCAAAGTTGCATAAGGATCCTTGAAGACGGTCAAGTTGGATAATTGTTTAAACAATTCAGAAGTGCTTGTACTCCCACACTTGCTGACTTTGTTGTAGAAAAAATGTTTCCTTCCTCTGAAAGACAGCGCTTGTCTTTTGATTTCGTCTGGTGAAAAGTCTGAAAGCATGTATACAACAGGATACATTCTTGTTTAAAAACTTTTATTTCTTTATTTTTTTATTAAGACAATGGAAATGTCACACATGACACATTTGTCTAAAAAAATAATAATAATAATACAAATGGAAATACCTTGGAATAAGTTAAATACACAGTTTACAGTATCAAATGATATTTACAGTTCTAGCCAATTAAACAAATGTTAATTCTAAGACATGAGATATCAGTAAATATTTACATGAAATGAAAAATGACAGACCATCATTAAACATCTATACTCACAAGAAATTTACCTATAACTTTTAATAATTCGGGTTCTCACGATGTCATAATGGCTAGAAATTTACAAAATTATTGAGTTGATCAAAGTTGTATATTACATTATATGATATAGTAATAAGATTTCCCCCGAGTATCTTGCCTCTAAATAGCCCACACCGGTGCTGATGGGGCGTAAAACACAAACTCACTCACTCCCTACAGGTGCAATCTATGACTAGAACATTACAATAAACAATTTATTTTTATTTTTCAACTTTATCTAAATCACATTTATTACAAATTCTGTTTTCTACAGGTAACTTTTGGGTTTCATGTTTTCTGGTTTCAATTCGAAGGTTGTGAGAGCTAGTGCGAAAGCTCACAATTTTAGTGTATAATCCTGTTAATACTATGTAGGTTAGTAAGTAAGTTCTATTCTGAAATCAGTCTTCATTAATTTATAAATTCTAAGTTTTGGTTGCTTAGTAGAATCATTTATTTCTGAGAAAAAATCATTTTGATACTTTTGGTATAGTTTCTCTTTAAACATCAATAAAAATTATGTCACAATCATTATATCCCGCAATTGTGAGTGAACACCATGAAAAAACCATTTAGTTCACACCATTGAGTTCATTCTATACTAGTGAACTCAATGAAACAAATTATCTGACGTTGTTATGCAAATAATGGGCAGCGATTGTTTATGTCATGAAGCCACAACGGGCAGCTGGTGACGTCACAACAAACTGCTGCTCCTAACTTGTATTGGGAGAATATAACTATAACGGGACTTGTGAGGGCAATATGGGATTTTGACAGCCCAAGAGCAGGGCCATTTCAGCCCGAAAGTTCATTGTCGGCCCTGAGCGAAGCGAGGGCCGACAAGACTTGAGGGCTGAAATGGCCCTGCTCGAGGGCTGTCAAAATCCCATATTGCCCGAAACTAAGTCTCGTTATTACTATTATTGCCACACTTCAGAAAGTTATAGGCCTACCTTATTCCGATAATATGAAAATGCCGCAGCATAGAAGATGGGACGTGTAAATACTTGTTTGGTTAACAATATAGGTAAATGCCAAAGCTCCTTGTTTTTTTTGGTAAATTTTTTTTTTGAATGTTTTTTTTTTTGGAAATTTTTTTTTTTTCGAAAAAAAAAATTTTTCCAATTTTTTTTTTGGGACTTTTTTTGGGGGAAATTTTTTTTTTTTGCGAAATTTTTTTTTCGAATTTTTTTTTTTTTTCAGAAAATTTTTTTTCCCTCGCAGGAGGGCCGACAATAATCATATCAGCCCTGGCCGAGGGCCGTTATTGGAGATATTTCATTGTCGGCCCTGATAGAGGGCCTTTATTCATTGTTGGCCCTGCAAGAGGGCCGACAATGATTTTAATGGCCCTGGTGGGGGCCATTATGGGAGATTGTCACACGGCAAAACGGTGACAATCTCTTACTTGTCGGCCCTGGTATGTGGCAATAATTTGAAGTTATCAGACTAAAATTTAGTAAAAAACACTGATGAAGTCATTGCGGGATATAAATAAAACCCCATGACAGTGTAGTTCACAGCTATGAACGTCATTCGTGTCAGGTCTGCCTTCTGAATAACACTCGTCCTTCGGACTCATGTTAATTCAGAGCAGACCTAACACTCATGATGTTCATAGCTGTGAGCTACACTGTCATGGGGTTTTATTATAATATCATATCATGGTCTGTACTCTATTTAAATGTCGTTTAAATCTCAAATGATTCAATCATTCTAGAGTATGATTCAATCATTCTAGAGTATGATTCAATCATTCTAGAGTATGATTCAATCATTCTAGAGTATGATTCAATCATTCTAGAGTAATACAAACAATTGATGTTGCTTCGAGGTGGATATCTCTCCTCTCTGTGTTGGGCGAATGGTGGGAGAATCGATTCTGAAGAGAATGAAAAGAAATTAATATTTTTGATAACATTAATAATGATATAGTACGATTTCTTATATAGCACCCAGTGATGGAAATGGAAAATTTTTCATCGGGGGAACTCGTGGCTGGTGTGGCAGCAGCACGGCATTCAAAACTTTTCAAAGGAGGAAAAATTCAGAAACCAAACTAAATTTTTGCTAATGAATTAGTAATAATACATTGAAGAACACAAAATTAACAACAATAAATTTATATTTACCACTGATGATTGGGGGAGCTGTAGCAGGTCATAGCTCCCCCTGTTTTTTTATCAAGGGAGCTCAGCTCCCCTGAGCTCCCCCCCCCCCATTTCCATCACTGATAGCGCCCATTCCAGATAAATATACTCATCGGTGCTCACTGTACTGAATGGCAATCATGCATATGATTAATAACAATCATTTTAGTGATAACCTCTGGACATGGCCGGATCGAGGTTTGAACCAGCATTCACTGAGCACAAAGCAAACATGCCAACAATTATGCTACAGAGCTATGTTTACAATATACTAGAAAAGCCCACTGGGTCACACACTGTTGAGATCTAAATTCACATGTTTATCTAAGTAAAATTATCAAGTGATAATCTGGTGAAAGACGGACATCACAATGTTTATCCAATGAAAATGTGGGGTAATTGTCATTTTCATCAATTTTACCCCCTTGTCCTTGTTAATCATGTGATCTTCATGTGCATTGTCAGCTGGGTGACTTGATGTGCAGTGACCTGAGTTGACTACTTAATTGAGTCTACTTTAATATAATTTAGCCAACATATTTTACTTGGCTTAAAGCCCTTTCACACTAACGTAACGGCAAGCAAGGAACTGCAGATTTGTGCACTGTTAAATCCGCCACATTTAGTATGCAAATGAACTGGAATTGGACTGCTGATGACTGGTAGATGATTACTGGTTTCCAAAAAATCTGACATACAGTTGCTGATGACTGTTGATGGTTGCTGATTCATTACATATCATTTCGTATGCCTTCTCGGAGGCTGGTTGGTTGAATAATTGTCTCATACAATCTTGTACGAAGTTGGTGTGAAAGGGGTATTAGGCTCTCTGAATTTGGCTGACTCAGCTTGGGTAACTTGATCAAATAATGAACATATCAAAAATGGGAAATAAATGTCTGATGATATTCATTGCTGTTGTGTCCAATTTATAAAAAAAAATACTGAAGCGAACTCTCTTAATAAAATGTGAGGTTTGGTCCAGACTCCTCCAATATTGGTGATTTTAGTATCGTTGGAATTTTCTCTTCAAGGCAAATCCAATGATACCAAATATAATGGGGTAGGCCTATTAATTAAGTGTGGGGGGAGGGTTGGTCTAGTGGTAGCGTGCTGGGCTGCCAATCGATGGGTCCAGGGTTCGAATCCAGCTCTTGCCGGGGCACCTGGGCCTATGTTGGACGGCTGTTTCAATCATCCTTCACCTCATTGCCGTGTCCTCCCCCTGTCCTAATTAGCCTACCAAGTGCATAAATACAGGACGTAAAGCCCCAATCATCCATCCATCCATCTATTAATTAAGTGGCGACTTTTGGGTCTACCGTAGTAAGAGAAGACATCTTTAGTCAGGGGAGGGTTTGCTGCTGTGGACATGTATTATCACTTTCAATGACGTCACGACATACATGTGACGTCACGCCAAGTGCTCTTTATCGTCATGCCCTATTAAGGTTGCTAGGCAACTCAACGTAGCATAACAGAGCCTCATGATGGCGGACGGTTACCTGGTTACGACGCATGCGCATAACAGACTGTCAACATGACGCTCAAGGCTGGATTTTCAAAACTGCTGCAGCACATGAAAAGATGGAAATAACAAATTTAGGGTCCGTTGAACTACCAAAAGTGCCTCTGGTGCCTCTTTGGGACAATGTAAGTACCCTGTGCGAATTTGGCAGTCGTAGGCCACCCAGATTCCTCAATCCTAAAGGTGAAAGATATGTGGCTCAAGAACATGAACTTTATTAAGATAGATTATACAAATATTTGATGGTGAGGAGTCCAATATAGAGTATAATTGGACAAAGAAAAGCTATATTGGATGAGGCGCTTGCACCGAGTCCAATATCGTTTTTCTGAGTCCAATTATACTCTATATTGGACGACTTACCATCTAATATTTGTTATATTCTCCATAAATGAACCCACTTTTAAAGCAACAGGTTTAAACACTTTGACTGTGCTGGAAAGCCAGTTTGTGTTTCTTTTTGTTTTACTGCAGAATTCTCTTCAAAATGTATCTCGTCCTATTTCAGCAATGGGTAGCCACAAAAATATATAATTCACATATTCTGATTCTGTATTCTATAACCAAGAAGCTTCTTTATATTTGATATTTTTTATTTTAATTTTATAGCACAATGTTTTTTCTTGAAACATTGGCATTTACACAAAAACTGGGTGAAAAAATGCATTTTTTGTCACTCAATGTCGTACCATGGTCCCATAACCTATGTAAGCAATGTTACATTTGCTTTACGCAACTTTTGACATCTTTTGTGTTTTTCTGTGTCTTCCCATTGGCGTGCAATTAATTTTTTTACTAAAATTGAAAAACACAATTTTTTTTCTTGCTGTTGCTGCAGCAAGGCACAGCAGAAGGTGTTTCCTCTCAGGTCTTCCCTCACAGACCTATAACATGGCAATAAAACTCCTCACTGCACAATATAACTTCTTACTGTCCAATATAACTTTTCACTGTCTAATATAACTTTTTCTCTAACTCATACAGCGAGGATATTATATAAGAATACTCGCTTGTGATTGGCTGACAAAATCCGAGTGGAGAATATATATATATATTTATGTAGTAGCGGATCCAGAGGGCCCCCCCCCCTACTTGGGCCTACAGATTTTAATGTAAAAAATTGAATCGCAGTAGTTTTAGTACATTTCCATTTGCAAACCCCCCCTACCTCATCCCACATTTTCTGGATCTGCTGCTCCTGTAATGTTCCCGTGACATATATTTTACTAATACATAATTTATATGTATCTAGGCCGAAATATACATAATGAATTTCAATTACCTTTCACAAGCATCAGAAACATGAAGACAATGACGGTTGCCAAGAGAGCCAGCTTCTGTAACTTTGGTAGTATCTTACAATCATTTTTTGACATCTTTCATCCGGAGTAAACTTTCAACTTCCTTCTGCGGCAACCGATTGCATTTTAACTTCTTGACAGGCAAACAATTAAAAATCTGTAAAATATATCAGAAGATTTTTTTTTAATTGTATAATCAGATTGACCAATCAAGAAGGGGGAAATATGAAAAGTATGTTACAGTCCTCGTTATATTTACGTAGAATCTTAAGTTCTGTTCTTTGTTGTTGAAGGGTGATGTGAGAGATGACTATTCTCTAGCATTGCAAATTATGTAAATTGACGGCAAGCTGTGATGTCATTTTAGACTGGGTCAGGTTCCCCAGCTTCTAGCCAATGTGAATCCACCAAAACTGAGCGTCACAGCTTCAACACAGAGTCAGAGTTCAAAGTTATGAAGTTGTAAGTTTGTAGATTAATCGAACAACTCTGTGAGGATTACAAACGTTGTCTACACTGCTCAAAAAAGTTAAGGCCATTTTTCTGAACCTGGGAAATGTGTAATTAAATGACTTAAACATGCTTCTATTGTCTGTTCATTTCACTAACCAATTCAGTTGTCAAAGCAATATTGGTCAACAATTGCCTTGTCAGGAGCAATTGTCCTGCACGACCCCAAAAAACAAAGGGATTTTTGTTGATTTGCTGATCTGAAAAAAAAAAGATTATCAAACAGAGGATTAAAAAATTGTTCATTGGTCTGGTTTGTCTGACAACTGCAGGCCAAGATAAAGTGTTCCACTTAGTATTTGTTTCAAATTGATATTGTCAGGGATGGGAAACTCCCCAAGAAAGGTATTGAAGTGAGAAGGGGGACTAAAGGGTTGGTGTGTCACCAAATGTGGTCTCTTGGCTCTGGCAGAGGTACAGGTGCACCATATTTTTATGACAGAAGACCTGGAAAGGGCAGACATTGGTCCATTACGCAGCAACAGGATCATTATCACCAGCATTGGCGTCATCATGCGACTGAAAAATGACTGTGATGATGCATCAAATTTCGTAATCTTGGACCGAAAAGTTAGTAACCAACAGCAGAAAGATGCAGAAAGTGTGTTCTTGGTCCTTGGTCCTCCAATTGCCCAACAATGCCATGCATCAATACACTCTAAACAATTTCAGACAAAATTGGTTTTCTAGATTCAAAATGGTTTTTTGAAAAACCAAAATTCAATGCAAAAAACCAACATGAATTTTTTTTTTTAATGCATGTTGGTTTTGCATTGAAATTTGGTTTTTCAAAAAACCATTTTGAATCTAAAAAACCAATTTTGTCTGAAATTGTATTGATGCATGGCATTGTTGGGCAATTTGAATCTAAAACACCAATTTTGTCCCGACATTTTTTTAGAGTGTATTTTAGTTCAGCAGGGAGCCCCTGTTTTAGCAGTTGTATCAGCAGTGACCTCTATTGTCTGCAGGTTCAAGCAGGTGTCATTTTTGACAGTTGGGAATCATGTCTGTGTCAGAAGAAACCCATGGTGATGATTTTGTGAGTGTAACATTTTCAAACATGAAGATTTTTGGGAGCTTTCCTGATGGTCAGAGATGCCTTGTCAGTGGAGGGGTACAGCAACAGGGAGTGTACAGAGTGCATACAGGACAAATGAATAGCATAATGTGCAGCAATGGGCTTTTGGAAATCACATTGAAGCCTAATGATGGATAAATGGAAGGAAAATTTCTGCTCATGCATGAAAATGCACATCTGCAACTTGCTTGGGTGACCACGGCTCATCTTAAATTGGAAGGTATCGCAGTGATGGTCGGTCCAGAAAGGTCATCAGCCCTCAATTCCATAGAACATGTGTAGGACATCCTTTACAGTGTGTTTCCTGACAGCCACGGCCTCCATGGACCATATGGGAACATGAAAAAAAAAACATTTGAGAGTTGCCCAGGATCCCCCAATTGACCAATCGCAGGTTCATCAAAAGCATTGCAATCTCATTCAAAAAGTGTATTCATGCTCATCTTGGCCTAACACAGTATTGGGAAACATTTGGCTGCAACAGAGTGTGAATTTAACAAAATTTCGGATTTGGTCATAGCGTGTTTTCACATCAGTTTTGAGGGTCACTAAAGTTTCAGTGTCCCCATTCAGACAATATTCATTGAATCCATTCACCTGTGGTCTGATGAACCCTTCAAAATGATAAAGAAGATTAACTTTGCATTGAAATTCATTTGCATCTTTCCAATTTCCTAAAATTTTACTTGAAATAGCTGTTCCTTTATTTTTTAGCAGTGTAGTATGAATGAATTGAACTTATGAATAAATGAATTTTTTACAATTAATTATACGCAATTGAATTTAATATATTGTTTTTATAATAGGGGATGTACATACAATGGTACTATCTTTGTGGAATTGCTTCATCCATTTGAATTAGCTAGCCCCAGCTTGGGTAGGTTAACACATGTATATTATGTAATAATTATCTTGTTAATAAAAGTTAATTTAATGCATTTTGTTATTTATATATTATAGTATCAGTTATGGCGTTGAAATACTTAACAGGTTTTTAAGTCTTTCAGGGCTTTTCGTTTATCACATGTTCTGCATATTCTGGGCGAATTGTTTTATTTTCCCCGCCTAGAACACCCTCAATGCCTCTTTTGAGAAAATACAGAATTTTAAATATTTATGACATCTATGTCTTGAAAGTTTCATTATTTATGTACTGATTTCAGATAGGGGAAGCTGCAGATTCTTTTAATTCTATGTTCCTCTCCAATTCCCAATATCATGATTATGAAACTAGACATCAATTCAAATTACATATATACCCTCTTTTAGAACCAGTTTTTGTCAAAGGATAGTCAGATATAAAGGTGCCATTATATGGAATTACATTGTTACTCAGCCTGCAGGGCGGAGTATTGTGAGGGTGCTCAGTTTCTGGGATCTCTGCTTGTGGGTTTGTGTGTTTGTTAATCGACTCCTGCCAAGAATACTCAATGGATTTACATTTCCTTTGGCACGACCTGTTCATTTGTACTGCTCAATACCTGATTAAATTTTGGTGAATATATGAGCTTTTTTGACACTGCAGTAAAAGAAAGTTAAAATTAGGCCTCTACCGTGCTGCATACACTGCTCAACAGACTGTAGAAATGTACACTCACTCGGGCTGCTAGTTCATTTTACTTTATCATACTTTGCAGGAAAAAAAGACAAATACTCCTTGAACGAACAGACAGACAGACAGCTAGATAGATAGATAGATAGATAGATAGATAGATAGATAGATAGATAGATAGATATATAGATATATAGATATATAGATAGATTGATAGATTGACAGATTTATTGATAGCCATTCTATTTTAAATTGCTACAATGGGCCCATTTAACAGCAGTTTCTCTGATATGGTCACCCTTTAAAAAATATTTTTTCTAAATTACAAAAACTGATTCATGTTCTATATTGATTGATTGATTGATTGCCATATCCATTAAATACCAAGCTCCAATGGGCGCATTGAAAAAATTGTTTCTCTAGTATGGTCACCCTTTTAACATATATATATTCTAACACATTTCAAGAATTAGAAAGTTGTGGTCAGTCTCAGTCTTCCTTTGAAGGCAGGCTGAGGTATGCGATCTCCGAGCGCTCATCTAGTTGATCATATACCTACATGTTCTCATTTATCAATATTTACAGTAAAGAACCATATAAAATTATACTTATGGAATAAATGAAGATTTGGGCTTCAGCCTGTCTTAGAGCCAGTCGTTATACCTTCTTATCACATATTGTTGTTTCGTTGTTTTTTTATGTCATTTTTATTATTATAATTATTTTTGTTCTTCTTATGATTGTATTTCATTTCTTATAGCTGTTTTTTTGTGACATTTTTTAAGCAATAAAATAAACTTGAACTTGAACTTGATAAATTGTTTTTACAAACATCTGTCTTTCGAGTCCTACAAACTCTACCAACATCAACAATAAATTTTCATATGATATTTTTAGTTTATCCTACAACAAACGTGAGCTCAGAGTACTCCACACCCAGGAGATATAATTTCAAAAATATTTCGTGATATCTTGAAAATAAAAAATGGTTAAGGTTTTGTGGGTGCATGTTAACATGCGATCTATAAATATTGTTATTACATTACCACTATGCTAGAGCGATGCTGATTGGCCAAAATCAGTCACATGACGACATCATAAAAACTCTTATTGCATAGTTCGAGTGCAATGTGAGATTTTTTCAAAAAAATTCCTTTTACAGTCTTTTTTTTTTTCAATTTTTTTTCATATTGCATGGTTAGAGTGCAATATGTGACCTGCTCCACCAAAATGAGTTCAAAGAAGGCAATCGGTATTTCCCAGAAATCAGCACAATGTGTCTAAAGGTCACATTTTATAAGATGTTATTTTCTTTGAATATTTAAGACCATGTCAAGCATTGCTTTTAAATGATCTAAATTGAGTGTTCTTCTTTTTTCCGTAGTTCTTTTATTGTAATGGCGGGAAATTCAAAGGCCATTTTCTCATAGTTTGATGTTTCGTATCATCAATGTTTGAAGTGCCATATCTTTGGATTGAATGGAGATATCAAAATATATGAAACATCATTTTAAAGCCCAATTCCTGTAGAATAAAGTAATTTTCATAGCTCAATATGTAGGTGGTCGACTTAGAACTTATTTTGGTGGAGCAGGTCACATACGAGTTGTTTTTTTTTTTAACTGTTTCCAATTTTTTTTTGACTAGGCCTAAAAATAAATTTTTTTAAAGTTCACTTTTTTTTACGAAATTTTTTTCAGAATGGAACATTATATTGGAGGCATAGTGGTCATGTAATAAGACAAACACTGCACTTATTATCATGCAAAATGAAAATTTAGTTACACTCGTAAATTCATATTGAACTCGGGCTGCACCCTTGTTCAATACAAATTTCCTTGCGCAAATAAATTTTCATATTGCACTCATATCATGCTGTATTTATATACTACTGTCTATCGAGGATGTATGTAAAACAAAAATACCTTAAAATGATCTTGTTCGTTTGATGGATGCAATATGCTTCAAACATATTGATCATATTCAAATTATTTTCCAGTAAATAGCGGAGCCATGATAATAATATTACCTGTTGTGACAATTACCACACTATTTTAGTAGTTTGAATATGTTTCATGACAATAATATAATGGCATACATGAAGTTTTTTGAAAATTTGGGGACAAAATTGGCTATAAAAACAATATCCAATCAAAAATCACCCTCTTCAATTGAAATGGCCGTACCCTTCCATCAGTTATGACTTATAATATCATATAAAATTGATTGTAAGCAAAACCAGAACATTTTTTGCAATTTCATGCGACATCATTACTCAAAATCAGGATTTTATCTGAAAAAAGGGCCAAAAATCATGCTTCTTTCATCTTTTGCTGAGTTAATACTCACTTCAGTGGCACTTATTTGGTATGAATTTGAAGCCAACATTCAGACCCATAACATAGGACAGTTGAAATCATTTTAAAGGAACACACATGTTTCGGAGGCAAATTTAATTACGTTTTTGAAAAAATATTGCTGACAAATTATCAAAAATAGTGTATTTCTCACAATATATTTAGTGTATTGGAATGAAAACTGCCCTGAAGACTCTACACTATTTGCCCTATGTCATCATGTAAAGAAATTTGATTTACTTTGATGATAAATTGACATTTAGTTTAGTTTTCTTTTGTAAACATAGAAAAAAAAACTTTTAAATATTCTGTATTATTCTGCGCTCATCAGTTATTTTCACTGGTTGGAACTCTATGGTAAATATATTTTCTGGAACTTGGATATATTCTCAACAAAACTGCATGGTCATTTGACAAAAAAATACATTATAAAATGTTGATGGTCATGTCACACTTTGGCTTCATTATTTTTGAGATAGGCCCTAACACACTGCTCAACAAAGTTAAAGGAACAGGTAAGGTCTTTCCAGGGGCGGATCCAGAAAATGTCAGACAGAGACTTTACAAATGAAAATTAAAATTATCCTTCTAAATTATTATAGTTGGTGGGTTAGGTCAACAAAATAGGTGGTTGACTTCACTTTCTGATGCAAAGGTCCCCTTCGGCACAGATGTACCTTGGGGTCATAGGAAAAGATTTATCCAAAGACACAAGTGAGATCACCCCCTGGATTGGAAATACAGCCATTTTTCAAAATGGCCGCCGCAAGTGCAAGAAGTCCAATATCTCTGCTTCTATTTCAGCTAGAGAGACAAAATTAGGGTCAAACTATATGTTTTTGGTGTCAAAGAATCCATTGAAATAGTTCCTGAGCATAAAAAAACAATATTTGTGACCAGCTCCACCAAAATGGGTTCAAAGTCGGTCCCCTTTCATATTTAGGTATGAAAATGACTTTATTCTACTTGAATTGAGCTTTAAAATGATGTTTAGTATGTTTTGATATCTATATCAATCCATAGATATGGCACCTCAAACATCGATGATACAAAACATCGAACTATGAGAAAATGGCATTTGAATTTCCCCCCATTACAATAAAAGAACTAAATAAATCGAGAGGGACACTCAATTTAGACAATTTAAAATCAATTTTTTGTTAAATGGTCTTAATTATTCACAGAAAATTACTTTTGCTAAAACGTGGAACCAACAGCTAAAAAACATCAAAATGTGACCTTTTGACACATTTTACTCATTTCTGAGAAATATATAAAGCCTACTTTGAACTCATTTTGGTGGAGCAGGTCACATTTACACATTTCATTGTAGCACCTGCTTTAAAAATGGCCACCAAGCAAGGTTGACGGCACCAGGGCCACTGTTAGTGAACATTTTGTGTTACTTTGATACCATTAGATTGCATAATCTGCAAACATTGTTGGAAAATCAATCTCTACTCAAAATCAACACACTCTAACACAATTGAAAAGAAGATATGCCCAACATCAGCACTATTGAAAAATATTTATGTGGTCTTCAAAGCCTCGATCGATCGCATTTTAGCATGCATATACATTTCATGATAATTTTTCCAAATCATAATCTACATTGAGGATATTTACTTTCTTGATATCAGCAGAATGAAACAGCTTTTATATAGACAGCATCAAGCTGTGTTCTATTTACCTGTATTTTCAGTTATCTCTGATCTTACATTGTGTCAATTTACTAATTTTTTCATCATCGCCAAGCTTTCATTTTAATAGTCCAGTAATTCAAGCATCGTATCTATGCTCACTGAGTGAAAAATAATATATCGATGGTGAAAGTGCAAAACCTCGTAAGTCAAAAAAAGCTGTTTTTCAGAAATTGGAAAAAACTATCACAGATAATTTTTTATGGTAATGTTCGTTTATATGCGAGTTAGGCTCTACGTGATTTATAGAAAGTGAGACCCTGTTTTAGCATAATTTTTTGTCATAGGTCATTGACCCCTGCATTGATGCTACCATCAGATATGAATGAAAATGTCGAGTTACAAGGTTTTGCACTTTCACTTTTTGTAAGTTAGTGAAAGTGCAAAACCTCGTAACTCGATCATTTATCACATTTCTAAGCAACTTGCATCATTGAATGTACTTCCAATCTATAGCTATACAGTAAAAATTATGATTTGACCACAATAAATAACAACTGCTAATTTTAATTAGTGGCTACAATAGCAAGAATGAGGAAAATAGCAATTTTTCAAATTTTCATGCACAATTTTTTTCAATAGCCTACATCACTAAAACAAATATAGGGAGGTATAGATTTTTTAATAGGGAAATTTCCTGAGAGCCATAAAAAAGTGCCGCAATCATTGTTTTTCAAAAAAAGTTTAAATATCCGAAAATATGAGCTTCTAAGTTCTGATTTGAGTTACGAGGTTTTGCACTTTCACTTTTTGGAACAAATCGACTTACAAGGTTTGGTGAAATCATTCTGTTACCAGTGTGTTACAGCTTCAAAAAACAGCAAACTGGCAAGGTGACCAATTGACAACATGTATTGGATATTAAAATAGTCATTCCACCAAAAATCTAAAAATAGCAAAATTTTGACATACGAGGTTTTGCACTTTCACCATCGATATGTCAAATTAATTTCGCTGTACCTTTAAGATAATAGTGTTATTTAAGGCTGTTGTCCAGTCACTTCTGTAGGGTCAATCACGAGATACACTTCACAGCATCTTCTCATATGCTAAGCTAGCAAAGTCACCTAGAGAGCATCCCACCAAGCCCAGACTCAGGAGTTTCCACTGCAGGTGCGAAAATATGTTTTGGGCAAAAAATATTGGTCAGGTGTTTGTGGATGATTCAAGAAATTTATTGTTTGGTGCAGAACATTCATGGTATGCCATGCCATAGTTAGACATTTCAGACACTCAGTGAACGGAGGTACAATAATAGCATGTATGACTTGGCTGAGGGATATGAATTATGCTAAGAAATATTAGCAAATTATCCTGCCCAGTGCCCAGGATATCCAGTTACCACTGTTATGTCTTTGTTTTCTACTCTTTCTAGCCAGTCAGAGCCATTTTGATGACCAATGTTACTAGGCATAAAGCTTGTAGGGATGGTACATAGCCTTTTAGAGATGTCACAAACTTTTAACTTGCCATTATTCCCACTACAACTGTATCAAGTATGTTTTACTTCTAGCGGTTTGGATACTTGTACAGAAGAGCTGGTTGATTCAATGCCTATTGCATGTGTACACATAGCTGTAGAGAATAAGGGGTTGTGATGAATATTGTTGTATTGTCTATGATAAAGACTCCGTGAGCTGCTTGAGGTGGTACCATAACTCCAAATTTTTCTGAGGGACTGATCATTAAATCAGCCACATCTATGTCTTCAATCTGTCATATATAGGTCTACATAACATACACAGCCCTTGTCTATAGATGGTTTTTACGACTAATGCACTTCTAGATTGAAGATACAGCTTCATTGTCTCCTTTTTGGTATGGAATACTGCTATGATGGTTGAATCTGCATTAAGGTTTTGTTGAAATTTGAATAATCTGTTGACTAGAGGAGACTGATCAATACCTAACCCTTTTACAGTTGGGGAGATTATAGTCACGTGAGGACTATTGCAATTCTAGTTAAGTCCTGGTCCTGACAGGATGATTGAGTTTGTGGGGTTGATCAGGCTGGTGTCAGAAAAAAAGTCTGACCTCTGTGCAGTTATCCTCATTTATCCTCATCCCCCACCAGCATATCAGTAGCTGGACTGACTCTACCCTATTTCATTGAGTCATCGCCTCTCATGACAGTACACTTGTTTTCTCTGGAACTAATGGGTTATTTTCCTGGTTATGAAATGGAGTGGGCTGGCGAAATTAGTTGAGACCCTGATAAGACTACATGCCAACTTAGGCAGTGTCAAGTGCTACAATGTCACTGCTACATGTATCTTTAAGAGTCATTGTCAGAGAAAACTGCAGATATTGAGAAAAAAGTGGCACGGGGTGGTCGACCAAATTCCGCGATACTTGGCTCATTTTACCCCCATAGGTAACTAAATTCCATGGTACGGTCATTTTCTTAATATACCGCCTGGTTGCCATGGCAACCCAGATTGACGATTTGGACCGATTCTGGCCGATTTGCACTTTTCAGCTTTGAATTTGAGGTAATGTTTGAAAATTCCCAGCAGCCAAGCTATAAAACATAGAAGTTTGACCTTTTGGGTAAATTACATTTAGGAGTTGTACTTTACATATAGCTTTTCATTTCTGCTATATCTGTTGTGAGTTTCATTTTATTCCACTTTGAAATATGCCAAAATCCCGTTTTTTTAGTTTTGTGACAAAAAACGAAAATAACTCACCTTTGATTCAATATTACTAGCTTGAGCATCCCTCTCATAAAAAAGTGGATATACTGGTGAATAGTGTTACTTTAGTACATCAAATAGCAAAAATAAAATCGTGGTGCAATTCATAAACTAAGGTGTGAGATGTGAATAAGTAAGCCTTGTTTTCATGAAATGCAAAAATACCATATCTTTAACAAAATACCAATACAAGGAACATGATTAGAAATGAAAGTCTATAGTCCAAGCAAATACTAGAAAATATGGCCTTTAAAATGAGGGTATATGGGAGCCAATTGTTGGAATATAAATGGTCTTAAAGAACCCTCAAAGTTGGCCCTGCATCACATTTTTCAAATGCTGCTAAAACGTGACGTCATCCTGCTGGGCAGAGATTGTTACGGTAACTATTGCAAAATGGTGTCTGATTTTAGCTTAATAATTCAGCTCTCAATTATCTGACCATTTTCAAAGTTTCAGAAGTTGTTGAAAACAACATTCTGGATATTTCATCTTAACATGGCATAATTTTTTGAGTAATAAATCCAATTTGAGAGATTTTTGTGAGCAAAAGTCGGAAAAATGAGTGAAAATACATAAATACATCATTTATCATGTTTCGGTTAAAGCTGAATTTCTGAATCCAAGACAAGCTCTATATATATACAAAGCTCTATATGAAAGCACTCAGGTGTAAAAATAAGACACTGTATAACTATTTCTAAGTAAATGAAATGCCATTCTGAGGCATTGGTGGCAAGGTATCAGCAGAGTAGTGTTGAATTTCCATTCAATCCTATTTCTACTAAAATGTCTGTGTAAAAAATATAATGCATGTAGTACTACCATAGCAGCACCATGAATTTAGGGTGCAGCAACTTTTAATTAGGCCTAGTGCAATAATGTTGTAAATTCAATTTCCTACATTTTGATACAGGTTTACAACTATTTCCATGCGAAAACAGCATCTGACGCATGTCAAGTCAATGTTTTCTGCATAAATTGGCCTGACAGGTAAATCCGTTCAATTTTGGCTAAAGCTGTATTTCCTGGAAAATTGGAATAGGTACAAAAATATTATTTAGTCCATTGGAAAGGGCACATTCCTCCCATCATTTCATGCCAAAAAGAAAACCATTCATACATATACGTACACTGTAGTATGACGGAAAACAGGAAAACAAAAATTGAAGGTTAAGGCACCGAAATCTGTCAACCCTACTGGTAAAAATGTCCTGTGAGGATTTACCATACTTGACTCTTTAAGAACTCAACACGTTTTACTTAGGTACCCTATTGTTAGCATAAGGTGCCTGGTGGGCAGATGTAACAATGAGATGAAAAAATTACATTTTGTATAGTTTTTTGCATTAAAAACTACGGGTAAGTCCTATTTTGATTGAATTTTGAGTAAAATTTTTTTATGTGGTATCCCTTTGCTTTGTCACTCACCTATGAAGCAGTGAGATGCCATAAAAATCGCCTTATAAAATAAATTATTATTATTATAAAAATGTATTTTTTACCTTTTCTTAAAAAGGTTACCTAAGGAGATGGGTGGAGAAAAAAAGGGTTGATATGGCGATGCTACAGAGCCTCACTGTCAGTTTGTTTGAGTGCCACCGTGTGGAAATTTCCCAGTGCCAGCACAAGGATGGATTTTAAATATAGATCATAAACATATATATACATATATATATATACATATATATATATACATATACAAATCAATTTGTGAAATTTATATTTTTGTATCCTCAACAGTCAACATTGAATCTTGAAATTTCCCAGTGCCAGCACAATAACGGATCTTAAATATTGGTCATACACACAATCATATATATTTTAAACAAATGATGATTTTCAGCTGGTTTTGGTGAATACACAGCAATTTATCAAAACATATTTCTCTAATCAGCATTCCCTGATTTTGTACTTGGTTATGTTCAAAGGAGTCTCCAAGTTAATTGGCAAGAAACGTTTTTGACCTGAGGAATGTCAGAAAATTAAAAAGGGCAAAAACATCAAAATTTTATGTGATGTTAAAAAATCTGTGACCAACCCTTTTCAAAATCCTGTATAGTGAGTGCACTACAGCATCAAATTTAAAAATTGTTGATATGTCTTCAAATATTTATAATATATGTATTTATCTATATTTATAATTCAACACAAATTCCCTCGATTACCCAGTGAATGTGTTCAATTCTGCTTTAATGTGGTTACACTTAGCCATGACATAACTGGAACTTTAGCTGTCTATATTCAGAACGTGCTACAGATAAAGAACATACATGAATTGAAATTTATACAAGGATACCACAATAAATGTAAGTCTTGCAATTTTGAAAAAAATGAACAACAAAAATGTATAGAATGAATTTTGACAACATATTGTGCTTTTTTTTTAAAATGCGGAAACACACTATTTTCAAGGCGTTGTGCATTCAAAATTTACAGAGTGCACCATTGTTTAATTTTTGGAAATTGGGTGATGCATCTTTTATTTAAACACAGTTGCTAGATTACCTATGAATGGATGGTCAATATAGCTGTATGCAGTTATATTTCACTGAAATGGTCAAATATTGAAATTTAATGTTTTTTTTTTTAAAATGCGGAAACACTCAATATTCAAGATGCTATGAATAAAAAAGTTTACACAGTGCACCACTGTTTTATTTTTGGAAATTAGTTGATTCATCCTATATTTCAACATAGTTATACTAGATTACCCATGAAGGGATGCTCAAGTCAGCTATATGCAGTTATATTTCACTGAAATGGCCAAATATTGAAATTTAATGTGTTTTTTTTTAAATGCGGAAACACCCCATATTCAAGATGGTGTGAATAAAACGTTTACGCGGTGCACCACTGTTTTATTTTTGGAAATTAGTTGATACATCCTATATTTCAACATAGTTATACTAGCTTACCCATGAAGGGATGCTCAAGTCAGCTATACACAGTTATATTTCACTGAAATGGCCGATATTTAGACTTAATGTTTTTTTGAAAAATGGGGAAACGCCCAATATTCGAGATGGTTTGATTGAAAAGTTTACATAGTGCACCATTGTTTTATTTGTTGAAATTGGTTGATACATCCTATATTTCAACGCAGTTATACTAGATAACCCATGAATGGATGCTCAAGTTAGCTGTATGCAGTTATATTTCACTGAAATGGTCAAATATTGAAATTTAATGTTTTTTTGTAAATGCGGAAACACCCAATATTCAAGATGGTGTGAATAAAAAGTCTACACAGTGCACCACTGTTTTCTTTTTGGAAATTGGTTGATACATCCTATATTTCAACGCAGTTATACTAGATAACCCATGAATGGATGCTCAAGTTAGCTGTATGCAGTTATATTTCACTGAAATGGTCAAATATTGAAATTTAATGTTTTTTTGTAAATGCGGAAACACCCAATATTCAAGATGGTGTCAATAAAAAGTCTACACAGTGCACCCCTGTTTTATTTTTGGAAATTAGTTGTTACATCCTATATATCAACACAGTTATTCTAGATTATCCATGAAAGGACGCTCAAGTTAGCTACATGCAGCTATATTTTGCCAATTTGCGGACATTTGGCAATTTGGCAATTTTGAGAAAAATAACACTGCTCAGTGGCTGCTGCAGCTTTAACTAAAATATCAAATAAGCTGAATTGTTTGTTATGGTATCCCAAAGCACACGTCATGCCACGTGCAAAAAAATAATGATGTATATTATGTACTTTGAGAAAAAATGGACAGCGGAAATGGACAAAATGTTGAAATTTCATGTTTTTTGGAAAATTCGGAAACATCCAATTTTCAAGATGGTGTAAAAAAAAAGTTTACAGAGTGCACCACGGTTTTATTTTTGGAAATTGGTGGACATGGCCTATATTTTACCCCAGTTATACCAGATTACCCAGGGACGGATGCTCAAGTTAGCAATATGCAGTTATATTTTGCCGATTTCCGAGCATGCAGCAAATTGGCAATTTTGAGAAAAGGACCCGGTTTCAGCGTCCGCTGCAACTTCAGTGAAAAACCCAAATGAGATGAAATTTACACTGAAGTATCTCCAAGTATTAGTCTTACCACGGGTAAAACATTATTGCCATAACTTAGATACTTTGCGAAAAATTGAAGAGCGGAAATGTCTAAATTTCAGGATGCCAAAAAGTTTAATTTTGTCGATTGGCCGTCATTTGCTCAATTTATTCAAATAGCTCCAGCTCAGAGGGAAAAAAATCTGGAAAAAAATCCTTTGGGGTAATTTAGTTTTTCAATATAAGTATTCAGTCCACCGAATTTCATCAAGATCCGCTGACCACCCCGCGCCACCAAATCTGCAGTTTTCTCTGACAATGACTCTTAACTAGCTTGTCAATGATGATACTGTACACTGAAAGAGTCCTGGTCATGGTAGTGTAGACAGTGCTTAGTTGAGAGTCATGTGAAGCTGAGGATGTAGGAGTCCTCAGTATATGGTATTCTTCAAGACTATTCAAGCAGCATCTGGATGAATGAATCAGCCTCACATTAAGATGAAAGGGAACTGATGAATGACTGAAGATACTCATGGTGAAGGATTTTGGCTCCCTTTGAACAATTGCATCGCCTAAACATATGTCCTCCAATGCACATTTTAATTAATTCCTTACACCAAAAAAGGACATTTTTCTAACTTTTTGCTTACTAGCTTTAGTATTGGTCTTCAAAGATGGTTATGACTGGCAGGAAAGGTTAGAAAATCTTCAAAATAAATACATGAAAGTGATCACTAGATGTCCTGGGCAGGGGCAGCATACTATTCAAGTTAATATCCCTCAGCTCATCTAAGTCATGCATGCCACCTCTGTTTACAAGTCATATAGCATAGCACACTATAAATGTTCTCCACCAGTCTACAAATTTTCATGAATACTGATTAAACCCATGTCAAACTTTTTCTTATCTCAAAATTACCGACAGTCATTTTGTCACTCTGATTGACAAAAACTGCAGTGGCTGGGTTATTTCTTGGTAACTATAGCAGCTATGCACATAAAATAAGAAAATTCAGCCAAATACCATTGGCACGGTGTATACATATTAAAAAATCAATTTGTCACATTTTTCATTTACTGAACATACCATGATTGAATTGCTGGACGATTAAAATGAAAGCTAAGTGATGACGAAAAAATTAGTAAATTGACAGAATGTTTACAAGGTCAGGATACGACAAGATAACTAAAATTAAATGGAGCCACAGCTTGATGCTGCTTATGTATAGGCTGTTGATGCTGAATACTGATATCAGGAATGTAAATGTCCTAAATTTAGATTGTGATTTGGCAAAATTATCATGAAAAGCATATCCAAAATGTGATGGATCGAAGTGAAGAAACTTAAGAGGCTTTGAAGACCACATAAATATTGTTCAATGGAGCTGATATTGAGTATGTCTTATTTTTAATTGTGTAAGAGGATGTTGATTTTGAGTAGAGATTGATTTTCCAACATTTTTGGCAGATGATGCAACCTAATGGTATCAAAGTTACACAAAATGTTCACTAACAGTGGCCCTGGTGCTGTCAACCTTGCTTGGCGGCCATTTTTAAAGCAGGGGCTGCAATAAAATGTGTAAGTAGGCCCTATTGGTTTTTCATACTTAGGAACTATTTCAATGGATTCTCTGACCCCCAAAAACATATACTTTGACCCTAATTTTGTCTCTCTAGCTGAAATAGAAGCGGATATATTGGACTTTTTGCCCTTGCGGCGGCCATATTGGAAAATGGCTGTATTTCCAATCCAGGGGGTGATCTCACTTGTGTCTTTGGATAAATCTTTTCCGATGACCCCAAGGTACATCTGTGCCAAAGGGGACCTTTGCATCAGAAAGTGAAGTCAGCTTTGACCTAACCCACCTACTATTATGTTTATTAAAATCTGCAGGCCCAAGAGGAGGGTGGCACTGGTGCCCCACATTTTGGAAATCATTGGCGGATCAAACCTAACTTTTTTTGCAGATGTGGTTGGTATATGAGAGTACGTGTGCAAAATTTCAGACAATTTCAGTCCCGCCCTACCCAAACAGTTAGATTCGGGCAAAAAGGTTGAAAAATTCAGGCAGGTTATTAAATAAAAACTATTGAAAATTAATGATTTCCACGCAATTTCATTTGAAATGGCATTAAATTTTAATCTTTAAATTTGGGCAAATGTCGCTCGCCCCCCCCCCCCAAAATCGCACGTCCGGTACGCCTATGGGGGCGGGGGAGGTTTGATTCCCCTGAACCCCACCCTCCAGATCCGCTACTGCTTTTGAGTAAATTTTTGGGAACTTGGAATGTGTCTCAATACTGACAGCTAGGCAGCTATACAAACATTGACAGACAGACATTTTTTATTTTCATATCATAATTATTTGGTGTAAATTTTCACATTCATACATAGACCTACAATTAATGCATGCAGTGATGATATAGGCGATGAATGTAATTATGAAGGAGACCCCTAAAGTCAACGAAACTGACGCTTGCAAGGGGCCACCAAGGAATGAATGAAGAGATGCAGTGAGAATTTAAATGATGTTATTCCAAATGTAATGGTTATCATGTTCTATCTAATATATCACATACATGTGTGTGAATAATAACTAGAACCTATATCAGAATTGCTTTAAATAAATTATCTTACCTTCTTGCATAATGGAAACTGTGCACCATTCAAGATTCAGTTGAACTATGACTTCGTTCCACAGGCACAAGCAGTCTCTGATTTGTGTGGTATCAGATATGATCCACTCCACTGACCATTCTCCTGGCACCTATCTGATTCCTCTTACTATTAGAAAATGTATGGCAGCTTGCTTCTCACAGTTGTTTTTTTTTTTTTCATAATGAATTCACTTTCATGTCAGCTTGTTCTTTGGTCCGTCTGAACTTTACTAAAATCTGTGAATTTTCTATTTGTGTTGACATGCATGAATGCCCTCACTTCGGTTTTTATAACTCTTCTACACAATTTTAAACACACCAATTCGAGCTGAAAATTGTTCACCACAAAAAAACTTGTTGTTCTTTAAATGTTGTACGCAAATTACGAGGGGCGTTCAGAAAGTTCACGGCTTTTTTTTATATGGACACTTATTTTCTATCTTGAACTACGAATTTTTTACAGGATAAAATTCAGTAGTTTTGGAATGGATTTCCAAAGTTTTAGACAATTTGGACATTTTTAAGTTATTCTGTGGTTGCCATGGAAACAGAAAGTTTGGCTAGGTGGAGCAGGTAGTACGGAGATCAAGAAAATTGAAAATAAGTGTCCATATAAAAAAAGCCGTGAAATTTCTGAACAAGGGTGCCGGAAGGAATCGCGGGCGGCAGGGGCGGTCAGATGAAAAAGGGCAAATCATATTCGCGCCATTTCGCGTGACAAAATTGAAATAGAGAGTCACTAATAATTTTGAATTTATACTTACTAATTTGTGCCTAAAATAAGTAAAATAAAGCCTGATAATGTTTTTTTCTTTAAGATCTGAAGGGCACCCTTGCCCCCCTGCCCCCTTGGACAAGGGCAGGAGGGGCAATTTTTTTAATAACTGACAACACTGCAAGACGTGTTTACATCTAGCAAATGGGCATTATCTGGGATTAGACCCCCCAGGGGGTTAATATATTTAGTCCATTAGTACTGTATGGATACTGAATGACTAGGCAAAAAACTACATACAAACTAAACAATCAGTTCGATTGTCACAGGTTATATAAACAGAAACTGTTGTTTGATTTGACAGCTTCTCACACTTTCCTTAATGCTTATAGTTGTTGGCATCATGATGATTTGGTAACTTGTTGGCAATGGTAATTATGGTTAGCTGTTGGTGTTAAAGAGATTATGCCTGTGGTTTCTTTGTGTTTTATATTGTACTGGTTTAGCCCCCTTTTCCTATACCTTATACATTGCAAAGGGGCCTAATCCAGTACAATATTATCTTGTACTGGTTTAGCCCCCTTTTCCAATAGCTTATACATTGCAAAGGGGCCTAATCCAGTACAATATTATATTGTACTGGTTTAGCCCCCTTTTCCTATACCTTATACATTGCAAAGGGGCCTAATCCAGTACAATATTATATTGTACTGGATTAGGCCCTTTTCCTATACCTTATACATGGCAGACGGGCCTAAAGCAGTACAATATAATATATTGAAACTGTATTATATTGTACTGCTTTAGGCCCCTTTTCCTATACCTTATACATTGCAGACGGGCCTAAACCAGTACAATATTATATTGTACTGGATTAGGCCCCTTTTCCTATACCTTATACATTGCAGACGGGGCTAAAGTAGTACAATATAATACAGGGTAATAAGACCATTTATGTATATAAATCCAAAATAGAGTAAAAATATGAATAATACTTATATATTTTATAATTATATATTTTTGAATAATAATACTTTTTGGGGGGAGACTGCCCCCTACAATCTAAAGAGGGCGATATATTTGATGGGGTTAGAGAAAAAAATGGGGTATAGTTTTTTTGGGGGGAAAGAGTTATAATATTTGCCTTTTTTAGATATTGGCATAGGGGTCTAAACCTTTAGACCCCTTCGGCATATTAACAGATCTGCATACGGGCCTAAAGGTTTAGGCCCCTTATACATTAGAATTCATATGTAAACGGGTCTAAAAGTTTAGACCCATTTATTGAATGAACCCATTCAGTTGTGCACAATATGGGTATAAAGGTTTAGACACCTGGGTTTCTTCTTTCTGACAAGTGTCACTTTTTAATTTTTATTTTTCATTGTTAAACTTTTATTTTTACTTTGTTTTTATCTGTTAAATGTTTTTATTTTTGATGCATGATGTATTTTTATACAAAATAAATATTATGATAATAATATTGGAAGTCAAGAACCACCATAAAAAGAGTAATGCATCTACTGGTCTCTAGTAACTTCAATGAATAGTGGTAATGCATCAACGCCTCTCTTGGTCTATTGCACATGTGATGTTCACATGTGCGCGGTGGTGTTTGACAGGCAGGCAGTAACTGTTATTCACTGATCATGCAACTACACCTTTGGTGGGAGTGACTTATAATAGATGGATGCATTACTTGACATTGTAGAAACCTAGAAGTCATTGAACTCATTATATTGCAAATTTTATATAAATAATAACTCTCTAATGTTAATTCATATATGATTCAAATAGTAATATAATACTTCGTTGTTAAATTTTACTTTTGAATTTGAATTACAGCAATTGCACAAATTTGTGTTTTTGCTGTTTGTAAAAAAATAATTATCTCAAAAAGTACTTAAAATAGAAAACAGAAGTTAGTGTCAAAAGTGATGCATTTTTGTGGCGCAAAATGAATTTGAAATTAAAATAAGATAAAATAATTATTGGCTTCACAACATGGCATTAAGTGACATAAAGTCAAAAATATTTTTAGTTTTTCGTTGATATTGCTGTATTAATAGAAAAAAAGTCTGCTACAACAGTTTTCAAAAAAATTATTTTATGTAGTCATCATCAAGGTCATTACTTTTAGATTCCAAAAATGTAAAACATTCTTATGAGAGAGCAATAGCTTATTTAGGCAAGATACATTTAAAGTATATTGTTCAGCATAACCACAATTTAACTTCAAGCTTCTGAATAACCACTATTTTCTGTATACATGTACAGGTTTAGTCATGGAACAAAAGAAATATGGACTTCTATTTAGGTCAATATCAGGTTTTACGGACCTGACCTAGTGATATTCACCTCGGTCTTTGGCCGCGGTGAATATCACCAGTCAGGTCTGGATATTTTCGTCCAAGATATGCAAATGACCTACAAGAGAATGCAACCAACTATTGTTCAGCTAAGATTGCTGGAAACTGGCAAGTGCAGAGAGCCATGTAACAAATGGTGGCCATTTTGAAACTTCCCTGATTCAAACTTTCAAGGCCAGTTTTCACTACAAGTTACATGGGCTTTACTTATCAGACAAGGCTCGTATTACTCTCAATGTTGTAAGGAATTTTTTGGTGGGCATCTGATCAGTAAACCCGATGTAGCTCACTTTCGGATCAAATTTTACCATGAATGACAAGTGCAGTTTTCGTAGTGCCTACAAACTACAAAGCTGGGAATTACTCACTGATGTACTCGACTACTCGGTCGTACCATAATTTATTGTATCTGGGGTCGTACGAAGAAGATCTGAAGTTTTCTGTAGGCAGAAAATCTGTTGGGTTGGTTAAACCGAGAAGCTAAAAATCAAATCTTATGGTCTAAACATCTTAGAGCTCTTTGCACATTGGCGGTCCACTGGAAAATTAGAAGATTTAACATGATGATGTCGATGACCAGCTGTGGTTTCATAATTCTTCACTGAAAAGTGTAGTTGACAAAAATGCTCCTAGAAAGCAAAAGGTCATAAGATACAAACCAATTCCATACATGAATGATAACTCAAGAAGATCAATAAATGTTAAAGCAGCTTTCAGAAGAACATTCCATAAAAGTAAGAATAAAGAATGTTGGGGGAGATTTAAAAAACAGAGAAACCTTGTCAACAAACTAAAAAGAGTTTCACTCAAGCAGTATTTTGATAAAAAATGCAATGCAAGCACCAATAAAGGAAAATATTTTTGGGAAATTGTGAAGCCTTTTACGACCAAAAATATGAAACTTAGTAATCAGAATATAACTCTTTATGAAAACAATACCTTAATAAGTAAACCTCTAGATGTCAGCAATGCCTTCAATAAATGTTTCATAAATGTAACACAGGATCTAAGTGAATCAAATGAAGTACAACAAATGCACGTTGATCAGGTAATTGATCACTACAAAGATCACTGAGCATCAAATTAATCAGTGACTTTGCAAACTATGGACAAGGGTTTGTTTTAAGCCATGCAGTAAACCAAACAATAACAATAAACAAGCTAAAACACCTTCAAACAAATAAAGCCACTGGTTTCGATCACATTTCACCAACATTTTTACGGACTGGTTCAGATCGCCTCAGCTTTTCTCTCAACCCAATTATTAATACATGTATCAATAACAATATATTCCCTGATTGCAATAAAAAGGCTGAAGTTACCCCTTATATAACAAGAAAAGTACCCTTTAAAAAAGGGTACTATAGCGACTTGGTCTTACCTTCTTTTAAAAACTGTAACGGAATGAGCCAGCATGAAAATAAGTCAATGCATCTGCTAAGTTAGTGTTAATTTATAAGTTATTTTGTTTTGAAGTTTTATATGTATACACAGTTATTCATCTCCAAAGAATGAATCGTGATATTTTTTATGCATTTTGGCTAGACGGACATTTTTGTAAAACATTTTTGTAAAACATGCAAAGCTCACATAAAAAATTTTTTTTTAAAAACCTGGTGATGGCACAGGTTTGTTATGGTAAGGGACCGTTCAGAATTTATGACTTGGGGGGATGGGAGTTTTGGCCGAGGGGGTACTAACTTTTCACATGTGTTTCAAGGGGGGGTGGTTTTAATTTTTCACAACACTTCCAAGGGGGGGTAAGAAATTTTAACAAAGAAAAAATGTTGAAAAACACGCATAAACTCCTTTTATTTGGACTTTTTTACACGCAAAAGTCCGCGAAATGACGCGAATCTGTACGCGTGGCTGTGTATAACAGTATATATGTGTGTATTGCTTTGTATGTCGAGGGGGGGGTATTAAAAATACGCATGAAACCTAGGGGTGGGGTACTAAAAATCAGCATGAAACTCAAGGGGGGGTATCAATTTTTGACGGGAAGTTCCAGCAAAACTCCCAACCCCCCCCCAGTCATAAGTTCTGAACGGTCCCTAACTGGGATAGAGCAACCTGTGTATTGGATGTATGTTTGGGACTTTACGTCTGGTATTTATGCACTTGGCAGGCTAGGTTGGACAGGAGGAGGACACGGCAATGAGGCAAAAGATTATTGAACCAGCAGTCCAAGATAAGCCCAGGTGACCCGGCAAGAGCTGGATTCGAACCCTGGACCCAGCGATTGGCAATCAAAGGCACGCTACCACTGGACCAACCCTCCCCCCGCGCAACTTGTGTATTAGCCAGTGTGACAAAACTGTGTTATACAATATGTATATTTTTGTCAATTTCAATATTCTGTCTCAATAGGCTAGCCATTGATTTGAATATAGGCTTATTCATGAAAATCCAAAAACATGTAAATTGTAAATTCTTTAAAATGAATGTTTGGTGGATAAAGTTCAATGGAAAAAAATTAAGAACCTCTTCATAATATTATAATAATTGAATTAGATTTTCATAAAAATAGCACATTGCATTATAAATGACTATAGCCAATTGCAAATGTACTATTGCTTCATTTGCCTTTTCCTGCTTGTCTGATGCCAAGGGTTTGCTGCCATGTAGCACATAGCCTATGCACTACATGCCAGTATAAAGTAGGTCTATAACTTATTTATAGGGAAATGTGACTTGGATCTTACCACTTAGGCCTAACTTTAGGGATCAGTGTGCAAAGGTTGTAAGTGGCAAAATTATAAAAACCAGTCACAGGAATGAGAGTTGGAATAGATCCATATAGAGCAAAATATAATGTGTGTTTGTGGAGGTCATTATTAAAAAATAGTCTTAAATTTCTCAAATTGCCGATTTCGCATTCTTGATTGGATCACCAAGTTGCTTTGATTGGACCACACAATGTGCAGCAGATAAAGGCAATTTAGCCATGCCATGATGTTGTCGTTATACATCTATTAATGTTATACTTAGTCATAATTAATATAGTGAACGAGTGTGTAATGGGCCTATAATTGCACTTGAAACAAGAAGAGTACCCTAAGGTTTAAAAGGGTACTGTATTGATCTTACCCTGAACCTGAGGGCATATGGTATGACCCAGGGGTATGACATGTAATAAAAGGTTTTAATCTAAAAGTGGAATTGCTATGAAAAAAATACCCACTGAAAAATAGAACTTCTATCTATCTATCTATCTATCTATCTATCTATCTATCTATCTATCTATCTATCTATCTATCTATCTATCTATCTATCTATCTATCTATCTATCTATCTATCTATCGATCTATCTATCCATCTATCTGTATATTAAGGCCAATTAGGACAGGAGGAGGACATTGCAATGAGGCAAAGGATGATTGAAATAGCTGTCCAACTTTGTCCCTGGCGATACGACAAGAGCTGGATTAGAACCCTGGACCCAGCGATTGGCAACCTAGCATGCTACCACTAGACCAACCCTCCCAAGATAGATAGATAGATAATATAGAAAGATAATATAAGAAAAGATTCATAGACAGATAGATAGACAAACAGATAGATAGATAGATAGATAGATAGATAGATAGATAGATAGATAGATAGATAGATAGATAGATAGATAGATAGATAGATAGATAGATAGATAGATAGATAGATAGATAGATAGCAGCCCATTCTCCACCCCAGAATGAAATACGTACTTTATGGACTTTTTGCACCAGACTATAAACACCGGTCTTCATTCTGAAGGAACAAGAAGGACGTCCTTCATTCTCATATATATAGATCACACAACTTTTGAGAATGAACATCGTTCTTTATTTGTGCACAATTCTACAAAATAAAGGCTGGTCTTCATTCTCTAAAATCAGGATGAAAATGAAAGATGGTCTTCATTGCAAATGCAAATTAAACACTGTATTTCATTATTTGACCCGTTGAATAAAATGAAGGACAGTCTTCATATGCAGTCAAATGATATTACTCCAGACCATTGGATGAATGAATGTCACTCTTAACTGAAGTTTGTTCATTCTTGCATAAATGAAAGATCAACCTTATCTTTGTAAATAAAGATGGGCTTTATTTTTCAGCATAAATCAATATTGTATCCTACAGCTCCTATTTCCAAAATTGTGGTCAGTTTGATAAAATATAGTCAATCCAGGGGTGGATCAAGGAATTTTCATCATTTTTGGGGGGGGGGAGCATATATTCAGCCTTTTTTTTTTTTTACCGAATAGAAGTATGAAGGTTATATCACATTTTAGGGGGGGGGGGCAGTTGTGTCCCTATGCCCTCCTGTATCTGCCACTGTTGTCCCGTCCCATATATTAAAACTCAATATTTTTAGCCTGTTCCACTGGCCCAAAATCTAGGATATGAGGCTGTGGAACAGACTACAATATTTTACTCATTGATCAGATTACTTCTTTTAATAACCCCCCCCCCTCACTTTTTTTGGCAGCTTTCCTACTTTGTGCTGGGTCACTTGGGCCTATGTTGGATGGCTGTATAAATCATCATTGCCATGTCCTCCTCCTGTCCTAATTAGCCTATCATCTGCATGAATACAGGACATTGAGCCCCAATCATCCATCCATCCATACTGCATATGCCTGCTTTTTCAGGTGGGGGTATGGGGGGTTCACTTTATCCATGAATGTTATATTTAAAATTGAAGTTCTGAAAATATAATGCCTTTTATTACAGTGTCTTTTTAAAATATCTTTATCATTGCTTATAAAAAAAAAACATTTTATTTTTCTAACATAGTGCATTTTAAAAAAACTAAATTGAGTAAATTCACTGAAACAGTGTTTGAATTTACCCTTTACTGATTACCTAACCCTAATGATATCCATTGAACGCATCATTGCTCAGGTCATTATATCTGATTATTATAGGGGTGAAGTCTTATCTCATTGTCATATCTTGCACCCCTTCTATTGTAATACATGTATAATAGCATTATTAGATAAGAATAGCTGACCTAGTTACATATTTGTAAGTTATATTCAAAATTAATATTTAGTGTGTTCTTAAAACTATTTCAGAATTGTAATGAGAATTGTTAATTTTGCCATATTTTAATTATTATCAAACCTCAGACTTTTTCAAATCAGCAATAATTCACCAAATTTGGTTTTACTTTTTTAGGTGTTCAGATTAACCATACCACAATAATGATAACTTTACCACTTTGTAAAGATAAAATGCTTTTAAAATGATAAACTTTGTTATTAGTGCATATAAATTCTTTATCTTTATGATGATAATAATGTGATATTTAGATCTATTCCTATTTTGGATTTCAGTCACTGAATTCAGTGGCATGGGGATATATAGGCCTATATTTTTCCTCACTTAAAGATATATAGCATGCCTATTCAAATAAACTTGTTTATTGATAGCTTTCAATCATGTTTGAAATGCTATGACTGTAAAATTAACTAAATTCTGTTCTCTTATAGGTAGGCAGTATTTCTTCACAAATATATTTTGCAAGATTTAATAGTTTTTAATGCCTTCAGCCACATTCTTTTTAGAAAGCAAACAATGTGGGGCTTTCCTGGAGTAATATGTTCAAGTAAAGCCCCCCCCCCCCTTCGGAATAAAGGCCCTGGATACCAGGTAGCCGTCTTGAGCAGACCTGTTCAAAATAAAAAAAACAATGTGTATTTTAATGGCCCTCTGTTTGGTTTATCATGTCTTAAGTTCATCATCATACATTAAGTTCATCATCATACATTAAGTTCATCATCTTACATAACAAAATTAGCTGCACTGTCAGAATTTAATGAGAAGTTCCTGTAAGACTCCCCCCCCCACCCAACCTTGAATATAGGCCCCGTAAATAGAGGCCCTGCGGATCTCTCAGACCTCTCAGACTGCTTGAAGGTCTTCTGAAAAGATGTGAAGGGTGCATCTTATCTGGAAATTCAGTATATTTTTGTTATGGAGGAAGGAGGGATCAGTGAAAGAGGGAGAAGGGAGTAGGGAGGAGGGGAGAACAAAGGAGAGGAGAAAGGAGGATGGGAAAACGGAGGAGAGGAGAATGGAAGAGAGGAGAAGGGAGGAGAAGAGAACGGAAGAGAAATAATTCAATCACTAAAATTTTATAACCAGTAGAAATACATCCCAGAATAAATTGTATCTAAAAATGGCCTTAAGGGATAAAAATGGGAGAATGTGGGATGATTTGTGGCCTTTCTTATCTTTCCCATGTGCATTTTGTTACTACCCCCGAAATGTAAGCCATTGAAAATGTCCATTAAATTGCACAAACCTCGACATGAATCTGCAGACATTTAGCTACAATCGGTATTAAAGCCTTAGCATTTCATCATGAATACAATGTTACCTGATTGCACGATTTGTGTGGGGAAAAAGTAGGATCAAAGAGGCCAATGCAACAGAAAAGCAGGTCCATTTTTGGCATTTAACCGCACCACAAACATATCTATATCAGAAAATGAATACCATTCTTTATCTTGTAGATGTACCTTCATAATTAAATACATCTTTCATATTCAGGTGACAAAAGTCCATAAAGTACGTATTTCATTATATGTGGAGAATGTGTTGATAGATAGATAGATAGATAGATAGATAGATAGATAGATAGATAGATAGATAGATAGATAGATAGATAGATAGATAGATAGATAGATAGATAGATAGATAGATAGATAGATAGATAGATAGATAGATAGAGAATATGTAAATACAAGTTATTGATAAAATAACGTTTCTTGTACCTTCAATGCAGAGGTCATTCTTGGTAGGTAAAACATTACAAAATGAGGTCTGGGATTGTCAAACGTGGTACTACACACAGGAGGTGTGATTTGGTGACCATCTGAATGCCACAGTTGATGATTAAAAGGGATTATGAAAACGACTCTTGCCAAACTTGTGATATACAAAAACTTCACAATTTCAGTTTGTTTGAGGTTGCATTTCTTCTGGAATAAACAGGATTATCTAATGTTAGAGGATTTACTTCACAGATTCTTTACACACAGAAAAATGAATGAATATTGGTCACAGATGAGTAACTTTCTACCATAGGTCACGCAGAGCAAAATTGCTTGATCTGATTGCCTGTGAAGTCTACTGCAACGCGCATTCCTGTAATATAATCACTCTTTGAAAGACTCAACTACATTTTTTGCAAGAATTTTTAATTTCGGGTTGAATGCACCTCACCCTAAGAAACCCCCTGAATTTCCATATTTCGTGCTGCTGTTACTTTTCATAGGTCTATAACGCTGCAGCATGCCTTTTATACTAGAGCATGTTCTTCCCTCAAGCGGTCATTGGAAGTAGTTACCATTGAATCAGACACGTGCCCCCCAGCAGAAGTTACTAAAGACATAAATTTAAAGGGAAAATGTTGAAGTATTCCATATTTATGAGGCAACGGTGTACCTCAATAGGAAAGGTTTTTATATTTTGGTTAATTGCGTTGATAACAAATTATTTCATTGCAGCGTTTTGACCTAAATATATCATCCAATGTTAATCGAATACAATCATACTAGTTTTCAATACATGAATTGTCCTAACACTGATGACATAAAATAAACTTTGATAAATACAGAAAATGTTACAATCAAGCATACAATTCATTTCAAAATCAGTAAATGTATACATACGTATATGTGGTAGAAAGTATAAAACATATTTGCAGTAAAAAAAAAAGATAATTTTGAATCACTTTATATAGATTTCTTATGATGTCAGACCTATACCTAGGACAGCGTGCGGATATTTTTTCAAAGGCTAAACGAATTATATAAAATAAATACAGAATTTAGTAATTTCAGTCTTTGTTCACTTTTGCTGTGTTTCAGGTATGATCTGTTTGTAGAGTTGATCAAATCTTGCTTTGACAAAATAGTACAGTTCATAATCATATCTCAGCCTCTTCATCAAAATCTCCCTTGTGCTATTAGTGGGTATGTTGATAAGGTCGTCTCATTTCTGTTTGACACTGTTGACCTTGGTAAGCTGGCTCTCTGAAAATTAAATTTATAATTATAATGATAATTTGTTTTTCGCAAAAATGAACTCCATGTCTCTGTTTCGAACATTATTGAGTTTCATGTCTATTGAGATACATAATCTATTGTTTAAGTAATTTTCTATAGACCCACAAGCCCTTCGGGATTTTATATCGATTTTTGTAGTTAACTCCTGTATATATGCAATGAAAATAGTGATATATAAAAAACGAAAATAAAATCTTTTTAATTGAATTGACAATATAATCATATCCATACTAGAAACTATTTAAGAGCTCCAAAACACACTGAAGAAAAATACAATGTAAGTTTTTTAGGAAGGTCCTCACATTTGTGGTTACACTTGAACGAGCAACTTAAGGAAAGAATTAAGATGAGTTTTTTTTTACAAAACATTACTGTTGACATTTAATCAATTCTTACTTTAAAAATATCATTTCATACTTTTTCATAATCACTTCACAAACCATATCCATGACCGTTTTCATTTTCAGCTTATCAAAATTAATCTACCTAGTTATAATTAATAATCTATAATTTATAATTAACGGGAGTGGCAATTCCATAGTTACTTGTAACTCGGCTGCTTACCCTTTGATGCAAATATGTTTGATTTATTGTATGTAATTATTGAGAGCTGATTGTATATATTAATGCATCTATAAATAAACTGATTCTAATTCTAATTCTAATTTACGGAATCTCAAATGAAATGCCTTCTCCCAATTTCCGGCTAACTTAAAAAAATTCTATCAAAACAACTACATTCAAGTGCTACATTCATGAAGTGAAAGTTTCATAATAATTTAGTCACAAATTCACAACTTTTCTATGACACGGTAACTTGCCCAAATAGACAGGTGTGGTACATTGCTCTCAGAACGGTTCCCTACTAAATTGAGCCCAATAGTGCAGCAGATAGCTGCAACAATCTTTCAAATTGGTATGCAAGCATGAAATTTTGCACGGTTGCTCTTCAAGGACCATCTTGGATGCCATCTTGGATTTTCCAGGCCTTTTAGTACCCCTCACCCAAGGTGATATTGTTAATGAAATTTATGTCACAAAAAACCTGGGTTTCGACCTATATAAGAGAAGTGATTGAATGGTGTTTCCATTATTTTGAAAGGAAAATCACATATTTGGCAGCCATCTTGAAAAATGGCCGCCATTTTAAAATTAAGTTTGGCTAGCACTCTTTTTGGGTAGAATAGACCTTAAAGAGCACCTATGCCAAATTTCATGCTTGCATACCAATTTGAAAGATTGTTATGCGTATTTGCACTTATCTGCTGCACTAAAATTCATAACCACAACATATTTTGTTTTCACACAAAAAGTGGGAAGGGGGGTGGGACATTTCATTTTATGTCTCCCACCAAATTACGCCCTGCCTTGACCTCCTATGGTCCACCAAATTTTGTGACACAAACGGTCCACAGGGGCCTCTGAGACCCCCCTCTATTCATGCCCAGGAGCACTATAAATTTAGATTCCAGAAGGTGAAATAGTACCATTATTTTGCTTTACAACAATTCAGCCACATTATTTGAGATCATTGGAAAACAGTAGCATACAGATTTATATCTTTCAAACGTATTGTAAAATGACCTGTTTTAGCTCTGATTCTGCATGGTATCATCCAAATAGATATTCATAGATTGATACTATTAGTGTTTAATGCCTTATCAAACTGAATATGTGCACAAATCTATTATGAATCTTTGTTTTATAAGTCCTAAGGAATATTTTGAGCCATTATCAGTGATTAGAAATTTTAAAAGGTAAACATGGAAGATATGGGCAGGGGAGGGGGCCTCCGAGGCCCCTGGGGACCATTCGTGCCGATTTTTTGGTGTTTCAAAGACAGAGCGTCTAAGTTAGAGGGGGGCCTCTAGGTCCCCTATGAGTATGGACCATAGGAGGTTTAAGTCATACTTACGTTGATCAAGAAATGTGCTTTTCACTCCTCCGAAGATATCTGGATAAATGGCTTCCATCACTTGAAGGAATTGAACGTAATTTTCTGTGTACCCAACAACTGCGAAATATTTGTGAATATTTCTTTTAGCCAAATTCAACATTTCATCTCTGAAACACAAAATGATTTCAAATCGTTCATTGTGGGTCTGTCATATATACACTATCATAAAGCCCAAATATTTAGGACAAATCGGTTTTTTGAAATACCAAATGGTTTTTCAGATTGAAGTTTTTGTTTTCCCAAAAAGTGAAACATTTATGGCAATATATAGCTATATGATATTTCCACAGTTCCAAATTGGAATGATATGGCAAACAAGCCAAAAAACCAAATAAAAATACCAGTGTTGGGCCAACTAGTAATTGAAATATCTATAGGGTGAACAAGTTGTGAAAATGTTCAATATATAATTAGTGTCATTGGCTGCATATGTTTCAAACAGTTTTGAAAGCTTTGCAAGTTTGAAATGAATCCAAATTTGTCTAATTCTCCTTGGCAATACAAGTGACATGGTCCAATTGGATTCAAAAGGTTTCAGTTGGGGAATGTAGGCAGCCAACAATACCATGTGTTTAGAGATTTCAAATGATCACCAAAGATGTCCAACTATATTTTGAATCAGAAATTTTCCACAATGAGGACAATTGTCATTGTTTATGGTGCAAAATGGTGGAAAATGATGTGACAAACAAATGTGATAGACACCTTATTGGCACAAAAGTCTACCAAAAATTACAAAATGCAGTAAAAATGTACCAAGTGACTATTGAAACCACCTTCACTATTTCCACTTCCCAGACATTGACTTTTAACAGACTCGATTTCGGGCCAAGGAACATTGACTGTGATTTTGATTTTTGAACACAATATGGTACTACTTACCCACAAAGCACTACTCTTTCTGATTCATTTGTCTCAAAAGTAATACGTGTGTAAGTGAAATAACTAAGTGCGCTATCAACTTCAATCAAAATGTCGCCAGTGTTTGGGCAGAAAGACCCACAGATTGTATTGTTGTTTTGAACACAGTCATTAAGATTCTGCAAATAAAAGAAAACAAAATGATTCTCCTTCAGGTCAAATCATAATAAATATGAGGCAGAACTCACTTTAATACCTTTATTAATTACAAAAATTACGAGGAAAGAAATAACTTTTAATTATTGTAATAACTTGAATTAATTGTAATTATTGCCAGGAAAGAAATGATTTTAATCAAAGGTAATAATTTTATGAAAAATAGAATATGAAATGTTTTAAATACAATTTCACTCCCCATTTTCAGGCAAAATCTGTCATCAACATCAATTTTTTGTGGTGTGAGGAATATGTTTTAGGCTTTATGTATGGAAGGGGATAGGGCAAGATGGGATGATGGGCAAGATGGGACGATGGGAAAAATGTTCTATTGCCTATGATGTCACACATTGCTTGTTCATAATTAATTGTAATTGGTTTATTTCTTACAGGGAAAAAAACTCACCAAGTCCTTGGGAATGTTCTGTGGCTGATAGGCTTGAACGAAGTTGTACCAGGATACAAATCTACTGTAAGGTTCTCTCAACATATTAATGTAGACTGGATTCATCAGGCCATCTCTGAAAGTCAAAGAGAAAAGGTACGGTACAACCCAAAATAAAGAACATTTTCTGTCAGAAGGTTTCTGTTTACCCATTTGCTCCTTTCTCCACTTCACCCCAAATCTCCTTACAACATACTTTTGACTCCTCACCACAACCTTAACCCATATTAAGAACTCTACTACGGCAGCTACCAATGTAATTGCAATTAGCAACGGGGCAAAGTATCAAATGGAGTTTGAATTGGTGTTGATTAAATGTAGATTAATGTAATTTTAGAATGTAGTTTAAAGTAGGAAAAGGTAGGAAATGATTCGGAGGCAGTCCAAAGGTGTGAAAGGGTAAAGTAGTTGCTGATTCTTCCTTCCTGCCTGGGTAATCGTACTTTATTTTGGGTTGTACTGTAGGGGAGACCGGGGTTAGTTGGCACACTCATTTTTATTTTTGCTCTGGAGACCAAACGGTACAAGATATTCACACCAAATTTTAGCATGTGATATACACTAGCAATTGTGCAGCGTACAAATTACGTACGTAAATTCTACGTACGAAACTCACAAAAAAGAGCCGATCCGTAGAACGTACGTACATTTTCATACGAATTCATAAAAATTTCACACAGGCACTTTTCAGTTACTTTGGCCATTTTAGTGCAATATGGTTATCATAAACGGTTTAAGATTAGACCTTGTATTGGCGTATGTGAAAAAAAAATCAGCAAAAAAATCAAGTTAATACCCCAAAAACCAACTTTATACGTATGAAATCTATACGAAAATTTACGTATGTTTTAAGTACGTAAATTTTCGTTCGTAATTAATATTTGAAAACAATTGATTTACGTATGAAATACGCAAGAAAGAGCAACGTACGTTTTACGTACGCTGCACAGTTGGCCATGTAGTGAGCGTGATTAACTCTATGATCAGCCCAAGAGATATTGTAAATGATTATTGAAATTTGTGTCACAGTTGAAGCGCCATAAAAATTTTGAGACAACTTCTTATAAAAGGGGTTTTCTTAGGATAGCTGATGTCCCTATGACGACCACCAGCTTCAGTACAACAATCATTTGAAAATAAATTGTATACTGTAATTTACTAAATTTTTTGTCTATTTTTGGCAAAAAAGCTGGTTTTTCCATATTTCCCTTTCAGGAATGCAAACATGCACTGTAGTAGTTCTAAACTGCAGTAACTCCAACTAACAATGACTTGCAAGGCAATTTGAACACTTGAAATCTATGTTACGGCCAACTCCACCATGCATGATTCAACTAACCCCATCACACCTGGAACACAATATTGTCTTATTTTTCAGTCTTGTCAAAGCCACACAACAAAAAGCTTCTGGGTTTGGATTAGGCATGGATTTGCTTATTTAGAAATAAGGTTAGTTCATCTGGATTAAAATTATCACTATCCAATAACTGCCCTCAAAGACTGAGCAAACAAGTTACTTGAACACCCAAAAAACAAACTTTTGTGCCTAAAGAATTAGCTTTTTGAAATTATGAACAAATAAAGGTATGATAATGTGTGCCAATAAACAGGGTATCTACCAAAAGTACCAGTTTGGCCAAACATTTTAAATAAAGCTGATTTTAGGCCAAGTGTCAACTAACCCCGTGATTCAACTGACCCTGGTCTCCCCTACTTTTGACTCAAGAGGCCTCAATTCAGTCAGCTGAAGAAGTCTGTGATACAGACGAAAGCCCCTGTAGTTAAAATCCCAACTTCAAAAAAGGTAACTTTCACTCATATGGATCTCAATGGAGTCAAGTAACAACATTTATCATTATATCAGACTAAACAAATGTTAGCTGGTGTCCTTCCAACATTGTATGCATATCAGACAAGATCTGTCTGCAAATCAGCCAAGCAAACTGTCAATTCTGATCATCTTTTTATGTGATTTGATCAACCAATTTTCAAAAATACACTGAGCTCTTGTCTGAATTCAAACAAAATTTTGGATGGACACCAGCTAAAATTCGTTTTTCCGTTTACTCAAACCTTTTTTCAGTGCAAGTAAGTACCTTGTGAAATCGACTGTAGGAGAATGAATGATAAGCATGGAAGGTTTTTCTGTCTGGAAGTACTTGGTGGTCATTTCATGCTGAAAAAATAAAAATAATTGAAGTATACGAGGGGTTTTCCATAAGTTCTGTCCAACTAATCATAATTTTTGCTGGATTTGATATAGAAACATGATATTTGGCGCAGATTAGGGGGGGGGTGTTATTTTAAAAATTTTAGAAAATCATAACTGTGTGGATGGAATATGAAAATATAGGTCAAAAGAAACCCAAAGGTACCTCAATTGCATTATTTGGTTTTAAAAACCCATATGGACGGAGGCTTTGAAGATAACGGCTTTTGCGCCGACTGCAAAATTACCCGAAAATGCCATATCTCGAGAACCAATGCACATACAGACTTCAAAATAGGCTCAAATTATTTGCAATCCCTAAGTTTATATTCGTCTTTCATAGTAAATATATGCCTACCTGCCTTATTTTTTAAGATATAGCAAAAAAACCTTGATTTTGTGCAAAACTTTATATTTTCGATTTTTTTGGAACTTTATAGGCCTAATTTGAAGAATGTTAGCTTTAAAAAATATCTGCTCCACTTGCTCTATCATCCAAAAATTAAAGTATATTCCTAAACATTGAAGATTGATGTTGCAGTTTTAGCCAAATCAGTCTTTCTGTGTAACAGTGTCTATCTTTGTCTTAGGTGATGTATGTGTTCTGGTTTTATCCTCGTCAGCACTATAATGACTTGGGATTTATTTGTCTTCAGTCATTTCCTCATATTTTAAAGTAAGTGTGTGTTTAGTGAAGAAATGTAGGCCTAATTTTGTTTACCAATTTTCATGTAAGAAAATGTAAGGAGGCTCCCAGGGACAGCACATTTCAATATATTTGTAATTTTACTTTTTGGTTAGTTTCTTTTCTTATCTAGAGGACATTGACAGGTTTTGCAAACTGAAGCAGCATTATCAAGGTTAAGCTGTGAATGTGTGGCTTCTTATGGTGGTGATAGATCAGATATTCTGATATACAAAGGTGATCTTGAATTTTGAACCTAATATTGGTAAGCAGAAATATTTAGTCCCCGTTCACAAAAAAGGCTTATGTTTATTCTACCTTCTGTAGAGACATGTCACAAATTCTAGGAATTGAGAAATTTTGTATTTTTGGCATGTTGTATCTCAAATTGTACAATTTGTCTATAATTCTATACACATGTGTAACATTTTTCTCTTTACTGTGAAGCCACATCCACTTTATAGCGTAGCCATTTTTCAAACAGACTTGATTTGACTAAATAAATAACCTAACCTGACGAATAAAACTTTTTCTCTTTTAATTTTTAGTTTTTGCTACTTTACAGTTATTGTCAACATCTCTATTGACTTGCATGGCTAACTTGTTAGAGAAGAAAGATTCTCAACATCCCAGTTTCATGCCTGAAATTGTTTCTGAACAAGAAATTGATTGACTTGTTCTCCTCAAGTAGTACTTCCTGGTCATCTGTTGTCACATGTTGTCTGTGTAACTTTTGCTTTTCTTTGGTCACCTGTTCATTGGTCAAAAGTCAGTTGGTTCAACGAGATAAAGAGTGCTAAAAACAAAGTGCTCAGTCACAAGATGCTGGAGAATTCAATGTCACTGAAGGCATTCACCACAGAATTAAGCAAGGGGGTGTTGGAGAAAGAACTGTATTTTTTAAGAAGTCCCTGGGATTGGCACAAGGTCACTTGGCTGAGGTAGATGTTTCAGCTTAATCTTTCTCTCCTCAGAGAAACAGCTTACTCTATTTTCAGAACTATATGCAAACCCAAACTTTGCGGGTATGGACCAATATTCCTGATAAAAATGTTGTGAATTAAGATGTCAGGCACAGTCAATACATTGTAAATTGCTTTGTTTAGTCATACTACTGTTACAAATGATTAGATCCTGTCTCATCTTCTTGTTTCTCTTAAGACTTCTTGAAAAATCCTCTATTTTCTTTTTACCCTCGGCAATGTATACATTGCCGACGGGTATTGTAGTTACTTTGGGAAAATTTGTCGGGTGTCCGGATAACGGGCGTCCCACTTGTGTATTGGGAGTAATGCCAAAACTATGGAATGTATACTTTTTATTTTTGGGACATTATTATATCTTTTATCCTAGTTGTGCCTTTTAGGGGTTTAATCCACATGAGATGAATACTTTTCTCACAATTATTGAAAAATGAGAAAAAATATTTTTTTGTGTATTGGGTGTCAAGCCAAAACTATGGCATGCATATTCATCATTTTTGGGTAAATATGGTATCTTTTATCCCAGTTGAGCCTTTCATAGGTCTAATCCCCATGACATTAATACTTTTCTCACAATCATTGAAAAATGTAAAAAATTGTTCTTTTTTGTTTCTGTGACAGAGCTAAAAAACTGCAGTACTTTTGACACTGAAATTGGCATATTGTATGTATTAAATACCCAAGATGTGTTTTTTGTGGGTCTAAATGCTCTGAGAAAGTTGAACGGACGACAATTTACCAAAAATATGAAAAAATACTATTATTTTAAACTTGTATAATTCAGTCAATTTTGAAGTTAAATCTATGAAATTTTCCACTTAGGTGTCTAACTTATGCCTCTTTAAACATCTCTAA